>JAJJWX010000145.1:1200000-1904889 GCA_023529315.1 Papaver bracteatum
TGCCCTAGAAATACGGTGCCGAATCCTGGTCTAGGTTCCGTAGCATCTCAATCTAGGGTTTTTCAAAAAGATGGAGATGAAGTGGATACCAGATCGATTGGTGTTGGAGCGGGAGAAATAGAGGATGATTCTTTAAAATTGCATATAGAAAGGTATTTCCCACAAACCCATTGTTTATTTTTGCGTATTTTGTTAATTTATGACCTGTAATCGATGATTCGACTAGGGTTTTTTTAGTCTCATGGTAATGTTCGGCAGAAATGTCGCAGCCGAACTTGTTTTTTTTACACAGATGAAGAACAGTTCAGCTTTAATTTTGTAATATTTTGAATATCGTATGAGACGAACCAGTGAGTTCGGCTAATATTCTTTCGTATGATTACCAGTCGAACTTTATTACCCTTACTTTTGGGTACATTGTTCGGCTCATTGAGATAAAGTTCGAATATGCCGAACCTTTCTCTGACCAAGGCTAACATTGTTGGGCAGATTGTTCGGCTCATATTGATAAAAATCGTATGTGCCGAACTTGACACTGTTTATGGCCAATAACTTCCTATAAACTTGCCCAGTTATAGGTGAGTTATGAATTGTGTGGTAGAACATATTTATTTAATTTGAATAACTAATTAAGGTTTGTCATTTGTTTTAGCACCCATCCGGGAAAATTCAAAGAGAAGCTTAAAAGGAGAACAATAGAAGTGACTCCTTCTAACTCAAAAACTCCCAAACCTCGAGGTGGTGGCACAAAGAACTTACATGCATGCAAAATGGGAATTGACACGACTTTCTCTTTGGTCGTAGAACAAGAGGATCACAATGATGAAAATGTTGGTGAGGAAGGTCAAGAAGAAGAAGAACTAGAACAAGAACATGGATAAGAGAAAGTTGTTACATCAAGGGAGACATGTAAGCACATTCCTCATCCGGATAATGTGATACATCCTCGTAGGGATGGTTTGCCCCATGGTCTCCCTAAAGATAGTGGAAGAGTGTTGATTATGTACAATGAGTCATGGGCCAAGAGAATTTATGAGACTCCGGATCACAGGGATGCAGTCCGCGTAATTAGACACCAATGCACCGCACATTGGGATATTTTCAAAGAGGTTCCTGAGGTGGTGGATTTAGTACAAGGCTCTGGTTTATGGCCTGCTATTTTCTATGCACAAGAGGAATTTGATGCAGTTAAAAACTCAGCCTTTTGTGAGAGATTATGTCCAGAGACTTACACATTTCATCTCCACTTTGGCGAGATTTCAATTACTCCAGATGATGCACAGAAGATTATTAGTCTTAGAACGCATGGGAAAAATGTTTACTCAGCGGTTTATGAAATGACTTGGGATGAGTTGTATGTACTTGCTGAGGAAACTCTTGGTTGGCCAAAAGACAAAACAGAATTGGAGTTTGCCTGCGCTGCTAAAGAGGTGAAGTTTGTAGATTCTAGCACAAAGAAGTTGAAGAAAATCAAGTTCACCGCTTTGAAAAAGTGTTTTGGAGACACACAGGAGAAAATTTCAAAGGGGGAGTTGGTTATGGACGAGGTCATAGCTAATCGCACTGCTACCGCGTATTTGTTGTATACTTTAGGAAGTGTTATATTTCCCGATAACAGTGGGAAAAAGGTTAATACTCAATACCTCAAATTGTTAAGGGATTTGAAAAGCTGCCACAAGTACTCTTGGGGAACCACGACCCTTTCTTTCCTATTTGAGCAACTTGGAACTGCGTCTGGGTTAACAAGTAGAAACATTGGAGGTTATTTTACAATGCTTCAGGTAAGTTTACACATTGTAGTTCCATTTTCAAGAAAAAATTCGGCTTTCAATTTTGTTTTTTGGGTATGCCGAACCTATTTTTCAAACGGTTCGGCTATTTCGAATATAATTTACTTATCCGAACCTAGTTGGTTCGGCTTTACACGTTTTTTGAAATAAGCCGAACTTGCTTCTATTTCCCAAAGTTTACAACCTCCATGATCCAATTCTATTGATCCTAATAAATAAGTTTTGTGTTTTTTTTTTTATATTGTTGGTGTAGGTATGGATATATGATCATTTTCCGGATTTGAATTTAGCCAAGGAAGATGAGAAATGGGTAGACACATTCCCTACCTCGGGTAAATGGAGTTTCAAGGAAAATAAGAAGAGGAATAAAAAGGAAATCTTGATAGCTTTAAGAGAAAAGTTAGACTCTTTGACTGTTGAACAAGTTGTATTTCAACCATACAAAAAGGATGAAGAATATGATGAAGTTGTTGATGATAAAAATATGCCACTGGGGATGTACTATGGGCCATTGTTTTATCCCGAAGGCTTTATATTGTTTGATCCCCGTCGAGTACTTCGTCAATATGGATTTATCCAAACGATTCTGGTACTAGAGGAATCAAATTTCAAGTTGTTGCCCAAGTGTTTTAAGGTAACAAAGAGTACGGAAAGTTCACGGAATGCCGAATATGATCCCGATCCTACCATTGATTGTTGGAATAAATTGGAAGATAACAAATTAAGTTGGGTTGACTTAGAAGAGTTGCGTGAGGATCCTTGTGAAGTTGACCCGGCTTATATAGATTGGTATAACCAAATTTCACATCCTTTAATCATTAATAGGGAAAGTCAAGCTTTGGTAGACGATAAGAGGGGAAAGCGAACACAAAAGGAAGTCGAGCCGAAGACGAGGAAGAACACAAAGGGTATGGTTGAAGATGTTTCGAAGTCTTACCGAACTATGGTATATTGAGTGCATACTTTTAAACTTGTTTTCACTATTTTTGTCTATTGTTGCTTATATGTTTTAACTAAATTTTATCAGATGGTTGGGGGTAACGAAGTGTTGAAGGCTATGAAGAAGAAAATTGATTGCAATGTGGATATGGCGGTGGAAGAGCAATAATATATGTACGGTCGTTGGGATGAAGTAATCAACAAAGGTGAAGGTGCGAGTGGAAGTGGTGCTAAAAAAGGTCGTGGTGGTGGAAGAGGCGGTCGTGCTCAATAGATGATTATGTTCAAATTTAAGTACACTAGGTATTAATGGTTTGGTTTTTAAGTAATGTTTGATTTTAGCACAATTTTATTTACTTGAAGAAAACAATGTTATGTGTTTGGTTTTAGGTACAATGTTTTGATGTTTAACTACAATGTTATGCTTTTATGTTTAAGTGAAATTCTAAGCTTTGAGTGCACTGCGATATGTAAGTTACAGTTGAAAGTTCGGCTTATTAATATGTAATACATATTAGCCGAACCTTATACTGACATTCCTCAATTTGGTAAGTAAAAAGCTCGGCTTATAAGTGTTTAACGCGTATAAGCCAAACCTTATACTGCGACACTCAACTATTCTCTTAATAGTAAGTTCGACAGTAGTTCCATCTTAGTAAATAGCCGAACCAAATAGCAAAGTATTAGAATTCTCTAGAAACTTGTAAATTACTATACTACCCCTAATTTGATATAAAAGCAAAAATTTCTCTTTGGTGTCAAAGCATAAGGAACATCAAAAGAACCTTTTCAGTTTTTCTCCTCTTCTCTTCTTCTCTGTTCAAACTAAGTCGGAGAAAATCGGTTAAAATCATATTTCATCGCCGAAATTGATCGTCGATTCATAAAAATTTGATCGTCGATTAAACACAACTATAAAATGGCTCGTAAAAAATAAAAAGCAACTGGTAGGCGGTCCAAATCTTCTTCTAATCCGTCGATTGAAGGACAACAAACCTAGGGTTTTTCGAAGATTTTTACGAAACACAGAGACAGGTCCGGCTCATATAGTGTAATTTATTATACGCCGAACCTATAACTGAAGAACAGTTCGACTGGTTTAGATAATCGCCGATCTTTGAGTTTCATTGATTCAGCTGTTTAAACTGGCGTTCGTATACGCCGAACTGTTCTGTAGGATTATACTTATTTATGTTTTTGTATTATGTATAGGAATTTAAAGGGTAAAATGAAAAGCCAGGAAGATCAACCATAGTTCTTCTTTTGCGTCACATGGCCGAATTCATCCAACTTCTTTTGGCAAGCATAGTTCTTCTTTTGCGCCAACCACAATAATTGTTGCATCACCAACCTACCTTGTAAATCCTTTCTTCTCAAAGTACTTCTCGCGTTATAGATTTGTTGCAACGTAGTCTTGTTATTCTTATCATCCGCCTTCAACTTGCTAAGAATTTTATAGGGAGGCATACGTGCTCGTGTCATTTTATCTACCTCCGCATATTCATGAGGTTTGAGTCTTCCGACTCTATAATTTCCATGAAAATCCTTTGGACGTGGGTGGTTATGACGGAAATCCATATCTTTATTCATTGTGAAAATTTCTTCATATACGTTCCAATTTAAGACGATCTTGAAAGGACAATTATCTTCCTTGTTTTAGTCTTATATTTTTTCCTGGTCTTCCCAACATATGGCTTACCTTTTTTCTTTTTGCTTACTTTCTTCCCACCCCTCTCACAAACCATCTCAACCCGCTTCTTTCGGCTTTGTCTACCTTTAACTAGGACGCAATTGATTTTCCAAGCATGTTCCTCAACCAATTTAACAACTTCTTCTTTGGTTTTCCACGTCTACATATCCACAAGTACAAAACTTTAGTTTTATTAATGATTTTGCATACAACATACTTGAAAATTAATAAAAACATAAACTACGTTAGTTACCTACCAAGTCAGTTTGGAAGTGATCTCTAGTATCTTCATGAATGACATCAACATGCGGTGGTTGATCCTCCATAGTTTCCATCTCAGGAACAATCTACAACAATATCGCACAGGTTTTGGGTCAGGTTCGGTTAGCACACAATACTATTTGAAAGCCGAACTAGAGGTTCGGCTGATTCGTGTTTGACTTATAAAGCCGAACTACATGTCAAACATGGATTCGGCCTATTTGGGACTAATATTATAAACCGAACCATAACACTTGAAATTTCTAAAAACAAAAATTATTGTTCGGCTGGAGAACGTGTAAGCCGAACATTACACTGTAACTCGTATATTTGTTTTAGATATGGTTCGGCTTAAAATTTCACTTCGCATGTGAGCCGAACCATGAAACTTATTTGGCGCGAAAATTCATAAGTGAAAGTTCAGCGAACATATTTGTCAAACGAATAAGCCGAACTGTTCTTGTTTATTATGGTTCGGCATACATATTATCTGCCGAACCTTACTCTGTTTTGCGCCGAACTAGTTGCAAAAATCATAACTTTTAGTGAAATCAAGCTACAAAACGGACATTAAACAACATGTACAACCATACCTGTGTATTATTAGCATTGGGTTCCTCATCTATGTACTCATCTTCGGGATTTGGCTCCATAAAGGAATCATCTTGAGCTTGAGAAAAAAGTTGAGTTTGGGTAAAATCATTTTCATAATCCAACAAATCAGCCATTTCCGGATCTCCATCGTAATTGATATGTATTTTCTTAGCTTTACGTGATGAATATTCACCTTCCTCGCTCGAATTTGTATCACACATCTCTCAATAATCACAAAGATCACAAACAAAGAAAAAAAAAATATTTCCTCCTCTCCTTCTTCTTTCCTCCTTCTTTTCTTTCTAAAATAATTCACTAACTATCTTTAAACAAAAAATTATTATCATAAATTAATACTAAACTAATTTTAATCATTAACAATTAATTAATTTTAATTATCACTAATTTCATAAGGGGTATTTTAGCATTTTTGAAAAAAAAAGGATAAGGGCCACCAATGAAATACTGTTAGCACCCCTGTTTTTGTCTTATATGAATGCTCCAAAATTTTAAGGTCTATCCCAAATTAGGGTTCTAAGAAAAAAAGGGGCTACAGCCAGGGTTAGCCCCCTTTCCCTCCGCCACTGTCCATGCGTCATAACCTTTTAGCGAATTCTTGTGGATCGGACACCCGATTATATTTAAGACAACCTTGCGTTAAGCATCAAAGAATCAAAGAATCAAACAAAATACACTGTAGCACTCAGGTACTTAAATGAGGATCAGATCTGTTTATCCATGTAAAACAGATATGAATGTTTTTAATTAAGTAAAAGACAAAGAAATCTGATTTACGTGTAATTGTTCTATCATTACTTGATAATGATAATTAATAATTGTCATTTATACAGATGCTATAACTAAGGAACGTGGACAAAAACATTCAACATATTACAGGTTTAAGGCCTCTTCCTATGCACATGCCAAAACATGATATTTGGCATATATGCACGGATGCACCCATTATGGGTATGTCAAACTGCCAAACTCATATGTCAATATATTATTCATGACATATAGGCATATGAGACAGAGTTTCCATCGAGCGATAGAGATTTTATCGCTATGCTGAGCGATAAAGACTTTATCGCTGTCAATATTTTCTTTATCTCCAGCGATATTCTCTTTATCTCCGAATGATTATATATATAAATTCTCCTTCTCTCATACTTTTTCATTATTCTAATACACTTTTATATTTAAAGGGTCTCACTAAATATATTATATCACTAAAACTTTTATAAATACCCCACCACACAAATACAAATATATTTTTTATTTATTAGGATCCCACCCAACACAATTAAATACTCACTCTGTTTCAAAAAAGACTTTCCTCTATTCCATTTTCGTCTGTTTCAAAATTGCGTCTCCATTCTGTTTATATCAACCATATTTTCCAATAAATTCTTTAATATACCCTTAAATCTTTTATATTCATAAATTTATTTTTAATGGGACCCAATCTAAGATATTAGAGAAATCTATATAATTAAGTAAACAAATATATCTTCCATTCCTTTTAAAAGAATATACATACTTGGCTCCAAAAATTAAATTCCATATAGATTTTATGCTCCATAAATTTGATATATTTTAATTTCCTTTTTATATTTCGTATTTATAATCCTCCTAACAATTTTAGGTAGTTTTTATTGCCAACATTTTTATTAAATAAAATAGGTAAGAAACTAAAGGGTAGTCAAGTAAAATATTATGGTCTCCTTAATATTTTGACAAAGTCAAAACAGACAGTCTTTTTGAAACGGAGGGAGTATATGTTTTTAATCAAGTTTGGTATGTCTACCATAGTGGGAAAACTCATTTTCCATGCCATATGGCATGCCAAACAACATTTTTTTGCCATACCCATAGGAATAGGCCTAAGAGCAGTTCCCATGGCAATGGCCAAAAACCAAATTTTGTTCAGCCAGGTGGATGGCCAAACTTGGTTTTCCACTATGGGAAAGGACTGGGCGCTCGGTGAATAGACGAGCGAAAGCAGTACGGACTCGGGCGTTTTGGTGGATGACTTGGGCGACAGGGAGGCTGACGCCCAAGTTAGGAAAGCTGTCGCAGGCGTTAGGAGCGAAGTCTCCAACGGTCGGATCCATAACAACCATATTTCCAACGGTCGGGAACCATTACCTATAAATTCCCTCTCCTCATTTTATTTTCAGTCACACCATTTCACACCACTTCCATTTCCTTCTTCTAAATTCAAATATTACCTATAAACTCTTATAAATTCAAATATTTTGATTACGATATGGATTTTGCGAGACGAGCGATAAACAGTTTATTAAAGCATAAAAGAGATCGAAAATGTGAATCATTACCGTTACCTCACACAAATGTAGGTTTTTCTCAAAATCGAGAAGAAGAGTTTAGTAATTCAATCACAGTTGTTGCTCCATTATTAGTTCATGGTCATGTGTCGGGGCATAAAGAACGATCTGAGGAATATCATACCACGAGAGGTGGATTTTCAGAACTAAATGATGTTTATCTCAGTTTACCGGAAACTGTCCGAACAAGGGTTGACAGATATCCTTGGCGTGCGCTTTATAGAATAGAGCCTAGATTACATAACAAAAAAATTCCTAAAACAGTGGTAGAAAGGTGGTGGAAGACGACGCACAGATTTCATTTTCTGGATTTCGAAATTGGTAAGTTTCTTTAAGTTAAGTTAACTTAAATTTTTTAAATAATTAAATAATCTAAAGAATTAATCATAGTTGATATTATACTTGTCATAGGAATTACTCCCCTTGATTTGTATTTCATTTGTGGGATCCCAAGTGGAAGTGGAAACCCGCCACCATTCGACGATAGTGAATGGATCTTAAATAGTAAATGGGAGTCGCGTTGTTCCTCGTTTATGGAATCAGAAATCTCTATTGATAAAAGTCTGAAAGGAGATGTTCAGCCTTGAAGAGTTTCCTAATGACACCCAAAAACCCTGGAGATGCAGACGACTATGATGAACTCGAAAGATTGTTTATCTTATGGGTACTGGGTCAGGTCTTCTTTCCAAACTCAACTTCTGTTGCTCATGTCGGTTGGTTTGAAGCATTAGAAGATCTGGATAAAGCACCAGATTATGACTGGGGGTCTGCAATTTTAGGAGAACTGTACTTTGTGCTGGATAAAGCGTCCACGTGCGATAAAAACATGTGTGGTTTTTGGAGCATCATAGAGGTAAATATCAAAATTATTATTTTTTAAATTTATGAACAAATGTGGATTATTATTTACTAAAATTATGGAGTAATTTGTAGTATTGGTGGTATATCAACTTCCGTCTTGGTAAACCAATCCTAAAATACGACACATATAGATTTCCAATGTTTGACATGTATACGAGGAGAAACATGCATAAGAACACTGGGTCGGACATCCATGGTTGCAGTTTTCTGCAGAGAGTACAACAGATGACTCGGAACCACAACAACGTAGTTGTTCGCCCTTATGTTTATTATCCTCAGTGTAATGAAGCGGTTGGAGTACGTATTCTTGATTATTCTTCTCGTAGAGTTGTTTTTTATAGTCCAAAATCAAGAAGAGGGGTTGGGTATCTGGGAGAAAGACTGCAGTACCAACTACGAGGTGTACTTGTAATTGCAATTAACCCGCCACCACAGATGGAAACCTCTGCATCCGATTTCTTTAGGTTGAGAGTAACCAATTAGGAGAGTTATGAACTAAATACAAGGGAGGTTTTCAGTGATGCGGAGTACCAAAACTGGTACAACGTAATTGCGAAGCCTGTAATTGGGATACATAGTATGCACGTCTATGGGGTTGATTTTCCAGGGTTATCAAATATGTCCCATAATCCAAATATCATTCTTAGCTAACCATCTCCAGAAGAGCCAAGCTTCATGTCTTATCCCAGGACGGGTGCAAGTTCTTCATATTCCTCGTCAAATATGCCTGGAATTAGTTGGGAGATGCAAAGTATTACTTCAGAAGGTGAGCTAACCACGATCCCCATTTTTTCCCAAGGTATGGAACGTGATTATCCTTACTACAATGTCATTGCAAGTGAGGATGAAATGCGAAAACAACTCAACGATCTGCACTGGCTTACAAGACAATTACAGGCGACGCACTTGGAAACACTCCGGAAATGGCATACAAACACAATGTATACAATGTCTCCAACTCCACCGCCAACTGCAAATGATTATGTGCCAAATGCAAATGATTATGTGCGGCAGTCACATTCTTCCGATTCCAACACATTATCATGGCACGAAAGCCCAGAAAACAATAGACCAGCATTGCACGAAAGTGAAGAAACAATGGTGCGAGAGACACAACACATCCCTCATTCTTCACCATAAATTGTGTCTGTATCTCAACCTCAGGCATATCAGATTGAACATAGGCACATTTCATCTTCATTCTCGCCTTACAACCCAAATGTGGCATACAACCTAAATGTGCCATACGATCAAAGTAAATGCTACACACCAGGACCACCACAACCACAAATCTCTTATATGCTTGGAGTACCGAGTACACAGAGTGTTGGACCAAGTACACAGAGTGTATACCAATCGCCTTGTTTTGTTCAACCAGGTCTATCACCATTTGGAAATTTACAAACTATCTTGTTGGCAGGTCTATCCCCAGGACTCTCTGAATTTTTGGCTGCTAAAAATAACAACGGGGTAGCTAGAGATAGAGATGAGCGACGTTAGAGGTGAGCGAGATAGAAATAGAGTTTTACATTTGTAGTTTTTGTAATTTTTAATTTTGCTAGCGTTGACATTTGTAGTTTTTGTAATTTTTAATTCCGCTACATTTGTAGTTTTCGTTTTAAAAGTACAATTAAGTAAATAAAATGCATATGTTTAAAAGTAACTGTTTTACATTGGCTGAACTCAATTACGACAGACTACACATTACCTTAGCTTCACTAATGAGAAGAAGTAGTACTAGGTAGCTTAACCAAGGAAGGGGTTGAAACTTTTCAACACCTTAAGGATTTCAAAACATTTGTCGAAAGAGAAAGCCACATTTTTCCATCTTCGCCATTCAGACAACGATCTTGTCACCATCTCAGCATAAGTTTCACCTCTCAGTCGATATCGATTTACGTGTATGGTTAAAGCTACAAACTCATTTACTTCTTTCTTAATTGTACCAAAACGATGCTCTATGTCTGATATAGAACGACGACTAGGATTACGAGTGTCACTGCAGAACCCATCGTGAATAACCTCCCAGAAATTCACCCATGGATAGTTTGCCGAAGCAAGCTGAGTAAATAAAAAAAAATAGTTTCTGCAAATAGATTCATCTTCTTCTTTAGTAAACTTGATTTGCCAAACTGATCGGGGTCGAGACATGTTCAATCAAGAATTGTGAATGAAGAAGAATGTGTGAATTTAGAGTTGAAAGTAAGAGTATTTATATAGTTAAACAAAATGTAGCCGTTGGATCACAAATTTTTTCAGCCGTTCAAACAGAGCCGTTGGCGACAGGTACGCTGACGCTGGAATTTTGAAGAATAACGTGGGCGTTTTCTATGAAAACGCGTGTTATGGGGGAAAACTCGGGCGTCAACTGGGATGTCACTCGAGTTATTGGTCATGGCGCGCGTTCTTGCACCAGACGCGCGCCTACTGGAGTGTCTCAGTGTTCAAATGAACAAATCTGTTAATTTAAACATCCATTTTCTTGATTTGTTCATCCCATAGTGGGAGAAAAATGAACAGACTCTAAGTTTGTTCATCCCATAGGAACTGCTGTAAGAGTATCACTAAAACAGTATGAGTTTCTTTGTGAGAGGAAAGAACACACGGAAGAGAAAAAAAGAGTAGGAGTGGACGAATGTTCATAGATATCCCTGTACTATCAAAACACTTACATGTATGTCCCTCTCGAAGAAAGGGTAAGTGAAAGCACCCTCTTTTAGTTTCTCAGGTCAGCTCTCAAATATCAGTTACTTCCGTAGTTTAGCCAAATGAATCAATCAAAAGGATCATAAACTACTAAACTTAAACTTTTGAAACCCAACCGACCCTCCGACAGTTGAAGTGGTCCTTTTTTTTTTTTTGTTAAAAAGATAAAGTTGAAGGGGTCTTTGATGTTGTCGTATGAAAATTCGAGGAAATCTTCAAACTAAAAGAGATTCGTTATATTATTTTTTTTTATAGAAAAAACTTAGGCCTAGATAGTCACTAAGAGTAGTACACTAGGATGGCCTTGGCTGAAGAAGAAGTCCTCGTCCTGCTAGCATTGTTTTTAGTCGAAACAGCTAAATGAAAATTATCTAAGTTTTGATCCTGAGTTACAAGTCTAAGATTGAGTAAAATAAAAGAGATTCGTTACATTTGAGCCCCATTTACTCGTGGATAACTAGAAGGAGATACATCCATCTGTATAAGATTCGGTTAAAATTCAGGGCGTTCATTTCATTTCAGTCGCCCCCACATTGCCTAGCTCAGCGGATGAAAAAGACCAAAGTCCACGGCTAGTGACTCACTAAAAAACCTAGAGAATCCAATGAAAAACAATTATGCAAACGACAATGCAGTTGCCATAGCACTTATTCGGCTGTGGATGCATCTTCTTGGACTGTATATACTGTACAGTCCTTCGATTATAATACTGTAATGAAAAGTGGCATGAATTGAGACATTCCCAACATGGGTGTGTTAGATGAGACAAACTCTTGTAAAAGGGGTCCATTCCAATATCAAGTATAATGAAATCTTCATTGATCACAAGTTCCCATAACATCTGAAGATTCTGAGCCATGTTTATCACCTTTTTTATTCATTTCCATTGCCTTTTCCTTTTCTAAACAAGTACTTAAAGCTAAAGGTTAATGTCTAATTTAGGATTATTTATTATAACTAATGTCCTTGGTCTCAGAATTTTCGTACAAACATATTTTGGACTAAGACCAAAAATTATGAGTAGTCTCCGGACGGAGCCTAACTCTTTTAAACGAAGAAGGGCTCGCTCAGATGAACAAGTGAATACGTAATGGGCAGATAAAAAAAGGCACTACACGGGAGACAATCTCCCATACAGTTAAAAAAAATCGAAATAGACGGGGTACGGTCCCCGTCTGGAAAAAAATAAAATAAAAAGAAATCTATCTAGACGGGGACCAGTGGCAGAACTGGAAATCTAACTTGGGGGTGGCTTTGGGTTTTTAGGGGTGGCTTAAGCCTATTAATTGGGCTTATTTTTTATAAGCCCAAGTGAAATAGGTAGTGAAAAAAAGGATTTTTGGGCTTTTAGGGCTTGCTTAAGCAAGCCCTAGTCTTGGCATAGCTCCGCCCCTGCGAGGGACAGACCCCGTCAAAATAAAAAAGCAAATCCCCAGTCAAAAAAAAAAGTTCGTGCCAACGAATTTGGGGAAAAGTGGGGTAAAAACTACGCATAGCAGCCTCTAATTTTCTTAAATTGGCAGTGCACTCCTTCATTTGAAAGAGTGACACTATCCATAGCCCTTGCTCTAATGATACCATTAAAACTGTACTACAGTATTCTAGTTTCCAAGAGTAAGAAGTAATGGAGCTGGAGCAACAACAAATTCACCAGCAGGATGGTTCTGCGGTCACTCGGGGTGTTATTCAACATGTAAGCAAACTTATATTTGGAGAAGAAATGCGGAGGAATTCAACTTCTTTTGTTGTAATTTGTAGGTTTTCATTTTACCTTCCTCCATGGCGCATATAAAATTAATTTAGAGATAGGAAAGGAGATAAAGTAGCATATATTCTTAACACACTAATGGTAATTGTTTAAACTAGAAATTGAAGCTTTATTATCCTGGCTTGATTGGGGTATACCGTATACTCAGATTAATTGAGGTATACCCAATAAAACGAAATAGGGTTATTATGAAGTAAAGTCAAGCCACCCCTTAACCTTGTATTTTCTAAATGGCTAAAATGCCCTTGGTCAATTAACACTAAAATTCTGGTTAGGTTAACTAATTGAGTTTAGATTAAAATTTTGAAAATAAGAAATCAGTAGATTAAACCTTTCATCTGTCTTATGATTTCGATAAAAAAAAATTGGTTTTGAAAATGCACAGAGCCGACAAGGTCATGGTTTGAATAAGGTGCCGGAAAAATGTAGCCGACAGAGTCCACTTTGAATAACCTGCCGACTATAGTTCAACCGATATTGTCTTGGTTGAAGAACACGCCGACTATCTTGGAACAGAATTTTACGTTCGGCATGAAAAATTTTCCCACAATGCCGGCGGTCATAACGTCGGCAAGCATATTGGTTTTAACACCGTCTGCTGACCTGTAGCTGGCATGTTAAGGATTTATAACCTTGCCGACTTGTACTTATACCAAACAGAAAACAGAAAATATGGAAGATGTAATTCACTTTATTCATGCAATTTTGGTTACTACATTGATTGAAACATAAAAAACGAATGCACTTAGCATGTGCATCAAGCCTTTAAACCCCTATGCGACCCTAGTGGACGAGTTATAGTCTCGTGAGGGCTTACATAGAGGTATACCCACAAAACATATACAAAAAATTCTAAAACCATCAATCTTCCTCCTCCGTAGACGATACGACACCCAAGTATTCCGGGTTATCATTCGGGATTCTTTCTGCCAAGAAGTGATAGCTTGCATTGAAAACGAATGCTTCCCTCTTTTTCTCCAAGTAGCGCGCTTTCACGACTTCATGCTACAAAACCAAACTTACATTTGTTAATGGTGTTTCATTGGAAGATAAAACAACATGGGTTACTGTTGATGGTGGTTTTTAGCTTAGGGTTAAAATCGTAAAACACTAAACCCTAGCAGACAGTAATGTCACAACATTTAAAGCAACAAGCATTTACTAGGCACATTTACTGAAATCTTTAATGTGTCTCTAAAATAAATACCCGGGTATATTTTTCAAATTAGGGTTATGACGAGCCAAACCCTAATTCCCCTATGTGCCAATGGAAAATCATGTCTTCCACACCAACCGCGCCAAGGCATGCCAACCATGCTAGCCGCACCTATGTGCCAATGGAAAATCATGCCAGCCACACCAACCGCGCCAAGGCATGCCAACCATGCTAGCCGCACCTCTGTGCCAATGGAAAATCATGCCAGGCACACCAACCGCGCCAAGGCATGCCAACCATGCTAGCCGCACCTCTGTGCCAATGGCAAATCATGCCAGCCACACCAACTGCGCCAAGGCATGCCAACCATGCTAGCCGCACCTCTGTGCCAATGGCAAATCATGCCAACCACACCAACCGCGCCAAGGAATGCTAGTCGCACTTCTGTGCCAATGGAAAATCATGCCAACCACACCAACCGCGCCAAGGCATGCTAAACATGATAGCCGCACCTCTGTTCCAATGGAAAAATCATGCCAGCCAC
Source organism: Papaver bracteatum (assembly GCA_023529315.1). Taxonomy (NCBI): domain Eukaryota; kingdom Viridiplantae; phylum Streptophyta; class Magnoliopsida; order Ranunculales; family Papaveraceae; genus Papaver; species Papaver bracteatum. Next base: position 1,214,658 of record JAJJWX010000145.1, read on the forward strand.
GCCGGCCGCGCCATGCCAAACACTTCTTGCCATGGCCCCTCATGCCGCGCCACAATTCTGGCCTTCCCCATGCGGCTACCAAAGTGAAGGCGTGCAACAATCAACGATTTCCCTTCAATTCCAGGAGCAAATCCTGGCCGTCTAAGGTCCCCTCATGACCTTTGGCCCAAAACCCTAGCTTGGTCACGCACTTAGCCAAAGCTAGCTACGCCGGCTGCGCCATGGCAAACACGTCTCGTCATGGCCCCTCACGCCGCGCCACCATGCTGGCCTTCCCCATGCGACTACCAAAGTGAAGGCGTGCAAAAATTAACGGTTTCCCTTCAATCCCAGGAGAAAATCCTGGCCGTCTAAGGTCCCCTCATGACCTTTGGCCCAAAACCCTAGCTTGGTCACGCACTTAGCCAAAGCTAGCCACGCCGGCCGCGCCATGCCAAACACGTCTCGCCATGGCCCCTCATGTCGCGCCACCATGCTGTCGTTCCCCATGCGGCTACCAAAGTGAAGGCGTGCAATAATTAACGGTTGCCCTTCAATCCCATGAGAAAATCCTGGCCATCTAAGGTCCCCTCACGACCTTTGGTCCAAAACCCTAGCTTGGTCACGCGCCTATCCCAATCTAATCACGCCATGCGCCCGTGGCTACCCCTTGGCCCCACATGCCAAGCCAAACCAAACCTAGCCAAGTTAGCCGCGCCATGCCAAACGCACTTTGCCTTGGCCCTAGCCATGCTAGTCACGTCATGCCAAGCCAAGCGCCCTCGCCTTGGCCCTAGCCATGCCATACGCCCATGGAAAACCCTTGGCCCCACATGCCAAGCCAAACCAAACCTAGACAAGCTATCCGGGCCATGCCAAACGCACTTCTCCTTGGACCTAACCATGCTAGTCACGTCTTGCAAAGACAAGCGCCCTCGCCTTGGCCCTAGCCATGCCATACGCCCATGGAAAGCCCTTGGCCCATGATGTCAAGTCTAAACACGCTATAGACGTGCCACCCTGTTGGACCTCACTACGCGGCTACCAAAACGAAGGAGTGCAATGATCAATGGTTGCCCCTCCTCTCAAGATGCAACATCTCGACCGTCGAAGGTCACTAGGTTAGCAAGTTCCCCGAGATCAACTTGCCAAGCCACAACAACGTGTTACATGTTTTCCAAAAACACTCGAGACATCAACACAAACTGGGGGATTCTCTTTGGGTATTGGTTTGGTGGTCTACAGCGTGCGGAGTACATTACGCCCCTCATAAGGAAGTGTCATAAGGGTGAGGCGCCTAGTAAATACATGAGTTATGTGGGAAACGTTCATGGGACATAAATCCGTGATTTAACAACTTTATGGAACATCAATTCCATAACGTTAACAGTTTCATGAAAACCAATTTCATGCGTTAACCACTTTATGGGACATCAAGTCCATGCATACGGTTACCACCTCCTCACATTTACTTCCCCACTCCTTAATGAGACCAGGGTACGTTTCTACCTCGACTTGTATAAATAGGTCTTACCTATTTCCATTTGAACAACAAGTTCATTCGGACAAGACAACACTCAGAAATACTTACTTAGCTCTCCTCGTGAGCTCTCCTATATTTTCTGATAACAAGTCGTAGAAACCCAACTGCTCTTCAGAATCAACTATTCTGGTCTCACCACTCTCCTTGCTTCCCTCCCCAAAACCAACCCATTCTCCTCCTCTTTGTGACCGAAGCAAGTCTGGAACGGCCATTTCTTGGTTTAGGCCGGACTTGTACAGATTGATCTCTCTAATCTAAAGTACTCCCTTGAAGTACATTGTTTAGGGTTTAAACAGTTTCTCACCTTCACACCCGCAATTACCAAAATCAGTAGAAACTATTTTCACCTATAAAAATTTACGTAAAATAAACCACAAAAACAGTTACAAATTGTTCAATGGACAAGTTGAAAGGGCGAGCGTTGAAAATCTGGGGTTTGAGACCTAAAAAAGCGAGTATCACATTTTCGATTACTAGGTGCCTAGCGTGGACTTGTTGAATACTTCTTGCATTAGGATTCCCAAACTCGCCGCTAAATTTGTTGTGTACCCTAGCCGACAAGGTTGTGGAATCCTCCTTTTCGGAGGATTGACGTCTAAGTCGATTTTCCGCATACCATGCTTTGGTGATTGCCAAATCTTCATTCGAATCAAACGATGCCATTGTTCTTTGTAGAGAGCTATTGAGTGAGTTAGATGGAGTGTATGATGATATGAGCTATGGAGAGTATATGGAACTATTTGTATGTTGTTTTGTAGAGAGAAATAGTGTATTTATAGGATGGTGGCCAAATTTGGCCGTTATAGTGCCCAAGTACAAGTCAATCAATGAAATTGTACTTGCAAAAAATTTGAATTTTGAATACGCCGGCGTGGTATGTTTTCTCCAAGATGCCGACGGAATCTGAACGGCAGGGTCTTAAATTTGTTACCATGCCGGTCGTGTAAGATTTTAGGCATCAGGAGAAGGTTTTTTTCCACAAAACCACCGGAACTGTATTGGTTCACTAACCTGCCGGCTACAGTTCAACCGGAAGGGTCTCAAATTTGTTACAGTGATGGCTAGGTATGTTTTAGGCATCAGAAGAAATGTTTTTTTGCAACAAAACCGCTGGAACTATATTGGGACATTAAATTTCCGGCCACGAATATGCCGGAAGGTTATCATTTTTATACCATGCCGGCCTTGATAACCATAGAATTTCCTTTGTCAGGGCCGGCAGTCTGACAGATCACAACCTTGCCGGCCTTGGGACATCCGGCAGGGTAATTAGAAAGAAGCATTCTGGCTTATGTGTTAAAACTTTACAAAGCTAAACAAACCATTCATTCAACAACTAGAAATCCAACACTTTTGGTCCAAAATGAAAACACGTCCCATAAACCTTAAAAAATTATTTGTCCACACCATTAACTTAAACATTTATCCACCACAACATAAAGAAATAAACTACGAAAGCATTCATTGACCACGTCCACGACGAGCACAACCTCGTTTTGGAGAATTACCTTCACCACCACGACCACTGCTGCTACCTTCACCACCACGAGTCCTCTTTTTACCAGCCTTCATCTTGGCTTGTGCTTCTCTCCTAGCTTTTTTTTCATCCTTTACTTGAGCCTCAAGTTGCTTGAAAATTTCATTGGCATCCTCATTTCCAACATTGTTAACATAGTCAATGTGCTTGCTTTGCTCTTCAATCGACAAAGGCTATCCTTTTTCTCTCGCGTACAATAACACCTTCCCGAAGGTCTTCAAATGCTCATTCTATTTTCAATTAAACAACAAACAATGAATAGAATGATTCAGTAATGCAATCAATCTTAAAACAGTAAGAGAAATTCTACATATACTTACAAAGAACTTAAGAAATGTTGCTGGTTATTTCGCTTCCAACTTCTTCTTTAAAGCCAGTTCTTCAGCAGTTATTTTCCTAATCACAGTAGGATGATCCCAATACAAGTACCATGCCATGTATTTCTCAGTAGCTTCATGACCGGTGGTCACGTCGTCCAAAAGAGTCGCATCGATTGTACGGCGACGTCTACTGTCCCAATGTTCTTGAGCTGGCGGTGGAGTGTAAGAGATGTTAATAGTTTTTTGGGACATGGTGCACTCATCCCGGTTCACAGTAAAGAACGTCTTATCTTCATCGAAATGAGGTTCTTCTTGGACGTAACCCAATTGTCGCATAATCCTATGTGGATCGTACATTGAAAATCCTTCAAACACAGTCATCAAGGGTCCATAGTATAATGCAACAACTTCATTTCTAGGATGGATTAAACATTGACTACTAGCATCCCGATACAGATCAAATATCACTTTCTCCGCAGTCAATTCGTCGATGGCACTTCGGAGTTTCATAAGCTGTTGCGGCATTTCCTTATCCTGAGTACCATTAAAACTGTACCTTTGCGCTCTTGGCCTATGAACCGTAACACTCTCATCCACTTTGATGTAGGAGCTATCTTTGAACAAGAAAGGGAATGCTCATATATCCAAACCTATGCAAAAAAAAAGTTTAGTAAGAACCTTATCTTATGAGAACATTTGGTAATATAAATGTTTTGGACAATAAAATTACCTGGAAGAGACATGTGTTTTAGTTAACTTGCTTAGTGAGTGCCCTAGAACATTTTGTCAACTCATTGTTCAAGAATGCGACCACCGCGGTACCCCAAGAATACTCACGCATCTTATGTAAGGGATCCAATAGTTGCAAGTAACCGGCCTCGACTTGGTTTCCGGAACTGTCGGGAAAGATATATTTGCCCAGGACGTATAGCAAATAACCGGCCGCGGTAGTATTGATTCGCACCGGGTTCACCATTCCTTCCCTGTCAAGGATTGATTGTGTATCCCATAATGTGTCCCTAAACCTCTTCACATTAAAATTCTTGGTTATACGACCATCCTTTATGTCAAGAACAACCTCCGTATGAACCTGATTCCAACCGAACAATTTCTTGCTCAAATCGTAAATCTTCTCGAAAGAAATCGCATTATCGAATCCCTCAGTGACTACTTTTCCATCAACCTCGAGGCCTAGAATTTGTTGAGCATCATCGTGAGTTATCGCCATCTCACCGAATGGGAATAACATAGTATCAGTCTCTCCGTAGAACCTTTCACAGAATGCAGAGACGGTAACTTTATCAAGATTAATATTCGAACTCTACACTGCAGGCATCAACCCGGAGTTCCTCACAATCACTTTCACAATCCTCACATTCCTTGTCAATATCCCAAGTATAAGCCACTGAAAATGAAGCTTGGCGCCTCATGAGACAGATGACATTCTTGTGATCCTAAATACAAAAAAAAAAATGAAAAGAAAATAAATACAAACCCTTGACGCAAATTTAATTAAGATAGTTACACACTTGAATAAATAACAAAGACGGATTAAGATTACTTACAATAGTATTATGGATCGTACATGCCCATGAGTCTTTGTATCCAAAAAGAACTTTTCCACCATCTTTTGGGGTCCCCCTTAGGTCCTCATCTTTTTTCAGTGTAACCATCAAGTGAGAGGGAGGCATGTGAGAATTAGCTGGTTTAGTGATCACCCTTTTCCTCGCTCCGGTTGAAGTTGAACCCGAAGCTTCGGTGGGTTCAAAAATTTGTTCTCCTCCTTCTTATTCTTCCTCTTCCTCTTTAACAATTTCATATTCGACGGTTTTCTTACCTTTATCTATATTACCATCATCATCATTATCATTACCTCCTCCAACATTAGGCATTTCTTGATCACCATCATCATCATCATTTTTGCCTCCTTCAGCAGCCGGAGTTCTTTCATCATCACCTCTTCTACCAGATGGAATTGATTGGTATTCATCTGGAGTCTCGTCTGAGTCACTGGGTTCCGATGGTGGTTCATAATCATCATTAGGTGTATAGATCTTTGTCGTTCCCGGCTCAACGAATACCCCCTGATGTTGTGAAGTCAAGAGTTTTCCACCAACACAAGGAGGTCTTGAAGGAGGACTAATAGCTTTCACAGCTTTCTTCTTTGTCGTTTGCAATCTGAACAAGAATAATTCAGAAAGAAAAAAATTACAGGCCAGCAGGGTCGACAAATATAACCTATCTAGCGAACACATAGCCGGAAGGGTCCACCAAAAGCAGTGTGCCGGCTAAGAAAAAGCCGGAAATGTATCATAAAAATAGCCTTCCGGTGCACAAAAAAATATAGAATTTTTCACTAAACTTGTCGGAAGGGTCCATTCCACATACATCGCCGGCTGCCAAACCGCCGACATGGTTTTATACAAATACCCTTCCGGATTCAAAATTTTTAGGCATCAGGAAATATTTTATACTAGTAGCCGGAAGGGTAAAAAATAATAAGACGCCGGCCTCATTAAAGAAACACATACGCCGGAAGGGTATACATATATGAATAACCTACCGGCCTGCTAGTAGCAGTTACAAAAACTACACAGCCAGCAGGTTCTTCAACCATATACCTTCCCGGCCAAACCCTAACTATGAAACCCCGAAAAGGTCGATAAAAAATACATTGCCGGCGTCTCAACTGCCAATTCAAATTTTCGAATTTTCTAACCTAATTTGACATGCAAACATGAAATCGAAGTACTAGAGTGAGTTTAAACAAACCCTTACTTTCTTAAGCGCACCATTTCGCGTGTTTCAGCGGGTTCAAATTCTCATTCTTCGACGGTTTTTTTCTTCACTTTCTTAGCAACCAAACTTCCAATTCCAGGGTTGTATTCGTTGGGTTTTCTATTTGTTTGTTTCATCTTACTAGCCCTAGGTGGTGGCAGATCCATTGATGAAGATTAATTGGAATTTTCGAATCGACGATGTTAACGAATTGATCGACGAGTTTTGGTGGCGGTGGGGGTGATGGAGCCGGTAGGGTAGGGTTATGGAGGAGAAGAAGAGAAGAAGATGAAATGAAAAGAAAAATTAAAACTGATTTAGGGTAATAGGTTTTTAAAGGATAAGGGTGGTTTTGTAACTTACCCGTTAGGACTCCCCCTAAAACCCACAAAAAGTGTCCCTTTAAAATTGGGTATACCCCAATCAATCCAGGTTTATTATCACAAAATCTCACATCTATAGCCATTTTTACTTTGAAGCCTATTATTGGGGCGTCACATTTCAATAGAGGGGATTCACTTGGATTTTTAGTGACTAAAAAACTGATTATGGGGTGTCTTGAATGCAATAGTAAATGGCTAAAATACCCTCCATCTAAAATCAAAACCTAAAAACTAAAATCAAAGCCTAATTTTAATCAAAAATCTGCTCTTCTTCTTCTTCTTCTTCTTCTTCTTCTAATCTTCCTCTCCTTCATCAATCATAAATCAATTGAAATCATTTTGTCGTCTTGGATTAATCCATGATTCGAAAAAACTTATAATCGTCAATTAAATTCTCTATAACCACAACCAACTAACAAGATATTAGGATTATGGGGATATTAGGGCTATGCTAATCGAAATCGGGAATAAGAAATTAGGTTTACAAATTGTTCAATGGAGTTATTACGTTTAGGAAACTAAGAACTCCTAACCGTAAATTAAAAGAAAATATATATCCTGTTGTTGTTACGGTTAGGTTTGCAACCGTAAATTGTTCAATGAAGTTATTTACGGTTGGGTTCGATTTCCCTAAAACTTAACCGTAAAAAATCCTAAACTAAAAAAATGGAGATTTTAGGGTGAAATTTAGTTTTGAATAAATCTTTTGATACGTTTGGGTTCAACTAACTTTAATAGGAAACCCAGCCGTAAGCTTTTGATATTACTCAATCTCTTTCATGTCGTAACTTCTTTGAATATTCCTTAATAAACTGACCAAATCTTCTTTAATTACCTAGCAAAACACGTTTTAGTTAAGACAAAATATTTTGTTTACCTTATATTTATCTAACTGCCTTTAATTCCGCTTAATGCTTAACTGTAACAATTATACGGTTGGTTTCTTTTATTATCAACCAAACAAACCTGACTGTAACGCATCTACGGTTGGGACTTTCACTTTTTAACAACTAAATTAATAAACCACCCAACCGTAACTGGATTTTTTCAACTTGAAAATTTTCCCAATTTTCCTCAATTACGGTTAGGAATTCATTGCCATATAACCGTAAATCTATTTTACGGTTAGTTACAAAGCGAAAATCCAACCGTATACCGGCCTGGAAAGAAAAAAAAAATCAATCCTTTGTATACTTTAAATAATTTGGTTTCTCTTTATCATATAAGGATTCATCTATCTGTAATTTTTCACTCAAATCACTCATTTTATTTGATTAAATCAACATCTAGGCTTTTTTAGAAGAAAATTATTTTTTCTTTTCTTTTTTTCTTCCCTCCAAAAACCTAGAACATTAACGCTAATTTTCATCTCTAACTACAAATCCAAATCACTGATCTAATCTAATCTAACTAAAAAAACTGTTTAGCCGGCTAATCTAATTGAATAAGGGTTCTTTAGTCATTATGAAATTATTTTGGATAAGGGGTTTTTGAAATTACTTATTGATGATCCGTTTTTGTCCTATTAAGTAAAGCTCTTCAATTAAAATGTGACGACCTAATAATAATAGGCTTCTTTACTTTTCAGTTTCCCCCTTGAAATTTTACAGCACTTGGCACATTTTTGTTTGTTGAGATCTTCATTACAGTCAAAGCCAAGTGGTCCTTCCTGCCTTTTCTAACTCTAGTAGTAACATTTTACCAATAAACTACCATCAAAAGAAACTGACTACTAGTAAAGAACAAAAAGAAGGAAACACACATCATTTTCATTCAATCACCCCCAGAAAATATAACCAAAAAAAGAAAAAGAGAGAGTGTTTCGTACCAAAATTCGTGTCGTATCGGTTCAGTAGATCCGATCTGGGTATTAATTTTTAATTAAAAAAAATCACAAAATATTCGAACTCAAATTTTCTAACAACTTCAATCGAACGATTGTTCATCAAAGAGTACATATCAACCCTTGTTCATCACGAGTCTTCAAATTCAAACGCGATAGAGGAAGGATGAGTGATTTTTCGATTACAAATCTTGAACTTTGAAGTCCAATCTGATTCATCCGAATCTTCGTAAGTCTGTCACATCTTAGATAGTAATCCTTGCTTTCGACAAATAAGAATATAATCACAAAAGTAAAGTTCATATCTCTCAATTCCTTCGCTTCAAATCCCCTTTTTAATTTTTTATCAATAAATGTTATGGTTTGAGTTAGATTATCAGCATTCCATGTGTGTTTGAGATGAATTAGGGCTTTTTATCTCATTTGGTGTTTGTTTTTAATTCTCAGAATTATAGCTAGGGTTTTTATTTTGATATGAGAAATTGGAATTAAACATGGGGAATTATCTCTTACAGAGGGTTTAAACTATGAAGCTCTGATATGCTTTTTAGGAACTTTCTCTATTTGAAATTTTGAATAACTCTTATGTTCTGTACTTCTTGATTTTGAAGGTATTTTCTAATAATGAGATTTTCTCTTTTTTATGTTGAATTTACGCTTTGATAAACGAGAGGGTTTCTCGGTTTAGTTAAGGATGGTGAAGACGTTAGACAAATTTTGGGAATATGCGAGAGAAAGTAGGACAATCGTTTCAAATGTAAGTTCTGCAAAAAGGATTTTCCGGGGAGGAGTAGCAAGAGTCAAATCCCATTTATCCGGTATAAAAGGCCGTGATATTGCTAGTTGTTTGTCGATTCAGAAGAAGTACAAGTCTGCACATTCTTGTGATTGGGAATACGAGAGGTTAGTGCTGATGGTAATGGGAACAAAAGGCGAGAACTCAATCATCTCTGGAAGCGTTGTCTTTGAAGGGGAAATAACTAGTGTTCGTGAAAATTCAAACTTGCGACAAACTTCAATACCTAGAATGATGGACGGAAAGGATAAAGATGCGGTGGATATGAAAGTGGCTTTATGTTTCTTTCAAAATAACATTGCATTTAATGTTATACAAACACAAGGATTTATTGAGATGGTTAAGGCAATTGCGGACTATGGTATTGGATATATGCTACCAAGTTATTCTACTCTTCAACTAAGTTGGTGGTGAATACTCGAGCATCGATTGAATAAAGTATGTAAATATAGTTAAAGATTCTTGGAGTATAAATGGATGCACACTAATGTCGGACATATGGACAGAGATATGAAAAGGCGATCATTCATTAATGTGGTTGCTTACTCACCAAAAGGCGCAGTATTCTTAAAATCGGTTGAAAGGTCTCGGGAGCGAGAATACGGGTTTATTTATAAGGGAGATACTTATGCCGATTATTGAGGAGATTGGTCTGAAAATGTGGTGCAAATTGTCCCGAGATAATGCTTCAAACTATGGACTTGCTTGTAACTTGATTATGGAAGAGTATCCTCATATAATCAAAACAAAGTGCGCTGCTCACGGGGTTCAATTGTTGTTCGATGATATATATGAGACTGTTGATTGGGTCAAGGATATATTTCTCAAAGCAAGAAAGATGTATGACTATCTATACAGGCATACCATTGTTCTGGACTTGATGAGAGTGCATACACAAAAAGACTTGAGAAAGTATTCCAAAACCAGGTTTGCTTCTCATTTTCTACTGCTCCAATCTATTTTAGATGTTGAAGATGGTTTGAGACTGTTGGTCGCGTCAGCTGAATGGAGAAACATGGATTACAGCAAAGGAGCTAATGCTGTAATAGTCAAAGATACTATACAAGGTACTACATTTTGGGATGAAGGGAAGGAGCTAATTTTAGGCATGGAACCTTTGGTAAAAGTGTTACGATTGGTCGACGGTGATGGGTCAACATCAAGCTACATTTATGAAGCAATTGATAAAGCAAGGAAGTTTTTACGAAACGGTGCATGGATGATCCGAGTAGGTATTACACGATATGGGACTTATTTGAAAGAAGAGCAGAATCGAACCTACTTCATGAGTTTCATGCTGCTGCCATGTATATGAACCCTTGTTTCATGTTTGATGGAGATATTTTGTATGATTGTGAGGATGTGCAAAACGCTTTGATGTATGTTGGTGAAAAATTGGTAGATATCAGAAAGAAACAAGTTTGCGGAGGAACTTCTAATCTATGATGGAAAGCATCCAAAGATTTTTACATTTCTCTCCATACCACAAATGAGAAGCGTTCATCCAAGTAAGTTGTTCATCCAAAGTTCTTTTTCTCCAATTATTATTAGTGTCGAGATATTATGACGAAATATCTCGGAGTCTCTGTGGACTATGGTATGGACATGAAACAGTTTTTTCGTAACATGAATGATATGGCCTCATTACGAGGGGTGTGGTGGGAAGCAAATGGAAGTTATGTTCCTCTACTAAAAAGGGTTCTTTGTTCGTTTGTTGAGTCACCATGAGTGCATCTCCATGTGAACGAAATTGGAGCGCTTTCGATGCCGCACAAACAAAAAAAAAGAAATAGGTTGACACCTGGAATGTTGGAAGACCTTGTGTATATACGGGTAAACTCATTAATGCTTAAAAATTCAGTCAACTTTGAATTACAAGATAGAAAACCAATCAGTCTGGAAAACCTTATGGAATTGAATCCTGAAGCTGTTGATGAACGCCTTGACGAAGCTTTAGATGAAGGTCTTTTAGAAGTCGTCAATGTTCAAAGTGATGCGAATACATCTTGGCTGGACAGACGTAGCGGCATTGGCGCATCTTCTTCAAGAGTGAATAATACACGTCAGTAGGTATATATTTGAAACCAAGAACAAACTAACTTGCATATCTTTTGTTCTTGTGTTTTGATCTTTTTGTGGAGTTATATACATTACTCTTTTGATCTGTTTGTGGAGTTATAGACATTACTCCATTAACTTAACTCTTTTTGTATACATCCGATATATGTATGTTACAACTTATGTAATTATAAGGGACTGGATGGGCACCACTCCGTCAAAAAGTATCATCACTATTATGTCCTTAAAGTCTTACAGAAATTAGAGGACACCCATTTTAATCAACAGCTATAACATCCTGGTCATGTGTTGACTATTCTAACCGTTTCACAAGTACAAATACATAAAAAGAGGCCAAACGACCCTCGAGATAGCACGGCCAGAAGTATCACAAAGAACGGTGTAAAAAAAATGTTTTTTTGGGTATTCCATATATGAAGAAGAGTGTATAAGCCAAATTTCGAAAGATTTGAACAGTCAGAATATGAGACTCTTGCGTTAGTATGTATCAAGTCTTCCTTTGCTGAAGTTGGTGACTTGAACAGAATGAGTCTTGAACACGGCTTATTTACACAGAATTGCAAGTGCCAGAAGGAAGAGGAATTCAATTGTGAAGTTGGATTTGGATGGAGAAGAATGTTTTGATCAGGATAAAATCAAATTGGAAATGAGGAGTTTTTATAATTATCTGTTCTCAGAGCAAAATGATGCTGCTTTTGATTTGAATAATCTGAATTTCAACAATATTGATGAGGAGGAGTGCAGGTGGATGGAGAGGGAGTTTTCAGAAGAAGAAGTAGTAGGAGTTATCAAACATTTTGGTAGAAATAAATCTCAGGGACCTGATGGGTTCTCTATGGAGTTCTTTAAAAGTTGTTGGCATGTTTTGAAAAATGATTTTATGAGGATGATGCAGGAATTTTATGTGGAAGGTGCTTAGGATTGGAGACTCAACTGCTCTTTTGTTTCTTTGATTCCGAAGAAGGAGGACTCTTGTGCACCTAGGGACTTCAGGCCACTGAGTTTACTAGGAAGTGCTTATAAAATTTGTCAAAAGTTCTGGCCAACAGAATGAAGACGGTCATGAACAAGCTGATGTCGTATTTTTAAGGGGATTTTATCAACAATAAACAAATTCTGGATGGGGTGTTAATTGCAAATGAATGTATTGATAGAATACTCAAATCAAAGATACCAGGTTTGGTTTGCAAGGTGGACATGGAGAAGGCATTTGATAATATAAAATGGAAGACTCTTTTAAACATTTTAGAACAACATGGCTTTGGTGTTAAGTGGATTGGATGGATCAGATGGTGTATTTATTTACATATCTCGGTTTTGGTCAATGGGAGCTCGACTGATAAAATTAAACCTTCTAAGGGTTTGAGACAAGGAGATTCTATGTCTCCTTTTCTGTTTCTGTTGGTGGTTGAAATTTTGTCAAAGTTGATGGAAGATGCGGTGGAAAGGAACTAGATACATGGTTTTCAAGTGGAGGGAGATGGCCTGGTGGTGTCTCATCTGCAATTTGCATATGATACATTGATTTTCATAAACGCAGAAGTGGAGGATGTAAGAAGACTTCTAGTTCTTTTAACTACTTTTGAGATGATTACAGGTTTGAAACTTAACTTGGAAAAGAGTTCTATGATCAGTATTGGCGCAGATCAGGTTATCAATGACCTTGCATTGGAGTTGGGGTGTAGGACAGAACAACTGCCTTTTAAATATTTGGGAATTCCGTTGGGAGCTACTTCAAGGAATGCTGGTGTCTGGGAGGAGATAATTCGGAGAATGGAGGTGAAACTGGCTGCTTGGAAGAAGAAGTTTCTGAATAGGGAAGGTAGGCTTGTTTTGATTAAAAGCTGCTTATCTAGTTTACCCTTATATTTTCTGGCTTTGATAAGTACGCCTGCTAGTGTTGAACTGAAGTTGACTAGGTTGATGAGGAATTTTCTCTGGGACTTAGATGTCACCGAAAGAAAGATGTGTTGGGTTGCTTGGCCAATGATATGTAGGTCAAAGAAATTGGGGGGGTCTGGGCGTGAAGAATTTAAGGATTACAAGTAAGGCTTTGAAAGGAAAATGGATTTGGAGATATGCTAAAGAGAAACAAGGTATTTGGAGAAGAGTGGTGCAAAATCAGTGCAACAATGAGGTTGATATTTTAATTCCGGTGGATGATGAAAAAACACATGGGAGAAGTATTTGGAAGACAATCCTGAACTCTACAGTGTTTCTCCAGCAACATATGGTATTTACTTTGAATAATGGAAGGGGTATTAAATTTTGGCTGGACAAGTGGACAACCAATGGTCCACTCAAGGACAGATACCCATCGGCTTATAAAGTTTGCGGTCAAAAATCGGATGCTATTGCAGATATGATCAGGGATGGAGTATTATTTTTAAAGGCAAAGCTAAGTCTCTCGTTTCAGGAAAATTTGGAGTGGAATATGCTGTGCAATGAGCTTGGACTAGTTCCGGAATTAGTGGAAGAAGATGATGACGTTTCGATTCTAGATGATTACACTGTCAAGAAGGGCTATGAAGCTCAGCTGGAGGAGGAAATAGATTGCAATTTTGTGAAGTTCGTGTGGAAGAAGGATATTCCTGCAAAGGTCAGTTTTATGTTATGGGCTCATTTCCATAATTCACTTCCTACTATGAGCATGTTGAAACACAGAAGTGGTCAGGTTCAAACTGATCTTTGCAATGTTTGTAAGAAAGAAGTAGAGACCTCTGATCACATCTTTCTTCACTGTGAGTATGCTAAGGAGATTTGGAATCATTTCTTTCAGTCATGTCATGTGAGTAGTGGTGCTTATGTGACAGTACTGGAATTGTTTGATTTTTGGGGAGGGGTAGCAGTTCAGGGAAGGTGTAAGAAGATTTGGGATAAGCTTATTTATGCCATTTTGTGGCATCTGTGGAATGAAAGGAATGCAAGGACTTTTGGTGGGAGACGGAAGACGGTGGAGGATTTGTGTTTACTTATAAAACAAACCTTAATTTTGTGGCACTTTGAAAGCGAGATCTTTACAGGGTTATTTGTAAATGATATTTTATTCCACTGGGAAACAGTTCTTCACATGTAATTGTTAGGCCTGCACACGGTTCGGTTCGGTTCGGTTAGTAGTGGAACCGATCAACTAACCGTTTATAGTTCGGTTAGCAAATTTAAAATCGAAACCGAACCCAATGGTATTCGGTTCGGTTCGGTTATTTTTTAATTCGGTTCGGTTATTGTTCAAACCATAAATTAATCTAAGGTTAAAAAAAAAAACCTAGAAATTGATAAAAAAAATCAATCAAAGAGAAAATAACTTACTAGATCATAGAGGTGGTGGTGCTCTTAAGTCTTGAATCTTGATGGAGGTGGAGGAGTCGGAGAGGAAGAGAAGAAGAAATGAAATGGCCGCATACGAGTTCGGTTTTTATACTCTAGGATTACCCGATTTTAGACGGCTAGGATTAATCCTAATAATAATCGGTTATCGGTTCGGTTCGGTTAGTAGTGGAACCGATCAACTAACCGTTTATAGTTCGGTTAGCAAATTTAAAACCGAAACCGAACCAATAGTATTCGATTCGGTGCGGTTACGGTTCGGTTAGTGCGGTTATCGGTTCGGTTGCGGTTATCGGTTCGGTTTTGTGCAGCCCTAATAATTATTGTGCACTGCTTTCCAGGTCTTGTTCATACTTTTTTTTTCTTTATATATCCTTCCTTTATTCAAAAAAAGTCTTCCTTCGCTGAAAAACAATATAGTTTGGCAAAATATCCCCAACTCTAACGAGTCTCGCCGTTTTGATGTAGTAGTAACAGTCAATTGACGTTGACTTCAGGGGATGCTTCCCACATATATTGGTGAAATAGGGACTAAGCAAGCATTTATAGAAGATTGTTGTTTTGCTACTTCACTATTTCATCACTATCTCTCTGATTCTCAAGCTTCTTCGTTCATTGACTGTAATAGGACAGTTTTCTACTACCCAAAAATAACCTACCCCATTAATATCTGTGGAAGCTCACATTCTCAAAATCTACCACCATGTGGTTGCACTAAATGCTTGACATATCTCTCTCTCATCTCAACACTCTCTGGAGTCTAGTCTAGTCTCTCCATCAAAACCCAAACTCTCTATTTTATCAGCAAAACATTCATCTTATTTAGATCTCTTCCCAAGGTTAGTGACGAAGCTTTCTCTGCTAAATCTCTTTGTTGTCTACTATATAAAACATAATTATTATTATCTCTAAAATCCAGAACAGACCATTTCTCTGTCTCTGTCTCTCTCTCTCTACAACTCTCTGTTCATGAGTTTTATCAAAATTTGCCTATCACCTGTGGAAGACAGTATCTTTCGATACCCAAAGTAGAAAATTACACCTACATTTTGTTTCATTCGAAGTTCAAACAGTGAAAACTCAGTAACACTGAACTTGTTATGCTGTATTTTCTCTGTTTTTTCAAGATTTTGTATTGAGCTTATTTAAGATCTAGTAATTGCTTATTACTCTAATAAGCCATTGACTAAGCTGTTCCAGTAGTTTCCCTTGGTGGGTCTAGTTTGAATTCGAGTAAAACTTCTGCAAAATCACTCAAAATGTGTCTGGTAGTTCTGGTTTCATCTCAATTAGTATCTCAATCAGTTCAGATAGGTGGATGTAACTTCTTTGGATGTTAATCTTCACGTTTTCAATGACTCGGACGTTTAAGATTTTATGTGTTTTATGGTTATTTTTTGTCCGGGGCACACATGAACTGCAATCATCACAAACCCAAGTTCTTGAGCAACTAAGGAGGCATTTGGAGTACCCAAAACAATTGGAGGTATGGAATAATTACAATGGAGATATCTGTTCAATACAATCTTCGTTGCAGTTGGGTCTTGTGTGCGAAGGGAATTCAGTTACTGAGCTGAAAATTATGGGGGAAAGTTTAGCTAACAAGGTTAGTAATTTCGATGGTTTTGCTATTGCAAATCAAACATTATCCAGTGAATTCTCTGTTGATGCATTCTTTACAACACTGTCAAGATTAAACAACTTGAGAACTCTTAGTTTGATATCTTTAGGAATATGGGGACCGTTGCCGGATAAAATTCATAGGTTGTATTCACTTGAGTTTCTTGATTTGAGTGCGAACTTTCTATATGGTTCGGTACCTCCTAAGATATCAACAATGGGGAAGCTTCAAGTATTAACTCTAGATGGGAATTATTTCAATGAGACTGTTCCTGACTGGTTTGATTCGTTATCTAATTTGACAATTTTGAGTCTGAAAGGTAATCAGTTGAAGGGACCGTTCCCGTCTTCATTAGGTAAAATTAAGACGCTCACAGATCTTGGGTTATGTCGTAATAATATCACAGGGAAGTTACCTGATCTTGGAGGGTTAACAAGCTTACATGTATTGGATTTGAGAGAGAATCAGATGGATTCTAAACTTCCTGTATTGCCCGAAGGGTTGGTCACGGTGCTTCTCAGTAAGAACTCTTTTGATAGTGAGATTCCACAACAATATGGTGAGCTAAATCAGCTTCAACACCTTGATTTGTCATCTAATTTTCTTCGAGGAACTCCGCCTTCGTCTCTTTTCTCTCTGCCGAATGTTAGTTTCTTAAATTTGGCTTCGAATACGTTGAGTGGGTCGCTTCCATATCGTCTAAATTGTGGCCGTGTACTTGGGTATGTGGATATTTCTGCTAATAAGTTTACTGGTGGATTACCTGCTTGCTTGAGAACTACATCAGATAAAAGAGTCGTGAGAGTTGGTGGAAATTGCTTGTCTGTTGATATACAGCACCAGCATCCGCAATCATATTGCCAAAATATCCGTGTAGAGAAAGGGTCCACTTCTGGAATCAAACCTACAGTAGTTTTGGTTGGTGTAGTTATCGCCATTGTACTTTTCATGTTACTTCTTGCTATCTGCTTGGTCATTTTGTGTAGAAGATGCCGAAGAAGATCATCTGAGCAGAATTTGTTGCCTAAAGCTGCGCAAGAGAACTCTATAACAGGATTCTCCTCTGAGATGCTCGCGAATGCAAGTATGTACTGTCACCTTATTACCTGTTCCATTATTCATTCAACTTAAGGATTAGAAATTAGTGTACTAGTCTTTTTCAAGAGTTTGCTAACATGATAGTTGCTTCGACTTTCTTCCTTGGTTTACATTCAGGGTTGATATCACAAGCGGCAAAGCTAGGGCAACAAGGTATCCCAACATATCGGTTGTTCACAGCAGAAGAGTTGAAGGAAGCCACAAACAACTTTGACCAATCTGCATTTTTAGGGGAGGGTTCAATCGGGAAGGTACTCCATTTAAAACTCCAATAATGCTTTGAGATTTGAACAATGCATACTTCATGGACCACTTAACTAGTTGTTCGTCGAATGAACAGCACTTATATGTTAGCTTTCCCTTGTTCATTTCCAGCTTTACAAGGGAAAATTGGAAAATGGAAACTATGTTGCAGTTAGGTGTTTGGCATTATTCAAGAGAGATTCAATTCGGAACCTAAAACTTCGTCTGGATTTGCTTTCGAAGCTCCGCCACCCACATCTGGTTTGCCTTTTAGGACATTGTATTGATGGTGGAAAAAGAGACGATTCCGCTTGCAACAGAGTTTATCTTATCTATGAATATGTTCCCAGCGGAAGTCTTTATACATATATCTCTGGTAACTTTATATTAGTTTATCAACGCAATATAAACTTCTTAATTCAGTTTCAAAGTTTATGTATCTATTTTCTATATAGTAATAACACAAAGTGGGCCCGTCTTAACTTAGCAAGATAAATTTGCAGAGGATTCAGAGAAGATCCTTAAATGGTCAGATAGATTGGCAGTTCTAATTGGAATCGCAAAGGCTGTGCATTTTCTGCATACTGGGATAATTCCTGGTTTCTTAAACAATCGGCTGAAAGCAAATAATATTTTGCTCGACGAGCATCGTATTGCTAAACTTAGTGATTATGGGTTATCCATTATCACGAAGGAAATTGATAAACATGAGGTATGGCTACAACTAAGTTGATATATACCTTTACACCTTGCAATGAATTACAATTTCAAGATGTTGTGATTCTAACATATATTCTGTTTACTTGAATTTCCAGGCAAAAAAAGAAGCCAATAAATCATGGTAAGAAAGTCAATTTCTCTGAGTAATATCTTACAGAAATCTTTCTACATTTTTTTTCATCTTAAACACGGTGTTTGAGAACTTGCCAAATTTTGGATTTTGAATCAAAACTGTAGGATCTTCACTCAAAGTTATTCAGTTGACACATTTATTAGCTGGGAAACTGTATTGGATTTGTAATCATCATGTCTCTGTCATGCTATAAAAACAACAAAGTTGATTACTATTTCTTAGCAGGATCTGACCCAATAGCATTTGCTTTTCCAGGCAAACGACAAAGTTGGAGGACGATGTATATAGCTTTGGTTACATATTACTTGAAATGCTTGTTGGACCTACAGCTGCTGGAAGAGGAGAATCATATCTGTTGAACGAAATGGTAACCCTTGACTTTTATACCAATTGGGTTCTCTCATTTTAAATTGGATAGTCACACTTTTGCCTAATGCTATTAGAATTTACCCAAAAATGAAACACCCGTTCATTAGCCTTTGTTGGGTGATAACTATGTAGACCATCCATGTTGAAAATACTAATGAAGTGCCCCATATTTCCCATGTTCTTGTAGACATCATTTAGCAGCCATGACGACCGAAGGCAAATTGTGGATCCTATTGTACTCAGCTCTTCCACCCAAGAGTCCTTGTCGATTGTGATATCTATTACGAACAAGTGCATATCTCCAGAAGTATCGAGTCGTCCCTCTTTCGAAGATGTTCTATGGAACTTGCAGTATGCTGCCCAAGTTCAGGCAACAGCTGACGGTGACCAGAGACCAGATTCTGCAGCACAATAATACTAAAAGCATTCTAAAATGAATTAAATAAGAAATTTGCATATTCCCATTGATCAAGCTGACATGAAATGGGGGTGTTAACCATTGATTCTTATTCATAACCCTTGCTAATACCCAGATTGTGGGATTGTGGGTCTTTGTACACAAACACATGAGATTTTCCTGTATTTGGGCTTTGATTTGTATTTATTTTTGTTTGTTTTCAATATTTCTTGTTGACGCTGTAGTAGCAATTGGAGATTGGGAACTGCACTTTGCAGAAGTACCCCATCCCATAGGATTTCAGGTAAATTTATTTAACTTAGGCGTTTCAACATTTACAGCTAGCCACGTCACCTTGATTTAACAACGAATCAAGAAAGCTCCTAGTGCTTTGGCGCAAGAGATTGAAGTCATTGGATTTTAACATTAAAGCACAATTTGATGGCTACAGATGTGTCCAATGGTTAGGTGCATTTCTTCTAATCTTGCTCAGTGGAGAACTCAGATGTTTTCGGAAATATTCATAAAAATATTAAGAGGTTAAATAACAAAATAGATAATATCCATAAATCTGGAAACATCTAGTCCAAAATAGATTTGCTCAAAAATCTTCAAGCAGAGCTAGGAAAATGGTACGAAATTAGAATTGATTACTATCACCAGCTCTCAAGGGACAAATTCTTTAAGAATACGATCAAAACACAAAATATTTCCATGCTTCTACCAACAATAGGAAGAAAATCAATGCAATTCACACCCTTAAAGATCAATCGGGTCTATGGCTCTCAGACCGAGATCAAATAAACTCTCTTCTCATTAAACACTTCACACAGATTGGTGCCTCCCAAACGTCCAACTACAATGTTGATCTATCAACAATCATAAAACCTTGCATATCAGAATCTGAAAACCATTCTCTAACCCGCATCCCATCAAAGGAAGAAAGTTGGTCCACTCTATCTAATATGAATCCTTTGGGCGCTCCGGGACCAGACGGTTTCCAACCTGGTTTTTTTAAAGCCAATTGGGAAATTTTAGGACCTGATATAATAAATTCTATACAAAATTTCTTCAGAACAGGGATCATGAATCATGAGTTCAACCATTCCTTTATTATCCTCATATCAAAAACATCAACACCTCAAACCCCAACCGATTTTAGACCCATAAGTCTTAGCAATACGACATATAAAATAACAACAAAAATTTAGGCCAATAGATTAAAACCCTTGTTAAATAGGATCATATCGCCAAACCAATCTGCATTTCTTCCTGGGAGACAGATTACAGACAACATTATAATCTCCCATGAGCTTCTTCATTCTATGAAAACTTCAAAGAAAAAAAAAAAAATTCTAGCGTTGAAGATAGATCTTTCCAAAGCTTTTGATAGGGTTGAGTGACCTTTTATTAAAAAGGCTTTACCTGCTTCAGGATTTTGTGAAAGATCTTCAGTTCATTTCCACGACATCTTTTTCGATTCTCCTTAATGGCTCCCCGGGACCGATATTCTCCAATTCCAGAGGCCTTAGACAGGGTGACCCGCTTTCTCCATATCTCTTTCTGATTTGCATGGAGGATCTCTCTCGCATTCTTGAAAAGGCATTTGAGGAAAAGAAGATATCAGGTTTAAAAATAAATAAAAACGCCCCGACAATATCACATATTTTCTTCGCTGATGATTGCTTCATTTTCACCAAGGCAGACCTAGTGGAAGCCAAAAATTTATTGGAGATCATTTCAACTTTTGGGGCTATTACGGGTCAAATGGTGAATCTCCAAAAATCAGGAATCTATTTCAGCCCAAAAATTCATCTCAAGCATGGGAAAACAATAACAAAAATCATTAAAGTTCCCCTGATGGCGAAAAATGATCGATACCTTGGTACCCCCTTTTCTTTGATAAAAATAGAAAAGAGAATTTTGAACCTCTATTACAAAGTTATTATAATATGCTTCAAGGTGGGAAAGCTAAAATATTATCTCAATCGGGCATAACGGTCCTAATCCTGTCTGTTCTTCAAGCTTACCCAACTTACCAAATGCGGAAGCGCCAGATAAACTGGATAAGATTCAAAGAGATTTTTGGTGGAACAAAGACGGTCCAGGAAGAAAAGGAGAATACATAAAATCCTAGGAAGGTATAAGTAGACCAAAATATCAAGGGGGTCTGGGTATAAAAAATCCTCATAAGTTTAATATAGCCCTCCTAACAAAGTTGGCTAGTAGGTTAAAGACAAAAAAAAATCAATTATGGGTGAAGCTTCTAGAAGCAAAATATTTGTACAACTCTAACCTTATGGATCCTATTAGAAATTACGATCTTTCTTGGATATGGACAAGTATTCAAAAAGGGTTGAATCCCATCCAAGGTAATTATATCTGGCAAGTGAAAAATAGGGAGAACACAAAGATTTGGGAAGACAAATAGATACCAAACTCAGACATAATTCAGAAGCCAAGAGATAAAGAGGAACCATTACCGCAAAAAGCCAAAGAATTATTAAATCAGGAAGGATCTTGGGACTCTGAGAAACTTGATGAGCTTTTTACACAAATCACAAAAGAGAAAATTCTAGCTATATCTCCTAATTTGGAAGACTCGGACAGGATTAGATATAAATATCACACCTTGGGAGAATTCTCAACAACAAATATATATAATTTCCTTATCAATCAGGATCAGATTAATGAGATTAATAGTGAATTCCCATGGAATAAATTATGGAATATGAAAATAATTCCAAGAATTAGACTATTTGTTTGGAAATTAATCCAACAAGCTATTCCGACAAGAGGTAGACTTGTTGCGCATAACCCATAAATTGATCCAACATGCCCCATGTGCAACTAGTAGGAAGTGGAATCGGAAAATCATCTATTCAGAACATTTCCTTTTGCTAGATCCATTTGGTTTGGCTGCTCTTTGGACGCAGTTAATACTCAGATTTGCACAGACTCCATCATCACCTGGGTAGAAAGGTGGATCTCAGAGCCAAATTTCTCGAAAATGAAAGAAGCGATATCAACAATAAATTGGTTTATATGGAATATAGATGCGAGGTTGTTTTTGAAACAAATCAACCCTAATCCAGTTTTTTTAATAGAAAAAATTAAGAGATTCATCCAAGGGTCGGGTGCAAAACAAAAAATACCAACTAAGTGCATTCAAAGTGCAAAAATTACAAAATCTTCGTGGTCTAATATTAAAACGGATTGTATAATATTCACTGACGCCTCCTTCAAAAAAGAGAATTTATCTATGGGATATGCTTTCATTCTTTACTCAGTGAATCAAGAATCTTTCATGCATATTTCAGCGGGATTTGAATGGGATTCTTCAGCTTTACATGCAGAAGCAAAAGCCCTTCTATAAATTAGTTAAGTGTGAATTTACTCTCAAGTTTTACCTTTGTCACTGACTGTAATCCACTAGCGGATACAATCAACAACAAAGGAGAGAAGACTGAGTGGGTTGTCGAGAATACCATAGAAGAAAATATTTATGCTCTTAAAAATCTTCCACAAGCACAGGTTAAATATATTTGCAGAGATCATAATGCCGCAGCAGACTATATTGCAAAGGAAGCGAGGATCGGAAGACTTCAACAAAGGACTATGGATATCTACCAAAGAGTCTGTTATTACTAATGTTTTTGATAAAAATGATATTGTAAAGTTATTATCCTAATTTGATTAATATAATTACTAACTTTCCCATTAAAAAAAAAATGGTTAGGTGCAAAGTATACAATAGTTATAAAACAAATCTAATGGATCAAATGGTTGGGTGCAAATTGTACAATAGTTATAAAACAAATCCAATAGATCAAACTTGATTCGCTAAACCATTTGGCGCACAAAGTAAAAATAAATAAATTTCCAAACCATTTGCCGCTTTTAAGTTTATCTAAGATCACATTCAATTCAAGCGATAGCTTGGCCCGCAACTTGAGTCAACACTTTTAGCCACACTTTTGAATGTGAAAGTTGAATTGTGAAGGTCCATAAAACTAAGCCTATAGAAAAGTTGAGTCCGATTTGATTCGAAAAGTTCGTTTCCTTTGAAGAGTAAGAATCCTGGCTTGAGAAAGCTAATGATCAACGTAAAAGCAACCCCAATTGAACTTCCATCAAGTGTGCATGTTATAGTTGTGGGAGTGCAAACTGTTGGACCCCGAATTTAGAGTATATTTCTTTCACGTTATTCATAGAGTTCAATAAGCAATCGATATTTCACAATAAAAAGTGTAGTACTGCTTGTAGTTGCGGTCCTTATAAATCGTATTAACAATCAAAATATGGTCAGAAAAAAGAATATATATTTGATGGGGTTTCTTCCTATACCTATGAATTTCATTGGACTGAGTAAATGTCTCTGGGACAACATCCCTTGCCCATAAATAACTGTGAAGACTTAAAGTCAGCACTATGCACTAAACAATTGAAAATTTTATTTAAGTGGAAGGATACACAATATTATGGAAGAATCTTTTAGACAATAACCCAATCCTTTTAGCCTTAGTTTGTGAGTACAAGTGAGTTACAAAATTATTGACTTCAGAATACACTATTTTGATTACATTCCTTCTCTATACTATTTTGATTCTACCAAGAAGACACCGAAATAGGATTTCTGATGCAGTAAGTATGAAATAGAGTAGAAAAAAAGAAGAAGAAAAGGCTTGAAAACCTTCTGATTTTAATGACAATCAATCTCATGTGCAAGTTCTTATAGCTATAAAAAATAGGAATTCGATGGAGATATATGTTGATCTCCAGGGGGAAAGAGGCATCTTTGGTATCTACTGAACTATGTCGTTAGGAGTTTATAAATCAAACAGAATCACGGTTCTACTAATTGCATATGGTTTCCAATGGGTGCTGCCTTTGACTTGGTTTAATGATCCTGCTTTCCAGGTTTCCCACAATTGACATGGTCAACTACCCCAACCCTTCCCCCATAAGTACTTGAGTGCCCTCATATCCACAACTGACCAGGTCAGCTTCTCCTGTTGGGGAAATTCACA
The DNA here is from genome assembly GCA_023529315.1 of Papaver bracteatum. Classification (NCBI taxonomy): domain Eukaryota; kingdom Viridiplantae; phylum Streptophyta; class Magnoliopsida; order Ranunculales; family Papaveraceae; genus Papaver; species Papaver bracteatum. Next base: position 1,238,854 of record JAJJWX010000145.1, read on the forward strand.
ACCCGAGTACAGCAAAAATACAAGATCATAAAACACAATTGGTGATTTTAAAGAAACATGGAGAAATAATAAGAGTGACTAAAAATAAACAAGCTAGGAACCACAACACTACGTGGTTCACCTTTACATGCTACATCCACGGCCAAAACCTACCTTTAAACTTTCACTAATCGAATACCATTACATGCTCTTTATACAACCCATAAGAGAATACATACCCGAGAACACCATTGTTGAAACTTTATAAATGAACTCTCTAAACCATTCTGCAAACCAGCTTCGTATCTTCTCTTTTACATCTTTTTGGCAGTTGCTACTAACATAGTAGAAATTGTTAGGGCACAACTAGGTCGAACTCGCAAGCGTTGCTATCTCAATCTTGTTGTCAAGTTTAGTTTCCAAAACTATAAGTCTTGATTCCTAGTCTACTTATAGCTAAGTCTCGAATTAGGATAGAAAGTGTAGTTGAGCATTAGACTTCACGGAGTTCATCGATTGAAGACAAAGAACTACTAAGGGGAGCTTGTGGAACTTCATCAACAAAAGGTATGTGGAGACTTGAACTAATCCATTGCTTTAACCAAGTTCATCTTATATTCTTGATGAAAGTCAAAAGATGATCATGTGAAAATCGCCTTGTAACATATTACATGATTTGTGTGATACGGTCATTTGACGTAGACTCGGAATGTTTCGTATTGATCATTCGATCACTTGAAAATTTCTTCAAAGCTAATAGTTCGTGTGAGACAGCTATTGCCACCTTCTAAGAATGTTTCAATGATTGAAATGGGAGTTTAGAAAAAATTACCATGATTGGATATAACACAATAAGCGTACTTGTATGTTAATTTGTGCGAGATATTCCAAGTCCGGGAACCATGGTATGCATACCCGTATGTGTACTGGTTGGTTTATGAAAGTCCGGGAATTTAGTAGGCATACCGGTATGTGTACTGGCGTGAGTTTCAAGTTCTGGAAATTCAACTGAGTTTTGGAAGGTATGCGTACCTGTTCGCATACTAGCGAACCCAAACTTGGTCCGACCACTTAGGTATGCGTACCTATTTGCATACTTGAGTAGGTTATGTTCTAAAATTGGTTTTTTCATGAACTAATACATTTATATAATAAGGAATGCAATCTTTTGCAAACAGTGGCTATAATGTTCATGAATTGATTCGAGTGAATCAAAATAGATTTTGCTTCAATTGTGTCTTGTATACTTCTATGAGAATATAAACAATTGAACAACTCTAGAACTAGTTTCATTTGAGTCATTTGAACTAGTTATGGTTAAGATGAATACGGTTGATATGAAAGTGTTTATATGGCTAACTGCGGTTAACTATTGTTGAGCCAATAAGGTATACAGGTTTAGGTACGGTTACTCATATCTAAATGAAGTCACTTTTTATTTGTGTGTAACAAGCTAAGTTCGATCTAACGGTTGAAAGATATTAGCTTGAGTCTGATGAGGTTTTCATCTAACGATGAATATTGAATGCTTTGTTACCAAGGTAACATTGATTGCAAACCCTGATTTGAAGACTATATAAAGGAGAGCTCTAGCAACTGGGAAACCTAATCCCCACACCTCATGTGTGATACTAGTTGCGACTAGAGTCGATTCTCCTTTAACCTTAGGCTTTTCACGAAAACTTGTAGGCTAACGACTTGAAGACTTCATTGGGATTTTGAAGCCAGACCCAACTATTTTCTCTGTAGTTGCATGTTCTGATCTTTTTGTTTTCTATCGTATTGAGTACTATCTTCTTTAAGATTTGCTCGAGATTTAATCTCCGATAGGCAAGATTAAAAGTAGTCACAAACATCTTCGTCTCATCGTTTGTGATTCCACAATATCTTGTTTCACTACCATACGATTAATATTATTGTGAGGTGATTGATATTTCTAGGCTGTTCTTCAGGAATATAAGTCCGGTATATCAATTGGTTCATGTTCACCTTAATTTATCAAAATACGGAACAAAACTCATAGGTATATCCGTGGGAGACAGATTTATCTATTCAATAAACTTTTATGTGTGAGATAGATTGGTTTATCAAGTCTCCAACTTTGGGTCGTAGCAACTCTTAGTTGTGGGTGAGATCATCTAAGGGAATCAAGTGCGCAAAATCTGGCGTGGTTCTAGAGGCGTAAGGAACGCGATTGTACCTTGTTCAGTGTCAGATTGGTTAGGTCTTAACTACATTCTAGTACGGAGTTAACTTGGAGTAGGCTAGTGTCTGTAACGGCTTAATATAGTGTGGTGTTCAAATCTGGACTAGGTCCCGGGGTTTTTCTGCATTTGCGGTTTCCTCGTTAACAAAACTTCTGGTGTCTGTGTTATTTCTTTTCCGCATTATATTTGTTTATATAATTGGATGGAAAATTTGTTGGCTGGTCCTAGGCCCATTTAGTTATTTATAATAGGGTCCAACCGGAATTTTCTTTTATCTGGAGGTCCAAAATTAATTGAAAACATTGAAATGACCATAATACCCCTACTACCAAACGTGTGCGTCTACACCCTTATTATATTGAGTACATATCTGCTACACTGCTTACAAATTTGAGTACATATATTCTATACTACACTGCTTACAAATTTGAGTACATATTTTCTATACTACACTGCTTAAAAATTCGAGTACATATCTGCTACACTGCTTACAAATTTGAGTACATATCTTTTATACTACACTACTAACAAATTCGAGTATATATATGTTGCTATAAATTCGAGCATATATTAGCTGCACTGCTTACACCCTTATTATATCGAGTATATATTTGCTACACTGCTTACAAATTCGAGTATATATCTGCTGCACTGCTTATAGGTAGAGTATATGTATGTTAGAATCAATGAAGAATAAATTAGAAAATGTATTACATCACATATATTGTAGGATCATACCAAATAATCTCTAATATTTTTTCAATACAGTATTAAATCATAGAAAAAATAAAGGAAAACCTATATATGCACAGTAAACACAGAATAAGCTATACAAAACTACCACATATTTCAGTATTTCGCATACGTACTCATGGATAAAACAAAAAAAAGGTGGCAAAATCTGAATAAAATAGAATCAAAAGAAGTTTTTATCAGTATGACGTATACGTGTTGCATATTCATGAACTAAAAATCAACTGCATGTAAAGAGGGATTGATGAATTCATGAATATAACATAATCAAAGCACATATTTCAGTATTTCACATACGTACTCATGGATCAGTTTTGTTTCGGTATTCCATATATGTACTTCCAAAATCATAATAATTAAATGACTAAAATCTATTTATAAAACAGATTCAAAAAGCAGTTTTTCAGTATTCAATATATGTACTGCTAATTCACTATCTAAAACAGCTCAATGACGAAAAATAACAGAATCGAGAGAGCCTTATCTCAGTATCGTATATATGTACTTATGGATGAAATAACAACAAATGATAAACTAAGAATAAAACATAATCAAAATCAGTTTGTATCAGTATGCCACATATGTACTGATGATTCATGAACTAAAAAACAACCGCATGTAATGAATCTATCAAAAGAACATAATTGAGAGTCTTATATTAGTATCAAAGATATGTACTTATGGATCAAACCACAACAAGTGATAAAACTAAGAATAAAATAAAATCAAAAGAAGTTCATATCAGTATGAAATATATGTACTGTCAGATAATACCCGTGAAACAACAAACAAACATGATTTTGAGTTTGTTCCTTTCGTTTATAACCAGCTTGAAATCCCCTGCTAAATGGGAGGGTAATGTATATGTTAGCTTTTCCTTTAGCCTTCCTGACTTCATACTTTAGGAATAAGATGTAATAATAAAGGCAGGATAAAACAGGTAGAACACCTGTGTTCCACTGTCAAAGGACATACCAGATATGGTTGACCACAGAAAGACAAGGTGTAAGCGGAAACTCCCCTCCTTAGCCGTGCATAGGTTCCGACCCTGAATTGTTCGTGGTTTGATTACGCGAGTGCGTCAGTTGAGGAAGAATAGAATATATAGAAAAGAACTAAGGCTAGTGGGATCAATCCCAGAAAAGAATAGAATAGAATATATAGAAAATTAAGAAACAAAAATAACATGATAATCAAATTGAAAGTTCAAGTAAGCAAAAAAAATCATAATCTAACCCAAAAAATCGAATATTACGATCAAGATTCATAAAAAAAGTACGTCATATACGTACTGATGGTTAATACACAAGCAAACTGAAACCAAACCTATAGATGCATAGTAAACACAGAAAAATAGTACGTCATATACGTACCGATAGTTAATACACAAAAGAAAACTGAAACCAAACCAAAACCCAACAAAATGAAACTAAAATATCAGACCTACTAACGAAATGAACATAAAACATGATTTTATAACTAGATCTGCACTATTTTCATCAAAAACCACCGGTACATCATATACGTACTGATGATTAATATACAAAATCAAACAAAAAACAAATCAAAGACCAACAAAATAAAATTAAAATATCAGATCTACTAATGAAATGAACATAAAACATGATTATTTATCTAGATCTAAAGTATTTTCTTTTATCAAAATCGAAGTAAAAAATTAACGAATCAAGCAAGAAGATCGTAAGCACAAAAAATCCACCTACTGATTACAAAATATGAGTTTGAATTCACGAACCGAACAAGGACCTCAAAAAATCTGCATCTGCAGAGCTCTTCTCTAAAAATATAAATTGAGAGAATGAAAAAGAAATGAACATCATTATCTAGTTTTATATAGTCGAGGGTGTTTTGGGAATTATAATAATACGTCTCATGAGTCCCGCACGTGTACAGGACCCCGGGTTAAAAAATTGGGTCCATTTTCCTTTTTTGTTCTAATTATGGACCTACGGTTACTGGGATTTAGTGGGTGGACCTGCCACTAACTAATACCACTATAATAGTACCTATAGGTAATTCCTACTAATATCACAGGTTGTGCGTAGTTTAATCAATTAGATAAATCCAACCTTTGGTTGTTGATATAAATTGATTGACACTTGAACATTGGTCTTTGGTACCGTTCAAGTTGTTTCACATAATAATCAGGCTCGCGGATTTTTATCTGTTTGATTTGCTGATTACATTGTGAAACAGAGATACAACTCTTGGATATATTTCCATTGATTGAGTCTGTCTGTCTAGTTGATTCTCTTGGAATTATATTGGAGTTTTTCCATACAGATTTCTTAAGCAAAATATTTGGTGTGGTTGTTAGACCCCCGCTTTTTCAATTGGTATCAGAGCAGGAAAACACGTTTAACACCTCATAAGTCTGTGTTTGTAGAGATATGACTCTATGGACAATAATGTTATCTCTGATGACACAATACCAGTCTAGAAGAATTCTGACTTGGTTCAAAGCCTTGAGTCTCCTGAGAAATATCGCAAGTCTTCTCCATTTATTGAAACTGAGATCAACTGGGAAAAACGCCTAGATGAATAATTGGATGATCTTTCAGATGAAAGAGATTCAGATAAGGGACAAGATGTTGATGAGGAAGTCTCACAATATATCAAGCTTTTAGACCATCTCATAAAGAAAAAGAAGTCAACAACTTACTTGGTTGAATATCTGAAACCTCTTTGTGTAGAAAACATAATATTGAGAAAACTCTTCAAGGGATATGATTGTGTTTAAAAACTCTTGCAATATCTTCTTAAAGATCGTGTATAAGATGTGCGTTCAAAAAATTCTGAATGTGATAATCTTCGTTGAAATCTCTTTGTGTTGAAATAAAGACTTTCAGAAACTGAAGCAAGATATGACTCTCAACAAAAATGTTTTAACGATAGAGAAAAACAATTAGAGACGGATCTAGCTGCTTCTCTTGATAAGGTCAAATCACTGGAAGAGAATCTGAAAAGATTTTATGCTAGTTCTAAAAAGTTATCCACTATGACGGGAGCATGTAAAGAACATCGTGATACACGTGGTATAGTCTATAAAGGAATAGACGCTCCAAGTGCTAGTAAGATCAATATTTTCTGTGCTAATGGCAAACTCCCTAGTGAAAATTTCACTGATATCAAAAGTGAAAGACTACCTTCAGCATCTGATGTTTCTAAGGACAAGGATGGTCAACCTTCAAAAACATTTCATATGAGAACAGTCAAAAACATTCCCTTTAACTGTTATTATTACGGAAAAAAGGGTCATCTTGAAAGGAGATGTCGTTTTCGACTGCAGAATGAAAATTTTCGTAACATTCTAGTATGGATTTCTAAAGAAGTAATCAAACCTTCTTCTCATTATGCTGGTGTTAAAGGTCTAGTCTGCAATCAAGAAAAGTGTTGTGATGGGACAATTCTTGGTTGTAAATATGATACAAAATATGTTTACAATTGTAAAGGGAAATATGTTATATGGACGACTGACTCTTTAAATTACTTTGTGAAGAAAAAAAAAATCATCGAAGGAAGAAGAAAATTTTAAACTCCTTGCATCTCACTGAAGAAAGTCTTGAATCTAAAGTGTTTGTTCCCGAATAAATTCACATCAATAATCGTATCTCGGAGCTCAAGAACAGTATAAATAGACTTAAACGCAGTATTAAGAAGGAGGAAAAAAATTGTTGCATCAGGTAATACTTGTTCTTCTCCTATTAATTCTTTTGAAAAGTCTGATGATGTTTCTTATGACAGTCAAGAAAGAAAAAGGGAAAATATCAATGCCCTTGATGAGCTACTTGCTTGTCAAAGTGTTGATGGTGGATTTTCAACAAGGGTCAAATACATAAAATCATGCTACTGCATGTTTCTGGTACGGCTTCAAGCATGTGACGATTCATATTTTACGAAGCCATGATGAACATGTCTTTCGAAAAGCCTCCACTAGATGAGCGTTCGATCCATGGAATTTCATTGTGCACTCTATGTAGAATAATAGAATTGGGCGGTCCTCCTACATAATTTTTTGTTGAGAGGGATTAACGTCTTCAGGACGTCGGTGATACTCACTGTTCCCTGAATACATGAGAGCAAACCCCTCTACATAGAAGAACGATTGGGCGGTTATCCGTAAGACTGAGAGCAACAACGCCTTCAGGACAGTGACACTCATTGATCCTGACTATGTAGAGCTACCGTGAATAGACCCGGGCATTCTCATAAGGATTTGAGAGCGCCCTTAGGATATTAGCCGTCTCCTGACTATGCACATAGATTAATTCTGCCATGACATTCACCACTGAATTCCAAGAATAATCTATTATTGCTCTGATTCCATGGTCGAATCCACGTCCTGATCCCATGGAATGTCAATAATAATTTCTCCGATTCCATGGTCAAATCCAAGGCCTCATCCCATGGAATGACAATAATTTTTTTTCCGATTTTATGATCGAATCCACGGCTTGATCTCATAGAATGGCAATGAACAACCGTATTATCTCATTACTCTGATTTCACGAATCTCATGGAATGGTAATAGATAATTTTATTACTCCGATTTTATGGTCGAATCCACGATCCCATGGAATGGTAATGCCTATTTTATTATTCCGAATTCATGGTCGAATCCGCAGATGATATTATGAATTGATAATAAATAACTACTCACTTTATTGTTCAATTTCATAAATTTTTCTACACTGAATTTCATGGATTAACAATAAATACACAACAACCAGGCATCTGGATCATCACTGAGTAAGCCCTACAAAAATGGTGTAAGTGTACTCAACAATGATGCACGACTGAGCACCCAGATGCACGAACGAGCATCCAAAAACATGAATAGATGAGGAATCCTACGCAAAATAGGAGAAAACAACAAGTATTAATAAAATAATAAGGAGCGCCCAGGGCCGGACCCCCTAGACGTGGCCGGTCCCCATGCCTCCTTCATTATTTCACCCTATTTTGTTATTTTCATGAATTTATGAAAACTCCTTGATTTTAGCAGCTTTCCTTGTTTTTGCAAAATTCATGAATTCTCCATAACTTCATGGATTCATGAAATATAATAATATTATAAAATAAGGAAAGGTGTGCGGGACGGGGCTACCTAGACGGCCGGCCATGCCCAAGCCATGGACGGTCCCACACCTTACAATATTTAGTCTTTTTATAATTACTAGTATATGGCCCGTGCCGTAACGGCCCGTGTTTTGGTCTCTTACTTGACGTAGAAATCTATAATTTTTCCTTATTGTACATGAGGGCACCCACGAAATCGCTTCTTGTTAATAATATGGTGTGTAGGGTTTTATCCTCACCAAATTGCATTGTGCCTACTGCAACCCTATATTTCGGTATTCTTATTATCGGTAACTTTTTAATCCGCGGAATAAAGACTGATAAGCAAAATAATCACCGCTTTGCTAAATGACAGCCATCCGTCAAAAGCAGTTATAGTATATATATGAAAGCAATTATTGTTAATCATGATGGTATTCTATGGTCATAAGTAATCTGTTTCTGTTTGTCGGGGAACTTTCCCGCTAAAAATGTCAAGTCTTCTTTTGGCTTGTACCACATTGTAGTTTCATGAGTACCAAGTAATAATCTTTCTTGTCTATAACTTGTGAATCCCAGACCAATGCTAATAAAATTCTTTATTCTAACTCGTGTGCTGACAAAGCAATATTCTACATCTAATGTGTGCCAAGAATCAAATTATGGCCATGATGAAAATTACATTTTCATTTTTGTGTATTTTTTTTTTAAATTACATTTTCATTTTGAGAGGTAAGATTTACATGATGTGAAGATTCTCGTGTTACACAACTCTATGAGGTTGTTCCTTTGTTGTACTTCCTCACTCTTCCAATGGCTTATCAATCTGTAGAAATATAGAATTGTGCAAACGAATTAGTAAATTTCACTCTGTGCCACAGGACAGTGAATACATCTATTCATAACCGAAAGTTGCAATTAACCGTACATGTGAAAATGCTTGTGACAGGTTATCCCGAGCCACCAAGTCATTGCACTGCTTTATCAATCAAACAATTCAAAAGAAGCTTTAGCTAGGCCTCTAGACTGATTATAGACATCTTAGATGCATGCTTATGGATTACCCAGTTCACTAAACCAACAACTGTAATTTTGTGCCGAGCTTAATAGAGCTGTCAATGGATCAAATCTAGTTCCGCAAAGAAAAATCGGATGCAGGTTGTTAGGTTTTCAAGTGTAAGCAAAGCAGATATTCGCATCTAAAGAATTAAAAAAAAGGGGGATCACCTTGTTGAATTCTGGTATGGTGCACAAAGTGCACATATGACACACAAAACAGAGAAAATGATCATCCATGCAGGCCCCCGCTGCTCATTGTACACGTCATTTTCCTTAAAATGAAGCTGCATAAGATATACTCAAGTTTATTTACTAAATCCTAGTTCTGAATACAAAGATAACGATCAGGATAAGAAAACACAGTGAAAGAGTTTAGTGAATGAAAATGAAATCAAGATTACCTCATAAAAGATATCACCAACAGGATATCATTAGTAGAATCCAACCAATCAATACTTTAGTTCAAAGAATCGGAACCAAATCAATCTTCCACATTACCTCAAATAGTACAAATATTAGAAACATCAATATCCATGAAGTACATTACAAATTAAGAACCCCACTTGGGAATAAACAGTTAAAGCATTGAGTGAACACCGGCTGAAACTTGTGCTGGCTGGATGAAACTGTTCATCACACTATGCATATTATTAGATGAATATCTAGCTATAGGTCCAATACTACAAAGTAGTGGCATGTATAATCTTGAATGGGAATGATGGACAAAAAAAAAAGTATGAAGGCAGCAAGGTTGCTGACACGACAAATGTAGTTTGACAAAATAGATGCTTTCAAGCTGGGAATGATCAAATTTCAATTTCCTCAACAGTTAAGCTCAATAAATATGTTAAGCAAACACAACGATTTAAATGTCTTCTAGCTAATGTTCAGACGAAAATTCAAAATAATTTACCTGCCAGTATATCCGAAGTGCAACTTTGTGTGGCATCAAACAAAAGAACCCAACTTGGGGTGCTGGCCTGAAATTAAAAAGATACATATAGAATATTGGCCTGAAATTAAAAAGATACATATATAAAATTAGCAGGTGTAGTTGCTATTATCGTCCAGTGATTAATTATTGGGACCAAGATGGATGCTGTTAGCAGCTCAATCTGGAAAGACTAAAGTAAGAGTTATTGGTAGGATCCACAAATCTCTTGTTTGACACTTTGACGCTGAAAGAAAAATATGAGCTTGTATAATGACTATAAACGAATGTTAGAAGAGCAAAAATTTGTCTGTGAAGATAAAGTGAGGAACTCTCTTTTATGCAAAGCCATTATACAAAACTTAAGTCAAAGATAGGGATATTTTGCATTTTTAAGAATCAAAGGTTGGTCTCTGATGCAGAGTCGCTATACAAAACTACAGGTCAAAGATTGGAATATTTTGCATTTTTAAGAATCAGAGTTTGGTTGTATACAGTTAGGCTACTAAGAAACCCCAACAAAAAACCTCGAGAGAGGTTTTCTTTTTTTATTAAGTTACGCTACGTAAGCCTCAATAAAGGTTTTCTGTTTTATAACCTTATCTGGATTGACCTCATCTACTTATCATTGAGAGAAAAAAATCTATCAAATAGCCATTGGAGTTGAAAGCGTCCTACCTTTTTAAAGTCTAGAGAAATAGTAGAACCACTAAATCAGTCTCGGATGGCATTTCACCAATCAACAGGGAACAATATCGACAAATTCAAAAGCTAATTAAACAAAGGATTTTCAGCGTTTTTCAAGCTAAATAAGTAGAAACTCAAGCATTGCTGACACGGCGTCACAATGGAAACTAAACTACAACTTTTTTGAAACAGTGTTCCTATATTTAAAGGCCAGTGACGAATATGAATGTGGTTAAAGAGTAGGCGATGCCAAAAAGCATATAAAGGGTCAGATTTATCAATGCTCAGTTGACTAAATATTAAAAATGGGATACTAACAGTCATAAAATGATAGAGCGCAATTAATAGGAAATCTCGTAATTGAAGGAATATAGTACTTTGATCCTGCAAAGTACAAATAAAATCTTGTAGATGTAGAATTACAGACTCAAAATGTAGGTCTTTTCGAACTTAAATGTGCACACAATGGAGTAAAGATAATCAGACAATGGTGTACCTCTCACATCGTACGTACGTTTGACGCAGTGGCATGGACAACCGCTGGACTTCAGTCTCCAGGGAAGAAAATACAGTGCTGCCACTATGGTATGTCACTTCAAAGCCAAGAAAAAAAGAGGTACTCCCATCTAAGGTACCCGCCTATAGTTGATTTTTAGGTGGTCTGTATTTGATTATACCATGAATAGTGGGAAAAAAGGAATTACGTGATTAAAAATAAATAAATTATATCCCATAGTAACATACCATAGTTCAGGTCCCTCGATCTTTTTTTCACATTTGGTGCATCCGCTGTCCACTTCTTTAACAAACAATAAGAGATCATATACATTTACCAACAACTATATGTTCAGTGTTCTGACATAGTTATGTGCAAGCACACACACAAAACTCTCTGCAAGCAATGGACACGTTTGCTTGTGTTGGATGCTGCAAATCCAAAACATCATAAAAACCGAAACCTTGCTTGCAGTATAAGAAAGCATTTACTTTGCCGTCTAGCAACTGTATCTATCACCCTGTCCAGCATAAAATAACCAAAGAACAAAAGAAAAAAATTCATTTCGGGAATTTTTCCAAACACCTTGCATACAACTCCAGTGTACAGCTTTACTGCTATGTAATGCTGAAAGAAACTTAAAATTATAGCAAGAAGAGCGTAGAAAACAAACAATGTGAGGAATAGGAATGTAGAATTCAAATTTATATATCAAGAATCTATGCAATTTAACAAATGCTGATATGCACCCGAACGAAAGAACATTAAAATTTTATTTTTTAACAAACAACTACTCTTACAGATGGTGGTGGATTTAAGCTTTGTATTGTACATAAGCAATTGAAAGAGACATAGAGAAGGGGAGGGTACCTGAAATAACTTGATCGCTTGCTACAAGCACGAATGCAGAATCCCTAATCACCAAAAGGAGAATTAAATCAAATCTTTTACGAAAAACATTCAAAAGATAAGTAATTGAGTTTCTAAAGAGAACAACTAAATTATTGTGAAAGTACTTGTCCCATCTGCATAAAGTACAGGCCAATTGAGAACAACTAAATCAAATACATATTAAGAAATATTAACAAATTAAAATCGTACATTTTTCGAACTTCTAGAGTAGTGATATAGTAATCTTTAGAGATTAGGGTGTACAAAGAAAATTAAAAACGTAAGAGAAAAGAGATTCATGCCCACCAACTTTTCGTAGGGATGTTGTACTTGCCGATGGAAATGGAAGATTACAATTGTAGAAGTTTATACCTGAACATGTGATTGAGCGTTTCAGAAACCATAGAAATTGATATCAATGAGGCATAATGGGGTAATAAATGCCTTAAAATGGGGATTCTGGTTCGTAACGGGTAACGGAAAATAGATGAATAAATATTTCCGGAAATTAAGCTTTCAATCATTGAAATTCATGCTTGAATTACTCACAGACGTTAGATTAGGGAGCAGAAGGTGGGTGCATTCTGAGCCGAGATTTATCTTTTCCACTTTTAAAGCAATGGAAACCGTTGATCACTTAAAAAGGTAAATTCAGAACCGTCAGATTGGGCAAAAACCATTTGTTTTTGTAAGATAGATTATTCCCCAATTTCATGAAACTCCTGGGTTTCAACAAAATTCATGGATTCTCCATAACTTCATGGATTCATGAAATAATATTATAAAATAGGGAAAGGAAAAGTGGACCGGGCAACAACATAGTCACTTAGGTCATGCCTAATCCGTGGCCGGTCTCACACCTCACAATTCCTAGCTTTTTATAATTATTATTCCCTAAACTCATGAAACTCCTCCGTTTCAACAAAACTCATGGATTCTCCATAACATCACGGATTCATGAAAAATAATATTATAAAATAGGAAAAGGAGTGCGGGACCGGGCAACATAACCGGCCGGCCTTGCCCTAGTTGTGTTCGGTCCCACACCATGCAATCCCTAGTCTTTTATAATTATTATTTTCCTCAAATTCATGAAACTCCTTGGTTTGAGCAATACATCATGATTTCTTCATAACTTCTCGAATATTGCTCAAATCATGAAAATTCAAAATCCAACATGGTCACACAACCGGCTAGCCTCTCACGATAATTTTGGATGTTAAAATACTCTTATTTTAATATTTACAAAATATTGATTAATTGAGCATACATACTCATTCCAACAAAAATCAAGAATTTCAGTCAAGATGAAACTCTTCTGAAAGTTCACAATATTGCTAGAACGCACATCAGAAAATACTGAAACTCTCAAGTATAGAGACACGGATACCATGATAACACATGCATGCCTTAATAATCGACCAGAGTCATTCATAGGGCTTGCACAATGCCGGTCCCACACGTTTTCACACTTTTGACCTAATTTGCGCAATCACTCATATTGGGCCCAAACTCTCTCCAACCAACCTGAGGATTGCTCAAACGGACAACAACTGGTCCTGTGACCACCAAGAGACGGTCCCATGCTCTATTGGTCAGTCCCATCTTTTATACCTAGATTTTATCACCTAATGCTGAACCCAGCAGTAATTCAATAAATGATGAAACCAACACTTAATCATCATTCCTTCACCAACTCTTCAACTGAGAACCCTGGTACACTCTCATTATCAATATTTAATAATTTATCAGTATTTCTCCGAATCGATCAATACTTGCTTAGTTGCTCGAATAATCCACATATATTCAGTAACTCATCAATATTCAATAACTTGTTGAATTTACAACATTTGCTCACACAAGCAAAATTAATGTTCATGAATCACTGAGCATTTGTCAAACATGCTCGATTCAACAAAACCTAGGCTCATTTCCTAATCATTCAACAACTGACAAACTAAATACACGTCTGTCATGCAGACTCCACGATTCGTGAGATATCAATCATGTCAAATTGGGGGATAACAACTAGGGTTTTGGTCTGGTGGCCTACATCACGTGGATTCATCCATGACGATAAATGTGCGTAAGTTGTGTCAACACTTGAAGGAGTTAGAAAAGTAGAGGGTGCACGATCCATCAAGTCTCCACACAACATGGAACTGACTTTACCACGATCTTTTACCGGCCCACTCTTCCACTCATGAAACCATCACACTTACATGGATCAAGTTGTTCACAACTCTGACAGTATAAATAAGTCTCTGAATCCATGATTGAGGACAACGTTTTCAGTTTACACAGAATTTCTCGAGTAATTACTCTCAAGAATTCATCAATCCTTCAGAACTCCATAGTTCACTAATTATTGAAGAAACCCACAACACATCTATAATCCTTGATCACCACTGATCCCACATAATTTCTCAGCTTCCCTCCTAAAAATCAACCCATCTCCCTCTTTGCGACTGAATTAACTCTGGAACGTCCATTGACTTGGTTTAGGCCGGAGTTATACAGATTGATCTCTCGAATATAAGCACTCCCTTTGCAGTGCATTTGTGTGAGGTTAAGCAGTCTTCTCGGTTCAAGGAGTCTCGACAACACGCTCGATTCTTCACTTTCCTAAAAAAACCAGCTAATCGTTTTTCCCCATCTATATATTGGTGACCACGGTGGGAGATTAATCTCTCGGTTGTAATCCCACTTTTTCACAAAATGGTTGGTCTTGGGTCATGGTCAGTTACAAATCCTAACACAAACATCGCTAGTACCAGCAACAACGATGAAATTCCAGAAAGTATTCCTGCTTCCAAAAGTGGTGGAGACACTACTCATCCTATCACTAATGTCGAAAATTGCCCTCTCTTTGGTCGATATCCCAAGGAACTCATAGAAAATCCGCCTACTATTGTTGATCTCATGAAGGTCCAGGAAGTTCTTGCTAAAAATCAGACTGACATGGCTGCGACGCAGAAATATCTGTTCAATTACCTCAAGACTCTTACTGACAAGATGTCAGACAAAACTTGGGAGAAGGGAAAAGACAAGGTAACATCTCCAACTGAGGATCCTGAAGTCATTTCGGTCCCTGCCAATGATGAAACCCGCAAAGCTGCAGAACCTAGACCTGCTAGTTTTGTCACTCGTGAAGACCTGGAACTCTTTATGGAGAATCGAGGAAAGGGGCTCACACCGTCCGTGCATCGTCATCAACCTCCATATCCTGCAGCTACGCAAAGAATCCCTCTTCCAAAGGGTTACACTTCTCCAACCTTCACACTCTACAATGGAACGGGGAATACTCGAGAACATATCTCTCAATTCCTGGAAGCATTGGGAGAACATGAACATAACCATGTTGTGCGTTTAAAGGAGTTCTCTAAGTCTCTGACCGACCGAGTCTACACTTGGTACAACAACATCGCACCAGTGAGCATAGCCAATTGGGGAGAAATGATTAATGCTATCTACATGATATACTTTTTTTGTCTCTGAGCAAGTTACTCTCTCCTACTTGGGAAGGATATCTCAGAAGAATAATTGTTAGAGCATTGCTCGGTCTAACTCGCATGCGTTGCTATCTCAAGCATGTTTGTCAATATTAGTGATCAAAACTATAAAGTCTTGATTTCTAGTATTCTATAGCTAAGGTCTCGGACTAGGATAGAAAGTGTAGTTGAGCTCAATAACTCCATGGCAATCATCATACAAGATGAAGGACTACTCAAGGAACCAGTGGATCTTCATCGAATAAAAGGTATATGGAGACTTGAACTTATCTATCACTCAAAAGTCTATTTACTTTATCTCCTATCTTGAGACAAAATTCGTATTACTATATAGACAAAGAATATACACATGTGACATTTCGAGATGAGTATATCTCACTTATCTATTTCTCGAAATGTGTGTTGGTAAAGCATTCGCTTTAACCAAGTTCATATTTGCCTAGTGATGAAATTCATGTTATGTTTCAATCACTTTGGGAATTTCTCTGACGAAAACTAGTTTGTGAATAACAACTATATGACGTCCTCTGAGAATATTTCAATGGTTGAAATGACAGTTTAAATATTATAACCATTGGGGGATATAAACATTATTGTGGTAACACATATATGTATAAGTCATTAGCACTTGAACCGAAGTTTTCAAACTTTGTTGATCAAGTGAAAACCGGAACTTGAGAAGTCAACCCAGTCCGTGAACGTGCATAGTTCTCGAACTCGAGAATTTCTGCTGGAGTTTGTGAACTCCAACTGGTTAACTTGAGTCCGCGAACTTGAATGGTTATGTCTAAAAACGATGTTCGTGAACTTATCTAAATTATTTAAGGAATGCTATTGCAAACCGTGACATTATAGTTCATGAATCGATTCGAGAGAATCACATCGTTTTTGCTTCAATTGTGTCTTGTGTAGTACATAATATCTCATAGAAATTGAAAAACTCTCTAACTAGTTCATTTGAGTCATTTGGACTAGTTATGGTGAAGAATAATATGGTTGATATGAAAGTTATCATTTGGCTAACCATTTGGTTGACTAATATTGAACCAACTATTGTACACGTTTGGGTACGGTTACACAAACCCAAAATCGTAAAGTACATGTGTGTATGGCAAGCTAAGTTTTCGATCTAACGGTTGAGAGATATTAGCTTGTATCTAATCAGGTTTTCATCTAACGGTGAATATTGAATGCTTTGTTACTAAGCTAACATTGATTGCAAATCCTGATTTGAAAGACTATATAAGGAATAACTCTAGCAAATGGGAAACCTAATCCCCACACATTCTGTGTGATACTAGTTTGCTAAGCTAGAGTCGATTCTCCTTTAACCTTTGGGTTTCTTCTTCTAAAACCAGGCTAACGACTTAAAGACTTCATTGGGATTGTGAAGCCAGACCGATACTACTTTTCTTGTAGTTATGTGATCTGATCTTTCTATTTCCATTGTACGAGTATAATTGTAATAATTGGCTTGATATTTTTATCTCCGATAGGCAAGATATAAAAGTAATCACAAATATCTTCGTCTCATCGTTTGTGATTCCATAATATATTTTTTCGCTGCGTCGATTAAGACTATTGTGAGTTGATTGATAAAACTGAGCTGTTCTTCGGGAATATAAGTATAGTTTTATTGATTGGTTCCTATTCACCTTGATTTATCAAAAGACAGAACAAAACTCATTGGTTTATTCGTGGGAGACGAATTTATCTATATTGTAGACTTTTTTGTGTGAGACAGATTTGTTTGCTAAAGTCTTTGACTTTGGGTCATAGCAACTCTTGGTTGTATGTGAGATCAGCTAAGGGAATCAAGTGCGGAGTATCCTGCTGGGATCAGAGGCGTAGGAGCATAACTGTACCTTGGATCAATGTGAGACTGATTGGGGTTCAACTACAGTCCAGACCGAAGTTAATTTGGAGTAGGCTAGTGTGTGTAGCGGCTTAATATAGTGTATGTTTAATCTGGACTAGGTCCTGGGGTTTTTCTGCATTTTCGGGTTCCTCGTTAACAAAATTCTGGTGTCTGTGTTATTTCTTTTCCGCATTATATTTTGTTATATAATTAAAATAATACATGTTGTGCGTTGTTCAATCAATTAGAATATCCGACCTTATTGGTTATTGTTTTAAATTGATTGACACTTGGATATTGGTCTTTGGTACCATCCAAGTTATCTCTCTTTGATTAGACTCGCGAATCACATTTGCTTGAGTAAATAAAATTGAGAGATTGAGATAAAAACTCCTTGAGTATTTTCTATTGATTGAGTCTAGTTGATTCTCTAGAAAACAACTCGGAGTTGTGTATACAGATTGCTAATCGAAATATTGGGTGAGGTTGTTAGACCCCCGCTTTTTCAATTGGTATTAGAGCAGGCAAACACGTTCAATACCTTGCAAGTCTGTGTTTGTAGCGATATGACTCTATGGACAAGAGTAGTATCTCTGATAAATGCGTCACCATAAATAAAAACTCTGTCTTGTATAATTCTATTAAAGAGAAAGATTCCTCTATCTCAACCATATACGAACCCTGTGTTCAAATTAGACAGATAGATCCTGACATGCGTTGTTCTGATTACAATTCAAAAGAGTCTATTTCTTAAAATAAATGGGAAACAACTGAAAAGAGTAAGTTGATTATGAATCTTGTTAGAATCCAAGCTGATAGTCTCAATCAGATAAAACAACATGTCAGTGTTTTTCTTGGAATAATAAGAGATTGCAAATCCAAATAAAATACTGAAGATCATTCTTCATGTATGACACTTGATGCACGCCTTAAGAAGGATACATTGGAAATAGAACATCACTTGAGTAAGCTCTCTATTCAAGGATGCTCTAAGCAGTCCAATATACCAAGCACTTCTGCTACATCTGAAAATGCTTCAGCACCAGAAGTAGAAATGGAATCCCTCCCAATTAAGAAAGTTGTGTTAGTTTCCTCTGATCAAGGAAATTCTACACCATATGGAAGGAAGAAATCTCCTGACGAGAATGTTAAGACTAAACTGCCTAATCACTCGTGTGATCAGAAAGTATGCCACTTTTGCGAAGAAAAAGGTCCTGTTAGACAATAGAGAAACTCTAAGTTGAATAAAAACTCGCGTGTTCAACTTCAACACACCTTAGACTTAATTCTCAAAGGTGTAATTGACATTCGTATGTCGAAACCCATTGGTTTTCATACATACCTTGTGTATGTTACCATGAAGGTCAGTTCAATGAGTTCCTCAAATGTTCGAAAGAAGAACAAAAGTCTTAATAAGTATCGTCTGAGGAAAGACCAAGCTGTTGTTTCTGAAAATAACTTAACTCTTGATTTGAGAAAAATTCCAGGCGAAAGAAGGAAGAATGATGATATAAGGAATAACCTGATAAAAATGATTCAAGGTTACAAAGAAATTGTCGACAGGTTGTCATCCTCCTCAAGTCAAGACTTTTCTGGTAAGAACTTAAATTGTGGCTCGCATTCTGATAACAGTGTGTTTCATAATAATTTCTCAAATCAAAAGGAGTCTCTCTCTGAATTCAGAAGGAAAAAGAGACTTGATCATAGACATAATTCCTTAGATGAGCTCAAAACTCATCCTTGTGCTAATTAATCACAAGGTTAAGAACTTGCTCATAAAAATCCTGCTGAGCAAGATGTGTAAAAGTCAAGTGTACTTTGGCAATTTGTATTTTGCCTAGTTGAGCTCTTCTCTTATCGTTTATAGCTAAATTAGTGCCAGCATACAATATTTCCTAAAAAGTATTTGCAATGTTTTTTAGTATTTTTCTGTTTATTTTTCTTGTGTTCTTTTCTTATGGGGTGCACTGTGTTCGAATATGTACACGTGTTACCATTTCGAGTTTACATCTTGGAAACCCTAAAAGTCCTTCATCTAAACAAAACCTTTAAATAGCCAACCTATTGAGTTACATATGTCACGTACGCATACTCTATGCTTTTCTGGGTTATCAAGAATGTCCTCCTCCTCATCTTTCTATGGTGGTTTTGCAAAGGGATTTCTTGTGAAAGGTTTTGGTGTTAAATTAATAGGAAGAAATAAAAGAACTCTTGTGGAAGATGGTGCACCTAATGCCTCATGCTACTATGCCTACTCACATCAAGATGTTGAGATGAGGATATGGTGTCTGTTGAAGTGGTTCATGACTTTCTGAAATACTTTGAGAAAGCAAAACTGCAACTTGTTGATACAATGAAGGATCTTGATGTGGTTAGAAGTGAGTTGAAAAAGGTTACTACTGACCTTGGTCTCATGAAGTCACATGTTGAAGAACTTGTCAATAAGGATATCTTCTCCGAAGACGCAGTTAATGATATGGATCACAAACTCAAAAGTCTTGAAACCTGTGAAGTTATCGAACGTGAACTTTAGCTTGTGATCGGTTTCTAGTAGACATGTTTGAGTTGATATTGTCTAGTAAATCTTATATTATTTCTCTTTTGTTTAGAAGAATAACTAGTGTTTTGGAATAGCCATTATTGTGATTACACATAGTTATATCCAAAGTTTTTTCATCTTCTTGTTTTTAGATTTTTTGGTTTAAAATTCTAAACTTTTTTGGAAGATGATGGTTGCAGTATTAATATTTTGATTTCATAAATTGCAATATTTTGATGGGATATGTGTGTTTACGTCCGTGAACTTGATTATCCCATATTTTGTCAAAAGTAAAGTCGTTCGTGAATTGATATGCAATTATTGATAAAAGGATGAATAGACTTTTGACAAACACAAAAGTTAAGCCTATATTGTCAATTATTGATGTAAGATAGGTTAAAATCTTTTGTGATTCAAGGATTATGTCTATTGTGTGTCATTATGCAAATGGTGATGGAAACATAAAATCAATCCTTGTGAATTCCACAGTAATTGAGCATCCTTGTTCTATATTTTGTGTATTACTATGAGACTTCGTATTGTGACTTATGTTGAGCATTAGACAACCAAAGTTTATTATTTTGTGATTAGCTTAGTTGTGTTCCGTAAGGCACTTTACGTCGAGTATTTTGAACTAAATCAATCATCTAGCATGGTTATTTAGTTAGCACTCCGTAAGTTTTTCTCATGTTGAGCATGATTGACTAGGATGGTTATTTTTATGATTAACTTAGTCATTGCTCCATAGAACGATCTTATGTCGAGTGTGGCCAATTAAATTGATTACTCTTGTAATTAGTTTGGTTGAGTATGACAATTAGATTATTTGCGAGTTTTCTTGTGAATCAATCTAATTGATTTTTTAAGTCTCCATAAGTTTACTTGTGTTGAGCATATTTAGTCAAATTAATCATGGTTCGCTTTGGTTAATTTGATTGAATATTTCTTGTTGGATTCCAAATGGGATAATTGGTGCTTGGTACTCGGGTTTAGACCAACACTAGTGTTTGGTCTAACATTTGTCCAACGTTAGGGGTTGGTACCTGGACTGGATGTTGACCGGAGTTGACTGTCTATGACCTAATTTTAAATGATTTTGTAAATTAAAAATCTATAAAATATTGATATTACAAGTATAGCCTTGAGGTGGGTCTAACATCCAACGGTTTACAAAAAAAATCATTTAATCTATGGCTGGGATGCAAAATCTAATAACCATATACTTGACTATTTTTCCTCCGCCACATTACAATCTTCGTCTTCTACCTCCGTATATATCAAGAACACAGCCACAATCCCCATTAACTTGTTTCCTGATTTCTTCAGTCACAAAACCATGGAATCAATTACTCTCCAAAATCAAAAGTTCAATTTCAATAAATCGAAACCCCAACTTACCCAATCGAAGAAAACTCTTGTTTACTGATTAAATCATAATCTCAAATTCATTGAATCAAAACCAAAATTCCAATTTCTACCCCTAATTTGCTAAATCAAAACCCTAACTTCTGTAAATAGAAACCCAAATGAGAGTGATAGCTGCAATTAAAGCTTTAGGCCGATGGGGTTTATGGGTTGCAGACAGGAAAATGGAGATCGATCAGGATAAATTGCAGCTGGTGATTGAAGCATCGATGGAGAAGACATGGTTTTATACTTGAATTGAAGTTTTTTTGAGTACTGGGATGAATCTGTAATATTGATTACTTGTGCTGTTGTTCATAACTCTAATCTCATTGTTGTTCTGCTGGTGGTGAAATTGAATTAGGGTTTTCAATTGGTTGATGTTTAGATATGAAATTGATGTGATATTAATCAATTTGTGATGGGTTTGATTCCAATTTGTGATGGGTTTGATTCTTAATTGAAGTATAGATGATACTGTGAATTAAATTGACTATTTCATTATCATGGGTTCGTAGTTATGGTGGAAATGGTAATTCGTAGATAAGAATTAGATGAAGCTTGGGTTAAACTCGAGCCTGAAATGGGCAGTAACATGGTTCGATTTGAGTTGAATTAGGGAGGATTTGAAGTTGATGCCTGAGATGGTGATGAACACAAAAAGAAGAAGAATAACAGGTGATGTATTGCTTCCATTATTGTGTACAAAGGGTGCTAGAGGACTTTGAATTGAAATTGGCAGATTGGGTATGTGGTTTAATTGAAGAATGTTGTGGTGGTTCTGGGTGATGTGTTGCAGAAGATGCTGCTTCAGAGAAGGTGGTGGTGCTGAGTTGATGTAGAAACAAAGGAGATGGTGGTGCTTGGGAAAAGATGGAAAGTGAAGGTTATTATAGTAAATAGGTCATCAATTTATGTATTTTATTTTATTTTTATTTTTTTAATAATATCTAAACAGAAGTTGATATTTAACCGAGTCAACATGGGTCAACGTCTGGTCAAGGTACCAACCCCTAACGTTGGACAAATGTTAGACCAAACACTAGTGTTGGTCTAAACCCGAGTACCAAGCACCAATTATCCCATTCCAAATTCATACTTGTATGTAATTTGTTGAGTCAAAAGAAATCCTTCTTTTCTTTTTGAAATTAAGGTCGCTCTTGTTGTTCCTTAGGGAATGACATATTATGGGGGAGAGTTCTTTTAAACTTGTGCTTAATTGCCAAATATTTGTGGGGAGTGCAGCTGTGGAATATTAGAAGGGTTATCTTGCGTATTTATAAACTCCTTGATGAATGCATTTTTCTTCGGCTATATGATTGCATCTAAACAAGATGATACACATTTACCTTTGGTCATGAAATGTCTCTTACGGAAATTTCATTAGGATATCGTTCTTGTACCTTTGCCAATTTTATTGACAAAAAGGGGGAGAATTAATATGTAGTTCACACTACAAATACATATGGTTTTCGGATCATTATGTAAGGGGAAGTGGTTTCCATGTGAGATGGAGTATTGACTAAGGGGGAGTGAAGTATCACCATAGTATTGTTGTTGAAGATGTGATGCAATTGGACTTTGACGCCGTGTTATAATACTATGATACTGTATAACAATGATTGAGAACGATGCTTTTCTCATTATTATAGCTACGGATTTTCAACAACGATGATGCTAAACTAACAACCTTTGGGATCATTGGACTACTTGGAAGTGACGAAGATTTCGAGTATTATTGAAGATTAGACATATGGAATAGGAGCTACAAAGTTTAATTATATATTTTTTGTATTCCATACGTATTAATAGTTTCGCCACTAAATTTGACAAAGGTGGAGATTGTTAGAGCATTGCTCGGTCGAACTCGCATGCGTTGCTATCTCAAGCATGTTTGTCAATGTTAATGATCAAAACTATAAAGTCTTGATTTCTAGTCTACTATAGCTAAGGTCTCGGACTAGGATAGAAAGTGTAGTCGAGCTCAAGAACTCCATGGTAATCATCATACAAGACGAAGGACTACTCAAGGAACAAGTGGATCTTCATCGACTAAAAGGTATGTGGAGACTTGAACTTATCTATCACTCAAAAGTCTATCTACTTTATCTCATATCTTGAGACAAAAGTCGTATTACTATATAGACAAAGAATATACACATGTGACATTTCGAGCTTAGTATATCTCGCTTATCTATTTCTCGAAATGTGTGTTGGTAAAGATTTCGCTTTAGCCAAGTTCATCTTTGCCTAGTGACGAAAGTCATGTTATGTTTCAATCACTTTGGAAATTTCTCTGACAAAAACTAGTTTGTGAATAACAACTATATGACGTCCTCTGAAAATGTTTCAATGGTTAAAATGAGAGTTTAGACAATATAACCACTGGGGGATATAAACATTGTTATGGTACACATATATGTATAAGTCCTTAGCACTTGAACCGAAGTTTGCGAACTTTATTGATCAAGTGAAAACCGGAACTTGAGCTGTCAACCCAGGCGAACTCAGTCCGCGAACATGCGTAGTTCTCGAACCCGAGAATTTCTACTAGAGTTGTAGCTCAGTTTTAGTCCGCGAACTCAGTCCGCGATCTGACGGAAGTTCTCAAACCCGAGAATTTCTGCTGGAGTTTGTGAACTCCAACCGGTTAACTTGAGTCCGCGAACTTGAGTGGTTATGTCTAAAAACGATGTTCGTGAACTTATATAAATTATCTAAGGTATGCTATTGCAAACCGTGGATTTATAGTTCATGAATAGATTCGAGTGAATCACATCGCTTTTGCTTCAATTGTGTCTTGTGTAGTACATAAGATCTCATAGCAATTGAAAAACTCTCTAACTAGTTCATTTGAGTCATTTGGACTAGTTATGGTGAAGAAGAATATGGTTGATATGAAATTTATCATTTGGCTAACCATTTGGTTAACTAATATTGAACCAACTATTGTACACGTTCGGGTACGATTACACAAACCAAAAATCATCAAGTACATGTATGTATGGCAAGCTAAGTTTTCGATCTAAGAGTTGAGAGATATTAGCTTGTATCTAATCAGGTTTTCATCTAACGGTGAATATTGAATGCTTTGTTACTAAGCTAACATTGATTGCAAACCATGATTTAAAATACTATATAAGGGACAACTCTAGCAACTGGGAAACCTAATCCCCACACATTATGTGTGATACTAGTTTGCTAAGCTAGAGTCGATTCTCCTTTAACCTTTAGTTTTCTTCTTCTAAAACCAGGTTAACGACTTAAAGACTTCATTGGGATTGTGAAGCCAGACCGATACTACTTTTCTTATAGTTGTGTGATCTGATCTTTCTATTTGTATCGTACGAGTACAGTTGTAATAATTGGCTTGAGATTTCTATCTCCTATATAAAAGTAATCACAAACATCTTCGTCTCATCGTTTATGATTCCACAATATCTTTTTTTGCTGCATCGATTAAGACTATTGTGAGATGATTGATAAAACTGAGTTGTTCTTCGGGAATATAAGTCTGGTTTTATTGATTGGTTCCTATTCACCTTGATTTATCAAAAGGCAGAACAAAACTCATAGGTTTATTCGTGGGAGACGGATTTATCTATCTTGTAGACTTTTCTGTGTGAGATAGATTTATTTGCTAAAGTCTTCGACTTTGGGTCGTATTAACTCTTGGTTGTGGGTGATATCAGCTAAGGGAATCAAGTGCGCAGTATCCTGCTGGGATCAGAGGTGTAGGAGCATAACTGTACCTTGGATCAGTGTGAGATTGATTGGAGTTCAACTACAGTCCAGACCGAAGTTAATTTGGAGTAGGCTAGTGTCTGTAGCGGCTTAATACAATGTATGTTTAATCTGGACTAGGTCCCGAGGTTTTTCTGCATTTGCGGTTTCCTCGTTAACAAAATTCTGGTGTCTGTGTTATTTCTTTTCTGCATTATATTTAGTTATATAATTTAAATAATACAGGTTGTGCCTTTTTCAATCAATTAGAATATCCGACCTTATTGGTTATTGATTTAAATTGATTGACACTTGGGTATTGGTCTTTGGTACCATCCAAGTTATCTCTCTTTGATTAGACTCGTGAATCACATTTGCTTGAGTAAATCAAATTGAGAGATTGAGATAATAACTCCTTGAGTATTTTCTATTGATTGAGTATAGTTGATTCTCTAGAAAACAACTCGGAGTTGTCCATACAGATTGCTAATCGAAATATTGGGTGAGGTTGTTAGACCCACGATTTTTCAATAATGAACATCCGAACGACTACATAATGAAGTTCAGACTCCAGGCTCTGGATTGTCAGGATCCAAATGTCACTAAACAATAACTGGTAGATTTGTGCATCAACGAGATGATCCCAGTCTACAGAGCTTTGATAGAAAATCTTTGTTTTTTAGACCTTCTCAGAACTTCATGAAGCGGTCAAGCGATCAGCAACTACCGCTCATGCCTTACTAGAAAGAACAAAAACTATCAAGGTAGAGGAATTGAAAGGCACTCGGAGCAGCAATGCCAGACGTCTAATCAACAAGAAGTACAGTGTCAAAATTTCCGTAAATGTTGCTGAAGGAAGCAAAAGAAAAGATGAAGCACAACCACATAAGAATGATCCTCCAGCATCCAATCCCTCAAAGGCGCCAAAGAAAGATAGTCAAACCAAGAATGCACAATCACCTACTCAACATCAACAGAATGATCAAGATGCGCCTGACTTCCCATTCTCTATTGAAGAAGTGATCGAACTATTGGAGATCTGGATCCAAGACGGTACGATCAAATTACCTCATGTCAAAAAGAAACCAACTGAGGATCAGATGGAAAATACATGCTACCGCCATTTCCATAGGTATGTCAGTCACCCAACAAGTGATTGCAGAATCCTGAAACGTATATTCAAAGAAAAAGCTGACTCAGGGGAACTGTGGACTGAAGGAGTGCACAAAAATCCTCTCCTAATCAGAACAATCACACTCTCTGAGCATCCGGAGGAAGCAGTTCAATCCCTGATTGAGCATGTCTGTGAGTTATTGGACTTATCAAAAGCTCAAAGAAATGATATGTTTGCTGCGTTAAACTACATTGTATCTGGGAAACGATTAGACATTTAGAAGATACGCCCTGAACCTCCAGTAACGGACAAGGAGATGTACGACTGGTGACTTCTCACCATAGTCCACCTCAAGTGAAATGAATTCAAGCGAGCGTTAGTCGATGTTGGCACCGTTGTTAACATCATCCCTCTGAAGATTCTCAGGGCTGCTGGCATCACTCCTCAAGAAGAAACTCACGCTCCTGTCTCAGTCAGAGACCATGAAGGAATATCCATGGATGCTTATGGTTACAGTATTATCAAAGTGAAAGCTGACTCAACTTGGAATGAAACCAAGTTTTTTATAATTATAGAAGATCCAGGATATGACATGGTTCTTGGGCGAGCATGGATTCATGATGTAAAGGTCACTCCGACATCTTCGATCGCACATTTCTATGTTGAGGAAAGCTCTGACTAAAAGGAAAGTTCCAGTTCAGAAGAGATGAATGACTCTCCACAATTTAAACATTTGGGAAAAGTCGAAGCCTTGATGGGACTCACAAAGAAACCTGAAGAAAGCGCACATGAATTTGTCAAAAGGTTCCGCACTTAGGCAAGTCTCATCCCCACTCATGCATCTATATTACCTACTTTCAAATACGCTACTCTGGTCAGGGGACTTGCTCATGACTCGGCAGTCACCAAACGTTATGAGTGGTTTGTCTCACCTCAACAATACTTCACCAAGTGGTTAGAAACCGAACCTCTCAAAATTCAGCATCTCACTAACACGGTCATTGATAGAATAGTGAATGAGTTCCACATTCAGTATCCTAAATATTCTCCCTTGCACAAGTTTCCATATATGCCACAGAATTGGAAAACTCCACTGACAGAGTATCCAGCTGTGCGAAGAATCCTGAACAAACAAAAAATATTCAGGACACGACCAACTAAGACTAACAAGTTCCGTGAAGGAGATTTGGTTCTTAAGGAAACTAGGAGCAATTCGCATTATGTAAAGAGTTCTAACTGGGAGGGGCCTTTGATGATCGCTAAGTCGACCGTTGGAGGATATTACAAATTGGATGACATGAAGGGAAAGAAAAATATACCAGTGATCCATGAGAATTGGCTCAAGATTTTCGACGCATGAAGCATTCTACGTTGGGTGTTTTATGCCCAAGAAAAACGCTCAAAACATTTGATGTTTGTATTTTAGGATTTTCTTTTACCTGTAATTTCAATACCTCCAAAACGTTTGCCATACTTGCATTTAGTATTTGAATTCAGCAATTTATCAAAGTTCTTTTACTTAAGAAAAATCTCTATCAAATCCAAAAATCCAAAAGAAGATACTCAATCACTCAAAACCTATCGAAATTCAAAACCAAAAATAAAACCTCACATATCTCTCAGAAGTTCAATGTTCAAGATATCATGGAAAGAAAACTAAAGGAAGTCAGCAAAGTAAGACTTCTGCTTCTTTTCATCATCCAAGACTTGCAAGGACGCTTTCTCCAACTCCAGCTTTTGAGTCAACTCAGCAATTTTAGATATTTTCTCCACCACAGCATCACTGGTAAAAGGTATATTCTACACTACTGCATCCTTGATGGTGTTGATCCTCTGACGAAGCCACTTCAGGTTAAAGCCGAGTCTCTCAGAATTCTCCAAATTGTACTCCCAATCAAAGAGTACATCTCGAGTGATGGTACTTTTGGGCCTGGTAAGAATATGATCTATGACACACAATATGTTTCCTAATTTCATTGTCAAGAAGTAGATACGTTCAGGATCTCTTGTAACGACGATATGGCCATACATCTTCCATAACTTCTCATACATGCTGGCATACCCAGTGGGAACGCTCAATCCACAAACAAATGCATGATACATGAGTGAAGTTCCAAATGGAGGATCACAATCCCTGCAAAAGAGTATTCATGTACTATTATACGGTTCTCGACCTCGGGAGCAACCTCAACAATCATAGGCACAACTTCTTCTGAGACGGTATTTTCTACTCTTGGTGCGGTTTCTTATGTTTCGGGAGAAATCACCATTGGCGTTTCAGTCACCTCAACAATATCAACAGTAACCATCTCATGACCTTGAAGTGAAGAGATGGTTGTCTCATTATCAACAGCTCCGGGATTGTTCGAATCATCATTATTGGTCTCGTTATTCCCAACTTCGGCAGTTGACACCTAATAAGAAGATTACACGGGATTAGAGCAATTCAAGCATGGGGACTCAATACAATCGTAACTTCCAGCATGTAAGTGAACTAACATTATCTAAGTTCTTCATTATGCATCCAAGACATGAGAAAATAGCATAAAAGTCATAAAACACGTTTTTCAATAAGATCGTCAGGAAATTTTTATACTATTCTGTATATAAAGACGAACTGGGAGCAATTTGTAAGGAATATAAGGCTGAGTAATATACCATTCTCTTTGTATGGATGTCATCTACAACATATCCAAATTTCATATCAATTAGATGAATGATAAGGGAGTTGTGGCCAAAACATTGGACCTCATACCAACTGAAAATTTTCTGGAGGTCTCCTGGAAGTTTACCTTTTCATCGATTCCGACCCCTAAAAATGCTCAAAACTTAAAAATATTCTTTCCTAAAGCTTGGAAATTTCCTAGGATTAAAGATACATGGGTATATTACGGAAATTTGATGTCGAATGAAGATTCTACATAATTTTTACTAAAACACTGAGGTCTGGATTTTTTCTGATGACATATTTCGGCAAAATTTCTCATATATTTGTTGGAATACTCATGCATTCATTGACAAGTCAACAACATTATACTTCTATGAAGATAATAAAAAGTAGATACTTACTTGAAGAGTGTCCAACTCATTCGAGGGGTTAACATGGTCGGCATTAACATTGGGAGTGCCATTATCTCCATCTAGTCGCGATTCTTGATTATTCTCTTTCTCACTACTATTCGAAGACGAATGAATAACATGATTATGTTGGCTTTCCACAAAAATTTCCTCCTGGAATCATCAATAATAATCATCATTATTCCATTCAAGGAAATGTCGAAATCACTTACACGAAAGGATACTTACATCAACCTCTCCATCGATGCTGGATTCCTGAATTGTTCGTACAAAGGAAATATGAAGACCGTCAATAACCGATGGAGCAAAAATCTAAAAAAAATTAGTAATACTTTTCTAAGATCCTGATTATATGGACAAGAAAGTCGCAACGATAAGAGAAGTGCTAACAGCTTACCAAATAAGCAGCATGGGACTGCACTTTATTCGGTATCATTCGATGAGCTGTTTTGCTTCTTCCTTCTCCACCCTGGGGACTTTCTTGAATGTCTGAGAAGTTTACATAGCTTCGAGGCCTCAAAGCATGACCATCCTACATGGAATCAATGGATAATTAAAACATGTCAAGCTTACTTTCACCGAATCGTGAAGAAAATAGGCTTACATGTGCATATTCCGGAGATGTATTCCTCTTGTCACCATGGGAAAAGTACTTCATCCTTGTTCGAGCATTTATAGAATCAAGGGAAGGAATCTGGTGCTGAGGACTTAACATCTATCACAAAATCATACAGACGCTCAAGTTGTTGATGCCAGAAGTCTATGTAACTCGGAGTCACGAAACTAGCACGATCATATTACGGGGATAAATACTCGTTCCCATCCACATGAGAGCAATCCAGATTAGCCTTCAAATACTTAACTAATGGTATGTTCATTCGGTGACCAGGGATGCACTGGTCGACGCCCATCTGCCGAGCTGCCCTGTCAATGTTATACTCCTCTACTCTGAATTCTCCATGCATTACTGATACTAGGTGGCCAGGAGTGCAACATAATATGAAAGATCTCTCTCCATCATTCAAATCAGCACCAGTCTTCAATGTGACATTTGCTTCAGAAATATTGAAGGTGATCAATTGTGAAAAGAAATCAGGGACCGACACCCAGGGGCGAAAGTTGAACTCAGATTCAATGTCCAAAATATTAGTGATGTATATCTTGTACTGCGGATGCTTTGTAGACCACCTCATGATCCTGGCGTTGTCTTTCTCGAGGAAAGCATGGCGAGTGTCGACATTAGGCCCTTGCAAA
Source organism: Papaver bracteatum (assembly GCA_023529315.1). Classification (NCBI taxonomy): domain Eukaryota; kingdom Viridiplantae; phylum Streptophyta; class Magnoliopsida; order Ranunculales; family Papaveraceae; genus Papaver; species Papaver bracteatum. Next base: position 1,269,418 of record JAJJWX010000145.1, read on the forward strand.
ACACTACGTAGAATCGAAGCATACTTATCAAGATGCTCCCACATCAAAGCTTGGAGGAACATGGTATTAGCATATGTTTCAATTTTCATGAAATCGTTAGAGACGCTGGAGTCAATAACCAAATAATCCAAGTTGGAAAACAGTGAACCTAAAAACAGGCTACCAATTGGAAGTTTCTCACCTATAGCCATCCTAATAGCAAATGGTATCACCAACGGCTTCAAGAAATGTCCGCTTTCCTCAAGAACATCCCTGGAAAGCCACAAGCACAGGAAATCGGCAATGGATAGGGTACCATCCACATGTTCTTCAGGAATTCTATCTCTCGGCCACCGGTATCTTAACCATTGAGCATAGTAAAATTTGGGAGACTCGTTGAACTCGTGCATCTTAGCTTCCAAGGTACGAGATATCAGCTTATCCTATGTCGAGAGTTCTCCAGGGAAATTTCCGGTGACTGGAAGATGCAACAAAGCAACTACATCTTCTAAGGTATTTGTGAACTCTCCCCATCTGCATATGAAGGTGTGAGTAGGAATACACCAACGAGCAAGCAAAGCCACGATACCTGGTGTATCATGATTAATGATAAAATCACTAGCAACTTGAATGGCTCGTCACCTGCGCACTATCCAGTAAGGCCCTCACGCGGCTATGGCCTAGCATGTGCCTTGCCCATCCAGAAAAATGCATCAACGGCTTCCGAGAAAGTTTAAGTTCCACATGAGAGGCCGAATAATGCCTTCCTTCCAAACAAAACCGAATTATTACTGAAGGAGACACCAACTTGTTCTGAGCAGTAGTCCTAGGATTTATGAGCAACCGAAACGAAGAACCTAAAGGACATTTTTCAGGCCTATACAAATATTCGAAGAACCTGTCTTCAGTTCTTGGAATGTTCTTGGGTTTGGGAATTTCTTACCTCCCTTGAGAAGTTCCAGAATTGTCATCCCCGGAGCAATCATCATCTCTAGAAGATGCATCTGTGGAAACATCATCTCCAGAAGTGTCCTTGGAAACGTCACTTTCATCATTATTATGGAGTCGAGTCATCTTCGCCAAATCGCTGCAACGTTCCACACGAGTTTCATCAATGCAATGGAATTAAAGCTATCAAACAACCGTATTATCTCATTACTCTGATTTCACGAATCTCATGGAATGGTAATAGATAATTTTATTACTCCGATTTTATGGTCGAATCCACGATCCCATGGAATGGTAATGCCTTTTTTATTATTCCGAATTCATGGCCGAATCCGCAGATGATCTTATGAATTGATAATAAATAACTACTCACTTTATTGTTCAATTTCATAAATTGTTCTACACTGAATTTCATGGATTAACAATAAATACACAACAACCAGGCATCTGGATCATCACTGAGTAAGCCCTACAAAAATGGTGTAAGTGTACTCAACAATGATGCACGATTGAGTACCCAGATGCACGAACGAGCATCCAAAAACATGAATAGATGAGGAATCCTACGCAAAATAGGAGAAAACAACAAATATTAATAAAATAATAAGGAGCGCCCAGAGCCAAGCCCCCTAGCCGTGTCCGGTCCCCATGCCTCCTTCATTATTTCACCCTATTTTGTTATTATCATGAATTTATGAAAACTCCTTGATTTTAGCAGCTTTCCTTGTTTTTGCAAAATTCATGAATTCTCCATAACTTCATGGATTCATGAAATATAATAATATTATAAAATAAGGAAAGGAAAGGTGTGCGGGATGGGGCTACCTAGCCGGTCGGCCATGCCCAAGCCATGGCCGGTCCCACACCTTATAATCTTTAGTCTTTTTATAATTACTAATATATGGCCAGTGCCGTAACGGCCCGGGTTTTGGTCTCTTACTGGACGTAGAAATCTATAATTTTTCCATATTGTACATGAGGGCACCCACGAAATCACTTCTTGTTAATAATATGGTGTGTAGGGTTCTATCCTCACCAAATTGCATTGTGCCTACTGCAACCCTATATTTCGGTATTCTTATTATCGGTAACTTTTTAATCCGCGGAATAAAGACTGATAAGCAAAATAATCACCACTTTGCTAAATGACAGCCATCTATCAAAAGCAGTTATAGTATATATATGAAAGCAATTATTGTTAATCATGATGGTATTCTATGGTCATAAGTAATCTGTTTCTATTTGTCAGGGAACTTTCCCGCTAAAAATGTCAAGTCTTCTTTTAGCTTGTACCACACTGTAGTTTCATGAGTACCAAGTAATAATCTTTCTTGTCTATAACTTGTAAATCCCAGACCAATGCTAATAAAATGCTTTATTCTAACTTGTGTGCTGACAAAGCAATATTCTACATCTAATGTGTGCCAAGAATCAAATTCTGGCCATGATGAAAATTACATTTTCATTTTTGTGTATTTTTTTAAAAAAATTACATTTTCATTTTGAGAGGTAAGATTTACATGATGTGAAGATTCTCGTGTTACAAAATTCTATGAGGTTGTTCCTTTGTTGTACTTCCTCACTCTTCCACTGGCTTATCAATCTGTAGAAATATATAATTGTGCAAACGAATTAGTAAATTTCACTCTGTGCCACATGACAGTGAATACATGTTTATAACCGAAAGTTGCAATTAACCGTACATGTGAAAATGCTTGTGACAGGTTATCCCGAGCCACCAAGTCATTGCATAAATCCTTTTAGTCAGCTTTATTTTATTATTTTTGTACCCATTTATTTGACTGCTTTATCAATCAAACAATTCAAAAGCAGCTTTAGCTAGGCCTCTAGACTGATTATAGACATCTTAGATGCATTCTTATGGATTACCCAGTTCACTAAACCAACAACTGTAATTTTATGCCGAGCTTAATAGAGCTGTCAATGGGTCAAATCCAGTTCCGCAAAGAAGAATCAGATGCAGGTTGTTAGGTTATCAAGTGTAAGCAAAGCAGATATTCGCATCTAAAGAATTAAAAAAAAAGGGGATCACCTTGTTGAATTATGGTATGGTGCACAAAGTGCACATATGACACACAAAACAGAGAAAACGATCATCCATGCAGGCCCCCGCTGCTCATTGTACACGTCATTTTCCTTAAAATGAAGCTGCATAAGATACACTCAAGTTTATTTACTAAATCCTAGTCTTGAATACAAAGATAACGATCAGGATAAGAAAACACGGTGAAAGAGTTTAGTGAATGAAAATGAAATCAAGATTACCTCATAAAATATATCACCAACGGGATAGCATTAGTAGAATCCAACCAATCAATACTTTAGTTCAAAGAATCGGAACCAAATCAAACTTCCACATTACCTCAAATAGTACAGATATTAGAAACATCAATATCAATGCAGTACATTACAAATTAAGAACCCCACTTGGGAATAAGCAGTTAAAGCATTGAGTGAACACCGGCTGAAACTTATGCTGGCTGGATGAAACTGTTCATCACTCTATGCATATTATTAGATAAATATCTAGCTATAGGTCCAATACTACAAAGTAGTGGCATGTATAATCTTGAATGGGAATGATGAACAAAAAAAAGTATGAAGGCAGCAAGGTTGCTGACACGACAAATGTAGTTTGACAAAATAGATGCTTTCAAGATGGGAATGATCAAATTTCAATTTCCTCAACAGTTAAACTCAAGAAATATGTTAAGCAAACACAACGATGTAAATGTCTTCTAGCTAATGTTCAGACGAAAATTCAAAATAATTTACCTGCCAGTATATCCGAAGTGCAACTTTGTGTGGCATCAAACAAAAGAACCCAACTTGGGGTGCTGGCCTGAAATTAAAAAGATACATATAGAATATTGGCCTGAAATTAAAAAGATACATATAGAAAATTAATAGGTGTAGTTGCTCTTATCGTCCAGTGATTAATTATTGGGACCAAGATGGATGTTGTTAGCAGCTCAATTTGGAAAGACTAAAGTAAGAGTTATTGATAGGATCCACAAATCTCTTGTTTGACACTTTGACGCTGAAAGAAAAATATGAGCTTGTATAATGACTATAAACGAATGATAAAAGAGCAAAAATTTGTGTGTGAAGATAAAGTGAGGAACTCTCTTTTATGCAAAGCCATTATACAAAACTGAAGTCAAAGATAGGGATATTTTGCATTTTTAAGAATCAAAGGTTGGTCTCTAATGCAGAGTCGCTATACAAAACTACAGGTCAAAGATTGGAATATTTTGCATTTTTAAGAATCAGAGTTTGGTTGTATACAGTTAGGCTACTAAGAAACCCCAACAAAAAACCTCGAGAGAGGTTTTCTTTTTTATTAAGTTACGCTACATAAGCCTCAATAAAGGTTTTCTGTTTTATAACCTTATCTGGATTGACCTCATCTACTTATCATTGAGAGAAAAAAATCTATCAAATAGCCATTGGAGTTGAAAGCGTCCTACCTTTTTAAAGTCTAGAGAAATAGTAGAACCACTAAATCAGTCTCGGATGACATTTCACCAATCAACAGGGAACAAAATCGAAAAATTCAAAAGCTAATTAAACAAAGGATTTTCAGCGTTTTCCAAGCTAAATAAGTAGAAACTCAAGCATTGCTGACACGGCGTCACAGTGGAAACTAAACTATAACTTTTTTGAAGCAGTGTTCCTATATTTGAAGGCCATTGACGAATATAAATGTGGTTAAAGAGTAGGCGATGCCCAAAATCATATAAAGGGTCAGATTTATCAATGCTCAGTTGACTAAATATTAAAAACGGGATAGTAACAGTCATAAAATGATAGAGCGCAATTAATAAGACATCTCGTAATTGAAGGAATATAGTACTTTGATCCTGCAAAGTACAAATAAAATCTTGTAGATGTAGAAATACAGACTCAAAATGTAGGTCTTTTCGAACTTAAATGTGCACATAATGGAGTAAAGATAATCAGACAATGGTGTACCTCTCACATCGTACGTACGTTTGACGTAGTAGCGCGGACAACCGCTGGACTTCAGTCTCCAGGGAAGAAAATACAGTGCTGCCACTATGGTATGTCACTTCAAAGCCAAGAAAAAAAAGAGGTACTCCCATCTAAGGTACCCGCCTATAGTTGATTTTTAGGTGGTCTGTATTTGATTATACCATGAATAGTGGGAAAAAAGGAATTACGTGATTAAACAAAAAGAAATTATATCCCATAGTAACATACCATAGTTCAGGTCCCTCGATCTTTTTTTCACATTTGGTGCATCCGGTGTCCACTTCTTTAACAAACAATAAGAGATCATATACATTTACCAACAACTATATGTTCAGTGTTCTGACATAGTTATGTGCAAGCACACACACAAAAATCTCTGTAAGCAATGGACACGTTTGCTTGTGTTGGATGCTGCAAAATCCAAAACATCATAAAAACCGAAACCTTGCTTGCAGTATAAGAAAGCATTTACTTTGCCGTCTAGAAACTGTAGCTATCACCCTGTCCAGCATAAAATAACCAAAGAACAAAAGAAAAAAATTCAATTCGGGAATTTTTACAAACACCTTGCATACAAATCCAGTGTACAGCTTTACTGCTATGTAATGATGAAAGAAACTTAAAAGTATAGCAAGAAGAGCGTGGAAAAAAACAATGTGAGGAATAGGAATGTAGAATTCAAATTTATGTCTCAAGAATCTATGCAATTTAACAAATGCAGATATGCACCCGAACGAAAGAACAGTAATAATTTATTTTTTAACAAACAACTACTCTTACAGATGGTGGTGGATTTAAGCTTTGTATTGTACATAAGCAATTGAAAGAGACATAGAGAAGGGGAGGGTACCTGAAATAACTTGATCGCCTGCTGCAAGCACAAATGCAGAATCCCTAATCACCAAAAGGAGAATTAAATCAAATCTTTTACGAAAAACATTCAAAAGATAATTAATTGAGTTTCTAAAGAGAACAACTAAATTATTGTGAAAGTACTTGGCCCATCTGCATAAAGTACATGCCAATTGAGAATAACTAAATCAGATACATATTAAGAAATATTAACAAATTAAAAACGTACATTTTTCGAACTTCTAGAGTAGTGATATAGTAATCTTTAGAGATTAGGGTGTACAAAGAAAATTAAAAACGTAAGAGAAAAGAGATTCATGCCCACCAACTTTTAGTGGGGATGTTGTAATTGCCGTTGGAAATGGAAGATTACAATTGTAGAAGTTTATACCTGAACATGTGATTGAGCGTTTCAGAAACCATAGAGATTGATATCAATGAGGCATAATGGGGTAATAAATGCCTTAAAATGGGGATTTTGGTTCGTAACGGGTAACGGAAAATAGATGAATAAATATTCCCGGAAATTAAGCTTTCAGTCATTGAAATTTATGCTTGAATTACTCACAGACGTTGGATTAGGGAGCAGAAGGTGGGTGCATTCTGAGCCGAGATTTATCTTTTCCACTTTTAAAGCAATGGAAACCGTTGATCACTTAAAAAGGTAAATTCAGAACCGTCAGATTGGGAAAAAACCATTTGTTTTTGTAAGATAGATTATTCCTCAATTTCATAAAACTCCTGGGTTTCAACAAAATTCATGGATTCTCCATAACTTCATGGATTCATGAAATAATATTATAAAATAGGGAAAGTTGTGCGGGACCGGGAAACATAGTCGGCCGGTCATGCCCAATCCGTGGCCGGTCTCACACCTCACAATTCCTAGCTTTTTATAATTATTATTCCTTAAACTCATGAAACTCCTCTGTTTCAACAAAACTAATGGATTCTCCATAACATCACGGATTCATGAAAAATAATATTATAAAATAGGAAAAGGAGTGCGGGACCGGGAAACATAACCGGCCGGCCATGCCCTAGCCGTGTCCGGTCCCACACCATGCAATCCCTAGTCTTTTATAATTATTATTTTCCTCAAATTCATGAAACTCCTTGGTTTGAGCAATACATCATGATTTCTTCATAACTTCTCGAATATTGCTCAAATCATGAAAATTCAAAAGCCAACATGGTCACACGACCGGCTAGCCTCTCACGATAATTTTGGATGTTAAAATACTCTTATTTTAATATTTAAAAAATATTGATTAATTGAGCATACATGCTCATTCAAACAAAAATCAAGAATTTCAGTCAAGATGAAACTCTTCTGAAAGTTCACAATATTGGTAGAATGCACATCAGAAAATACTGAAACTCTCAAGTATAGAGACACGGATACCATGATAACACATGCATGCCTTAATAATCGACCAGAGTCATTCATAGGGCTTGCACAATGCCGGTCCCACACGTTTTCACACTTTTGACCTAATTTGCGAAATCACTCATATTGGGCCCAAACTCTCTCCAACCAACCTGAGGATTGCTCAAACGGACAACAACTGGTCCCGTGACCACCAAGATCTGGTCCCATGCTCTCTTGGTCAGTCCCATCTTTTATACCTAGATTTTATCACCTAATGCTGAACCCAGCAGTAATTCAATAAATGATGAAACCAACACTTAATCATCATTCCTTCACCAACTCTTCAACTGAGAACCCTGGTACACTCTCACTATCAATATTCAATAATTTATCAGTATTTCTCCGAATCGATCAATACTTGCTCAGTTGATCAAATAATCCACATATATTCAATAACTCATCAATATTCAATAACTTATTGAATTTACAACATTTGCTCAGACAAGCAAAATTAATGTTCATGAATCACTGAGCATTTGTCAAACATGCTCGATTCAACAAAACCTAGGCTCATTGCCTAATCATTCAACAACTGACAAACTAAATACACGTATGTCATGCAGACTCCACGATTCGTGAGACATCAATCACGTCAAATTGGGGGATAACAACTAGGGTTTTGGTCTGGTGGCCTACATCACGTGGATTCATCCATGACGAGAAATGTGCGTAAGTTGTGTCAACACTTGAAGGAGTTAGAAAAGTAGAGGGTGCACGATCCATCAAGTCTCCACACAACATGGAACTGACTTTACCATGATCTTTTACCGGCCCACTCTTCCACTCATGAAACCGTCACACTTACATGGATCAAGGTGTTCACAACTCTGACAGTATAAATATCGGCGTTACAGTGGAAACTAAACTACAAATTTTTTGAAGCAGTGTTCCTATATTTAAAGGCCAGTGGCGAATATGAATGTGGTTAAAGAGTAGGCGATTCCCAAAAGCATATAAAGGGTCAGATTTATCAATGCTCAGTTGACTAAATATTAAAAACGGGATACTAACAGTCATAAAATGATAGAGCGCAATTAATAGGACATCTCGTAATTGAAGGAATATAGTACTTTGATCCTGCAAAGTACAAAGAAAATCTTGTAGATGTAGAATTACAGACTCAAAATGTAGGTCTTTTCGAACTTAAATGTGCACACAATGGAGTAAATATAATCAGACAATGGTGTACCTCTCACATCGTACGTACGTTTGACGCAGTGGCGCGAACAACCGCTGGACTTCAGTCTCCAGGGAAGAAAATACAGTGCTGCCACTATGGTATGCCACTTCAAAGCCAAGAAAAAAAGAGGTACTCCTATATAAGGTACCCGCCTATAGTTGATTTTTAGGTGGTCTGTATTTGATTATACCATGAATAGTGGGAAAAAAGGAATTACGTGATTAAACAAAAAGAAATTATATCCCATAGTAACATACCATAGTTCAGGTCCCTCGATCTTTTTTTCACATTTGGTGCATCCGCTTTCCACTTCTTTAACAAACAATAAGAGATCATATATATTTACCAACAACTATATGTTCAGTGTTCTGACATAGTTATGTGCAAGCACACACACAAAAATATATGCAAGCAATGGACACGTTTTCTTGTGTTGGATGCTGCAAAATCCAAAACATCATAAAAACCGAAACCTTGCTTGCAGTATAAGAAAGCATTTACTTTTCCGTCTAGCAACTGTAGGTATCACCCTGTCAAGCATAAAATAACCAAAGAACAAAATAAAAAAATTCATTTCGGGAATTTTTCCAAACACCTTGCATACAACTCCAGTGTACAGCTTTACTACTATGTAATGCTGAAAGAAACTTATAAAGTATAGCAAGAAGAGCGTGGAAAACAAACAATGTGAGGAATAGGAATGTAGAATTCAAATTTATGTCTCAAGAATCTATGCAATTAAACAAATGCTGATATGCACCCGAACGAAAGAGCAGTAATAATTTATTTTTTAACAAATAACTACTCTTACAGATGGTGGTGGATTTAAGCTTTGTATTGTACATAAGCAATTGAAAGAGACATAGAGAAGGGGAGGGTACTTGAAATAACTTGATCGCCTGCTGCAAGCACAAATTCGGAATCCCTAATCACCAAAAGGAGAATTAAATCAAATCTTTTACGAAAAACATTCAAAAGATAAGTAATTGAGTTTCTAAATAGAACAACTAAATTATTGTGAAAGTACTTGGCCCATCTGCATAAAGTACATGCCAATTGAGAACAACTAAATCAGATACATATTAAGAAATATTAACAAATTAAAAACATACATTTTTCGAACTTCTAGAGTAGTGATATAGTAATCTTTAGAGATTAGGGTGTACAAAGAAAATTAAAAATGTAAGAGAAAAGAGATTCATGCCCACCAACTTTTCGTGGGGATGCTGTACTTGCCGATGGAAATGGAAGATTACAATTGTAGAAGTTTATACCTGAACATGTGATTGAGCGTTTCAGAAACCATAGAGATTGATATCAATGAGGCATAATGGGGTAATAAATGCCTTAAAATGGGGATTTTGGTTCGTAACGGGTAATGGAAAATAGATGAATAAATATTCCCGGAAATTAAGCTTTCAATCATTGAAATTCATGCTTGAATTACTCACAGACGTTGGATTAGGGAGCAGAAGGTGGGTGCATTCTGAGCTGAGATTTATCTTTTCCACTTTTAAAGCAATGGAAACCGTTGATCACTTAAAAAGGTAAATTCAGAACCGTCGGATTGGGCAAAAACCATTTGTTTTTGTAAGATAGATTATTCCCCAATTTCATGAAACTCCTGGGTTTCAACAAAATTCATGGATTCTCCATAACTTCAAATTACTCACAGATGTTGGATTAGGGAGCAAAAGGTGGGTGCATTCTGAGCCGAGATTTATCTTTTCCACTTTTAAAGCAATGGAAACCGTTGATCACTTAAAAAGGTAAATTCAGAACCGTCAGATTGGGCAAAAACCATTTGTTTTTGTAAGATAGATTATTCCCCAATTTCATGAAACTCCTGGGTTTCAACAAAATTCATGGATTCTCCATAACTTCATGGATTCATGAAATAATATTATAAAATAGGGAAATGTGTGCGGGACCGGGTAACATAGCCGGCCAGTCATGCCCAAGCCGTGGCCGGTCTCACACCTCACAATTCCTAGATTTTTATAATTATTATTCCCTAAACTCATGAAACTCCTCCGTTTCAACAAAACTCATGGATTCTCCATAACATCACGGATTCATGAAAAATAATATTATAAAATAAGAAAAGGAGTGCAGGACCGGGAAACATAACCGTCCGGCCATGCCCTAGCCGTATCCGGTCCCACACCATGCAATCCCTAGTCTTTTATAATTATTATTTTCCTCAAATTCATGAAACTCCTTGGTTTGAGCAATACATCATGATTTCTTCATAACTTCTCGAATATTGCTCAAATCATGAAAATTCAAAAGCCAACATGGTCACACGACTGGCTAGCCTCTCACGATAATTTTGGATGTTAAAATACTCTTATTTTAATATTTACAAAATATTGATTAATTGAGCATACATGCTCATTCCAACAAAAATCAAGAATTTCAGTCAAGATGAAACTCTTCTGAAAGTTCACAATATTGCTAGAACGCACATCAGAAAATACTGAAACACTCAAGTATAGAGACACGGATACCATGATAACACATGCATGCCTTAATAATCGACCAGAGTCATTCAAAGGGCTTGCACAATGCCGGTCCCACACTTTTGACCTAATTTGCGAAATCACTCATATTGGGCCCAAACTCTCTCCAACCAACCTGAGGATTGCTCAAATGGGCAACAACTGGTCCCGTGACCACCAAGATCCGGTCCCATGCTCTCTTGGTCATTCCCATCTTTTATACCTAGATTTTATCACCTAATGTTGAACCCAGCAGTAATTCAATAAATGATGAAACCAACACTTAATCATCATTCCTTCACCAACTCTTCAACTGAGAACCCTGGTACACTCTCACTATCAATATTCAATAATTTATCAGTATTTCTCCGAATCGATCAATACTTGCTCAGTTGCTCGAATAATCCCCATATATTCAATAACTCATCAATATTCAATAACTTGTTGAATTTACAACATTTGCTCAGACAAGCAAAATTAATGTTCATGAATCACTGAGCATTTGTCAAACATGCTCGATTCAACAAAACCTAGGCTCATTGCCTAATCATTCAACAACTGACAAACTAAATACACGTCTGTCATGCAGACTTCACGATTCGTGAGACATCAATCACGTTAAATTGGGGGATAACAACTAGGGTTTTGGTCTGGTGGCCTACATCACGTGGATTCATCCATGACGAGAAATGTGCGTAAGTTGTGTCAACACTTGAAGGAGTTAGAAAAGTAGAGGGTGCACGATCCATCAAGTCTCCACACAACATGGAACTGACTTTACCACGATCTTTTACCGGCCCACTCTTCCACTCATGAAACCGTCACACTTACATGGATCAAGGTGTTCATAACTCTGACAGTATAAATATAGGCGTCACAGTGGAAACTAAACTACAACTTTTTTGAAGCAGTGTTCCTATATTTGAAGGCCAGTGACGAATATGAATGTGGTTAAAGAGTAGGCGATGCCCAAAAGCATATAAAGGGTCAGATTTATCAATGCTCAGTTGAATAAATATTAAAAACGGGATACTAACAGTCATAAAATGATAGAGCGCAATTAATAGGACATCTCGTAATTGAAGGAATATAGTACTTTGATCCTGCAAAGTACAAAGAAAATCTTGTAGATGTAGAATTACAGACTCAAAATGTAGGTCTTTTCGAACTTAAATGTGCACACAATGGAGTAAAGATAATCAGACAATAGTGTACCTCTCACATCGTACATACGTTTGACGCAGTGGCGCGGACAATCGCTGGACTTCAGTCTCCAGGGAAGAAAATACAGTGCTGCCACTATGGTATGCCACTTCAAAGCTAAGAAAAAAAGAGGTACTCCTATCTAAGGTACCCGCCTATAGTTGATTTATAGGTGGTCTGTATTTGATTATACCATGAATAGTGGGAAAAAAGGAATTACGTGATTAAACAAAAAGAAATTATATCCCATAGTAACATACCATAGTTCAGGTCCCTCGATCTTTTTTTTCACATTTGGTGCATCCGCTGTCCACTTCTTTAACAAATAATAAGAGATCATATACATTTACCAACAACTATATGTTCAGTGTTCTGACATAGTTATGTGCAAGCACACACACAAAAATCTCTGCAAGCAATTGACACGTTTGCTTGTGTTGGATGCTGCAAAATCCAAAGTATCATAAAAACCGAAACCTTGCTTGCAGTATAAGAAAGCATTTACTTTTCCGTCTAGCAACTGTAGCTATCACCCTGTCCAGCATAAAATAACCAAAGAAAAAAAGAAAAAAATTCATTTCGGGAATTTTTCCAAACACCTTGCATACAACTCCAGTGTACAGCTTTACTACTATGTAATGCTGAAAGAAACTTATAAAGTATAGCAAGAAGAGCGTGGAAAACAAACAATGTGAGGAATAGGAATGTAGAATTCAAATTTATGTCTCAAGAATCTATGCAATTTAACAAATGCTGATATGCACCCGAACGAAAGAGCAGTAATAATTTATTTTTTAACAAACAACTACTCTTACACATGGTGGTGGATTTAAGCTTTGTATTGTACATAAGCAATTGAAAGAGACATAGAGAAGGGGAGGGTACTTGAAATAACTTGATCTCCTGCTGCAAGATATAGAGAAGGGTGATCAAGGTGTTCACAACTCTGACAGTATAAATAAGTCTCTGAATCCATGATTGAGGACAACATTTTCAGTCTACACAGAATTTCTCGAGTAATTACTCTCAAGAATTCATCAATCCTTCAGAACTCCATAGTTCACTAATTATTGCAGAAACCCACAACACATCTATAATCCTTGATCACCACTGATCCCACATAATTTCTCAGCTTCCCTCCTACAAATCAACCCATCTCTCTATTTGCGACTGAATTGACTCTGGAACGGCCATTGACTTGGTTTAGGCCGGAGTTATATAGATTGATCTCTCAAATCTAAGCACTCCCTTTGCAGTGCATCTGTGTGAGGTTAAGCAGTCTTCTCGGTTCAAGGAGTCTCGACAACACACTCGATTCTTCACTTTCCTAAAAAAATAGCAAATCGGTTTTCCCCATCTATAGATTGGTGACCACAGTGGGAGATTAATCTCTCGGTTGTAATCCCACTTTTTCACAAAATGGTTGGTCTTAGGTCATGGTCAGTTACAAATCCTAACACAAACATCGCTAGTATCATCAACAACGATGAAATTCCAGAAAGTATTCCTGCTTCCAACAGTGGTGGAGACACTACTCATCCTCTCACTAATGTCTAAAATCACCCTCTCTTTGGTCGATATCCCGAGGAACTTAGAGAAAATCCGCCTACTATTGCTGATCTCATGAAGGTCCAGGAAGTTCTTGACAAAAATAAGACTGACATGGCTGCGACGCAGAAAGAGCTGTTAAATTACCTCAAGACTCTTACTGACAAGATGTCAGACAAAACTCGGGAGAAGGGAAAAGACAAGGTAACATCTCCAACTGAGGATCCTGAAGTCATTCCGGTCCCTGCCAACGATGAAACCCGCAAAGTTGCAGAACCTGAACCTGCTAGTTTCGTCACTCGTGAAGACCTGGAACGCTTTATGGAGAATCTAGGAAAGGGGCTCACACCGTCTGTGCATCGTCATCAACCTACATATCCTGCAGCTACGCAAAGAATCCCTCTTCCAAAGGGTTACACTTCTCCAACCTTCACACTCTACAACGGAACGGGGAATGCTCGAGAACACATCTCTCAATTCCTGGAAGCATTGGGAGAACATGAACATAACCATGTTGTGCGTTTGAAGGAGTTCTCGAAGTCTCTGACCGGCCGAGTCTACACTTGGTACAACAACATCGCACCAGGGAGCATAGCCAATTGGGGAGAAATGATTAATGCTATCTACAGGAAATAATTTTTTTGTTTCTAAGCAAGTTACTCTCTCCTACTTGGGAAGGATGTCTCAGAAGAATAATTGTTAGAGCATTGATCGGTCTAACTCGCATGCGTTGCTATCTCAAGCATGTTTGTCAATGTTAGTGATCAAAACTATAAAGTCGTGATTTCTAGTCTTCTATAGCTAAGGTCTTGGACTAGGATAGAAAGTATAGTTGAGCTCAAGAACTCCATGGCAATCATCATACAATACGAAGGAATACTCAAGGAACTAGTGGATCTTCATCGACTAAAAGGTATGTGGAGACTTGAACTTATATATCACTCAAAAGTCTATTTACTTTATCTCCTATCTTGAGACAAAAGTCGTATTACTATATAGAAAAACAATATACACATGTGACATTTCGAGCTGAGTATATCTCACTTATTTATTTCTCGAAATGTGTGTTGGTAAAGCTTTCGCTTTAGCCAAGTTCATATTTGCCTATTGACGAAATTCATTTTATGTTTCAATCACTTTGGGAATTTCTCTGACGAAAACTAGTTTGTGAATAACAACTATATGACGTCCTCTGAGAATGTTTCAATGGTTGAAATGAAAGTTTAGATATTATAACCACTGGGGGGTATAAACATTGTTGTGGTAACACATATATGTATAAGTCATTAGCACTTGAACCGAAGTTTTCAAACTTTTTTGATCAAGTGCAAACCGGAACTAGAGCAGTCAACCCAGTCCGCGAACGTGCATAGTTCTCAAACCCGAGAAATTATGCTGGAGTTTGTGAACTCCAACAGGTTAACTTGAGACCGCGAACTTGAATGGTTATGTCTAAAAAACGATGTTCGTGAACTTATCTTAATTATCTAAGGAATGTTATTGCAAACCGTGGCTTTATAGTTCATGAATCGATTCGAGTGAATCACATCGTTTTTGCTTCAATTGTGTCTTGTGTAGTACATAATATCTCATAGCAATTGAAAAACTCTCTAACTAGTTCATTTGAGTCATTTGGACTAGTTATGGTGAAGAATAATATGGTTGATATGAAAGTTAGCATTTGGCTAACCATTTGGTTGACTAATATTGAACCAACTATTGTACGTGTTTGGGTACGGTTACACAAACCCAAAATCGTCAAGTACATGTGTGTATGGAAATCTAAGTTTTCGATCTAACGGTTGAGAGATATTAGCTTGTATCTAATCAGGTTTTCATCTAACGGTGAATATTGAATGCTTTGTTACTAAGATAACATTGATTGCAAATCCTGATTTGAAATACTATATAAGGAATAACTCTAGCAACTGGGAAACCTAATCCCCACACATTCTGTGTGATACTAGTTTGCTAAGCTAGAGTCGATTCTCCTTTAACCTTTGGGTTTCTTCTTCTAAAACCAGGTTAACGACTTAAAGACTTCATTGGGATTGTGAAGCCAGACCGATATTACTTTTCTTGTAGTTGTGTGATCTGATCTTGCTATTTCTATTGTACGAGTATAATTGTAATAATTGGCTTGAGATTTTTATCTCCGATAGGCAAGATATAAAAGTAATCACAAATATCTTCGTCTCATCGTTTGTGATTCCATAATATCTTTTTTCGCTGCGTCGATTAAGACTATTGTGAGGTGATTGATAAAACTGAGCTGTTCTTCGGG
This sequence comes from Papaver bracteatum, assembly GCA_023529315.1. Lineage (NCBI taxonomy): Eukaryota > Viridiplantae > Streptophyta > Magnoliopsida > Ranunculales > Papaveraceae > Papaver > Papaver bracteatum. The sequence goes on from JAJJWX010000145.1 coordinate 1,285,362, forward strand.
AATATAAGTCTGGTTTTATTGATTGGTTCCTATTTACCTTGATTTATCAAAATACAGAACAAAACTCATTGGTTTATTCGTGGGAGACGGATTTATCTATATTGTAGACTTTTTTGTGTGAGACAGATTTGTTTGCTAAAGTCTTCGACTTTGGGTCGTAGCAACTCTTGGTTGTATGTGAGATCAGATAAGGGAATCAAGTGCGGAGTATCCTGCTGGGAACAGAGGCGTAGGATCATAACTGTACCTTGGATCAGTGTGAGACTGATTGGGGTTCAAATCCAGTCCAGACCGAAGTTAATTTGGAGAAGGCTAGTGTCTGTAGCGGCTTAATATAGTGTATGTTTAATCTGTACTAGGTCCTAGGTTTTTTCTGCATTTTCGGTTTCCTCGTTAACAAAATTCTGATGTCTGTGCTATTTCTTTTCCGCATTATATTTTGTTATATAATTGAAATAATACAGGTTGTGCGTTGTTCAATTAATTAGAATATCCGACCTTATTGGTTGTTGTTTTAAATTGATTGACACTTGGATATTGGTCTTTGGTACCATCCAAGTTATCTCTCTTTGATTAGACTCGCGAATCACATTTGCTTGAGTAAATCAAATTGAGAGATTGAGATAATAACTCCTTGAGTATTTTCTATTGATTGAGTCTAGTTGATTCTCTAGAAAATAACTCGGAGTTGTCCATACAGATTTCTAATCGAAATATTGGGTGAGGTTGTTAGACCCCCGCTTTTTCAATTGGTATTAGAGCAGGCAAACACGTTCAATACCTTGCAAGTCTGTGTTTGTAGCGATCTGAATCTATGGACAAGAGTAGTATCTCTGATAAATGCGTCACCAGAAATAAAAACTATGTCTTGTATAATTCTATTAAAGAGAAAGATTCATCTATCTCAACCATAGACGAACCCTGTGTTCAAATTAGACAGATAGATCCTGACATGCGTTGTTCTGATTACAATTCAAAAGTGTCTATTTCTTAAAATAAATGGGAAACAACTGAAAAGAGTAAGGTGATTCTGAATCTTGTTAGAATCCAAGCTGATAGACTCAATCAGATAAAACAACATGTCAGTGTTCTTCTTGCCATAATAAGAGATTACAAATCCAAAGAAAATATTGAAGATCATTCTTCATGTATGACACTTGATGCACGCCTTAAGAAGGATACATTGGAAATAGAACATCACTTGAGTAAGCTCTCTATTCAAGGATGCTCTAAGCAGTCCAATATACCAAGCACTTCTGCTACATCTGAAAATGCTCCAGCACCAGAATTAGAAATGGAATCCCTTCCAATTAAGAAAGTTGTGTTAGTTTCCTCTGATCAAGGAAATTCTACACCATATGGAAGGAAGAAATCTCCTGACGAGAATGTTAAGACTAAACTGCCTAATCACTCGTGTGATCAGAAAGTATGTCACTTTTGCGAAGCAAAAGGTCCTATTAGACAAAAGATAAACTCTAAGTTGAATAAAAACTCGTTTGTTCAACTTCAACACACCTTAGACTTAATTCTCAAAGGTGTAATTGACATTCGTATGTCGAAACCCATTGGTTTTCATACGTACCTTGTGTATGTTACCATGAAGGTCAGTTCAATGAGTTCCTCAAATGTTCGAAAGAAGAACAAAAGTCTTAATAAGTATCGTCTGAGGAAAGACCAAGCTGTTGTTTCTGAAAATAACTTAACTCTTGATTTGAGAAAAATTCCAGGCGAAAGAAGGAAGATTGATGATATAAGGAATAACATGATAAAAATGATTCAAGGTTACAAAGAAATTGTTGACAGGTTGTCATCCTCCTCAAGTCAAGACTTTTCTGGTAAGAACTTAAACTGTGTCTCGCATTCTGATGACAGTGTGTTTCATAATAATTTCTCAAATCAAAAGGAGTCTCTCTCTGAATTCATAAGGAAAAAGATACTTGATCATAGACACAATTCCTTAGATGAGCTCAAAGCTCATCCTTGTGCTAATTAATCATAAGGTTAGGAACTTGATCATAAAAATCCTGCTGAGCAAGATGTGTAAAAGTCAGGTGTACTTTGGCAATTTGCATTTTTCCTAGTTAAGCTCTTCTCTTATCGTTTATAGCTAAATTAGTTCCAGCATACAATATTGCCTAAAAAGTATTTGCAATGTTTTTTAGTATTTTTCTGTTTATTTGTCTTGTGTTCTTTTCTTATGGGGTGCACTGTGTTCGAATATGTACATTACCGTTTCGAGTTTACATCTTGGAAACCCTAAAAGTCCTTCATCTAAACAAAACCTTTAAATAACCAACCTATTGAGTTACATATGTCACGTACGCATACTCTATGCTTTTCTGGGTTATCAAGAATGTCCTCCTCCTCATCTTTCTATGGTGGTTTTGCAAAGGGATTTCTTGTGAAAGGTTTTCGTGTTGAATCAATAGGAAAAAATAAAATAACTCTTGTGGAAGATGGGGCACCTAATGCCTCATGCTACTATGCCTACTCACATCAAGATGTTGAGATGAGGATATGGTGTCTGCTGAAGTGGTTCATGACTTTCTGAAATACTTTGATAAAGAAAAACTGCAACTTGTTGATACAATGAAGGATCTTGATCTGGTTAGAAGTGAGTTGAAAAAGGTTACTGATGACCTTGGTCTCATGAAGTCACATGTTGAAGAACTTCTCCATAAGGATATCTTCTCCGAAGACGCAGTTAATGATATGGATCACAAACTCAAAAGTCTTGAAACCTGTGAAGTTGTCGAACGTGAACTTTAGCTTGTGATCGGTTTCTAGTAGACATGTTTGAGTTGATATTGTCTAGTAAATCTTCTATTATTTCTCTTTTGTTTAGAAGAATAACTAGTGTTTTGGAATAGCCATTATTGTGATTACACATAGCTATATCCAAAGTTTTTTCATCTTCTTGTTTTTAGATTTTTTAGTTTAAAAGTCTAAACTTGTTTGGAAGATGATGGTTGCAGTATTAATATTTTGATTTCATAAATTGCAATATTTTGATAGGATATGTGTGTTTACGTCCGTGAACTTGATTATCCCATATTTTGTCAAAATTAAAGTCGTTCGTGAATTGATATGCAATTATTGATAAAAGGATGAATAGACTTTTGACAAACACAAAAGTTAAGCATGTATTGTCAATTATTGATGTAAGATAGGTTAAAATCTTTTGTGATTCAAGGATTATGTCTATTGTGTGTCATTATGCAAATGGTGATGGAAACATAGAATGAATCCTTGTGAATTCCGAAGTAATTGAGCTTCCTTGTTCTATATTTTGTGTATTACTATGAGACTTCGTATTTTGACTTATGTTGAGCATTAGACAACCAAAGTTTATTATTTTGTGATTAGCTTAGTTGTGTTCCGTAAGGCACTTTACGTCGAGTATTTTGAACTAAATCAATCATCTAGCATGGTTATTTAGTTAGCACTCCGTAAGTTTTTCTCATGTTGAGCATGATTGACTAGGATGGTTATTTTTATGATTAACTTATTCATTGCTCCATAGAACGATCTTATGTCGAGTGTGGCCAATTAAATTGATTACTCTTGTAATTAGTTTGGTTGAGTATGACAATTAGATTATTTGCGAGTTTTCTTGTGAATCAATCTAATTGATTTTTTAAGTCTCCATAAGTTTACTTGTGTTGAGCATATTTAGTCAAATTAATCTTGGTTCGCTTTGGTTAATTTGATTGAATATTTCTTGTTGGATTCCAAATTCATACTTGTATTGCTTTGTTTATTTATTATTATAGAAGAGAAGTTACATAGTAGGAAAGCGAGCAACAAGCTGTGCCGCTAGCCCTTTTTGAATAGCAAAACCTATCCTATTAAAAATAAAATCTCGTGAACCAGGAGTCATGACATTGCTGTGCATGACTTTCTGAACCCTCTTGAGTAGTCCAACTTCTTCTGGAAATACTTGTATGTAATTTGTTGAGTCGAAAGAAATCCTTCTTTTCTTTTTGAAATTAAGGTCGCTCTTGTTGTTCCTTAGGGAATGACATATTATGGGGGAGAGTTCTTTTGAACTTGTGCTTAATTGCCAAATATTTGTGGGGAGTGCAGCTGTGGAATATTAGAAGGGTTATCTTGCGTATTTATAAACTCCTTTATGAATGCATTTTGCTTCGTCTTTATGATTGCATCTAAAAAAGATGATACAAATTTTCCTTTGGTCATGAAATGTCTCTTACGGAAATTTCATTAGGATCTCGTTCTTGTACCTTTGCCAATTTTATTGACAAAAAGGGGGAGAATTAATATGTAGTTCACACTACAAATACATATGGTTTTCGGATCATTATGTAATGGGAAGTGGTTTCCATGTGAGATGGAGTATTGACTAAGAGGGAGTGAAGTATCACCATAGTATTGTTGTTGAAGATGTGATGCAATTGGACTTTGACGCCATGTTATAATACTATGATACTGTATAACAATGATTGAGAACGATGCTTTTCTCATTATTATAGCTACCGATTTTCAACAACGATGATGCTAAACTTACAACCTTTGGGATCATTGGCCTACTTGGAAGTGACGAAGATTTCGAGTATTGTTGAAGATTAGACATGTGGAATAGGAGCTACAAAGTTTAATTATATATTTTTTGTATTCCATATGTATTAATAGTTTCGCCACTAAAATTGACAAAGGTGGAGATTGTTAGAGCATTGCTCGGTCTAACTCGCATGTGTTGATATCTCAAGCATGTTTGTCAATGTTAGTGATCAAAACTATAAAGTCTTGATTTCTAGTCTACTATAGCTAAGGTCTCGGACTAGGATGGAAAGTGTAGTCGATCTCAAGAACTCCATGGTAATCATCATACAAGATAAAGGACTACTCAAGGAACAAGTGGATCTTCATCGACTAAAAGGTATGTGGAGACTTGAACTTATCTATCACTCAAAAGTCTATCTACTTTATCTCCTATCTTGAGACAAAAGTCGTATTACTATATAGACAAAGAATATACACATGTGACATTTCGAGCTGAGTATTTCTCGCTTATCTATTTCTCGAAATGTGTGTTGGTAAAGCTTTCGCTTTAACCAAGTTCATCTTTGCCTAGTGACGAAAGTCATGTTATGTTTCAATCACTTTGGAAATTTCTCTGAAAAAAACTAGTTTGTGAATAACAACTATATGACGTCCTCTGAAAATGTTTCAATGGTTAAAATGAGAGTTTAGACAATATAACCACTGGGGGATATAAACATTGTTATGGTACACATATATGTATAAGTCCTTAGCACTTGAACCGAAGTTTGCGAACTTTGTTGATCAAGTGAAAACCGGAACTTGATCTGTCAAACCAGACGAACTCAGTCCGCGAACATGCGTAGTTCTCGAACCCGAGAATTTCTACGGGAGTTTTTGCTCAGTTTCAGTCCGCGAACTCAGTCCACGATCTGACGGAAGTTCTCAAACCCGATAATTTCTGCTGGAGTTTGTGAACTCTAACCGGTTAACTTGAGTCCGCGAACCCAGTCCGCGAACTTGAGTGGTTATGTCTAAAAACGATGTTCGTGAACTTATATAAATTATCTAAGGTATGCTATTGCAAACCGTGGATTTATAGTTCATGAATCGATTCGAGTGAATCACATTATTTTTGTTTCAATTGTGTCTTGTGTAGTACATAAGATCTCATAGCAATTGAAAAACTCTCTAACTAGTTCATTTGAGTCATTTGGACTAGTTATGGTGAAGAAGAATATGGTTGATATGAAATTTATCATTTGGCTAACCATTTTGTTAACTAATATTGAACCAACTATTGTACACGTTTGGGTATGGTTACACAAACCCAAAATCATCAAGTACATGTGTGTATGGCAAGATAAGTTTTCGATCTAAGAGTTGAGAGATATTAGCTTGTATCTAATCAGGTTTTCATCTAACGGTGAATATTGAATGCTTTGTTACTAAGCTAACATTGATTGCAAACCCTGATTTGAAATACTATATAAGGGACAACTCTAGCAACTGGGAAACCTAATCCCCACACATTCTGTGTGATACTAGTTTGCTAAGATAGAGTCGATTCTCCTTTAACCTTTGGTTTTCTTATTCTAAAACCAGGTTAACGACTTAAAGACTTCATTGGGATTGTGAAGCCAGACCGATACTACTTTTCTTGTAGTTGTGTGATCTGATCTTTCTATTTGTATCGTACGAGTACAGTTGTAATAATTGGCTTGATGTTTCTATCTCCTATATAAAAGTAATCACAAACATCTCCGTCTCATCGTTTATGATTCCACAATATATTTTTTCGCTACATCGATTAAGACTATTGTGAGATGATTGATAAAACTGAGCTGTTCTTTGGGAATATAAGCCCGGTTTTATTGATTGGTTCCTGATCGCTGTCGTATGCGTCAAAAATAATTACACTTTCTCACTACTCAAAATATAAAATATAGCAAGGGCAAGAAAGGATCGATCCCACAGAGAGGTCTAGGTTGTCTCGTTGTTTCGGTTTCCTATATAAATAACACCGGGGTTTTCTGATTTTTATATACTAAAATAAAATAAAAGAAAATAAAGGAATAAGCAAACAAATCAAATAGAAGAGATATTGGTTAAGGATTCATCTTCATTCACTAACATGCTTTCAAAACAATAACTAGAATTGATTTTTAATCTCAACTTTTATCAAAAGCCCTATGATACCTTGATCGCAAGAGTATCCCGCAAATCTCCTTTTGTTATCAACAATCACATTAAAAGATGCGAGTATGAGCTCTATCTAAGAGAACAACCTAACGTGTAAAAGCACTAATCAAGTTTAATTCCCTAGATGCATTAAGTTCTATGAAATCAGGCCAATCAAAGCAATTGAACGTGGAAAGCGCACTAATTCTATTTAACAAAGGTTACGATTCACATATGATCATAAGAATATATCACTACAAACTATAATCATATTTATGCTACTTGTATTCAAGGAATATCACTTTTACGTATAATAAACCCTAAACTAGCAATAGATGTGATTAGAAGTTCTACCAATTTGCAACTTGACAAAACAATCAATCAAATCATGTAACTATATTTTCAGAAAATTGCAAACGATAAATATGAGACAAAACTAATATATTGAATCAAAGAATCATGCTTTGTGAAATCCAACTATTCCATAACTAGTAATAAAATTAGGTATTCATATTCAAGGAGTTCATAACAAGAAGAAAGAGAAACCCTATCATGTTTCTAAACCCTAGAACAAATGTAGAAAAAGAGATGATATCCTTATCCAATTAGGATACTTAACCTCCTCAAAATCCACCAAAAACCCTAATTTTCACGTCCATAGCAAGCCCAAAACGCATCTCTCTTTTCTCTTTTCGCGCAGGCCCAATAAGGCCCAACAGAAAACCTAATCCAAATTGGTTTCACCATTTTGCTCATAACTTCTTCATACGAACTCGGAATGACCTCATTCTTTTTGCGTTCTTTTCGTGTTTGAATTCTCTTCGAGATGGTGATAATAATTCCTTGAGTGAAATGAGTTAAAATTGGTCTTTGACCCTTCTTCATCAATAACACTTTACTTGTTTGCTCCTTTTAGCATTTTGTAGCTCCTAATGGCTAATTTCTCCTTCTTTTGCTCCAAACGACTCCAAAGCACCTAATACACTCAAAATTAAGCATAAGATACATAATTCATACTAAAACTCGCAAAGAAAGCATAAATACTAGATATAAAATTAGGTGTTTATCACACCTATCAAATTCCCCCACACTTAGACTTTGCTAGGTGTTTATCACACCTATCAAATTCCCCCACACTTCCTCGAGCAAATCAAACAAAACTAAAATACAACAACTCTGTGACGTCGAGGCTACGGTTAATTTTAGCATAAATAACAAGCCTTTAAACCCCTAGGTGTCCCTAGTGGACGAGTTATAGTCTCGTGAAGGTTTACTAGAGATATACCTACAAAACCTATATTTCCAGCTCCGTCTATTTGTGACAAATCAATGAACGAATTCAAAATGACTACAGGAGGAGGTACCTTGAAAATTCAATTCAAGTATTAATAAATAAACTCTAATTAGATAGTCGAACAAGCCACACTACTCGGAAACTAACAAACCACAATCACAATGAAAAGATTAAGAAGATGGATATAGATGTAGATGTTGGCGAATGTTCACAAGTGATCGTTGTTTCCCATATCTTTCTGAAGGTCACTGCCAAGATGAACCTATTCCTATTGGATTGAGCTACTTGGCTGAATTCTACATCAACTCACTGGCATATACAAGGGAACCAGAAGTGACTTTATTCAACCAAAAATAATACTTTTTTTTTTCTTTTCTTTACTTTTTTTTTTCACTTTTTTTTCTTATAGACATCATGATTGGATCAAACTGGATCCAAGCGCATGCTTCTTGTCAGCAAGTATATGATAGTTGCCTTGGATCCTGCATTCCACGCTTGTTTAGGCGACGGAGACAGGGACAACGTTTCACACATACTGCTATTCCCAAGTGTCTTTTTTATTCCGTTTGGTCTAATTGGTCGGTCTTTTTTTCTTTTTTTTTTCTTTTTCTTTATAGTAACTCAATCACTCTATTTCATCCTAGCAGCAATAACAACTCGATGTTTAGTGACCCACCGAAACACTTAGAGAACAATAGATAAATATGGAAAAATAAAAATAGAACGCGATATGGTGATATTCCGAGATATGGTAACAACTATCATGTTAATTGTGATTTCTGAGCCATGTTCGTCCCCTTTATAGTTAATTGGTTCCTCAACTCCTGCATTCAAAATGGTTCCATTCACTAATGGTGTCAACCTAAAGGCACAAGTTTCTAGATTTCAGAGTTTAAAAAGTACAAATTTTTCTTGGTTTTTTCTATTTTTCTGATTTTTTTATTTTTTAAAGGCATAAAACACACTAAAAAAAACTATACAAACATATAAATGCTCACCCACACTTAAACTTCACACTGTCCTCAATGTGTAAAACCGAAAGTTCTGAATTCTGACGTAATAGAAGATAAAACGCAAAAACTGTGCAAATTGGTAAGGAATTTGGAAAAACTCCATTTCACAAAAGTTGTTCACCTACGTGTTTTCTACACAGTGTCAAAATTTCACAGTGTTTTGATAAATGTTATAACAGTTATGGTCTCTGGACTGAACTACGCGCAGTCTGAAATTTTCTGACGAAAAGGTATTCATCATAATTCTCTTCTAAGATAGATTATGGACTTAATTAAATTAAACATGGGGATGAAAATATGATATGAAAACAATAAAAAATAAAAAACAAAACAAAAATAAAAATAAAAATAAAAAAGCAAAAGGATAAGAGATACAAAACCGGTGGGTTGCCTCCCACTTAGCGCTTGTTTTAAAGTCGACGGCCCGACTTAGCTTCTTGAAAGATTCATTCCCCATATATTAGCAATCTGAAAATTTGGGGATCCATCCATAGTACCTGTTTTGCAAACACTAGCTTCACACAAATATTAGTAATATAAAACATAAACGAAGCTATTAACCGATAAAAGTTCCCCCCACACTTATTCTTGTCCACACTTGGAAGTGTATAAAGAATATAGGTGTCGGGTACTTCCACGGTTTCTTGTTCACAAATCTGCATAGTATGAGAATCAAGTTTCTCTAATGGCGGATATCGAGAAACAGAGTCATCTAACAATGTTTTCGAAGAACATATATTCAAACCAATAAGAGGTAAAGGAGAAGAATCAATATGCAAAGGGTTAGACAAACCTCGCACAATCTCTTGTAGCACGGAATCCTCTTCATCCTTGAAAAACTCAAGTGAACTATTCACCTCTTTTATATCATGGTCCTCTATCAAACCTTGCAACCATTCTTCGTCCGTTTCTGCCTTAACCGGAGTCTCGGCATCAACATCATCATTAAAAACATTCACAAGTTCAATTGGGTCTTCCATAATATTGGTCATAACGGTCACATTCTCAACATACTCCTCTTCATTAGACTCAAACAATGTTGCAAAATTCTGAAAAACATTAGTTTCATCATCCTCATGTACCTTTTGAATATGTGCTTGATCATTATAAAGATCAAGAGTTGAGTCAAATACACTAATGTCATCAAACATCTCCAAAGGTTGGTCCTTTTCAACACAATCATCATCGTCACTATCATAGTTAACATAAGATTGGTTACTACTTCCCAAAGATTGGTCTTTCACATAATTGTGCATATCCTCTTTGTATTATTCAATGCCTTGTCTTAAGTAGGAAACACCTTTTTGAAGCTCTTGGAGTGATCCATCCAAATTCTGAAAATAGGTTTCCATTTGTTGATAAAACTCATTCGACAAGGAAAAGGTAGAATTACTTACTTCGGTCGATGAGATTGGTTCCACGCTTGGTTGTCTACAAATTGACTCCATGCTCACCATAAATTGTTGCATCTCATCTACCAAACTCGAAGAAATATTCATAGGAAAATAGTTGTCATAATATTGTTGAGGTTGATAACCTTAGCCATTGTTCCAATATGCTCCGTCCATAATAAGTACCTGAAACAAGAGTTCTCAAAACTATGTCAAAACCAGAAAATAAAAAAAAACTAAAAACAAAACAATACAAAAATAAGAAACCAAAAACAGTTGACAACCATTTCCTCCCCGGCAACGGCGCCAAAATTTGATCGATGTCGTATGCGTCAAAAATAATTACACTTTCTCACTACTCAAAATATAAAATATAGCAAGGGAAAGAAAGGATCGATCCCACAGAGAGGTCTAGGTTGTCTCGTTATTTCGGTTTCCTATATAAATAACACCGGGGTTTTCTGATTTTTATATACTAAAATCAAATAAAATCAAATAAAGGAATAAGCAAACAAATCAAATAGAAGAGATATTGGTTAAGGATTCATCTTCATTCACTAACATGCTTTCAAAACAATAACTAGAATTGATTTTTAATCTCAACTTTTATCAAAAGCCCTAGGATACCTTGATCGCAAGAATATCCCGCAAATCTCCTTTTGTTATCAACAATCACATTAAAAGATGCGAGTATGAGCTCTATCTAAGAGAACAACCTAACGTGTAAAAGCACTAATCAAGTTTAATTCCCTAGATGCATTAAGTTCTATGAAATCAGGCCAATCAAAGCAATTGAACGTGGAAAGCGCACTAATTCTATTTAACAAAGGTTACGATTCACATATGATCATAAGAATATATCACTACAAACTATAATCATATTTATGCTACTTGTATTCAAGGAATATCACTTTTACGTATAATAAACCCTAAACTAGCAATAGATGTGATTAGAAGTTCTACCAATTTGCAACTTGACAAAACAATCAATCAAATCATGTAACTATATTTTCAGAAAATTGCAAACGATAAATATGAGACAAAACTAATATATTGAATCAAAGAATCATGCTTTGTGAAATCCAACTATTCCATAACCAGTAATAAAATTAGGTATTCATATTCAAGGAGTTCATAACAAGAAGAAAGAGAAACCCTATCATGTTTCTAAACCCTAGAACAAAAGTAGAAAAAGAGATGATATCCTTATCCAATTAGGATACTTAACCTCCTCAAAATCCACCAAAAACCCTAATTTTCACGTCCATAGCAAGCCCAAAACGCATCTCTCTTTTCTCTTTTCGCGCAGGCCCAATAAGGCCCAACAGAAAACCTAATCCAAATTGGTTTCACCATTTTGCTCATAACTTCTTCATACGAACTCGGAATGACCTCATTCTTTTTGCGTTCTTTTCGTGTTTGAATTCTCTTCGAGATGGTGATAATAATTCCTTGAGTGAAATGAGTTAAAATTGGTCTTTGGCCCTTCTTCATCAATAACACTTTACTTGTTTGCTCCTTTTAGCATTTTGTAGCTCCTAATGGCTAATTTCTCCTTCTTTTGCTCCAAACGACTCCAAATCACCTAATACACTCAAAAGTAAGCATAAGATACATAATTCATACTAAAACTCGCAAATAAAGCATAAATACTAGATATAAAATTAGGTGTTTATCACACCTATCAGTTCCTATTCACCTTGATTTATCAAAAGGCAGAACAAAACTCATAGGTTTATTCGTGGGAGACGGATTTATCTATCTTGTAGACTTTTCTGTGTGAGATAGATTTGTTTGCTAAAGTCTTTGACTTTGGGTCGTAGCAACACTTGGTTGTGGGTGATATCAGCTAAGGGAATCAAGTGCGTAGTATCCTGCTGGGATCAAAGGCGTAGGAGCATAACTGTACCTTGGATCAGTGTGAGATTGATTGTGGTTCAACTACAATCCAGACCGAAGTTAATTTGGAGTAGGCTAGTGTCTGTAGCATCTTAATACAGTGTATGTTTAATCTGGACTAGGTCCCGAGGTTTTTCTGCATTTGCGGTTTCCTCGTTAACAAAATTCTAGTGTCTGTGTTATTTCTTTTCCGCATTATATTTTGTTATATAATTGAAATAATACAGGTTGTGCCTTGTTCAATCAATTAGAATATCCGACCTTATTGGTTATTGATTTAAATTGATTGACACTTGGATATTGGTCTTTGGTACCATCCAAGTTATCTCTCTTTGATTAGACTCGCGAATCACATTTGCTTGAGTAAATAAAATTGAGAGATTGAGATAATAACTCCTTGAGTATTTTCTATTGATTGAGTATAGTTGATTCTCTAGAAAATAACTCGGAGTTGTCCATACAGATTGCTAATCGAAATATTGGGTGAGGTTGTTAGACCCACGCTTTTTCAATAATGAACATCCGAACGACTACGTAAAGAAGTTCAGACTCCAGTCTCTGGATTGTCACGATCCAAATGTCACTAAACAATAACTGGTAGATTTGTGCATCAACAAGATGATCCCAGTATACAGAGCTTTGCTAGAAAATCTTCGTTTTTTAGACCTTCTCAGAACTTCATGAAGCGGTCAAGCGATCAGCAACTACCGCTCCTGCCTTACTAGAAAGAACAAAAACTGTCAAGGTAGAGGAATCGAAAGGCACTCGGAGCAGCAATGCCAGACGTCTAATCAACAAGAAGTACAATGTCAAAATTTCCGTAAATTTTGCTGAAGGAAGCAAAAGAAAAGCTGAAGCATAGCCACATAAGAATTCTCCTCCAGCATCAAATCCCTCAAAGGCGCCAAAGATAGATGGTCAAACCAGGAATGCACAATCACATGCTCAACATCAACAGAGCGATCAAGATGCACCTGACTTCCCATTCTCTATTGAAGAAGTGATCGAACTATTGGAGATCTGGATCCAAGACGGTACGATCAAATTACCTCATGTCAAAAAGAAACCAACTGAGGAACAGATGGAAAATACATGCTACCGCCATTTCCATAGGTATGTCAGTCACCCAACAAGTGATTGCAGAATCCTGAAACGTATATTCAAAGAAAAAGCTGACTCAGGGGAACTGAGGACTAAAGGAGTGCACAAAAATCCTCTCCTAATCAGAACATTCACACTCTCTGAGCATCCAGAGGAAGCAGTTCAATCCCTGATTGAGCATGTCTGTGAGTTATTGGACTTATCAAAAGCTCAAAGAAATGATATGTTTGCTGCGTTAAACCACATTATATCTTGGAAACGATTAGACATTCAGGAGATATGCCCTGAAACTCCAGTAACGGACAAGGAGATGTACGACTGGGGACTTCTCACCATACTCCACCTCAAGTGAAATAAATTCAAGTGAGCGTTAGTCGACGTTGGCACCGTTGTTAACATCATCCCTCTGAAGACTCTCAGGGCTGCTGGCATCACTCCTCAAGAAGCAATTCACGCTCCTGTCTCAGTCAGAGACCATGAAGGAATATCCATGGATGCTTATGGTTACATTATTCTCAAAGTGAAAGCTGACTCAACTTGGAATGAAACCAAGTTTTTTATAATTATAGAAGATCCAGGATATGACATGGTTCTTGGGCGAGCATAGATTCATGATGTAAAGGTCACTGCGACATCTTCGATCGCACATTTCTCTGTTGAGGAAAGCTCTGACTCAGAGGAAAGTTCCAGTTCAGAAGAGATGAATGACTCTCCACCATTTAAACATTTGAGAAAAGTCGAAGCCTTGATGGGACTCACATAGAAACCTGAAGAAAGCGCACATGAATTTGTCAAAAGGTTCCATACTTAGGCAAGTCTCATCCCCACTCATGCATCTATATTACCAACTTTCAAATATGCTACTCTGGTCAGGGGACTTGCTCATGACGTTATGAGTGGTTAGTCTCACCTCAGTAATACTTCACCAAGTGGTTAGATACCGAACCTCTCAAAATTCAGCATCTCACTAACACGGTCATTGATAGAATAGTGAATGAGTTCCACATTCAGTATCCTAAATATTCTCCCTTGCACGAGTGTCCATATGTGCCACAGAATTGGAAAACTGCACTGACAGAGTATCCAGCTGTGCGAAGAATCCTGAACAAACAAAAAATATTCAAGGCATGACCAACTAAGACTAACAAGTTCCGTGAAGGAGATTTGGTTCTTAAGGAAACTAGGCGCAATTCGCATTATGTAAAGAGTTCTAACTGGGAGGGGCCTTTCATGATCGCTAAGTCGTCCATTGGAGGATATTACAAATTGGATGACATGAAGGGAAAGAAAAATATACCAGTGATCCATGAGAATTGGCTCAAGATTTTCGACGCATAAAGCATTCTACGTTGGGTGTTTTATGCCCAATACAAACGCTCAAGACATTTGATGTTTGTATTTTAGGATTTTCTTTTACCTGTAATTTCAATACCTCCAAAACGTTTGCCATACTTGCATTCAGTATTTGAATTCAGCAATTTATCAAAGTTCTTTTACTTAAGAAAAATCTCTATCAAATCCAAAAATCTAAAAGAAGATACTCAATCACTCAAAGCCTATCGAAATTCAAAGCCAAAAATAAAACCTCACATATCTCTCAGAAGTTCAATGTTCAAGATATCATGGAAAGAAACTAAAGGAATCCAGCAAAGTAAGACTTCTGCTTCTTTTCATCCTCCAAGACTTGCAAGGCCGCTTTCTCCAACTCCAGCTTTTGAGTCAGCTCAGCAATTTTAGCCATTTTCTCCACCACAACATCACTGGTAAAAGGTATATTCTACACTACTGCATCCTTGATGGTGTTGATCCTATGACGAAGCCACTTCAGGTTAAAGCCGAGTCTCTCAGAATTCTCCAAATTGTACTCCCAATAAAAGAGTACATCTCGAGTGATGGTACTTTTGGGCCTGGTATGAATATGATATATGAAACACAATATGTTTCCTAATTGCATTGTCAAGAAGTAGATACGTTCAGGATCTCTTGTAACGACGATATGGCCATACATCTTCCATAACTTCTCATACATGCTGGCATACCCAGTGGGAACGCTCAATCCACCAACAAATGCATGATACGGGAGTGAAGTTCCAAATGGAGGATCACAATCCCTGAAAAAGAGTATTCATGTACTATTATACGGTTCTCGACCTCGGGAGCAACCTCAACAATCATAGGCACAACTTCTTCTGAGACGGTATTTTCTACTCTTGGTGCGGTTTCTTCTGTTTCGGGAGCCATCACCATTAGCATTTCAGTCACCTCAACAATATCAACAGTAACATCTCACGACATTGAAGTGCAGAGATAGTTGTCTCATTATCAACAGCTCCGGGATTGTTCGAATCATCATTATTGGTCTTGTTATTCCCAACTTCGGAAGTTGACACCTAATAAGAAGATTACACGGGATTAGAGAAATTCAAGCATGGGGACTCAATAAAATCATAACGTCCAGCATGTAAGTGAACTAACATTATCTAAGTTCTTCATTATGCATCCAATACATGAGAATATAGCATAAAAGTCATAAAACACGTTTTTCAATAAGACCGTCAGGAAAATTTTATACTATTCTGTATATAACGACGAACTGGGAGCAATTGGTAAAGAATATAGGGCTGAGTAATATACCATTATTTTTGTATGGATGTCATATACAACATATCCAAATTTCATAGCAATTGGATGAATGAGAAGGGAGTTGTGGCCAAAACATTGGACCTCATACCAATTGAAAATTTTCTGGAGGTCTCCTGGAAGTTTACTTTTTCATCGATTCCGACCCCTAAAAATGATCAAAACTTAAAAATATTCTTTGCTAAAGCTTGGAAATTTACTGGGATTAAATATACATGGGTATATCGCAAAAATCTGATGTCGAATGAAGATTCTACAGAATATTTACTAAAAAACCGAGGTCTGGATTTTTTCTGATGACATATTTCGGCAAAATTTCTCATATATTTGTTGGAATACTCATGCATTCATCGACAAGTCAACAACATTATACTTCTATGAAGATAATACAAAGTATATACTTACTTGAAGAGTGTCCAACTCATTCGAGGGGTTAACATGGTCGGCATTAACATTTGGAGTGCCATTATCTCCATCTAGTCGCGATTCTTGATGATTCTCTTTCTCACTAATATTCGAAGACGAATGAATAACATGATTATGTTGGATTTCCTCAAAAATTTTCTCCTGGAATCATCATTATTCCATTCAAGGAAATGCCGAAATCACTTACACGAAAGGATACTTACATCAACCTCTCCATCGATGCTGGATTATGAATTGTTCGTACAAAGGAAAGATGAAGACCATCAATAACCGATGGAGCAAAAATCTAAAAAAAATTAGTAATACTTTTCTATGATCCTGATTATATGGAAAATAAAGTCGCAACGATAAGAGAAGTGCTAAAAGCTTACCAAAGAAGCAGCAGGGGACTGCACTTTATTCGGTATCATTCTATTAGATGTTTTGCTTCTTCCTTCTCCACCCTGGGGACTTTCTTGAATGTCTGAGAAGTTTACATAGATTCAAGGCCTCACAACATGACCATCCTACACGGAATCAACGGATAATTAAAATATGTCAAGCTTACTTTTACCGAATCGTGAAGAAAAGAGGCTTACCTGTGCACATTCTGGAGATGTCTTCCTCTTGTCACCATGGGAAAAGTACTTCATCCTTGGTCGAGCATTAATAGAGTCAAGGGAAGGAGTCTGGTTCTAGGGACTTAACATATATCACAAAAGCATACAGACTCTCAAGTTGTTGACGCCAAAAGTCTATGTAACTTGGAGTCACGAAACTAACACGATCAGAACACGGGGATAAATACTCATTCCCCTCCACATGATAGCAATCCAGATTAGCCTTCAAATACTCAACTAATGGTTTGTTCATTCGGTGACCTGGGATGCACTGGTCGATGCCCATCTGCCGAGCTGCCCTGTCAATGTTATACTCCTCTACTCTGAATTCTCCATGCATTACTGATACTAGGTGGCCAGGAGTGCAACTTAATATGAAATATCTCTCTCCATTATTTAAATCAGCACTAGTCTTCAATGTGACATTTGCTTCAGCAATATTGAAGGTGATCAATTGTGAAAAGATATCAGGGACCGACACCCAGGGGCGAAAGTTGAACTCAGATTCAATGTCCAAAATATTAGTGATGTATATCTTGTACTGTGGCTGCTTTGTAGACCACCTCATGATCTTGGCATTGTCTTTCTCTAGGAAAGCATGGCGAGTGTCGACATTAGGCCCTTGCAAAACACTACGTGGAATCGGAGCATACTTATCAAGATACTCCCACATCAAATCTTGGAGGAACATGGTATTAGCATATGTTTCAATTTTCATGAAACTGTTAGAGACGCTGGAGTCAATAACCACATAATCCAAGTTGGAAAACAGTGAACCTAAAAACAGGCTACCAATTGGAAGTTTCTCACCTTTAGCCATCCTAATAGCAAATGGTATCACCAACGGCTTCAAAAATATCCGCTTTCCTCAAGAACATCCCTGGAAAGCCACAAGCACAGGAAATCGGCAATGGATAGGGTACCATCCACATGTTCTTCAGGAATTCTATCTCTCGGCCACCGGTATCTTAACCATTGAGCATAGTAAAATTTGGGAGACTCATTGAACTCATGCATCTTAGCTTCCAAGGTACGAGATATCAGCTTATCCTCTGTCGAGAGTTCTCCAGGGAAATTTCCGGTGACTGGAAGATGCAACAAAGCAACTACATCTTCTAAGGTATTTGTGAACTCTCCCCATCTGCATATGAAGGTGTAAGTAGGAATACACTAATGAGAAAGAAAAGCCACGATACCTAGTGTATCATGATTAATGATCAAATCACCAGAAACTTGAATGGCTCATCACCTGCGCACTATCCAGCAAGGCCCTCACGCGGCTATGTCCTAGCATGTGCCTTGCCCATCCAGAAAAATGCATCAACGGCTTCCGAGAAAGTTTAAGTTCCATATGAGAGGCCGAATAATGCCTTCCTTCCAAACAAAACCGAATTATTTCTGAAGGTGTAAGTAGGAATACACTAATGAGAAAGAAAAGCCACGATACCTAGTGTATCATGATTAATGATCAAATCACCAAAAACTTGAATGGCTCATCACATGCGCACTATCCAGCAAGGCCCTCACGTGGCTATGTCCTAGCATGTGCCTTGCCCATCCAGAAAAATGCATCAACGGCTTCCGAGAAAGTTTAAGTTCCATATGAGAGGCCGAATAATGCCTTCCTTCCAAACAAAACCGAATTATTTCTGAAGGAGACACCAACTTGTTCTGAGCAGTAGTCCTGGGATTTATGAGCAACCGAAACGAAGAACCTAAAGGATATTTTTCAGGCCTATACAAATATTCGAAGAACCTGTCTTCAGTTCTTGGAATGTTCTTGGGTTTGGGAATTTCTTACCTCCCCTGAGAAGTTCCAGAATTGTCATCCCCGGAGCAATCATCATCTCTAGAAGATGCATCTGTGGAAACATCATCTCCAGAAGTGTCCCTGGAAACGTCACTTTCAGCATTATTATGGAGTCGATTCATCTTCGCCAAATCGTTGCAACGTTCCACACGAGTTTCATCAATGCAATGGAATTAAAGCAATCAAACAACTTATGGCGTTCACAATTAGCGTCTACAAAAATGGTAATCCTAAATTCTTACTTATTTACGATTTCACGAACTTAGTGATAACAATGTAAAACCTCAAAAACTTGTTCGTTATTTAAAACATGCAAAGCCGAGCAAAAAACTTATTATTATTTGAAGTCAACATTGGATTTTCATGAAACTATGAATAATTCACACAATCTTCCGTGTGAATATTCGCTGATTTTACGTGTACATACACTATAAAATCATCAAACTTGTACACACACTATGAGTTCATCAACTCATGGAAACATTATTTGATTTCGACAATTTTTCATAAATCAAAACTTGATTTCTATTTTAATAAAACGTGAACATGTCACGTATTTAAAAATATATATATATATTTTCGCGAGCTAATAACTCACGTATAATTTCATAAAAAAAAATATATTTTTTTTGCTTAGTCGAGCATTCGTCTACGAAACCAGGGTCTTTTCTATTTTTGTAAAAGTCCACATATTCCAAACAAAATTGGGAAAGCTTACAAATAAATTTTATCATGAACTCCAGGTCTTGTCAAAATTTTCTTTAACCCTAAGGATTATTATTTGCTACTTTTATTACGAACAACTCTACGTTCTTAAAAGTATTTGCAAAGTCCATGCTTTGAAAACAAACTTGGGTTTTCATGAAACCTAATAAACAAAACTTTTAATACTGCAACTATACCATATCTGTGCAAAATTTTATGTATCTCTTCCATATTGAGGGTTTTTATTCGTTTCCTAAACTAACGAAAAACGGACATTCATACGTTTTCTAAAAAAAATTCTTCATAAATCCTATGCATGCTTGCAACTATGGGATTTTTTGTTTTGTGAACAACTCATGAATCATAAAACACACAGCAAAATAAAAATAAAAAAATAAAATTACACGGACTTACTTGACATCGCCGGCCGAAATTTGGCCGGACAGTAATCGGACGGGCGATGGCGCTGGAATCCGACGAACTTATTCCTCCTGCTATTGCTCACGTAGTGATGAAGAGAGGGAGGTACATGGTTGATCCAAAAAAAAATATTAGGGCTTTACCCTTTTATATTATTTTTATTTCCAAAACCTAAAACACTCGGGTTTCCTTTTTTGGGCTCGGGCCCTAAAATCCTAAATCGACCAAAACTAGGATTTTAACTGATCAAATCAGCAGGACTTCACCTCTCCGCATCCACAAAATAGCACTCTATCACACTATCAGGGTCCTCACCCAAACATTTGCTCGTACATGACACCATTGGAACAAATCGAGGATTCTTAAACTACCTTTGTAGATTGAGTTCAACCACGATCTCGTCAACTGAAAATCACCATATAATGCTTACTGTGGAGCATGACTGTTCCTCACTAAGTAGGGGACTTAATGTTGATGGTGGATTTTCAACAAGGTTCAAATGCGTAAAATCATGATACTGCATGTTTCTGGTACGGCTTAAGGCATGTGACGATTCATATTTTACGAAGCTATGATGAACATGTCTTTCGAAAAGCCTCCACTAGCTGAGCGTTCGATCCCAGGAATTTCATTGTGCACTCTATGTAGAATAATATAATTGGGCGGTCCTCCTACATAATTGTTTATTGAAAGGGCTTAACGCCTTCGGGACGTCGGTGATACTTACTGTTCCCTGACTACATGAAAGAAAACCCCTCTACATAGAAGAACGATTGGGAGGTTCTCCGTAATACTGAGAGCAACAACGCCTTCAGGACAGTGACACTCACTGATCCTGACTATGTAGAGCTATCGTATATAGACTCGGGCATTCTCATAAGGATTCGAGATCTCCCTCAGGATATTAGCCGTCTCCTGACTATGCACATAGATTAATTCTTCCGTGACATTCACCACTGGATTCCTAGAATAATCTATTATTGCTCCGATTCCATGGTCGAATCCACGACTTGATCCCATGGAATGGCAATAACAATTACTCTGATTCCATGGTCGAATCCACGACCTGATCCCATGGAATGGCAATAACAATTGCTCTGATTCCATGGTCGAATCCACGGCCTGATCCCATGGAATGGCAATAATAATTTCTCTGATTTTATGATCGAATCCACGGCTTGATCTCATAGAATGGCAATGAACAACCATATTATCTCATTACTTTGATTTCACGAATCTCATGGAATGGTAATAGATAATTTTATTACTCCGATTTTATGGTCGAATCCACGATCCCATGGAATGGTAATGCCTGTTTTATTATTTCGAATTCATGGTCGAATCCGCAGCTAATCTTATGAATTGATAATAAATAACTACTCACTTTATTGTTCAATTTCATGAATTGTTCTACACTGAATTTCATGGATTAGCAATAAATACTCAACAACTGGTCATCCGGATCATCACTGAGTAAGCCACACAAAAATGGTGTAAGTGTACTCAATAATGATGCACGACTGAGCACCCAGATGCACGAATGAGCATCCAAAAACATGAATTAAATAAGGAATCCTACGCAAAATAGGAGAAAACAACAAATATTAATAAAATAATAAGGAGCGCCCAGGGCCGGGCCCACCGGCCAGCCGACCATGCCCTAGCCGTGGCCGGTCCCCATGCCTCCTTCATTATTTCGCCATATTTTTTTATTTTCATGAATTTATGAAAACTCCTTGATTTTAGCAACTTTCCTTGTTTTTGCAAAATTCATGAATTCTCCATAACTTCATGGATTCATGAAAAATAATAATATTATAAAACAAGGAAAGGTGTGCGGGACCAGGCAACCTAGTCGACCGGCCATGCTAAGCCATGGCCGGTCCCACACCTTACAATCCTTAGTCTTTTTATAATTATTATTCCCCAATTTCAGGAAACTCCTGAGTTTCAACAAAATTCATGGATTCTCCAAAACTTCATGGATTCATGAAATGATATTATAAAATAGGGAAAGGTATGCGGGACCGCGCAACATAGCCAGCCGACCATGCCCAAGTCGTGGCTGGTCTCACACCTCACAATCCCTAGCTTTTTATAATTATTATTCCCTAAACTCATGAAACTCCTCTGTTTCAACAAAACTCATGGATTCTCCATAACATCACAGATTCATGAAAAATAATATTATAAAACAGGGAAAGGAGTGCGGGACCGGGAAACATAACCGGACGTCCATGCCCTAGCCATGGATGGTCCAACACCCTGCAATCCCTAGTATTTTATAATTATTATTTACCTCAAATTCATGAAACTCCTTGGTTTGAGCAAAAACCATGATTTCTTCATAACTTCTCGAATATTGCTCAAATCATGAAAATTCAAAAGCCAACTTGGTCACACGACCGGCTAGCCTCTCACGAAAATTTTGGATGTTAAAATACTCTTATTTTAATAATTACAAAATATTGATTAATTGAGCATACATGCTCATTCCAACAAAAATCAAGAATTTCAGTCAAGATGAAACTCTTCTGAAAGTTCACAATATTGCTCGAACGCACATCAGAAAATACTGAAACTCTCAAGTACGAAGACATGGACACCATGGTAACACATGCATGCCTTAATAACCGACCAGAATCATTCCTAGGGATTGCACAAAGCCGGTCCCACACGTTTCCACACTTTTGACCTAATTTGCGCAATCTCTCATATTGGGCCCAAACTATCTCCAACCAACCCGAGGATTGCTCAAACGGACAACAGCTAGTCCCGTGACCACCAAGAGCCGGTCCCATGCTCTTTTGGTAGGTCCTATCTTTCATACCTAGGTTTTATCACCTAATGCTGAACCCATCAGTAATTCAATAAATGATGAAACCAACACTTAATCATCATTCCTTCACCAACTCTCCAACTGAGAACCCTGGTACACTCTCACTCGAGCAATTGGGCATCACATGGACGTCCATGGTCCTATGAGTATGGTCCCTCTTTATCTCATGAACTATTTTCAGCAATTCGTCAACTAATGGGCAATTCGTCAAAAATTAGGGTTTTCGAATAAACGCTCAATAAATCATTATTCTGAGCAAGTTCAAACACCAAATAAATTTATGTTGACCCATGGGGATTAATTTTATAATATATGGTAATCTACCAATATTTTTATATTTATTGGGTCACGTCACCGGTAAATATTTCGTCGAATTGAGCAACTTTGCTCAGTCGCTCAAATATTGATCCAGCTATCAATATTTAATAAATTGTTAGTAATTTGTCGAATTGAGCAACACTTGCTCAATTGCATGTCAAATTATCAACATTTGTTAATTTGACGAATTAAGCAATACTTGCTCAGTTGCTCGTCAAATTCTCCATATTCAGTAATTCGTCGAATTGAGCAATACTTGCTCAGTTGCTCGAATATTGACCCAACTATCAATATTCAGTAATTTATCAATATTTCTCCGAATCGAGCAATTCTTGCTCAGTTGCTCGAATAATCCACATATATTCAGTAACTCATCAATATTCAACAACTTGTTGAATTTACAACATTTACTCAGACAAGCAACATTAATGTTCATGAATCACTGATTGTCAAACATGCTCGATTCAACAAAACCTAGGCTCATTGCTTAATCAGTCAACAACTGACAAACTAAATACACGTCTGTCATGTAGACTCCAAGATTCGTGAGACATCAATCATGTCAAATTGGGGGATAACAACTAGGGTTTTGGTCTGGCGGCCTACAACACGTGGATTCATCCACGACGAGAAATGTGCGTAAGTTGTGTCAACGGTTGAAGGAGTTAGCAAAGTAGTGGGTGCACGATCCGTAAAATCTTCACACGATATGGAACTGACTTTACCACGATCTTTTACCGGCCCACTCTTCCACTCATGAAACCATCACACTTACATGGATCAAGGTGTTCACAACTCTGACAGTATAAATAAGTCTCTGAATCCATGATTGAGGACAACGTTTTCAGTCTACATAGAATTTCTCGAGTAATTACTCTCAAGAATTCATTAATCCTTCAGAACATATCAGAACTCCACAGTTCACCAATTATTACAGAAACCCACAACACATCTACAATCCTTGATCACCACTGATTCCACACAATTTCTCAGCTTCCCTCCTACAGATGAACCCATCTCCATCTTTGCGACCGAATTGACTCTGGAACGTCCATTGACTTGGTTTAGGCCGAAGTCATGCAGATTTATCTCTCGAATCTAAGCATTCCCTTTGCAGTGCATCTGTGTGAGGTTAAGCAGTCTTCCCAGTTCAAGGAGTCTCGACAACACGCTCGACTCTCCACTTTCCTAAAAAACCAGCAAATCATTTTTCCCCATCTACAAAAACTACAACTTGACTACTTACAAGTGAGCATCCTATTTGAGGCCGCGTGAGGATTCTCATAATTCTCAAGAAGCTTTTCTTCTTGGCAAAGTGGTCTCTGTTGTATCTGTTCTTTTTTATTTTTTTGTTTAAAAACAAATTTATCATCTTACTGTTGAGCCTTGCTCCGGTTAATTATTACATTTGTAATATATTTGAACAATAACTCTTGAGAAAGTCCTATTTGTTGCTCACTTTGAAAAACCCTTGTTTTTTCCCTTATGACAGTTGATTTTTTGTCCTTCAATAATTATCTTATGTTCTTTGCTTTTGAGCTAAGATCTTCTGTCAATGTGTTTAGAATTTGGCTTTGATTTTTTATCAAAACTACTTCTAAATTAGGCTCCATGGTTCTCTTGGATTTGAACCTGGTTCATAACCATGAGTGTATGTGCACCCAGCCCATTACCGAACATAAACGAGTAACCCTAGGGTTTCCCTATGAACATCTCATATATATATATATATATATATATATCATGAATATATATATATCATGAATTCTTCCTCTGATATACTATTTCATTAACGTCAAAAATTCTCCTATGAGATCATGGTGTGCACAATGGATGGATGAAAAAAGGAAGACAATGTTGAAGGCGGCAAAGTTATTGAGTTTCACGAAAATCCTCTGTCCATAACCTGCTTCTATGCAGTTGATCATGAAAAAGATCTGCCAGTTCAGATGTCATCTCAATTGGAGGGAAATCTTCTTCGAGATTTTGGGGTTGTTCGTGAACAGCTTGAAATTGCAACAAAGAATCTTAAATTTCTGAAAATCGAACTGAAGAAAACAACTGATGAACTTGCCTATGTTCGATGTTTGGTTGCTGGTTTTGTCTGAAGAACTTCAGTTTTGTTTTTTTAGGAGTTACACTTTATTTTATCTAGGAAACTTCTTATGAGAATTTATTCTTGTGATTTAAAAAGGATAACTAGGGTTTGGAATAGCAATTATTGTGAGTACACATAGCTATTGCCAACGATTTTCATCTTGCAATGTTTTTAGATTTATTTATTTAAATTCTAAAGTTTATTTGGAAGATGATTTTGCAGTATTAATCTTTATTCGTTTTATATATTGCAAAAATAAATAAATAGGATATGTATGTTTGCGTTCGTGAACTATGATTGTCCCATATATGTCAAAAGTTAAGCCTATAATGTCATTATGCAAATATGGATGGAAGATATTATGAACTTTTGATTGCAAAGATTAAGTCTATTATATATCTTTATGCAAATATTGATGAAAAATAGAATGAATCTTTGTCTATTCCGCAGTATTGATCTTTCCCTGATCCACTTCTTTGTGAAAATATTGTGCAGCTCCGTAAGTTCACTTATGTTGAGCATTTTCGATTAAATTAATCATGGGTTCTCTTGTGGTTAATTCAATTGATATTTTTGGATATAAATTCATGTTTCATGTGATTTGTTAATGTCCAAAGAAATCCTTATTTTCTTGTAAAAGTAAGGTCGCTCTTGTTGTTCTTTCGGGAATGACATTTTATGGGGGAGAGTTCTTCATTGAACTTGTGTTTAATTGCAAAATCTTTGTGGGGAGTACGGCTGTGGAATATTGTAGTGGTTATCTTGTATCTTTATAAACTACTTGTAGCGTCTATGAAAATTTCATGAGGATACCACTAGTATTCGTACCTTTGCCAATTTATATTTACAAAAAGGGGGAGAATTAATGTGTAGTTCACAATACAAATACATATGGTTTACAGATCATTATGTAAGGGGGAGTGGTTTTCATATTGAGATAAAGTATTGACTAAGGGGGAGTGATACATATCACCATAGTATTGTAGTCAAAGTTGTGATGCAATTTTACTTAGATGTTGTATAATGATACTATGACACTGTATAGCAATGATTGAGAGCAATTGTTTTCTCATTGTTATAATTACGGATCTTCAACAATGATGATGCTGAGTTGAACACATTTGGAATCATTGGAGTACTTGGAAGTGACGAAGATTTCGAGTAATATTGAAGAACCAAGGAGATCAAGCATTTGGATAAGAAGCTATAAAGTTTATTTATTTTGTAATCCATATGTATTGATAGTTTGTCACTAAAATTGACAAAGGGGAAGTGATAGACGCATTTATGTGTCTATTTTGGTCTCAATTATGTGTATTGTTAGTGCTCGATTTTGTAGTTATTTGATTATTTTATGTTTTTGTAGGTGTTTTTGGAGAAATAAACATGTGCAGAGAAATTGGCTCGAAAAGTGGTATTTGGACCGCCACGAGAAAATTACTAAAGTCACCCAGAAGATGTACCGCAGGCATCCCAGAAGTATGTTGGAGACGTCCCAGAGAAGCATCAAACGCACCCAAGAAAGTTATAAAGGCACCCTAGGAGTTTTGATATTTACACCTTTCAAATTGATAAGGGGTACTCAGTTGGATAAGGGGTGATGGGTATTTTCAATGATGTTGTAGTAAAAGGTTCGTTAAGACTTGTGAAGACTGTGCCTTTAGATTTAAATTTTAAGACTAAAGAAAATAAAGCAATTTAAAGATGACTATATTAGAGAGACCGGGGTTCATGATTTCACTATTCACCAAAATTCATGTGATTTAATTTTAATGTTTAACATGCAATTCTAGAAAATATAACTCCAATCAAAAGAAATTGTGATTCTAATCATTGTCTAAATTAGATTTTCAAAACATCAATTGTTAATCGCAAGCATGAAGTATCAAAAGCCCTAAACTAAGCATACTTCATCAAGAGAAAACACAACTAATTAATAAAAATCATTTACTTAATTTTCATTCGGTGCAAATAATCATAAAAGAATTGCATAAATAAATTTTACCACATAACTTTTGGCAGAATGGCTTCCTCCATCGCCCCAGAGGATGGGTTTAGCTCTTTATCATGGAAACACGTTCAAAAGTTGATTTCATTGCTCAAAGTGTTTAAAAATGATGAAAATGAGAGAAAATAATTAAAAACCGGGTTTGTAACAATTATATGTGTTACAAACCGAACTATTACAGAGAACAATACAAACTAACTGTCGTAGTCACTGTAACAAAATGAATGTGACTGTGCGTCTTATGTTCTTGGTGTTCTTGGTAGCAGCAGAAAATGGTGTATCTCTGCAACTCGAATTGCTCGACTCTGTGATGTTCTAACTTCTCCCTAAACTCTCTGTAACCCTTATATATTCTCCAACAAAACTTTTTATACTTGACAGGGCTTCAAAATTGCTGTGATAACTCCAGAATAATCCCCATTTACTCTGCCGGACATGGGAAGATATTCTTTCCTAACTTTTTATACTTGACAGGGCTTCAAAATTGTTGTGATAACTCCGAAATAATCCCCATTTACTCTGCCGGACATGAGAAGATATTCTTTCCTTTTTCTTTTCCTGCACGCGTCTGCCAGTTGAAAACTCTCCTTATTTATCTATTACACGCTCCAAACTGTTGCTCGAGTCAACAAACATGCACCAAACACGTTCAAACTCTCCAAAACTCATGCAAACCCGTGAAAAACTTCTCTCGGGTACGTGATGCTCGGTTTTCTTCAATCCCACGATGAAGCCAATTCTAACTGAAAACATCGAGCATACCATGCCTGTGATGATTAATCAAGTCGAACCATGAAGCTTCAGCCATTCAGTCTACTTCTAGCACGCACAAAAATCAAACCCTAATTTGTTCTTCAACAACAACAGTTTCCCGCCAATTATGAAAATTTGAATGACAGGGGGTGCCCTTATCCAAAATAAGGGTGCCTTTATCACTTTTCTTTGGGTGGTCCAAATAGCACTTTTTGGGCAAAATAAAGCACTAATAATAGAGAAACTGAGGACAATTCAGACACAAGAATGTGTCTATCAAATACCCCCAAACTTATTATTTGCTAGTCCTCGAGCAAAATTCTAACTCACTAGGTGGCCCCAGTGACCTAGTTAATCTCGGGAGGGTTTACCAGAGGTGTACCCACAAAAACTTTACTCCATACCCTAGAAATCTACGCAGAACCTTGGAAGGCACTAAAGAATCTCCTTGGTTGGCATACAATCATTGACTATATGAGGAAGTACCCTGATGCAAAATTCCAATTGTTGTACACGAGTTTGCACTCAAGCATACTAAAATTCATATATAAGTGACAGATCTCTACTCAGATAGTTTTTGGACATCATAATTGGAGTCAACCAATCACATGGAAAGATTAAGAAGGTGGATGTAGAGAAAAACGTAGATGGTTTTGATGTTGACTAAGGTGAACGGTGTTTCCCATATCTGTCTGAAGGCCTCTGCCAAGGTGAACCTATCCTAATGGACTGAGATACCGGTCTGACTAATATCAACACAGCTGGCATATACAAGGGGACCAGCGGTCGATAATCCTAACTCTAGGTCAACACAACTGGCATATACAAGGGCACCAGTGGTCGACTTTATTGAATTTAATCCGGTTGGTCTAATGATCTGGTCTCAATTTTTTTTCTTCTTTTTTTTCTTCTTTTTTTTTCAATGGTATCTCAATCACTCTATTTCACATAGCAATGATAACAACTTGATTCGTAGGCCCCACCAAATCACTTAGAAACATATTTTGTAAAAAAATAAATAAAAACAGAAGTGAAAAGGATTCAACGAGATATGACGAAACTACCATGTTTTTTTTTCTTATAACACCTGAGCTCTGTTCTTTTATGAATAAACTCTATTTAGATATTTCCATCCAACTCAGATTGGTTCCTCAACTCCTACAACCAAGATACTTCCATCCACTTAGATTGGTTAGTGCCATCCTTAATAGGCATAAATTTCTAGGCTCTGGAGTTTTATTTATTGCAACTAAAAAGTTTCTCCCATACCCCCAAACTTAAATCTAACATTGTCCTCAATGTTCTAAAGATGAAATTAAAAACATGAACAATGAGAAACCATTACCACTAGAAGGAAATGAGGAAACAATATTACCATGTTGCAAGAGCAAGGGATACCTCCCAAGGAGTGCTAAGTTTAAAGTCTTCATCCAGACATCAAATACCTCAAAAGGATCTTCACCTTCCAAAGTCATACACCAATAGCCGAAATAGTTGTGGGTCCATAAGACCAAATAGAGCTAACACCAATATGAGACAACTACACTGGTTCAGAAAAATGAATAGAATGAGAACATCCTCATCTAAGGTTTCTATCAAGATAACTGGGTTTATTTGGGACGCATAATTGAGCTTCATATGTGTGTTCGATAAATAGATTCATCCAAAAAATGGGTCTCTAATGCCTGGGTTACTTCTTAGCCAATATCATGAGGATCGAGTTGCGGAGTCTGAATAGACTCAAGTAATATCTCAGATGCACAAGGCTCGAATCCCAAGTTAGGGACTCTAATTAGGGATACGTGACAATCACAAGAACCATCACTACCACCAAACTTAAGGTTTTCACTACTCACATACAAACCTTTAACTATTGCTTGAATTTCTGGATCCTCCGAGTCCCTAAAGTACTCAAGAGCTTCTTCTAGTTCTCTACCCCCAAACTTAAGGTCATCATTACTCTTAGAAAGACCTAACACTATTGCCTGGATTTATGGGTCCGTAGAGTTTTTAAAATACTCAAGGGCTTATTCTAAAGATTGATCACACATATGGTCTAAAAGAATGGTTTCCTCAAATTCATCTAAAGAATCTCCTAGTAGAGTATCATGCCAATTATCCTGAACTAAAGTGATAATCATATTCACTTCTTCTAAATCATCATTCTCAGAAGGTTGTCTAGTAACATTAAAGATATTTAGTTCAGTTGTCATATTACCAAAGGATATGTTCATAATCCCGGTCCTACAGTTGATGACAGCGTTAGCTGTGGCTAAAAATGGGCGACCTAAAATCACCGAGATTTGAGCACTTGGGTCCTGAACAGGATGGGTGTCTAGAACAACAAAATCCACTGGATAAATAAACTTATAAACCTCAATCATAACACCCTCTATGACACCACGAGGGACTTTGACAGACCTATCAGCTAATTGTAGTGTCATTTTAGTCGGTTTCAACTTACCAAGACCCAGCTGGGTGTATACATGATATGGAAGTAAGTTAACACTAGCTCCTAAGTTAAGTAATGCCTTATTTACCATGTGATTACCAATTTCATAAGATATGGTGGGGCATCCAGGGTCCTTATACTTAGGGGGTGTTTGGTTCAAAAGAATTGAACTTACTTGACTAGCTAAAAAGGCTTTCTTATGGATATTAAGCTTACTCTTTCGTGTACAAAGATCTTTAAGGAACTTGGCATGAGCAGGCATCTGCCTAATTGCTTTTAATAACGGAATGTTGATGTTCACCTGCTTAAATGTTTCCATTATCTCGTTGAAAGTCGACTACTTCTTTGTTGGGGATAACAACTGTGGATATGTGGCTCTAGGCACAAAGATAGTCCTATCAGGAATTTCTTGGGACTCCTTAGGAATTATTTCAGTTTCCTCAGCTATGGGATCCTCCTCTTGGGAAGTAGAAGGTGGAACTACAGTATGTCCACTAGGCATGGATACCTTATTGTCTACCGTTTTACCACTCCTAAGGGTTGTTATTGAATTCACATGATTTGATGATTTCTCACCATCTAAATATATTTGATGAACTCCTCTAGGATTGGGTTGTGGTTGACTAAGGAAACTTTCGTTATCTCTGTCGCTTAGAGTCTTAGCTATTTGACTAACTTGAAGTTCTAACTTAGCAAGAGTCTGGGCATTAGTTTGAAAATTCTATTTGGTTTCCTGTTGAAAACTAACCTGACTCTTTATTAACATTTCCTGGCTCTGTGTTAACATATCCTGGCTCTTTTTTAATATACTAAGAGATTCCTCTAAGCTAGTCATTATATTCTCAAAAGTGTTCTAGAACTGGGCTTGACCTGAAGAATTCTTATTATAACCAAAACCTGGGGGAGGCTGAGAATTACTAGACTGATCTTGATTCTGGCCCTTAGACCAAGAGAAATTAGGATGGTTTCTCCAAACAGGGTTGTAGGTCTCTGAGTATGGGTCAAACTTCTGACTGTTTTCAAACCTAGCATTATTATAAACAGCATGGGATTTCTCTTCACTAACGTGACCTTCCCAAAACGAGCTATTGGGTTTTATTCCACAACTAGAGACTTGAGAGGCTCCAATTCTATCACTAGGTTCAACAAGGGACCTATTTTTAGACTGACCCATTTCCAAAGATTCTAACCTTCTAGACAAAGCAACAAACTTAGCATCTGACCTAAATCTTGTATCTACCACATTGGTGCTACTTTTATTGACCAAGAGTCTTTTAGGGGGTTCAACACAAGACTCCCACTGTTGGGATTTTTCAGCTACATCTTCTAAGAAGGAAAATGCTTCATCAACGCTTTTACTCGTGAATAAACCAGCGCACATAGACTCGACCATGGCTTTGGTCGAATAGTCTAAACCATCATACAGAATTTTAACTAGTTTCATTTTCTCGAACCCATGGTAAGGACATTGCGACAAAATATCATTCAATCTCTCTAAAAACCTATAAATGGATTCTCCTCCTTGTTGCACACTGGAACTAATTTTTTCCCTAAAAGATGCGGTTCTATGATTAGGGAAAAACTTTAAGTAGAAAATAACAGTAAGTTGGTCCCATGTTTCTATAGACCCAGATGGTAGGTTATTCAGCCAGGACTTGACTTTGGAAAATTTTTCTTTTGCTCCAAATTCCAAAATCTGTAATGCAAAGACAAAAGCCCAAAAACGTAAAGTAGAACAAATAAAATAAAAAATAAATCCTAAAAAATAAATCTAAAAACTCTAGCCTAAAGACAAGTCCGTGTCGGCGGCGCCAAAAATGGGTATTTTCAATGATGTTGTAGTAAATGGTTCGTTAAGACTTGTGAAGACTGTGCTTTTAGATTTAAATTTTAAGACTAAAGAGAATAAAGCAATTTAAAGCTGACTATATTAGAGAGACCGGGGTTCAGGATTTCACCATTCACCAAAATTCATGTGATTTAATGTTAATGTTTATCATGTAATTCTAGACAATATAACTCCAATCAAACGAAATTGTGATTCCAATCATTGCCTAAATTAGATTTTCAAAACATCAATTGTTAATCGCAAGCATGAAGTATCAAAAGCCCTAAACTAAGCATACTTCATCAAGAGAAAACACAACTAATTAATAAAAATCATTTACTCAATTTTCATTCGGTGCAAATAATCATAAAAGAATTGCATAAATAAATTTTACCACATAACTTTTGGAAGAATGGCTTCCTCCATCGCCCCAGAGGATGGGTTTAGCTCTTCATCATGGAAACACGCTCAAAAATTGATTTCATTTCTCAAAGTGTTTACAAATGATGAAAATGGGAGAAAATAATTAAAAACTTGGTTTGTAAAAAATTATATGTGTTACAAACCGAACTGTTACAGAGAACGATACAAACTAACTGTCGTAGTCATTGTAGCAAAATGACTGTCACTGTGCGTCTTATGTTCTTGGTGTTCTTGGTAGCAGCAGAAAATGATGTATCTCTGTAACTCGGATTTCTCGACTCTGTGATTTTCTAACTTCTCCCAAAACTCTCTGTAACCCTTCTATCTTCTCCAACAGAACTTTTTATACTCGACAGGCTTTAAAATCGCTGTGATAACTCCGGAATAATCCCCATTTACTCTGCCGGACATGGGAAGATATTGTTTTCTTTTCTTCTCCTGTACATATCTGCCAGCTAAAAACTCTCCTTATTTATCTATTACACGCTCCAAACTATTGTTCGAGTCAACAAACATGCACCAAACACGTTCAAACTCTCCAAAACTCATGCAAACCCGTGAAAAACTTCTCTCGGGTACGTGATGCTCGGTTTGATTCAATCCCACGATGAAGCCAATTCTAACCGAAAACATCGAGCATACCATGCCTGTGATGATCAATCAAGTCGAACCATGAAGTTTCAGCCATTCAGTTTACTTTTAGCACGCCCAAAAATCAAACCATAATCTGTTCTTCAACAACAACAGTTTCCCGCCAATTATGAAAATTTGAATGACAGGGATGACCTCCCCCTAATAGAGACGGGGGTGCGAATAGCAATTGGCTCCCTGGGGTGCCCTTATCCAAAATAAGGGTGCCTTTATCACTTTTCTCCGGGGGTCCAAATAGCACTTTTTGAGCAACATTTTCCATACAAGTGTATTCCTCCAAAAACACCTACACAAACATTAAAACACCATAATAAGTACAAAATCAAGCACTAACAATAGATACACTGAGGACAATTTAGACACAAAAATGTGTCTATCAAGGGGCATCTCTTTTCCAGGGAAGTATTATTGGCACCCCATCAGAAGATAAGGGGAGGTCATCTTCAAGAATTCAAAATCAAGTTCTGGCGGGAATTATTTTTACATCAAAAGTTATTTTAGGTTCGATTTTTAGGCTATCTCTGGACTGTTTCAACCATCAAAATCGACTGGGATGGATTTGAATGAACCGGACAGGACATGTATGGGCGTTGGAATTGATTAAATCGGGCCTTGTATTCCGGTGAGAGAAAAATAGAGTGTTGATGAGTTATGGGATTCTATGCGTGAATTTCAGGCGAGTAATTGGTGGAGATTTCGTCGGATGTTTACCTGAATATGGATTGTTTTGGACTTGGTACATCCAAATAGGATCGTATAAGATTTGGAAGGAAGATACGTGGAGTTGAAGCTAAAATAGGGATGGGAGTTTTACCCGGGATTTGTTGAGTTGGTTTTGGAAGTTACGTGGACTGAAAGAATATTACATTCCATGTTCGACTTTACTCTATCTTTGTAAAGGTGTTTTAATCAATCCAGACTCTACAATAGACGCGTGCAGAAGAAAAGGAAAGAAATATGTATGTAACTTGAGAGGAGAAGAAAGCCAAAGATTTTCGGGATTTGGAGGTTCTTGTGTTGTATAAAAGGATTGTACGAGTCTTAGAAATGAGGAGTCGAGAGTTTGGGGACCGAGCAGAGGTGTTAGGGGTAGCTGCAGGTAGAGTTGTAGGGAAGATGCAGGCGAGACTGCCGGAGAAGAAGAAGAACACGAAGAATAGATCACAATTTATAACACAACAGTTATCGTTTCTTTGTAACAACCACCCAATTGTAACAGTGACGTTTGTAACAATAATACAACGTCGCGAATTTATGGCTATTATATTTCCTTCAATAAAACACTTATTAGGCCATGAGTCATTGTTTTGAGCATGTTTTTGATATGAGGAGCTAAACCCCAACACTGGGACGACGGAGAAAGCCATATTTCATGCATGTGGTAATTATATTTAATTCTTTTATGACTACTTGCACTATTATCAATCGTTTTATGATTTTTATTAATTGATTGTGATGTCGTATGATGATGTATCTTGGTCTAAGTGATTTTGATGCGTCATGCTAGTGATTTACAGTCAATCTTTTAAAAATCTACCTTGGCAAAGAATTAGAGTCAATATTATTTGAGCTATAATTGTTTGGAATAAATATATGAATCGCATGAATGAGTTTCCGGTGGAATCCCGAGTCTCGGTACCTCTAAAACTTGTGACAAAACTTGTGTATATATTTTATTTTTAAGTCTTAAACCAATCTCATCAAGTCCGAGTTGAACGAACTTTACTACCACTATATACAAATCAAATCAATTTTTGGCGCCGCTGCCGGGGACTTGTATTTAGATTTGTTTTAGGTTTATTTTTATTGTTTTTGTTCTCTTTTACGCCTTTGGTATTTTTTTGATTCTTTTCAGATTTGGCGATGCTATCAAAAGGAAAGCATCGCCAAATAAGGAAAGAAAAGAGGAGTCCAAGGAGTGAAGAAGATTTTGTACATATTTATCTTATTTAGACTTTATTTCTTTTTATTTTTAGAAACTATAAATAGGGTTTCACTGTTGTAATTTTTCTTTTTCTTTTTGGACGCTTTTTGGACTGGACATTATTTTTAAAACCCTAAGGAAGGATTGAGGTTAAATATAAACTATTTACAGGGAAGGACTACAGTTACGATACTGTCTCAGCCCCTCGGATTCGTACACTGACATAGGAGTCGGTGGCCTGAGTCGACTTCAACGGTTCATCGCCCGTCTGGTACGGGAGGTAAGAATCTATCTACCCATGAATCCCCTGTCAGTGGGTTTTATTTTGTGTGACAACTCACACCCCTATAATAGAATGTCGAACTGGTATTACAATAGCCAATACAACGAATATCTGACTGATTATCAAAATGGACATTACTTTGACCATAGTGTGTATAGTGGTTGGGAACATCAAACTTTTGAAAGTTATGGCTCATACCATGGTGAGCCTAATTATTATCCACAAATGCACCGGTTATACGAGCAAGAAAATAAGGAGTATTATAGTTCTAGTTCATCGTCTATGGAAAATATAATGAAAATGTTGAAAACTAGTTACTATTATGATCCTTCTGAAAAAGCGGGGGTCTAAAAACCTCACCCAATATTTCGATTAGCAATCTGTATGGACAACTCCGAGTTGTTTTCTAGAGAATCAACTAGACTCAATCAAATAGAAAATACTCAAGGAGTTATTAACTCAATCTCTCGATTTGATTTACTCAAGCAAATATGATTCGCGAGTTATAATCAAAGAGAGATAACTTGGAAGGTATCAAAGACCAATATCCAAGTGTCAATCAATTTAAATCAACAACCAATAAGGTCGGATATTCTAATTGATTGAACAATGCACAACCTGTATTATTTCAATTATATAACAAAATATAATGCGCAAAAAAAAAAACACAAACACCAGAATTTTGTTAAAGAGGAAACCGCAAATGCAAAAAAACCCCGGGACCTAGTCCAGATTAAACATACACTGTATTAAGCCGCCACAGTCACTAGCCTACTCCAAATTAACTTCGGTCTGGACTGTAGTTGAACCCTAATCAATCTCACACTGATCCAAGGTACAGTTATGCTCCAACATCTCTGATCCCAGCAGGATACTACGCACTTGATTCCCTTAGCTGATCTCACCCACAACCAAGAGTTTCTACGACCCAAAGTCGAAGACTTTAGCAAACAAATCTGTCTCACACATAAAAGTCTACAGGATAGATAAATTCATCTCCCACGAATAAACCTATGAGTTTTTTTCCGTCTTTTGATAAATCAAGGTTAAGAGGAACCAATTAATAAAACCATACTTATATTCCCGAAGAACAACTCAGTTTTATCAATCACCTCACAATAGTCTTAATCGACGCAGCGAAAAAAGATATTGTGGAATCACAAACGATGAGACGAAGATGTATGTTATTACTTTTATATCTTGCCTATCAGAGATAGAAATCTCAAGCCAATTATTATAATTGTACTCGTATGATAGAAATAGCAAGATCAGATCACACAACTATAAGAAAAGTAGTATCGATCTGGCTTCACAATCCCAATGAAGTCTTTAAGTCGTTAACCTAGTTATAGAAGAAGAAAACCAAAGGTTAAAGGAGAATCGACTCTAGCTTAGCAAACTAGTATCACACAGAATGTGTGGGGATTAGGTTTCCCAGTTGCTAGAGTTCTCCCTTATATAATCTTTCAAATCAGGGTTTGCAATCAATGTTAGCTTAGTAACAAAGCATTCAATATTCACCGTTAGATGAAAACCTGATTAGATACAAGTGAATATCTCTCAACCATTAGATCGAAAACTTAGCTTGCCATACACACAAGTACTTGACAATTTTGGGTTTGTGTAACCGTACCCAAACGTGTACAATAGTTGGTTCAATATTAGTCAACCAAATGGTTAGCCAAATGATAACTTTCATATCAACCATATTCTTCTTCACCATAACTAGTCCAAATGACTCAAATGAACTAGTTATAGAGTTGTTCAATTGCTATGAGATCTTATGTACTACGTAAGACATAATTGAAGCAAAAACGATGTGATTCACTCGAATCGATTCATAAACTATAAAGCCACGGTTTGCAATAGCATTCCTTAGATAATTTAAATAAGTTCACGAACATCATTTTTACACATAACCACTCAAGTTTGCGGACTGGGTTCGCGGACTTAAGTAACTGGTTGGAGTTCACAAACTCCAGCAGAAATTCTCGGGTTCGAGAACTTCCGTCAGTTCGCGGACTGAAACCGAGCTACAACTGCAACAAAAATTCTCGGGTTCGAGAACTACGCATGTTCGCGGACTCAGTTCACGGACTGGGTTGACTGCTCAAGTTCCAATTTTCACTTGATCAACAAAGTTCGCAAACTTCGATTCAAGTGCTAAGGACTTATACATATATATGTTACCACAATAATGTTTATATCCCCCAGTGGTTATATTGTCTAAACTCTAATTTCAATCATTGAAACATTCTCAGAGGACGTCATATAGTTGTTATTCATAAACTAGTTTTCGTCAGAGAAATTTCCAAAGTGACTGAAACATAACATGACTTTCGTCACTAGGAAAATATGAACTTGGCTAAAGCGAAAGCTTTACCAACACACATTTAGATAAATAGATAAGCGAGATATACTCAGCTCGAAATGTCACATGTGTATATCTTTAGTCTATATAGTAAAATGACTTTTGTCTCAAGATAAGAGATAGAGTAGATAGACTTTTGAGTGATAGATAAATTCAAGTCTCCACATACCTTTTAGTCGATGAAGATCCACTGGTTCATTGAGTAGTCCTTCGTCTTGTATGATGATTTCCATGGAGTTTTTGAGCTCAACTACACTTTCTATCCTAGTCCGAGACCTTAGCTATAGTAGATTAGAAATCAAGACTTTATAGTTTTGATCACTAATATTGACAAACATGCTTGATATAGCAACGTATGCGAGTTCGACCGAGCAATGCTCTAACAATCTCCCCCTTTGTCAATTTTAGTAGCAAAACTATTAATACATATGGAATACAAAAAATATATTAATAAACTTTGTAGCTCCTATTCCACATGTCTAATCTTCAACAATACTCGAAATCTTCGTCACTTCCAAGTAGTCCAATGATCCCAAATGTTGTAAGTTTAGCATCATCGTTGTTGAAAATCCGTAGCTATAACAATGAAAAAAGCATCAGTTCTTAATCATTGTTATACAGTGTCATAGTATTATCACACAGCGTCAAAGACCCATTGCATCACAACTTCAACAACAATACTATGGTGATATTTCACTCCCCCTTAGTCAATACTCCATCTCACATGGAAACCACTCCCCCTTACATAATGATCCGAAAACCATATGTATTTGTAGTGTGAACTACATATTAATTCTCCCCCTTTTTGTCAATAAAATTGGCAAAGATACAAGAATGAGATCCTAATGAAATTTCCATAAGAGACATTTCTTGACCAAAGGTAAATGTATATCATCTTGTTTAGATGCAATCATAAAGCCGAAGCTAAATGCATTCATCAAGGAGTTTATAAATACGCAAGATAACCCCTATAATATTCCACAGATGCACTCCCCATAAAGATTTGGCAATTAAGCACAAGTTCAAAAGAACTCTCCCCCATAATATGTCATTCCCTAAGGAACAACAAGAGCGACCTTAATTTCAAAAGAAAAGAAGGATTTATTCACACTAACAGAAAATAATGGATGAATCAACTAAAAACAAGGTATTCACCTGCTGGAGTTTCAACTCAATTGCCTAAAAGATCAAGATAAGCACAGGGGCAAGAGTTACTGAAGTAGCTAATGAACCAAAAAAACACCAATAGACTTCCTTAAGTGCTGAAAAGTGGCAATGTCTAATGGTTTGGTGAGAATATTAGCCAAATGTTGTTCGGAAGGAATAAATTCCATATTTATGATACCATTCTCATAAAGATCTCGAATAAAATGGTACCTTATATCAATATGCTTTGTTCTTGAGTGCTCAATAGTATTCTCATTGATTCGAATCGCACTACAGTTATCACAAAAGATCTTTATTATTCCAGTATCAACTCCATAGTCTTCCAATATTTGTTTCATCCATAAGAGTTGTGTACAACATGACCCACCAACAATATACTCTGCTTCGCATGTAGACATGGATTGTGAATTTTGTTTCTTACTGTGCCAAGCAACAAGATTCAGTCCTACATAGTAGAAACCCCCTGATGTACTTTTTCCGACAGTGTGATTGACATAACGTATGATCCTTTTTGCAGCTGCAAGATGAGATTCCTTTGGATCATCCTAAAATCTAGCACAACAACCAACACTAAAAGAAATATCAGGTCTAGTAGCTGTTAGATATAAAAGGATTTCAATATATAATAGATCGATACATCTTTTGATCTACTTTTACTCCTTTCTCATCTCTATGTAATTTACCAATAGTAGGCATAGGTGTCAATTTTGGAGAAGACTTATCCAAGCTGAATCGTGTTACAAGATCCCTTGCATACTTTTCCTGGGATAAGTAAATTTCATCCTTATGTTGTTGAATTTGTAATCCTAAAAAGAATTTTAATTCACCAACATTGTTCATTTCAAATTCTCTAGCCAGTGAAACTTGAAAGTCCTTTGCTAGCTTCTCAGATGTTAATCCATAGATAATATCATCTACATATACTTGAGAAATGACAACGTTTTTCCCACTCCATTTGGTAAATAAGGTCTTATCAGCTCCACCTCTTGAGAAACCTTCCCGAATAAGAGAAGTGGTAAGTTTTTCAAACCAGGCTCTAGGTGCTTGTTTTAACCCATATAAAGCATTTTTGAGTTTGAGAACATGATCTGAAAAGTCACAGTTTTAAAACCCTTTTGGTTGAGCAACATAGACTTCTTCTTTTAAAATCATGTTCAGGAACGCAGATTTTACATCCATCTGGAAAAGTTTAACTTTGAGAAAACAAGCATGAGCTAACAAGAGCCTAATGGAGTCAAGGCGTGCCACAAGTGCAAAGGTTTCATCAAAGTCGATACCTTCAATTTATGAATATCCTTGAGCGACAAGCCTGGCTTTGTTTCTAATGATTGTGCCAAATTCATCAGAATTGTTCTTAAATATCCATTTGGTACCAACAATATTAACAATGGAGGGACAAGATACGAGTTCCCATACGTCTTTCATTTGAAATTTATTTAACTCTTCATGCATATAATTCACCCAAGCGGGGTCATTAAGAGCTTCATCAATATTTCTTGGTTCTACAAGAGACAGATAACAACCAAAATTGCAAATATTTTGAAGTTGTCCTCTTGTTCTAGCTGTAGAATCTTTTCCTCCAATAATAATGTTTGGATCATCATTCCTTTGAACCCAGAGGTGTCATGGAGGTGGAACACATTCTGGTTCATCAGGGGCGGTCTGATCAGTGTCCTTCTCCTCGTTACTAGAAATATCAGGATCAATACAGT
Organism: Papaver bracteatum; assembly: GCA_023529315.1. Taxonomy (NCBI): domain Eukaryota; kingdom Viridiplantae; phylum Streptophyta; class Magnoliopsida; order Ranunculales; family Papaveraceae; genus Papaver; species Papaver bracteatum. The sequence goes on from JAJJWX010000145.1 coordinate 1,326,171, forward strand.
TGGAATGACTTCAACTAATTCCAATATTTCCTTGACTTTCTCAATTATCTCAGTTGGAGGCAACTAGTAGGAGAATTATCATGATGAAAATCGCTAATATCATCAATAATAACATTAGCAGATTCTATCATGACTTGTGTTCTGAGATTAAATACTCGGAACCCATGACTGTCAGAAGCATAGCCAAGGAAAATACCTTCATCACTTTTGGTATCAAATTTCCCTCTTTGCTCTCGATCTTTTAGTATGTAGCACTTACTTCCAAACACTCTGAGATAATGTAAGTTGGGTTTTATACCATACCATAACTCATAAGGAGTGTTGATAGTTTTAGACCGTAAGTAAACACGGTTGAACAAGTAACATGCTGTAAAAACAGCTTCTCCCCAAAATCTTAAAGGTAGATTCTTGTTATGGAGCATTACCCTGGCCATCTCTTGAATATTCCTGTTTTTTTCTTTAGGCAACTCCATTAGCTTGAGGACTAATAGGTGGAGAATATTGTTGAGTAATCCCCAGTTCATCACAAAATTCAAACACTTTAGTGTGTTTGAATTCAGTTCCACGGTCGCTCCTAATTTTCTTTAGTTTACGACCTTGTTCGTTCTAGATTCTACTCACAATAATCTTGAATTCCCCAAGGGTTTCATTCTTATGAGATAGAAATGCAACCCAAGTGAATATGGTGTAATCATCTACCATAACCAAAGCATACCTCTTGCCAGCAACAGTGGGTTGTTGAATTGGTCCGAAGAGATCCATATGAATTAAATCAAGTGGGGCTTTGGTGAGAATATCTCAAGATGATTTATGGTGAACTTTTGTTTGTTTACCCTTTTGACAGGTACCACATACACCTTCAATATTTGCATTGATTTTTGGAACGCCTCTAACAAGTTCTTTGTTAATGATCTTAGTTAGAAGGCGATAATTGATGTGGCCAAAACGTTCATGCCAAAGATGTGTAGATTCCACCTTAGTCAAATTACAACAATTGCTAAACTGAATATCGAGAAGATAATAGTTTTTTTTACCATGAGTTCCTTGAAAAATTACTTTCCCAGTTTTGTCCACAATGTCACATCCATTTGCATTGAAGACAACTCGATGGACCTTGTCACAAATTTGACTAATCGAAAGAAGATTTGCAGTCATACCTTTTACATATACTACATCATGAATTTCATACACGCCAAGTAACTTGATCGTTCCCTTCTTACTTATGAAGCAACATCTTCCATCTCCAAATATTACTGGTCCTCCTTCATAGTCTTCTGCGGAAACAAACATAGTAAGATCACCTGTCATATGTATGTTACACCCACTATCAAGGAATTATTGAAAAGGTGATTTTGATTTTAAAGCAAATGCTCCCATACTATTAGTGCTATCCTTTTTGGTGTTTTCTAATAGATATGTATGTTATTTTAGAGACGCAAGAAGTTGTTAAGTTTTCTAATAAATATCACTTGAAACTTTTAAACTCTTTTGAAAAGACACACACTTATGTTGAAAGTGATTAGAGGAATCACAAAACAAACATAGACTAACACCTTTAAGCTTGGTAGAACAGTTCTGAGTCACATCAGTTTTCACAACCTTTATATATTGTTTATCATCTGATATATGACGGTTCCTTAGAGAGGAACTATTATAGTTACCCATATCCATTAAGGAACTTAAATTGGGTTTCAAATCCTTTAGGATTGCAATTTCTGCAATAAGATCAGAATTGATCTGGATTTTTTCATCCAACCTTTGAAGGATAACTAGTTTATCAGAATTTCTTCCACCATTGTTTTTTAATCCTGGTGAAGCGTTATAAGAGACTTTGTCATCCATAGAGTCATATCGCTACAAACACAGACTTGTGAGTTCTTGAACGTGTTTGCCTGCTCTGATACCAATTGAAAAAGCGGGGGTCTAACAACCTCACCCAATATTTCGATTAGCAATCTGTATGGAAAACTCCGAGTTGTTTTCTAGAGAATCAACTAGACTCAATCAAATAGAAAATACTCAAGGAGTTATTATCTCAATATCTCGATTTGATTTAATCAAGCAAATATGATTCGCGAGTTATAACCAAAGAGAGATAACATGGAAGGTACCGAAGACCGATATCCAAGTGTCAATCAATTTAAATCAACAACCAATAAGGTCGGATATTCTAATTGATTGAACAACACACAACCTGTATTATTTCAATTATATAACAAAATATAATGCGGAAAAGAAAATAACACAGACACCATAATTTTGTTAACGAGGAAACCGCAAATGCAGGAAAACCCCGGGACCTAGTCCAGATTAAACATACATTGTATTAAGCCGCTACATACACTAGCCTACTCCAAATTAACTTCGGTCTGGACTGTAGTTGAATCCCAATTAATCTCACACTGATATAAGGTACAGTTATGCTCCTACGCCTCTGATCCCAGCAGGATACTGCGCACTTGATTCCCTTAGCTGATCTCACCCACAACCAAGAGTTGTAACGACCCAAAGTCGAAGACTTTAACAAATAAATCTGTCTCACACAGAAAAATTTACAAGAAAGATAAATTTGTCTCCTACGAATAAATCTATGAGTTTTGTTCCGTCTTTTGATAAATCAAGGTAAACAGGAACCAATCAATAAAACCAGACTTATATTCCCGTAGAACAGCTCAGTTTTATCAATCACTTCACAATAGTCTTAATCGACGAAGCGAAAAAAGATATTATAGAATCACAAACGATGAGACGAAGATGTTTGTGATTACTTTTATATCTTACCTATCGGAGATAGAAATCTCAAGCCAATTATTACAATTGTACTCGTACGATAGAAACAGCAAGATCAGATCACAAAACTACAAGAAAAGTAGTATCGGTCTAGCTTCACAATCCCAATGAAGTCTTTAAGTCGTTAACCTGGTTTTAGAAGAAGAAAACCAAAGGTTAAAGGAGAATCGACACTAGCTTAGCACAACTAGTATCACACAGAATGTGTGGGGATTAGGTTTCCCAGTTGCTAGAGTTCTCCCTTATATAGTCTTTCAAATCAGGGTTTGCAATCAATGTTAGCTTAGTAGCAAAGCATTCAATATTCACCGTTAGATAAAAACCTGAATAGATACAAGATAATATCTCTCAACCGTTAGATCGAAAACTTATCTTGCCATACACACAAGTACTTGACGATTTTGGGTTTGTGTAACCGTACCCAAACGTGTACAATAGTTGGTTCAATATTAGTCAACCAAATGGTTAGCCCAATGATAACTTTCATATCAACCATATTCTTCTACACCATAACTAGTCAAAATGACTCAAATGAACTAGTTAGAGAGTTGTTCAATTGCTATGAGATCTTATGTACTACATAAGACACAATTGAAGCAAAAATAATGTGATTCACTCGAATCGATTCATGAACTATAAAGCCACGGTTTGCAATAGCATTCCTTAGATAATTTATATAAGTTCACGAACATCGTTCTTAGACATAACCACTCAAGTTCGCGGACTTAAGTAACCGGTTGGAGTTCACAAACTCCAGCAGAAATTCTCGGGTTCGAGAACTTCCGTCATTTCGCAAACTGAGTTAGCGGACTTAAACCGAGCTGCAACTCTAGCAGAAATTCTCGAGTACGAGAACTACGCATGTTCGCGGACTGAGTTCGCGGACTAGGTTGACTTCTCAAGTTCTGGTTTTCACTTGATCAACAAAGTTCGAAAACTTTGGTTCAAGTGCTAAGAAATTATACATATATGTGTTACCACAACAATGTTTATATCCCTCGGTGGTTATATTGTCTAAACTTTCGTTTTAATAATTGAAACATTCTCAGAGGACGTCATATAGTTGTTATTAACAAACTAGTTTTCGTCAAAGCAATTTCCAAAGTAATTGAAACACAACATGACTTTCGTCACTGGGTGATAGGTGTGATAAACACCTAATTTTATATCTAGTATTTATGCTTTCTTTGCTATTATCCTTGTGAATTATGTATCTTATGTTTACTTTTGAGTGTTTTAGGTACTTTGGAGTCATGCGACAAGAAATAAGGCAAAAAGAGGCTCAATTTGTTGCTTAGGAAGCTTAGGCATCGTCGGATTCAAAGCACAGCAGGACACGGGTCTGTAAAGCGTCTAAAATAAGAAATCACTGAAGCACCAACCTTCTACTGCTCGGGGCAATTACTGAACTTACAGCTGGGAGAGTTCAAGAGCATTAGTGCCTTTGCTCAAAGGGTACCAGCATCATTTTTCCTATGTATTCAAAACAACAGACTGAGGGTCAGACTTGTTCTTCTCAATTCACGACCAAGTTTTCCCTTCTCACTGAATCAAGCCTGTCGTTGTTCAAGCAATGGCTTTTATATGTGATTTCTATCGGTCAGAGCATATTTTAGAAGCTGAGAATATCACAAAAGAAAGTAGTACAGGAAGTTTGGGTTTAGTTTCAAACCGAGAATGCAGGGAAGAAGGATGAGCTATGCCGTTGACTGAAGATGATGAACATGGAGATTGAAGGAAGAATTTGAGTTCTGAAATGATTAGGATGAATGGGTTTTGCTCGAATTTGAGTTTGAGAGTGTTAGACAGAGTTTGAGCAAGAAATAAGGAAGAGAAGTTGCTGCTATTAAAATGGAAGATGGATGGAGGAGAAATTAAAGAGATTGATAGGTGTTGAAACTGTGAATGATTAAAAATGTTATGTGGTGTGTGTATTACAGGGAAGGAGCGGTTTTTGTGGCTTTGTACATCCATTACACAACCACTATCAGTTTGCAAATGGCATACCCATTGTTTGAGAAAAGGCCTGAAAGACTAATTCTTTACAATTTCAAGTTCAGTTGCAACCAAGTCTTGTTGTTCACTGAACATAGGTTCATTCCGGCAAACATTGGTCTGTATAGTGTTGTTTTAAAGGGTTAAAGCATGGGTTTGAAGTCAATATGAACAAGGAACCAGTGGCGAGATTGGTGGAAGTTGAGCTGATGGTGGTCATATAGCTGTTTGTAGCAACAGAAGATGAAATAGAGTGTTGGGATTGTGAAACTGGAGCTGCAAGGGACTGAAATTGGGTTAGTTCTGGTGATGCCAGTGGAGATGGCCAGGTGGTGTCTGTGGTTTATGCTGATGTCTCACAACTGTGGCTAGATGAGTGCTAGGATGGGGATAAAACTGAAGCTGCAGAATGGCAATGATGGAGTATGGTTGTTTCAGTAATGTTATTGCAGCCGGTGAAGCAAAGGAGCTGTTGATTACTAAAGCTATAGGTCTTGACGCTACCGCAGGACTATGGAAGATAGTGAGATGAAGAATAGGTTGGAGCTGGTATTCAGAATTGCAGCTGTGGTGGTGAAGCTATGAATTGCATCTGAAATGGCACTGCAGTAGAAGGAACTGAGATTGCAGGGATATTTGGTAGTGATTTGATGATGTGACAGGTGCATTGAAATGATGCAGTAGCTGTGAAGGAGAACTGGGATTGTTTGAGGCAATAGTGTGTTGGTGCTCGTGGGTATGAAGTTGAGAAATCAGCAATGAAGCCGCCAGTTGTGGTTGTTCGACTACACTATATCTTGCCATAGCTAGCCATGGGTCTGGTGGATTGAAGGGTTTGAGCTGAGATTACATGGCATAGTTAGAGTTGCAGCTGGAATTACAGAGAATGGGAAGTGATGGAATTGTTGGTGATGGATTGTAGGACCTGAGATAGAATAGGTTGGTGGAATGAAGCTCAAATCGGAAGAAAATGGTGTTTGCTGGTGCAGGGAAAGAACATGAGGCAGATTGAATGGATATGTGGAGTTGGTACTAACAAGAAAAGAAGGTTGCAGTAGCCTCAAGTAATGTTGCAATGGAATGGAGTGAGTAACAAAGGGGAGCAGTTATAGATGTTGTTGATGAGATTGAAAATTAACCAAAGCTGCAGAAATTGTGCGAAAACACAACGAGAATGGCGAGCCGGTGGTACTAGTTCCGGTTGCAGGATTTCAGAAAGGAAAGTGTGAATCATAATGTTTTATTGAATCGTGAAGGGGGTATGTTTTGGATGCATGAGTCGGCCGCAGGACATATGATCTACGAGTCACGCTTTTGGGCACGTTTCGCAAGATTAGGAGTTGGCTTAAATGGTTCTTTGGTGAATGTATGAACTACAGGGAAGGAGAGTTGAGTTGCTGGAAGTATATGAATCCCTAGTGACAATTTCATATGATTCAGGTGGCCAAATTCAGTTTTCCGGCGACCTGATTCCGGCGACCAGTGACCAGAAACCGGCGATGACATCAGCAATCCGGCGACCAGTTTTGGACCCAAAAATTCCAGAGACATATTTCTCACACATGGGCTTGGTGGACTAGTAGATGGACGTGGACTTGAAGATTATGAAAACTTAACCTAATTTTGGAAAAGTATCATTTTGGGAGAAAATCATATAAATAGAAAAGTCTTTCTCTAAACCGAAAGATATCTCCATTAGGGAGAGCTGCTGCTACTTTTGTGTTCTAGGGTTTAGAAACATGATAGGTTTTCTCTTCCTTCTTGTTATGAACTCCTATGCCATGAATATGAACTAAGTTTTCTTATTGGTTAAAGATGTAGTTGGATTTTGAAAACAAGTTTTGATCTTTATGAGTTAGTTTTCTCTCAATATTATCGCTTGATTTCTGCTGATTATAATAATTGCATGATTGATGTATTGCAATATGATTGAATGTTTGTTTGGTTGACTCTAGAATTGATTTAACACACATTTATATCTATAGATATTTTAGGGTTTTCATCGAGCGATAACCTTGAATACGAGTAGCATGATATGATTACGGTTTGTAGTGATACACTCTTGTAATCATATGTAGAAATTGACCTTTGTCCAAATTGTCATGCGCAATGTATGATAGTTACATTGATTAGCCTATTTCTAAAACTTAATGCTCCTAGGAATTGAACTTAATTAGCGCAAGGCGTTAGGTTATTCTTTAGGTAGAATTCACATACGTGACTCTAATGTGTGTGTTGGTAAATTTAGGAAATTTACGGAGTATCCTTGCAATAATGTATTCTAGGGCTTTTGATGATAGCGAGATTAAATACGATTTCTATTCATATATTCAAATACTTGTTTACAATTGAAGATAAAATCTTTACCCAATATTCTCACTACCTTGATTTGTTTGTTTATTTCTTTGTTTGCTTTAATTTTATTTTTACTTTATAAAAATCAGAAAACCCCCGGTGTTTTATATAGGAAACCGAAACAAGTTGACAACCTAGACCTCTTTGTGGGAACGATCCTTTCTTGCCCTTACTATATTATATATTTTGAGTAGTAAGAAAGTGTAATTTATTTTTGACGCCTACGACAGCGATCAAATTTTGGCGCCGTTGCTGGGGAGGTAGCGGTTGTCACTTGTTTTTGGTTTTGTTTTTAGTTTTTCTTATTTTCTGGTTTTGACATAGTTTTGAGAACTCTTGTTTCAGGTACTTATTGTTACATGGAAGGAGCATATTGTAGCAATGGATATGATTTTCAACCTCCTCAACACTATGACAATTTTCCACCAACTTTGGGATACAATCAAAACCAATTTATTGGCTATGATGCATATCCTAGAGAACCTTATGGTGATTTTCATACATACCAACAACAACCTTGTAGTGGGTATGTAAGTCAAGCACCAAGGTGGGATAATTCTACTTCTAATTGGCTTCATTCGAGTTGTATGCAGATTTTGAATGGATTACAAGACATGCAACAAAGACTAGACCAACTTGACCGTGATAGAGAGAACGTCGCACAAACCAATTTTTGGAACACTTTTTCTTACCCGACTCCAGATCGTAGTTATGATCATTCACCCATTCAAAGGGCAGAGTCATGGTAAAGAGAACCTATTGTAGCTAGCGGTGGTAAGCGTGTGAACGTCAGGAAACTTGCACATAAATTATACAGGTTGGAAGATGATGGAGCCTCGGAAGAGCTTGTCGATGAAATTAGTAGGACCATTCATATGGAACTTAAACGACGTCGTGATAAAGGTTGGGAAACTGACGATGATTCTTATTATGGTGAGTCTGAAAATGAAGACGAAGATGATTGTGTTGAAAATGACCAACCTTTGGAGATATTTGATGACGTTAGTGTAGTTGAATCAACTCTTGATCTTTATAATGATCAAGCTCCTATTCAAAAGGTACATGAGTATGATGAAACTAGTGTTTTACAGAACTTTGCAACAAGGTTTGAGTCTAATGAAGAGGAGTATGTTGAGAATGAAACCGGTATGACCAGTATTGTGGAAGACCCAATTGAACTTGTGAATGATTGTAATGATGATGTTAATGTCGAGACTTTGGTTAAGGCAGAAACGGACGAAGAATGGTTGCAAGGTTTGATAGAGGACTATGATATACAAGAGGTGAATAATTCACTTGAGTTTTTCGAGGATGAAGAGGATTTCGTGCTACAAGAGATTGTGCGAGGTTTTTCTAACCCTTTGCATATTGATTCTTCTCCTTTACCTCTTATTGGTTTGAATGTTTGTGCTTCGAAAACATTGTTAGATGACTTTGTTTCTCGATATCCGTCATTTGAAACATTAGATTCTCAAACTATGCAGATTTTGGAACAAGAAACCGTGGAAGTACCCGCCTTCTATATTATTTATACACTTCCAAGTGTGGACAAGAATAAGGATGGGGGAAACTTTTATCGGTTAATAGCTTCATTGTTGTTTTATATTACTAATATATGTGTGTGAAGCTAGTGTTTGCAAAACAGGTGCTATGGGTGGATCCTCAACTTTTTCGATTATTGGTATATGGAGAATTCGTCTTGCAAGTCGGGCTGACGACTTTAAACCAAGCGCTAAATGGGAGGCAACCCACCGGTTTTGTGTATCTATCTCTATCTTTTTATTTATTTTTAAGTCTTTTATCTTTATTTTCTTATTTTGGATATTTGCATATCAAAACTCCAACTTTTAGAGATTTTTGAACAATCTAGAATAAACACTAGCCTTTCTAAGTAGATGGAATTTTTTCTTGCTGGTGAGGTATATATATTAGCTGAGTTAGGATTCGATGCCAACTAAATAGCTTGTTTAGTGTTTATTCTCTATTTTTCAGAAATAGCTATGAGTTGGAGTATCCGTTTTTTTATCATGCATTTTATTTTCTTATTGTGTATATATATCATGTTATGAATTTCCCATCTTGAACATTACTTTGAATGACTAAATTTTACATTGAGGATAATGTAAAGTTTAAGTGTGGGGGAGTGTTCTCATATAGAGTTTTTAGCCTTGTTAGTTTTCCCTTGTGTTCATTAAAAAAATATATATATATAAAAAAAAATAGAAAAAAGAAGAAAAATTGCTTTATACACTCTGAAACCTAGAAACATGTGCCTTTAGGACGACACTATCAATCTAAATGAATGGAACCATCTTGGCTGAAGGAGTTGAGGAACCCATTAACTAAATGGACAGAATTATTCAAGTGTTAGAAATAATATGATAGTTGTTACTATATCTCGGAATATCACCATATCACGTTCTATTTTTATTTTTCCAGATTTATCTATTGTTATCTAAGTGATTTGGTGGGTCACTAAAAATCGAATTTTTATTACTGCTAGGATGAAATAAAGTGATTGAGTTACTAAAAAAAAAAAAAAAAAAGACCGACCAATTAGACCAATCGGAATAAAAATGACACTTGGATAGCAATATGTGTGTGTTCTCCCTGTCTCCGTCGCCTAAACAAGCGTGGAATGCAGGATCCAAGGGAATTACCATGTAATCTGCTGACAAGAAGCATGCGCTTGGATCCAAAAGATCTAATCATGTTGTCTAAAAAAAAGAGAAAAAAAATGAAAAAAAAAAATTATTATTATTGTGTTGAATAAAGTCGACTCCTGGTTCCCTTGTATATGCCGGTTGAGTTGATGTAGAATTAAGATTGTTGACCACTGGTTCCCTTGTATATGCCAGTGTGTTGGCACTAGAATTCAGACCAATAGCTCAATCCAATAGGATGTATAGGTTCATCTTGGCGGTGACCTTCAGACAGATATGGGAAACACCGATCACTTGTTAACATTCGCAACCATCTACCTCTATATCCATCTTCTTAATCTTTTCATTGTGATTGTGGTTAGTTAAATTCTGAGTATTGTGGTTTGTTCAACTTTCTGAATAGAGCTTAATTTACATATATATTAATTTGGATTCACATCTGGGTACCTCCTCCAATAGCCATTTTGGATTCGTTCATAGATTTGTCACAAGTAGCCGGATTTAGAAATATAGGTTTTGTAGGTAGACCTCTTGTAAACCTTCATGAGACTAAAACTCATCCACTAGAGGGGTTCAAACGCTTGTTATTTATGCTAAAATTAACCTTAGCCTCGACGACACGGAGTTGTATGTATGTTTTAGAATTAGTTTTGTTTGATTTGCTCGATGACTAGCAAAGTCTAAGTGTGGGGGAATTTGATAGGTGTGATAAACACCTAATTTTATATGTAGTATTTATGCTTTCTTTGATATTATCCTTGTGAATTATGTATCTTATGTTTACTTTTGAGTGTTTTAGGTACTTTGGAGTCATGCGACAAGAAATAAGGCAAAAAGAGGCTCAATTCGTTGCTTGGGAAGCTTAGGCATCGGCGGATTCAAAGAACAGAAGGACACATGCCTGTAAAGCGTCTAAAATAGGAAATCACTGAAGCACCAACCTTCTACTGCTCGGGGTAGTCACTGAACTTACAGCTGGGATAGTTCAAGAGCATTAGTGCCTTTGCTCAAAGGGTACCAACATCATTTTTCCTATGTATTCAAAACAACAGACCGAGGGTCAGACTTGTCCTTCTCAATTCACGACCAAGTTTTCCCTTCTCACTGAACCAAGCCTGTCGTTGTTCAAGCAATGGTTTGTATGTGTGATTTCTATCGGTCAGAGCATATTTTAGAAGCTGAGAATATCACAGGAGAAAGTGGTACAGGAAGTTTGGGTTTAGTTTCAAACCAAGAATGCAGGGAAGAAGGATGAGCTATGTCGTTGACTAAAGATGATGAACATGGAGATTGAAGGAAGAATTTGAGTTCTGAAATGATTAGGATGAATGGGTTTTGCTCGAATTTGAGTTTGAGAGTGTTAGACAGAGTTTGAGCAAGAAATGAGGAAGAGAAGTTGAAGTTGCTGCTATTAAAATAGAAGATGAGTGGAGGAGAAATTAAAGAGATTGATAGGTGTTGCAGATGTGAATGATTAAAAATGTTATGTGGTGTGTGTATTATAGGGAAGGAGAGGTTTGTATGGCTTTGTACAGCCATTACACAATCATTATCAGTTTGCAAATGGCACACCCACTGTTTGAGAAAAGGCCTGAAAGACCAATTCTTTACAATTTCAAGTTCAGTTGCAACCAAGTCTTGTTGTTCACTGAACATAGGTTCATGCCGGCAAACATTGTTCTGATCAGTGTTGTTTCAAAGGGTTAAAGCATGGGTTTGAAGTCAATATGAACAAGGAACCAGTGGCGAGATTAGTGAAAGTTGAGCTGATGGTGGTCATATAGCTGTTTGTAGCAACAGAAGATGAAATGGAGTGTTGGGATTGTGAAACTAGAGCTGCAAGGGACTGAAATTAGGTTGGTATTGGTGATGCCAGTGGAGATGGCCAGGTGGTGTCTGTGGGTTATGCTGATGGCTCACAACTGTGGCTAGATGAGTGCTAGGACGGGGATGAAATTGAAGTTGCAGAATGGCAATGATGGAGTATAGTTGTGGAAGTAATGTTGTTGCAGCCGGTGAAGCAAAGGAGCTGTTGATTACTAAAGATACAGGTCTTGACGCTACCGTAGGACTATGGAAGATAGTGAGATGAAGAATGGGTTGGAGCTGGTATTCAGAATTGCAGCTTTGGTGGTGAAGCTATGAATTGCATCTAAAATGGCATTGCAGTAGAAGGAACTGAGATTGCAGGGATATTTGGTAGTGATTTGATGCCGTGACATGTGCATTGAAATGGTGCAGTGGCTGTGAAGGAGAACTGGGATTGTTTGAGGCAATAGTATGTTGGTGCTCGTGGGTATGAAGTTGAGAAATCAGCAATGAAGCCGCCAGTTGTGGCTTTTCGACTACACTATCTCTTGCCATAGCTAGCCATGGGTCTGGTGGATTGAAGGGTTTGAGCTGAGATTACATGGCATAGTTAGATTTGCAGCTGGAATTACAAAGAATGGGAAGTGATGGAATTGTTGGTGATGGATTGCAGGACCTGAGATAGAATAGGTTGGTGGAATGAAGCTCAAATGGGAAGAAAATTGTGTTTGCTAGTGCAGGGAAAGAACATGAGGCAGATTGAATGGAGTTGTGGAGTTGGTACTAACAATAAAAGAAGGTTGCAGTGGCCTCAAGTAACGTTGCAATGGAATGGAGTGAGTAACAAAGGGGAGCAGTTACAGATGATGTTGATGAGATTGAAAATTAACCAAAGCTGCAGAAATTGTGCGAAAACATAGCGAGAATGGCGAGCTGGTGGTACTAGTTCCGGTTGCCTGATTTCAGAAAGGAAAGTGTGAATCATAATGTTTCATTGAATCGCGAAGGGGGTATGTGTTGGATGCATGAGTCGGCCGCAGGACATATGAGCTACGAGTCACGCTTTTGGGCACGTTTTCGCAAGATTAGGAGTTTGCTTAAATGGTTCTTTGGTGAATGTATGAACTATAGGGAAGGAGAGTTGAGTTGCTGGAAGTATATGAATCCCTGGTGACAATTTCAGATGATTCAGGTGGCCAAATTCAGTTTTCCGGTGACCAGAAACCGGCGATGACATCATCAATCCGGCGACCAGTTTTGGACCCAAAAATTTCAGAGACATATTTCTCACACATGGGCTTGGTGGACTAGTAGATGGACGTGGACTTGAAGATTATGAAAACTTAACCTAATTTTGGAAAAGTATCATTTTGGGAGAAAATCATATAAATAGAAAAGTCTTTCTCTAAACCGAAAGATATCTCCATTAGGGAGAGCTGCTGCTACTTTTGTGTTCTAAGGTTTAGAAACATGATAGGTTTTCTCTTCCTTCTTGTTATGAACTCCTATGCCATGAATATGAACTAAGTTTTCTTATTGGTTAAAGATGTAGTTGGATTTTGAAAACAAGTTTTGATCTTTATGAGTTAGTTTTCTCTCAATATTATCGCTTGATTTCTGCTGATTATAATAATTGCATGATTGATGTATTGCAATATGATTGAATGTTTGTTTGGTTGACTCTAGAATTGATTTAACACACATTTATATCTATAGATATTTTAGGGTTTTCATCGAGCGGTAACCTTGAATACGAGTAGCATGATATGATTACGGTTTGTAGTGATACACTCTTGTAATCATATGTAGAAATTGACCTTTGTCCAAATTGTCATGCGCAATGTATGATAGTTACATTGATTAGCCTATTTCTAAAACTTAATGCTCCTAGGAATTGAACTTAATTAGCGCAAGGCGTTAGGTTATTCTTTAGGTAGAATTCACATACGCAGCTCTAATGTGTGTGTTGGTAAATTTAGGAAATTTACGGAGTATCCTTGCAATAATGTATTCTAGGGCTTTTGATGATAGCGAGATTAAATACGATTTCTATTCATATATTCAAATACTTGTTTACAATTGAAGATAAAATCTTTACCCAATATTCTCACTACCTTGATTTGTTTGTTTATTTCTTTGTTTGCTTTAATTTTATTTTTACTTTATAAAAATCAGAAAACCCCCGGTGTTTTATATAGGAAACCGAAACAAGTTGACAACCTAGACCTCTCTGTGGGAACGATCCTTTCTTGCCCTTACTATATTATATATTTTGAGTAGTAAGAAAGTGTAATTTATTTTTGACGCCTACGACAACGATCACTGGGCAAAGATGAACTTGGCTAAAGCGAAAGCCTTACCAACTCACATTTCGAGAAATAGATAAGCGAGATATACTCAGCTTGAAATATCACATGTGTATATCTTTAGTCTATATAGTAAAATGACTTTTGTCTCAAGATAAGAGATATAGTATATAGACTTTTGAGTGATAGATAAGTTAAAGTCTCCACATACCTTTTAGTCTATGAAGATCCACTGGTTCCTTGAGTAGTCCTTCGTCTTGTATGATGATTTCCATGGAGTTCTTGAGCTCAATTACACTTTTTATCCTAGTCCGAGATCTTAGCTATAGTAAACTAGAAATCAAGACTTTATAGTTTTGATCACTAATATTGACAAACATGCTTGATATAGCAACACATGCGAGTTCGACCGAGCAATGCTCTAACACCTTCTGAACCAGTTCTTACTATAGAAGAGTCTCTCAAACAATTAACTGAGAATACAAATAGGTTTGTATTAGAAATGAATAAACAAAATGCACCCATGAGTGAACCTTCTATGCGCGATACCATAAGGAAGTCATGTGATTCGAGTCATGATACCATAAGGAAGTCATGTGAGTCGACACAAAAGTTTTTGTTAAATGCCCAGAACAGTTTTTCTCTAAATAATCTTAGTGTTTCCAATAGTACCCATGAAAATAAGGATAATTATTTGCATAATCAAGATGCTGAGGTTATAATTGGTAACACTACTTGTTTAGAAGAGGTTCAACCATTTTCATGTTATTATAATAATGATTATGACGGGGATAGTGTTGATGAAGAATTTGAAATAAATAGGCATAGTGATCAGGAATTTGCTACTCCAGTTGAGCTTTATAATAATAATGTTATTTATGGTTCAAATCCTAATAATTTTAACAATTGTTCACCTATTCAAAAGGACGAGCATTTGACTAGAGATATTGTTTTAGACGATGTAGAATTTCTTTTTACGAAGCCGATGATACTTTTGAGGAACGAGTTTATTCTGAGAATATTATTTTAGAGTCTAGCGATTTAGAAACATTAGTCTTAAACGAAGAAGATGAACTCGTAGAGCTTTTAAATATGAGTGAGGATGCATCACCTGAGTATAATCTACATGAAGCAATTGACCATTTTCAGGATTCTGATGATCTATAAATTAGGGAAATTATAGCTAGTCTATCTAGAGACACCCAAAATTCTAAGCTTAGGGGTGATTATCATTCTCTGTTTGCCTTACATTTAGCTCTTACAAATATCCCTCACTTGGGAATCGACATATGTGCCTCAACCATTTTACAAGATTATCTTCATATACATTTTCCTGACCCTAGTGATGTCCATAAGGAAATTTAGTTGTTAGAAACCCATCCTCTGGTTGATGTGGTTTACCCAGGCTATGATACCTAGATTAACTTTGTATTCCCACCAAATATTTTTCTTCCAAATGTGGGAACGTATGAATTTCAAATATGTCAGTTATTAAGTTCTAAGACTAAACCTAATTATTTTTGGAAAATAGAATTAACATATTTGCTTAAGAATGACCACCACTCTCATTATGGTCAATTGTGTAAGTCAAATCTGATTGACTTAGAGGATCCTCAATTATTCATGTTATTATTGTGTGCTTCTAAATTTTTCCAAACCTTAGAACCTGATATTTCAGATCTTACTTATGAGGAGGGGCAACCCATGAAAATATTTTATTTATACCCCTTTATAGAAACTGATATAGAACCTGAACCTAAACCACAACTAGATGTAGTTGCCT
Source organism: Papaver bracteatum (assembly GCA_023529315.1). Classification (NCBI taxonomy): domain Eukaryota; kingdom Viridiplantae; phylum Streptophyta; class Magnoliopsida; order Ranunculales; family Papaveraceae; genus Papaver; species Papaver bracteatum. Next base: position 1,341,872 of record JAJJWX010000145.1, read on the forward strand.
TAAACAGGAAACTAGGCAACGGTGTGTTATGTTTATTCTTGGTTTGTTACAGTTTCCTTTTATCTGTGTTAACACTTTTTGATGCAGATGATCCACATTTGTTTCAGTTATTGCTTTATGATATGAGGTGATTAATTTTTTCTTATGTATGGCTGAAGACGTTAAACTTAGCACTTCTTAGGAGGTAACCCATGCTCATGCAACACAGTAATATCTTTCCTTAACTCTTTTGCTTCAAATGGTAACAATTTCTCCTTATTCATGCTTTTAATTTTATCTTTAGAACATTGAGGACAATGTTAGATTTAAGTTTGGGGGTATGGGAGAAACTTTTTAGTTGCATTGTTAAACTCCATAGCCTAGAAATTTATGCTTATTAAGGATGACACTAACCAATCTAAGTGGATGGAAGCATCTTGGTTGTAGGAGTTGAGGAACCAATTTGATTAGATGGAAACATCTAAAGAGTCTATTCATAAAAGCACAGAGCTCAGGTGTTAGAAATAACATGGTAGTTTCGCCATATCTCGTTAGGTGGGGATCACGATTGCAAGTTGTTACCACTGCTAGGGTGAAATAGAGTGATTGAGATACAAAAAAAAAATGGAAAAAGTTGGAAAAAAAAGTTTTTTTTTTTTTGAGACTAGACCATCAGACCAACCGGAATAAACTCAATAAAGTCGACCACTGGAACCCTTGTATATGCCAGTTGTGTTGACCTAGAGTTAGGATTATCGACCACTGGTTCCCTCTTATATGCCAGTTGTATTGATATTAGTCAGACCGGTATCTCAGTCCATTGGGATAGGTTCATTTTGGCAGTGGCCTTCAGACAGATATGAGAAACACCGTTCACCTTAGTCAATAACAAAACCATCTACGTTTTTCTCTACATCCATCTTCTTAATCTATCCATGTGATTGGTTGACTCCGGTTATGATGTCCAGAAACTATCTGAGTAGAGCTCTGTCACTTATATATGAATTTTAGTATACTTGAGTGCAAACTTGTATACAGGAATTGGAATTTCGCATCAGGGTACTTCCTCTTGTAATTAATAAGTATGCCAACCAAGGAGATTCTTCAGTTCCTTTCAAGGTTTCTGTGTAGATAGTTAGGGTCTGGAGTAAAGATTTTGTGGGTATATCTCTTGTAAGCCCTCCCGAGACTATAACTCGGCCACTAGGGCCACCTAGGGGTTTAAAGTCTTATTGCATACGCTAAATGCAATCGACGATGCCTGCGACAGTGAATTAGGATTTTATTTTCTAGATTTGATTTGCTCGAGGACTAGCAAATAATAAGTTTGGGGGTATTTGATAGACGCATTTATGTGTCTATTTTGGTCTCAATTATGTGTATTGTTAGTGCTCGATTTTGTAGTTATTTGATTATTTTATGTTTTTGTAGGTGTTTTTGGAGAAATAAACATGTGCAGAGAAATTGGCTCGAAAAGTGGTATTTGGACTGCCGCGAGAAAATTACTAAAGGCACCCAGAAGATGTACTGCAGGCATCCCGAAAGTATGTTGGAGACGTCCCAGAGAATCATTAAACGCACCCAAGAAAGTTATAAAGGCACCCTAGGAGTTTTGCTATTTACACCTTTCAAATTGATAAGGGGTACTCAGTTGGATAAGGGGCATCTCTTTTCCAGGGAAGTACTATTGGCACCCCATCAGAGGATAAAGGGAGGTCATCTTCAAGAATTCAAAATCAAGTTTTGGCGGGAATTATTTTTACAACGAAACTTATTTTGGAGTTCGATTTTTAGGCTATCTTTGGACTAATTCAATAATCAAAATCGACTGGGATGGACTTGAATGAACCAGACATGACATGTATGCGTGTTGGAATTGATTAAATTAGGCCTCGTAATCCGGTGAGAGCAAAATAGAGTGTTAATGAGTTACGGGATTCTCTGCGTGAATTTCAGGCGAGTAATTGGTGGAGATTTCGTCGGATGTTTACCTGGATATGGATTGGTTTGGAGTTGGTACATCCAAATAGGATCATATAAGATTTGGAAGGAAGATACGTTGAGTTGAAGATAAAACAGGGAGAAGAGTTTTACTCGGGATTTTTCGAGTCGTTTTTGGAAGTTACGTGGACTGAAAGAATATTACATTCCATGTTAGACTTTTCTATATCTTTGTAAAGGTGTTTTAATCAATCCAGACTCTACAATAGATGCGTGCAGAAGAAAAGGAAAGAAATATGTCTGTAACTTGAGGAGGAGAGAAAAGCCAAAGATTTTTGGGATTTGGAGGTTCTTGTGATGTATAAAAGGATTGTACGAGTATTAGAAATGGGGAGTCGAGAGTTTGGGGACCGAGCAAAGGTGTTAGGGGTAGCTGCTGGTGGAGTTGCAGGGAAGCTGCAGGCGAGACTGCCGAAGAAGAAGAAGAATACGAAGAATAGATCACAGTTTATAACACAACATTCATCGTTTCTTTGTAATATCCACCCAACTGTAACAGTGACGTCTGTAACAATAATATTGCGAATTTCTATCTATTATATTTCCTTCAATAAAAACACCTATTAGGCCATAAGTTATTGTTTTGAGCATGTTTTTGATATGAGGAGCTAAACCCCAACACCGAGACGATGGAGAAAGCCATATTTCATGCATGTGGTAATTATACTTAATTCTTTTATGACTACTTGCACTATTAGCAATCGTTTTATGATTTTTCTTAATTGATTGTGTTGTCGTATGATGATGTATGCTTGGTCTAAGTGCTTTACAGTCAATATTTTAAAAATATACCTTGGTAAAGAATTATAGTCAATATTATTTGAGCTATAATTGTTTGGAATAAATATATGAATCGCATGAATGTGTTTCTGGTGGAATCCCGAGTCTCGGTACCTCTCGAAATTGTGACAAAACTTGTGTATATATTTTATTTATTTTATTTTTAAGTCTTAAACCAATCTCATAAAGTCCGAGTTGAACGAACTTAACTACCCCTATATACAAATCACATCAGGGAGATTGTTAGAGCACTACTCGGTCGAACTCGCAAGCATTGCTATCTCAAGCTTGTTTGTCAATGTTAGTGATCAAAACTATAAGTCTTGATTTCTAGTTTACTTAAATCAATGTCTCGGACTAGGATAAATTGTGTAGTTGAGTATTAGACTTCATGGTGGTCATTAATTAAAGAAGAAGGACTACTAAGGAGAGCTTGTGGAACTTCATCAACAAAAGGCATGTGAAGAATAAAACTCATCAATCACTTGGAAAGTCTATTTCTACTCTATCTCCTATATTGAGACAAAAGTCGTATTACTATAGTTTTCGATTATGCATATTTGAGATTTCGAGATGAGTTTGACTCACTTACATATTTCTCGAAATATGTGTTGGTAAGCTTTTGCTTCAACCAAGTTCATCTTATATTCTTGACGAAAGTCAAAAGATGATCATGTAAAAATCGTCGAGTAACATCTTACATGGTTTGTGTGATACAATCATTTGGTGTAGACTTGGAATGTTTCGTTATGATTATTTCAATAACTTGAAAATTGCTTTGATGCTAATAGTGTGTGAAAGAGGCTATTATCATCCTCTAAGAAAGTTTCAATGATTGAAATAAGAGTTTAGAACACTTAACCAACATTGGATTATAAACATGTTGTGGACTCTTGCATATTGTGATCCATGTTTGGGAACCATAATATGCATACCCGTATGCGTACATGTTGGTTTGAGAAGTCCGGGAACCTAAGTGCGCGTACCCGTATGCATACTGGCGTAGGTTTGTGACCAGAAATTTCTGCTGGGTTTGGAGGTATGCGTACCCATTCGCATACTGGCGAAAACCAAACTTGGTCCGGCTATTTCAAGTATGTGTACCCGTTTGCATACTTGAATGGTTAAAGTTCTTGTAGGACCAGAATATTGCCATGATATTAATCTTGCGAGATTAACAACACTTTTGCGAACATCATCGCGAGTTCTTCAACAACACTTCATGAGTGCCACAGGATGATTTGAAGAATGACGTAATAGTTGACGATTGAAGAAACACGGGAAGAGCGTGATTATCATGCGATGGTCACGACGCTTGCGAGAATAGACATTATAACCACTACGATAATATCGCGAGTCAGATCCGAAATTAAAGGACAGATTAGCTGTCACCCACTATGTAACTATCCTATATAAAGAGACCCAGTAAATTCAGAAAGGGAGAGATATATTTTTGAGTGTTGAGGAAATCTTGAGGAGAGAGAAAATTTAAGAGAGCGGTTGTATTCTTGATTTCTTCCATTTCTTGTAAACATTTCTGAGAATCAAATAATATAATATTGTTTTTAATCTTCAAATATGTCTTAATTACAGTAAATTCTTATCAAGGGTGTAGTATAGGATTTCCTGCAACTACATTTTGGCGCTAGAAACAGGGATTGAAAGTTGAAAATTATAGGAAAAAGCAAGATTAAAGATCAATATTCGAGTTAAGAAGATGATTGAACAAATTGGTGAAGCAGTTGAAGAAAAAATAATTGAAGCAAAGGAGGATTACAGGAAGTTGGAGTGTAATACGATAACAAAAACAATGATCAACCAATTCCATGAAAATATTAGAGGAAAGATTCATAAACGAGATTTTGAAGGAAAAAGAATTATGACGGTGGAGAAAATATCACCTCTGAAGGATTGGGAAAAGCAAGAAATCACATTCACAGCAGCATAAATACCAAAAGAAAATTTGGATCATACATCTCCATTGGTAATCACGGTATCTACTGTGCGAATGAAGAAGGAAAAATTAACAAGATCTGCAGAAGAATGGGTCGTGAATAAAACTTTGGTGGACGCAGGAAATTCTGTAGATATTATATTCTATCATACATTTAAGAAAATGGGATATAAGGATGAAGATGTCTTGTTCAAATTATCACATTCATGGTTTTGGAAAATCTATAACAAAACCTAAAGGCGAAATAACGGTACGAATTCCGCTAGGAGAGATTGAAACACAAGTAACATTATGTGTGGTGGATATGGAGGCACCATATAACATGATATTGGGGAGACCATGGATACATGCAATCAAGGTTGTAGCATCAACATTACATCAATGTATCAAATTTCCTATGCCAAGTGGAATTGGAGAAGTTAGAGGAGATACTGATCTTGCGAAGCTGTGTTATCGAGTTGAAGTGAGAAATTATGAAGAGCGTCCAAAACTGCGAAAAGCTCGCAGAAAATTGGCAAAAGAGGCAAAGAAGGAAGAATAATTTAAAGTTTACATGATAAGAGCAAGAGAAGGAAAAGGAATACCCAGCGATATCTCGCAAGAATATGATGAGCCCACGAGAGTCATGGGAACACCAACACCAATGGGAGAACCTGAGGCCAGCTACACTGCAGTAGAACCAACAAAGGAAGTAAATGTTGGAAGTGAAGAAGAACCTAAAATGCTGAAAATTGGAACTAAAATGGGTGCAGATGAAGAAGAACTAACCATAAATCTCTTGCGAGAATATAAGGATATTTTCGCGTGGAATATGGATGAGATGCCTGGAATAGATCCATCAGTTGCATGTCATAAGTTAGAAATTAACAAAGATGTGAGACCATTCAAGCAAAGGATAAGGAAAATCGCAATAACTTATCACTCAAAAATAGAATAGGAGTTACAGAAAATGCTTGATGCTGGAATTAAAAGACAAGCAAAATACCCGGAATGGATCGCAAATATAGTAGTGGTTCCAAAGAAAAATAAGGGGATCAGAATTTGTATATAGTTTACTGACTTAAACAAAGCTTGCCCTAAAGATAGTTTTCCATTGCCAGATATTCCTCAAATGGTTGAATCATCAGCAGTAAATGATAGAATATCTTCATTAGATGGGTATAAAGGTTATAACCAGATTCCTCTCGCTGAAGAAGATCAAGAGCACACCGCATTTTTTGCTCCAAGAGGACTATATTGTTACACAAAAATGCCTTTTGGGTTACGAAATGCTGGTGCAACGTATCAAAGAATGGTGGAGAAGGTGTTCGCAAAGTGGATACACAAAACATTAGAGGTGTATGTAGATGACATGTTAATAAAGAGTAAAGAAGCTAAGAACCATGTGCAAGATTTGAAGGAGATTTTTGATCAAATGCGACTCTTTAACATCAAGGTGAATCCTGAGAAATGCATTTTTGGAGTAGCGTCATGAATTTTTTTAGGTTATATTGTATCAAAAGAAGGAATTCAAGTTGATCCAGAGAAATTACAGGCAATTCGCGATATGCCAACACCAGCAATAGTGAAAGATGTACAGAAGTTGAATGGGATATTAGCCTCTCTAGGAAGATTCATCTCACGATCTTCAGATAAATGCAAGCATTTCTTCAATATACTCAGGAAGGGTACAAAATTCAAGTGGACCGATGAATGTGAGAAGGCTTTTCAAGGAGTTAAAAAATATCTAATGAACATATCTATTTTACAGAAAGCGGAGCCGGGAGAAGAATTATTGATTTATCTTGCGACAACATCGCACGCATTAAGTGTAGTATTACTGCGAATAGATGCAGGGGTAGAAAAACCAATTTATTACATCAGTAAAACGTTTAATTCTGCAGAGAGAAATTATTCAAAAATTGAGAAGCTAATTCTGGCATTGGTTTATGCAACTTTCAAACTTCGCATATATTTTCAGGCACATAAAGTAAAAGTATTAACAAAGGTGCCCATTGAATCATTAATGAAGAACTCAAAAAGATCAGGCAGAGTTGAGAGATGTAATGCACAAGTAAGGCACTTTGAAATCAAATAAGAAGTCTTATCCTCGCCAAAATCGCAAGTTGTAGCGGATTTTTTAGCAGAATTTCCTCTAGAAGATGATGAAGCTGTAGAAGAAATGATGGACATAGAAGAAGAACATGGAGATCCAAAAGATCTATTAAAGGAACCCAACATGTGGGAAATATTGGTGGATGAATCATCAAATGGGGAAGGGAATGGAATTGGAGTGGTCTTTATCTCGCCAGAAGGAGAAAAAATGGCTTTTTCATTTCGTTTGGAATTCACATCCACTAATAATGAGACAGAATATGAAGATGTGGTGTATGCTTTAAAGTTCGCCGTAGAGATGAAGTTGGAGAACGCAAGGATTACCAGTGACTTGCAACTGGTTATTCGCCATATAAAAGGAGAATACACAACAAATGAACCATCTCTGAAGAAATACAAGAAACTTGTTGAAGAATTGTCTACGAGAATTCCAAAAATAAAATGGAGACATATATCAAGAAAAGATAACAAACTGGCAGATGCTTTTGCGTTCATATCAAGTATGATGACAAACCCAGCTGCGAGATGCATAAGAATTCATACGCTTGTATCACCTTCAATTAATAAAGAAGAAGAAGAAAAGAGGGATGTAATGATAATATAAAATGACTCAGAAGAGCCAGCCAGCGACATTATCGCATATTGGAGAGCAGAACTTCATGCATACTTGGCGACAGGTGAAACACCAAGAAATATATTGGAGGCGCACAAATTAAAGAGCCGTGCAACAAATTATGAATTAAGGGATGGAGTATTGTATCGAAAATCTTTTAATGGACCATTACTTAGATGTTTGACAAGGGAAGAAGGAGAAAATTGTTAAAAATGTTGCATATTGGAGATGCTGGTAATCATAGTGGAGGAAGATCTTTGGCCTATAGAAAAAAAATTCAAGGCTATTATTGGTCGTATATGCATGAAGATGCAAAACAATTATCAAAATATTGCGAAGATTGCTAGCGATATGGAAAGAGGATACATGCACCGGGAGTACCATTATCATCTTCAAAAAGTGTGTGACCTTTTGGAAAATGGGGATTAGATATTGTGGGACCCTTTGTGCCAGGTTCAAGGCAGAAGAGATACTTAATTGTTGCGACAGATTACTTCACAAAGTGGGCAGAAGTAAAAGCGGTACAACACATTCGCGATAAAGATATATTTACGTTCATCTTTGAAAATATTATCTGCAGATTTGGAATCCCAGCACAGTTGGTTTCCGATATTGGAAAACAATTTGAAGGACAAAACATAGAGTTGCTACTCAATGCATTTAAGATAAGATGTGGAAAATCTACTCCTTTATACACACAAGCTAATGGTCAGGATGAAGCAACTAATAAGACAATCGCAGAAATCTTAAAAAAGAAATTAGGAGGGTACCATAGAGCACGATGTGAACAGGTACATAATGCAGTATGGGCTTACAACACAACCAGGAGAGAGGCAACTGGGATGTCACCTTTTTGTTTAACGTATGGTACTACCAACAGAAGTTGTTATTCCTACAACAAGAAGAGATTTGGGAGAAGAATCTTAATGATAGCATGATTCTAAGAGAACTTAATTAATTAGAAGAGAAAAGAGGAAAAACATTACAACATATGGAAAATTATCAGCGAAGGTTAGCTCGCGAATATAACAAGCGAGTCAAAAAACGTGAGTTTCAACCAGGTGATTTAGTTCTGCGAGAAACACCAGAGTACCAGCGAGAACGTGGTGGCAAGTTGGAGAGAAAATGGGATGGACCGTATATCATTAAAGAGATAGTTGGAACAGGGGCATACAGGTTGGTGGACCCAGAAGGAAGATATGTTGTTCAAAGACTTGGTAGACCATGGAACAGATTATATTTAAAAAGATATTATCAGTAACAAATTTTAATGAAACAAAGAAGAAATGGGCAAAACAAATTTTTACAGCTGCGAGTTTATTCGCAAGATTATTCAAGATTACATAAAGAATGAAAAATTGTGATATACGCAAAAGAAACAAAGAACGGGACAAACCTTTATGGTGTACACCCTAGTTCGCGAATATAATTTCGCAAGAGGCAAATGTAAGACCTAAATTACGTCATATTAGGGGGTATCTCTTTGCGTGGCTCAGGGATAAGGTTATACCGCTGCTGGAACCTGAGACACGGAGACCGGGGTCCATCTCTTTGAGATACCTATTCAGGAGAGATACTTTGGATTTCCAACTATATAAGGTTATACCCTGGTTGGACAACCGAGGGTATGTTTTAATGGGTGCAGAGTATGAACAAGGCGTCGAGGTACTCGGTTGAGCCAAGGATTCCCGGGATGGACGAACCTACCCTGGCCATTCTTGGTAAGTCTTGGCTATAATGCACTCGGCCTCAAGAAAACCCCACTTAGGGTGCAGTCTCGTAACTATAAGCCATATAGGCATAAAGGATAAGAGGCTGCGAAAATAGATGGTTGTTGTATGGACGATGTGCCCTCCTTTAAGGGGAAACCAGGGGGAGTAAGGGCGGCACCCTCCATTAGGTAGCTGATAAGTGTCTTAAGACGACAATGTCATGGAGCTTCATGTTTGCAAGAACATTTAGGCCTGTCATATTGTCGCGTGACAAATACAGAGGCAACAAGCCGTAAGAAAAAGTTAAGATGAGATCAGTGGGTTTTTACATGAAAGTGTAAAGACGTCCGGCGATTTCATCGCAAGACGGCTATGTCATGGGGCTTTTTTCTCGCAAGGGAATTTAGACCTATCATATAGCCGCAGAGAAATGATAAAATACAGTAGCTAAGGCAAAATCAATGGGTCTCTACATGCGAATGTAAGGACGTCCGGTGATTTTATCGCAGAAAGAAACATGGCGAAATAAGACCTTTAATTAGGAAGGCAAAATAAGACCACAAGAATAATCCTACCAATTAACTATTTCATTTTTCTAAGATGCATGAGATATTTGTTCATTCCAAGAAAGATAATGAGGGAAAGTATGGGAATTGATAAATAAAATATCATTATATTTCTCGCAGAATATTAAGAAGAACAAAAATTTAATAGAGCTCCAAAATGAGTTTTAAAATTGAAAGAGGTTACATCATTCGCAAGAAAGAGAACTAGAAGAAAGCAAAAACAAAATTCAAGCATTATCTTTGCCAGAGTTGTTAGCCTCATCAACATTCTTCTCATGATCAGCTTGAATTTCTTCCTCATTAACGGTTGTTCCATCGCCAGTAGCTACTTTAGTAAGAGGAGATTTTTCTTTATCCACTGAATTTTCTTGAGAAACATCTTCTTCATCACTTACGTACTCTAGATCACTAGCCATGGGAAGAGGAATTTCATCATCATCTACTTCCAGAGGATTGACTGATACATGGGAGAGAGCATTGGATATTAAGATGTCATTCACGAGAACTTCAGCACTGAGAAGAACTTTGCGAAGGAAGCCTATGTCGCGATTCCTAATTTCCTTGTTCTTATAGTATTCAAGATAGTCATATATTCTTTCTGCACGATCGCGAGATTTGACATAGTTGGCTAGAAGTTCACCATTTTCTTTACGGACTGAAACCAGTTTATCAGCCAAGTCAGTAATGGTGGTTTGAAGATTTTTCTCAGATTCTACGAGAAAAATAGATAAGCCGGAAAAACATTCAGACAAAGATCATGCAAAAATATAGCAGAGAAAATTGAACAGAAAAGTTAACAATTAAGGAAGTCAAAATGACTACCTTATCTTTGCGAAGATAAGTTTTGAATTAATGATAAGACACAACTCTCCCACTGGTTCATGACATCATCAAATTTATCTCCAATTATACCCTTCAGGCGAGATTTTATACTTTCTTCTTTAGAAAGGAGATAAGCATTTTCTTTCTCCAATAAGGAATGAGATTCTTTTAATTGGGAGAAACGTTCTTTGAGTTTACTAGCCTTTACACTTAGAGCTATCCTACCCTGGATGAGTTTATCCTTCTCAGCTATTGATGATTCAGTTACTTCTTTGAGTTTTTCTTTCAATGAAGACAAAGATTGTTCTTGATTGTCACACACTTTCTGAAGAATACTTAAATGCTGCGAGGAGATCGCTATCTTATTTGAGAAGCTGCGCTTTTCTTGAGATAAGGTCTCATTTTCCTCTGATAAAGTTTATATCGCCAAATTAGCTTGGGTTAACAAATAAGAAAGACGAGTAACTTCGCTATTTAACAGACTTTGCCTTTGTATTAGTTGGTTATTCTCATTGGTAAGATTATCTATTTGGTCGATAGAATATGAATGAAGGTTATCTAATCTATTATATTGGTCCATCCAAGAATCTTTCTCAGCACGAGATTCTTCAGCAATAGACTCAAATCGGAATCTCTCCAAGAATCGTGTCTGATTTACAACTAAATATATGAACCAAGGGTTTAAAAGAGAATTAAACATAGAAACAATGAGAATTTACTAAAATAGAAAAACCAAAAGATAAAGGAAGGAAAAGTATACCTTTTAGTTCCTCATTCTTATTGCGAAGATTCTCGCAATTCAGTAAAGAGTTGCGAAGCTTGTGCTGGAGAGTATTGCATTCTGAAGTCTTAACCCGAAGACTCTCTTTTAAAATTTCAATTTCATTTTCTAGAGATGTCTTCGCAGCCGTTTGTTCAGAACCAAAATACTTGCTTAAAACTTCGTAGACGCCACGCTTGACAGGATTAATGGATGATTTTCTAGTTTCATCTAAAATGTTAGATAAGACTCTAAAGGCAACGTCTACATCAATTGAAGTCTCTCTAACAGGAGGGAGAGATGTAGGTGGTGAAGTGGTAACAACGGCGAGTTGAAGGTTTGAATTATTTGTGTCATCAGGAGGAGGAGTGTCTGGAAAGGTCACATTTGGAAGTGAAAATGAATCAACTTGAGAAGTGACTACAGTAGAAGAAGAAGGAACTTCATTCAAAATAATATGGGGAGTTTCACTTATGAGAGGGTTAATTGAGGCAGGAGTATTGGGAGTGATACCATCGCAAGCAAAAGTTTGGGGCACAACTTGCGAGGCTATATGAGTGGATTTTGAAGAAGATAATGTGGGAATAGTAATTCCGTATTCAATGGGTTTAATCTTGCGAGATCGCTTGCGAGGTTCAACAACATTCTCATCATCCTACGAATAATAAACTAGATAAGAAACAGAGGCAACAATATTGTTATTAAGAAAACAAGTGTTTCTTACTATCTTATGATTCGCACGATTCCCCTTCTTTTCAGCCAGTTTCTGTTGCGAATTTTTGAGAAGATTAGGGTTTTGAGATACAAGTTGCATGTTGGAAGTAGTTTCACTGAAAAGAAGACACAATATGGGAATTATGAAAAAATCAAAATAAGAGATCAAATAAAATAGATAAACATAGTTTAAACAAGCATAATCGAATTAAAACAGAAGAAAATTTTTATACCTTTGGGACTCCATTAGAACAGTAGCAGATGAACCTGTGAAAGAAAAGAAATTGCAGACGGGAAATTTTACAGAGAAGAGAAGGGACGGAGAAGACGAAGAAGTAAAATAAAAATAATATTTCTTAACAAGTTATCTCTTTTATAGACAGAAGAAGGGTAACCGGGTAATAAAGGATTAACCTGTTAAAAGAGGAGCATTCGACACGTATAAACGGTCATACCTAATTTACAGGGTTTTGTCGGGGAAAAGAGATGAAAAACTAGGTAGCGGCAACATTTTAATTCTCATAGTCTTTCCCTCTTCACAGAAAAGACATGAGAAGAGAAAGATGTAGGACCAGAATATCGCCATGATATTACTCTTGCGAGATTAACAACACTTCTGCGAACATCACCGCGAGTTCTTCAACAACACTTCACGAGTGCCACAGAATGATTTGAAGAAACACGGGAAGAGCGTGATTATCCTGCGATGGTCACGACGCTTGCGAGAATAGACATTATATCTACTGCGATAATATCGCGAGTCAGATCCGAAATTAAAAGAAAGATTAGCTGTCACCCACTATGTAACTATCCTATATAAAGAGACCCAGTAAATTCAGAAAGGGAGAGATGTATTTTTGAGTGTTGAGGAAGTCTTGAGGAGAGAGAATATTTAAGAGAGCGGTTGTATTCTATATTTCTTCCATTTCTTGTAAACATTTCTGAGAATCAAATAATAAAGTGTTGTTTTTAATCTTCAAATATGTCTTAATTACATTAAATTCTTATCAAGGGTGTAGTGTAGGATTTCCTGCAACTACAGTTCTAAAATTGATTGTGACATAAACGAATACATTTATATAATAAGGAATGCATTCTTTTCAAACCGTGGCTATAATGTTCATGAATTGATTCAGTGAATCAAAACGATTTTTCTTCAATTGTGTTCTTGTATACTTCTATGAGAATATAACAATCGAACAACTCTTTAACTAGTTTCATTTGAGTCATTTGAACTAGTTATGATTAAGATGAATAAGGTTGATATGAGAGTGTTCATATAGCTAACCTCGGTTAACTACTGTTGATCCAACATGGTGTACACGTTTAGGTATGGTTACATAAACCTAAATGAGGTACATTTCATTTTTGTATAACAAGCTAAGTTCGATCTAACTGTTGAAAGATATTAGCTTGTATTTAATTAGGTTTTCATATAACGGTGAATATTGAATACTTTGTTACCAAGGTAACTTAGATTGAAAACCCTGATTTGAAGACTATATAAAGGAGAACTATAGCAACTGGGAAACCTAATCCACACACCTCATGTGTGATACTAGTTGCAAATATAGTCGATTCTCCTTTAACCTTAGGTTTTTCACGAAACCCTGTGGGTTAACGACTTAAATACTTCATTGGGATTGTGAAGCCAGACCCAACTATTTTCTCTGTAGTTGCATGTTAAGATCTTGCCATGTTTTATCATATTGAGTACTATCTTCTCTAAGATTTTATTGAGATTGATTCTCCGATAGGCAAGATTAAAAGTAGTCACAAACATCTTCGTATCATCCTTTGTGATTCCACAATATATTGTTTCGCTACCATATGATTAATATTATTGTGAGGTAATTGATAATACTAGGTTGTTCTTCGGGAATATAAGTTCGGTTTATCAATTGGTTCATGTGCACCTTAATTTATCATAAGACGGAACAAAACTCGTAGGTATTTCTGTGGGAGACAAATTTATATATTCCAATATACTTTTCTGAGTGAGACAGATTTGTTTATCAAGTTTTCGACTTTGGGTCATAGCAACTCTTAGTTGTGGGTGAGATCAGCTAAGGGAATAAAGTGCGTAGAATCCTATTGGGGTTCAGAGACGTAAGGAGCGAAACTGTACCTTGATCAGCGTGAGATTGATTAGGGATAAACTACATTCCAGTTCGAAGTTAATTGGTAGTAGGCTAGCGTCTGTAGCGGCTTAATACATTGTGGTGTTCAAAGCTGGAATAGGTCCCGGGGTTTTTCTGCATTTGCGGTTTCCTCGTTAACAAAACTTCTGGTGTCTATGTTATTTTTTTTCCGCATTATATTTTGTTATATAATTGAAATATCATAGGTTGTACGTTGAATCGATCAATTGGTAAATCCATCCTTTGGTTGTTGATTGAAATTTATTGATCATTGAACATTGGTCTTGGTATCGTTCAAGTTATTCCTCTTATATTCAATTGGGCTTGCAAATTCCTATTTGCTAATTGCCGATTGAATTAAGAGATAGAGATATAAAACTCTTTGATATACTTTTCTCTAGATTGAGTCTGACTGTATAGTTGATTCTCTTGAAAGTATATTAGAGTTTGTCTATTCAGATTACCGAATGAAATATTGGGTGTGGTTGTTAGACCCCCCCCCCCCCCACCCCCGTTTTTTCAGCTAAGTCTCGGATTAGGATAGAAAGTGTAGGTGAGCATTAGGCTTCACGATGTTCATCGATTGAAGATGAAGAACTACTAAGGGGAGCTTGTGGAAATTCATCAACAAAAGGTATGTGGAGACTTGAACTCATCTATTTCTCAAAAGTCTATCTACTCTATCTCCTATTTGAGAAAAAAGTCGTATAGCTATATATACTTCGATTATACACATTCGATATTTCGAGTTGAGTTTAACTCGCTTACATATTTCTCGAAATATGTGTTGGTAAGCTTTCGTTCTAACCAAGTTCATCTTATATTCTTGACAAAAGTCAAAAGATGATCATGTGAAAATCGCCTTGTAACATCTTACATGATTTGTATGAGACAGTCATTTGATGTAGACTCATAATGTTTCATATTGATCATTCGATCACTTGAAAATTAATTCGAAGCTAATAGTTTGTGTAAGACAGCTATTGTCATCTTCTAAGAATGTTTCGATGATTGAAATGGGAGTTTAGAAAAAATAACCATGATTGGATATGGCGTAGTATGCGTACTTGTATGCTAATTTGTGCAAGATATTCCAAGTCCGGGAACCATGGTATGCATACCCGTATGCATACTGGTTGGTTTATGAAAGTCCGGGAACTTTGTATGCATACCGGTATGCATACTGGCGTGAGTTTCAAGTTCCGGAAACTCAACTAAGTTTTGGAAGGTATGCGTACCCATTCACATACTGGCGAACCCAAACTTGGTCCGGCCACTTAGGTATGCATAATAGTTTGCATACTTGAGTTGGTTATGTTCTAAAATCGGTTTTTTCATGAACTAATACATTTATATATAATTAGGAATGCAATCTTTTGCAAACCGTGGCTATAATGTTCATGAATTGATTCGAGTGAATCAAAATCGATTTTGCTTCAATTGTGTCTTGTATACTTCTATGAGAATATAAACAATTGAACAACTCTAGAACTAGTTTCATTTGAGTCATTTGAACTAGCTATGGTTAAGATGAATATGGTTGATATTAAAGTGTTCATATGGCTAACTTCGGTTAACTATTGTTGAGACAATAAGGTGTACACATTTAGGTACGGTTACTCATATCTAAATGAAGTCACTTTTTATTTGTGTGTAACAATCTAAGTTCGATCTAACTGTTGAAAGATATTAGCTTGAGTCTAATGAGGTTTTCATCTGACGGTGAATATTGAATGCTTTGTTACCAAGGTAACATTGATTGCAAACCATGATTTGAAGACTATATAAAGGAGAACTCTAGCAACTGGGAAACCTAATCCCCATACCTCCTGTGTGATACTAGTTGCGATTAGAGTTGATTCTCCTTTAACCTTAGGTTTTTCACGAAACCATGTAGGTTAACGACTTGAAGACTGTTATGTACCTAGATGTACCATAACAAGGTTAGAAGATAATGTCTTGATTCTCATGAATCAAGCCTACTGGTTAAGTGACGAACATAGCTTAATCGAATAAACGATTGTTTTCATTAAAATTGGATTACCCTAACTATTACACAACTTGAGCTTATAAAGCTCGACTCTACTCAATAGATCCAACGGCTACAATGCCACCAGATGGTTACATCTAAGCCACTCTTTACACATAATAAAGACACCCATTAATAAGATAATTACTACTAATATGCCTACTAATAAATACTAACATGAGTGGGATAAGGGCACCCTCTTCTCATCATAGCGGGTACATGACATTCCCCACTCCTTGGGAACATTCTTTTCCTCAAGGATGAGAACCAGGCTTCCAAGTCCGCTTCTCATCATATCGGGCTGCAACGTGATATTCAGACATGGGTAAGCATGTTTAGAATCATCAAAGTTCGTAGCTTGGGAAGCACGAACAGAAGCATATCCACAGGTATTGTCCGAAAAACCAAAGTTTCCAATGGCGACAGAATTTGTGCAACATATCACCTGACACCAAGGAGGTTAGAGTTGCCCTGAGTGCCTCGCCTATGTAATTTGCATAAGCTCCACTTTGAACTTGTATATTGTTGTCCAACCTTGGTGGAAGTTGCCTGAGCTCCAGCACAGTTGTGAATACAGTCTTGGCGTCATATATAAAGAGATAAACTAGCATCCTCAACATTACTTTAGCTCCCTGAGGTGAATTACGAATAGAACCCTTGACTGCCAGCCATACTGTAGCTCTGAATAGCTCGAGAAATTCAACATATATCATCACCTCATTTGTGAATACCAGTACCTCATTGAGCTGAGAATCACCATTTGACGCAAACTTCCATATAGCAGGGTAACAAGAAAGATAATATTCACTCAAATCAAATTCGTATAAAGCTGCCAGGTTCTTGCAGTGAGGAGTAAAATACCAGGCAGGGTAAAACATGTGGAGATAACTTCAAAGGAACTGCCTAACTTTCAATATGATTCTCTTGTGAGTCTCAAGTCTTACACATACTTCGGATAGAGGCCAAAGAAAATGTAAGTAGAAACCTATCCCTGACAGATAAAAACGATTGCTCATACTGGTAGAAACTGGAAGGACCGCCAAGAGAATTTCACACTGTTTCGAAAGAATATGAAGTACAAGAATATCTCTCTCTGACATCTCAATATTCATCTCTACACTATCACTACTATCCCCAGCTTCAAAAGACAACAACACAAATAAAAACATAATCAAGGCTGCATGTAGCAAATCCAGTTGGTACCCATGGTTTAAAACAAACGCATAAACAGATTTCCCATTGTAATAATCCAGAATAGATCGAGCAACCCTTTTCCACGATCAAATAAGTAACAAATGTAAATATAGTAGAGAAAAAAACAATTAACACCCTTCAAACTCAACAGGTGAAGACAGCCATATAATGCAGGTTGAGAAGAGTGTAAGTAGCAAGGGCCAGTGCTTACGATAAAGTTCAGAATTACCTGGACACCTTCAACTTTAAGCATTTGTAAAAAGACATTGCCAGCTAAGGTACTATATGAGCTCACAAGCCTGGCAAGAGAGAAGTAAACTCCAACAAACACCTTATGAGGCCTCACAAAAGGAGAATGCAGACACACTCCTCTGACATTCCTTGCACGCCAGAAGGCCATAAGAAATAAAATTAATTCCCACTACAAGGACACCACAAACTCTAATGGAATATAAATCACTGTAAGCAGCAACTGTAATGTCATTATCTGCCCGTAACTGTGCTTTGCCATCCCTTTCGATATAAGGAACAACGTGACCAGAAGTAATTGTCACCACATAACAGTCACTAGTAGCGGCGAAAGAGAAACATACATGACTAGTGAACAACTTTCCTCTATCATATATCCAGTAAGTAGACTTGACAAGAATTACAACTTGGTAACTCGCCATCTCAGGACTTTGAGCAAGCATTCTGAACTTCACCCACTCACAACCATCTGAGCATTTATAAACATTAGGAATTCCACCAGTTCGCATCCACAAAAGCATCAACAAACTATTGGTAAAAGTTTTTCTTCGTGACATTTGGACAAGTAATTTACCGCTCTCACCATTAGCACCGGGTGTAACCAACACAACAAAGTCTTTAACCCACACTTTCAGTCGATGCCCTAACTTAGAATTAAGTATAGTGAAACAAGACATCCATATAATAAGGTCGAACTCCTTCCCACGATCAAACACACTTCAGCTGTGAACCAGTTCATGAACAGAATAACCCTTGTAGTTGGCCATTAATATCACACAAGAAATAGTTGGATCAAAATAGTATCTAGAAGCACCGATAAAAGATGATAACCCTTGAAGAAGCTGAAATTCTTTACCACGATCAAATACTTTAACCACAGATTTGAAAGAATGGTAAGAATTTAACCCAGTAGGCAGTTGATTGAAAAAAAAATTTATGCTCAAAACACACAATATCCATCAAAAGCATATTAACAAACAGCCGCCAGGTGGTACTGGAAACACTACCATTAGCCATCATACCAGCAATTTTATCTCGAAACCATGAATCTGACCAGTACCTATTCTTGGGATTCAGCTTATATACAGAAATTCTATCAAATTGATCCATTAAAATTGAGCAAACATATAGTGCAAAAGAAGATGAAGTAATTGAATCAAAACCAAATTCGTAAAGACCAGCCAAATAACAAAACCTCCTAATGAGTTTGAAATTTTTTCCTGGATCAAATATCTTATGAGATGAATTAAGAATAGTTGAAAAACACTCACCAATTAGTGGTTTGTGAAAACTCAAGATCTGATTCTTCTTCTCAAACCCATTCACCGCAGCATTCACAGCCGTTGTTGAAATTGATTTGTTTATTGAATCTTCTTTATCGTCTTCGAAGAAAAATGAAGGAATCAAATATTATTATAAATCAGTGATTGGATCCTCTTTTTCATCAAAGAAAAATGATGGAATCAACTCATCGAGTGAATCGAAAGAATCAACAATTAATTCTTCAGCCACAACCATCTCGTCAATCTGTGTTTCGTCTGGAACCGCAGCTTCTTTCACTGTTGGTTCTGCAGAGTGAATTTCTTCCTGAATCGGTTGAGCTTCAATAGTCCCATGGATTGACTCTAACTGCTTCACCACTGATGGTGGTAGGTGAATTGATTCCCATCTAAGCCTGGTGAAGTTGATTTGAGACTCTAATTGCCAAAGATTATAATTTCTATTGAATGAAGGTACCTCGGTTAGCCAATCTTGGTATTTTCTCTTCAGATCAAGTAAATGGATATATAGTTCACATTTCCTCCTAGCTCGATATAAAAAAATCCCCCATGGATCGAAACGAATCTGATACCAATTGTTATGTACCTAGATGTACCACCATAACAAGGTTAGAAGGATAATCTCTTGATTCTCACGAATCAAGCCTACTAGTTCAATGACAAACACAGCTTAATCGAATAAACGATTGTTTTCATTAAAATTGGATTACCCTAACTATTACAGAACTTGAGCTTATAAAGCTCGAATTTCCTCAATAGATCCAATGGCTACAATGCCACCAGATGGTTACATCTAAACCACTCTTTACAAATAATAAATACACCCATTAATAAGATAATCACAACTAATATACTTACTACTAAATACTGACACGAGTGGGATAAGGGCACCCTCTTTTCATCATATCGAGTACATGACAAAGACTTCATTGGGAATGTGAAGCCATACCCAACTATTTACTTTGTAGTTGAATATTATGATCTCGTTGTTTTCTATCATATTGGGTACAATATTCTCTAAGATTTGCTCGAGATTTAATCTCCGATAGGCAAGATAAAAAGTAGTCACAAACATCTTCATATCATCATTTGTGATTCAACAATATCTTTTTTCTCTACCATACGATTAAGATTATTGTGAGGTGATTGATATTTCTAGATTATTCTTCGGGAATATAAGCCTGGTATATCAATTGGTTCTTGTTCACCTTGATTTATCAAAAGATGGAACAAAAATCATAGGTATATCTGTGGGAGACATATTTATCTATTCAATAGACTTTTCTGTGTGAAACAGATTGGTTTATCAAGTCTTCGACTTTGAGTCATAGAAACTCTAAGTTGTAGGTGAGATCAGGTAAGGGAATCAAGTATATGCAGAATACGGTGTGGTTCTAGAGGAGTAAGGAACGCGATTGTACCTTGATCAGTGTGACATTGGTTAGAGCTCAACTACATTCCAGTCTGAAGTTAACTTGGAGTGTCTTTAGCGGCTTAATACAGTGTGGTGTTCAAATCTGGACTAGATCCCGGGGGTTTTCTGCATTTGCGGTTTCCTCGTTAAGAAAACTTCTGGTGTCTGTGTTAAAACATTTCCGCATTATATTTGTTTATATAATTGAAATATCACAGGTTCTGCGTAGTTCAATCAATTAGATAATCCAACCTTTGGTTGTTGATATAAATTGATTGACACTTGAACATTGGTCTTTGATACCATTCAAGTTGTTTCACATAATAATCAAGCCCATAGATTTCTATTTGTTTGATTTACTGATTAAATTTTGAAACAGAGATACAACTTGTTAGAGCATTGCTCGGTCGAACTCCCATGCGTTGCTATCTCAGGCATGTTTGTCAATGTTAGTGATCAAAACTATAAAGTCCTGATTTCTAGTCTACTATAGATAAGGTCTCGGACTAGGACAGAAAGTATAGTTGAGCTCAAGAACTCCATGATGATCATCATACAAGACGAAGGACTACTAAAGGAACCAGTGGATATTCATCAACTAAAATGTATGTGGAGACTTGAACTTATCTATCACTCAAAGGTCTATCTACTTTATCTCCTATCTTGAGACAAAAGTCGTATTACTATATAGACTAAGATTATATACATATGATATTTCGAGCTGAGTATATCTTGCTTATCTATTTCTCGAAATATGTGTTGGTAAAGCTTTCGCTTTAGCCAAGTTCATCTTTACCTAGTGACAAAAGTCATGTTATGTTTCAATCATTTTGGAAATCGCTCTGACGAGAAATAGTTTGTGAATAACAACTATATAACGTCCTTAGAGAATGTTTCAATGATTGAAATGAGAGTTTAGACAATATAACCATTGGAGAATATAAGCAATATTGTGGTAACACATATATGTATAAGTCCTTATTGTTTGAACCGAAGTTTGAAAACTTTGTTGATCAAGTAAAACCGGAGTAAAGCGTGAGCTCAGTCCGCGAACTCAGCATACAAGCTCAGTCCGCGAACCCAGTCCGCGAACTGGCGTAGTTCTCGCACCCGGGAATTTCTGATGGAGTTTGTGAACTCCGTTAGGGAACTTAAGTCCGAGAACTTGAGTAGGTTATGTCTAAAAACTATGTCTGTGAACTTATCATAATAAACTAAGGAATGCTATGCAAATCGTGGCTTTATAGTTCATGAATCGATTCGAGTGAATCACATCGTTTTTGCTTCAATTGTGTCTTGTGTAGTACATAAAGATCTAAGCAATTGAACAACTCTCTAACTAGTTCATTTGAGTCATTTGGACAAGTTATGGTGAAGAAGAATATGGTTGATATGAAAGTTATCATTTGGCTAACCATTTGGTTAACTAGTGTTGAACCTACTAATGTACAAGTTTGGGTACGGTTACACGAACCTAAAATTGTCTAGTACATATCTGTATGACAAGCTAAGTTTTTAATCTAACGGTTGATAAATATTAATTAGCTTGTATCTAATCAGGTTTTCATCTAACGGTGAATATTGAATGCTTTGTTACTAAGCTAACATTGATTGCAAACCCTGATTTGAAAACTATATAAGGGAGAACTCTAGCAGCTGGGAAACCTAATCCCCACACATTCTGTGGGATACTAGTTGTGCTAAGCTAGATTCGATTCTCCTTTAACCTTTGGTTTTCTTCTTCTAAAACCAGGTTAACGACTTAAAGACTTCATTGGGATTGTGAAGCCAGACCGATACTACTTTTATCGTAGTTGCATGATATGATCTTGTTGTTGCTACCGTACGAGTACAATTATAATAATTGGCTTGATATTTCTATCTCTGATATGCAAGATATAAAAGTAATCACAAACATTTCATCTCATCGTTTGTGATTCTACAATATCTTTTTTCGTTGCGTCGATTAAGACTATTGTGAGGTGATTGATAAAACTGAGTTGTTCTTCGGGAATATAAGTCCGATTTTATTGATTGGTTCATGTTCACCTTGATTTATCAAAATACGGAACAAAACTCATAGGTTTATTCGTGGGAGACGAATTTATCTATCTTGTAGACTTTTCTGTGTGAGACAGATTTTTTTATTAAAGTCTTCGACTTTGGGTCGTAGCAACTCTTGGTTGTGGGTGAAATCAACTAAGGGAATCAAGTACGCAGTATCCTGCTGGGATCATAGGCGTAGGAGCATAACTGTACCTTGAATCAGTGTGATATTGGTTGGGGTTCAACTACAGTCCAGGCCGAAGTTAATTTGGAGTAGGCTAGTGTCTGTAGCGGCTTAATACAATGTATGTTTAATCTGTACTAGGTCCCGGGGTTTTCTGCATTTACGGTTTCCTCGTTAAATTTTTTTTGGCGTCTGTGTTATTTCTTTTCCGCATTATATTTTGTTATATAATTTAAATAATACAGGTTGTGCGTTGTTCAATCAATTAGAATATCCGACCTTATTGGTGTTGATTTAAATTGATTGACACTTGTATATTGGTCTTTGGTACCATCCAAGTTATCTCTCTATGATTAAGACTCGCATATTGTATTTGCTTGAGTAAA
This sequence comes from Papaver bracteatum, assembly GCA_023529315.1. NCBI lineage: Eukaryota > Viridiplantae > Streptophyta > Magnoliopsida > Ranunculales > Papaveraceae > Papaver > Papaver bracteatum. The sequence continues at coordinate 1,364,790 of JAJJWX010000145.1, forward strand.
TCAAATTGAGAGATTGGGATAATAACTTCTTGAGATATTTTTTATTGATTGAGTCTAGTTGATTCTCTATAAAGTAACTCGGAGTTGTCCATACAGATTGTTAATCGAAATATTGGGTGTGGTTGTTATAACCCCACTTTTTTAATTGGTATCAGAGCAGGCAAACACGTTTAAGACCTTACAAGTCTATGTTTGTAGCGATCTGACTCTATGGACAGAGGTGTTATCTCAATAAACGTACCACCGGTATTCGATGGTTCAAACTACCCGTGGTGGAAAATTGCTATGAGCACGTATCTCCAAGCTCGTGATTTTCAAATATGGTACATGTTATTAATGGCTATGATCCTCCGGTTAATACAGAAGGAAATGTATCTACCCTCAAGGATGTTGATAGTTATAATCCAGAAAAAACTTTTGCTGCAAAGCAAAATTCTGAAGGCTTAGATGCTATCAGATAGGCCATTACCCCAGATCTTCAGCACTATGTGTCTTCTTGCACTAAGTTTAAAAGTGCCTGGGATATCTTAGAAACTACTTTTGAAACCAACAAACATGTTTCTAAGAAATGTACCATCGATGGAGGAAATAACCTCAATGCTCTTTCTGAAAATTCATCTTTCGGAAAGATAAGAATTCCTGATCAAAATCATGTTCAAACCGTTGCATTCAATGGTGTGTCAAAAACATGTGAACACCCTATCTCATGGGGTGATGAATGTTGTATGGATGAGGTATGGTTTAAAAAACCATTGATCACATAAAAGATCAAAGAATTCGTAAAAAGGAGCATTAGACGTGATAAACGTCCTCTGTCTGTCTTCACTGCTAATGATTATGTGAAAGAAAAACCCTTAAGTGTCAACGAGTTGAATATGTTTGATAGATGCGATGAACTCTCAGCTGTTACAGCAGAAATATCTACATACTCAAGTTCTGATTCAGAATATGAGACCGACACAGGGGTTTTCAATTTCTTGGATAAAGAGTTTCTTCAAGAAAATCTTTAATTAAAAGCTTCATTGAAGAAACTAGAATCATTAATCCATGTGAAAAATCTTGAGATAGACAGTCTTAATGATAAATTCACCAGAACCACTGATCTAAAGGAGAAAGAGATTAATACTCTTAAGGATGATCTACAAAGATTGTCTGGAAGCTCTGACAAAATTTCAACAATATTATTTGGCCAGAAGTCCTTTGGAAACACTAGTGGTTTAGGATACAAGAGCAAGTGTGCGGACATTGTCAATCCTATTGCTTGTATTGATCAGGAAAAAATAAAAGTTGACAGCTGTGTTAAGCAAAGAATTCCTCAACAAAACAAAGAATCCTTGGTCCGTTTGTTTTGTGGAAATGCAGGGCATGTTCAAAGTACATGTTGGAGATTCAAGAGGAACATTAAAAGAATTGCCAAACTACAGAAGAACATGCAAAAGATGAATCTAGATAATCTGCACAGCTCTCTTAAAAACAATGCTTCTAGAGTCAAATGAGGTAAGAAACTTGCTTGCACAAACCTTGAAAAATCACTGTGTGATAAACAAGGAGAGAATTTAGCTCATAACGTCCCTATCTAACTTCCTGGGCGTTCGCATCCTCTTCTTTAACTTGATAAAGTGAGGCTTTGCGTTTTGTTTGTGTGGCTCAAGTTTTGTATCTATTTTTGTTAAGAAAATATTCTCCTAACAATACAGATAATGGATCATTAAACTTCGGAAGACTTTTTCTTCTAGGGTTTTTGATGGTCATAAATCTATTTAAATCATTGGTAGACTTCCTTCTTCCTTGAAAAGATACAACTTTATGGCTCCTGTAACCAGAAGCATCACAAGCAGGGATGCAGTTGAAGCAGCTACCGTGTATCTGTGTAAAGAATTTCTTCCTCAAGGGTGAAAAAAGTGAAGACTACAATTAATGGAGAAGGTTCTTCCTCTAACTACCTCTTTTCTATTTGTCCTTTTGATGCTAATTCTAGGGGCATAGTAAAAGAGTTCATCAACAAGAGAAATGGTTTAAAATCTCAAATCATTTCCTCTTTGGAAAGTATAACTCACTATGAACGAATGTTGTCTCTATCCAAGAACACCCTGCGTGATTTGAGGAGAGAACTCAGTGAGTTAACTGATATTTCTGAAGATTTGGAGGAATTGAAAGATCCCATAATCAATGGGTTTTTCAATAATGAGAAGGAATTCTCAGTAGATGCTCTGAGAAAGATCTACGACAACTAGTAAGTCTTCTGATGAGAATTCTATTTTTCTCTTTTGTTTAGAAGAATAACTAGTGTTTTGGAATAGCCATTATTGTGATTATACATAGATATGTCCAAAAGTTTTCATCTTCTTGTTTTTTAGATTTATTGGTTTAATTCTAAACTTGTTTGTAAGATGATGGTTGTAGTATTAATCTTTATGGTTTTATATATTGCAATATTTTGACGGGATATGTGTGTTTACGTCTTTGAACTTGATTGTCCCATATTTTGTCAAAAGTAAAGTCGTTCGTGAATTAATATGCAAATATTGATAAAAGAATGAATAGACTTTTGGCAAAACACAAAAGTTAAGCCTATATTGTCAATTATTGATGTAAGATAGGTTAATCTTTTGTGATTCAAGGATTATGTCTATTGTGTGTCATTGTGCAAATGGTGATGGAAACATAGAATGCATCCTTGTGTATTTTGCAGTAATTGATCTTCCCTGATCCATTTTTTGTGTATTAATGTGAGACTCTGTATTGTGTCTTATGTTGAGCACTAGACAACCAAGTTGATTATTTTTGTAATTAGCTTAGTTGTGTTCCGCAAGGCACTTTACGTCAAGTATATTGAACTAAATCAATCATCATGTGTGATTATTTAGTTATGACTCCGTAAGTTTGTCTTATGTTTGAGCATTTCTTTGACTGGGTTGGTTATTCGTGATTAACTTAGTCATTGCTCCATAGATTTTCTTATGTCGAATGCGGCCAATTAAATTGATTACTTTCTGTAATTAGTTTGGTTGTGTATGACAATTAGATTGTTTGTGAGTTTTCTTGTGATTAATCTAATTGGTTTCTTAAGTCTTCATAAGTTTACTTGTGTCGAGCATATGTAGTCAAATTAATCTTGGTTCACTTTGGTTAATATGATTGAATATTTCTTGTTGGATTCCAAATTCATACTTGTATGTAATTTGTTGAGTCTAAAGAAATCCTTCTTTTCTCTTGAAATTAAGGTCGCTCTTGTTGTTCCCTTGGGAATGACGTTTTATAGGGGAGAGTTCTTTTGAACTTATGCTTAATTTCCAAATCTTTGTAGGGAGTGCGGCTGTGGAATATTAGAGGGGTTATCTTGTATCTTTATAAACTCCTTGATGAATGCATTTAGCTTAGGCTTTATGATTGCATTTAAACAAGATGATATACATTTACCTTTGGTCATGAAATATCTCTTACAGAAATTTAATTAGGAACCCGTTCTTGTACCTTTGCCAATTTTATTAACAAAAAGGGGGAGAATTAATATGTAGTTCATACTACAAATACATATGGTTTTCAGATCATTATGTAAGGGGGGCAGTTTCCATGTGAGATGGAGTATTGACTAAGGGGGAGTGAAGTGTCACCATAGTATTGTTGTTAAAGTTGTGATGCAATTGGACTTTGACGATGTGTAATGATATTATGACACTATATAAAAATGATTGAGAACTCTTGTTTTCTCGTTGTTATAGCTATGGATTTTCAATAACGATGATACTAAACTTACAACCTTTGGGATCATTGGACTACTTGGAAGTGACGAAGATTTCGAGTAATGTTGAAGATTAGACATGTGGAATAGGAGCTACAAAGTTTATTTATATATATTTTGTTTTGCATGTGTATTAATAGTTTTGCCACTAAATTTGACAAAGGGGGAGATTGTTAGAGTATTGCTCGGTCGAACTCGCATGCATTGCTATCTCAAGCATGTTTGTCAATGTTAGTGATCAAAACTATAAAGTCTTGATTTCTAGTCTACTATAACCAGTGGATCTTCATCGACTAAAAGGTATGTGGAGACTTGAACTATCTATCACTCAAAAGTTTATCTACTCTATCTCCTATCTTGAGATAAAAGTCATATTACTATATAGACTAAGATTATACACATATGATATTTCGAGCTAAGTATATCTCGCTTATCTATTTCTCGAAATATGTGTTGGTAAAGCTTTCGCTTTAGCCAAGTTCATCTTTACCTAGTGACGAAAGTCATGTTATGTTACAATCATTTTGGAAATCACTCTGACGAGAAATAGTTTGTGAATAACAACTATATAAGGTCCTCTAAGAATGTTTCAATGATTGAAATGAGAGTTTATACAATATAACCATTGGAGGATATAAGCATTGTTGTAGTAACACATATATGTATAAGTCCTTATTGCTTGAACCGAAGTTTGCGAACTTTGTTGATCAAGTAAAACCGGAGTAGTACGTGAGCTCACTCCGCGAACTAGCATAGTTTTCAAACCCGAGAATTTCTGCTCGAGTTTGTGAACTCCGTCCGGGAACTTAAGTCCGCGAACTTGAGTAGGTTATGTCTAAAAACGATGTTAGTGAACTTATCATAATAAACTAAGTAATTCTATTGCAAACCATGGATTTATAGTTCATGAATCGATTAGAGTAAATCACATCATTTTTGGTTCAATGGTGTCTTATGTGGTACATAAAGATCTAAACAATTGAACAATTCTCTAACTAGTTCATTTGAGTCATTTAGACTAGTTATGGTGAAGAAGAATATGGTTGATATGAAAGTTATCATTTGGCTAACCATTTGGTTAACTAGCGTTGAACCAACTAATGTACAAGTTTGGGTACAGTTATACGAACCTAAAATTGTCTAGTACATGTGTGTATGACAAGCTAAGTTTTTGATCTAACGGTTGATAAATATTAGCTTGTATATAATCAGGTTTTCATCTAACGGTGAATATTAAATGCTTTGTTACTAAGCTAACATTGATTGCAAACCCTGATTTGAAGACTATATAAGGGAGAACTCTAGCAGATGGGAAACCTAATACCCACACATTCTGTGTGATACTAGTTGTGCTAAGCTAGAGTCGATTCTCCTTTAACGTTTGGTTTTCTTCTTTTAAAACCAGGTTAACGACTTAAAGACTTCATTGGGATTGTGAAGCCAGTCTGATACTACTTTTATCGTAGTTGTGTGATCTGATCTTGCTATTTCTATCGTATGAGTACAATTGTAATAATTGAGATTTCTATCTCCGATAGGAAAGATATAAAAGTAATCACAAACATCTTCGTCTCATCGTTTGTGATTCCATAATATCTTTTTTTTGCTGCGTCGATTAAGACTATTGTGAGGTGATTGATAAAACTGAGTTGTTCTTCGGGAATATAAGTCTGGTTTTATTGATTGGTTCCTGTTCACCTTGATTTATCAAAAGACATAACAAAACTCATAGGTTTATTAGTGGGAGACGAATTTATCTATCTTGTAGACTTTTCTGTGTGAGACAGATTTGTTTATTAAAGTCTTCGACTTTGGGTCGTAGCAACTCTTGGTTGTGGGTGAGATCAACTAAGGGAATCAAGTGCGCAGTATCCTGCTGGGATCAGAGGCGTAAGAGCATAACTGTACCTTGGATCAGTGTGAGATTGGTTGGGGTTCAACTATAGTCCAGACCGAAGTTAATTTGGAGTAGACTAGTGTCTGTAACGGCTTAATACAGTGTATGTTTAATCTGGACTAGGTCCCGGGGTTTTTCTGCATTTGCGGTTTCCTCGTTAACAAAATTCTGGTGTCTGTGTTATTTTTTTCCGCATTATATTTTGTTATATAATTGAAATAATACAGGTTGTGCGTTGTTCAATCAATTAGAATATCCGACCTTATTGGTTGTTGATTTAAATTGATTGACACTTGGATATTGGTCTTTGGTACCATCCAAGTTATATCTCTTTGATTAAGACTCGCATATTGTATTTTCTTGAGTAAATAAAATTGAGAGATTGAGATAATAACTCCTTGAGATATTTTCTATTGATTGAGTCTAGTTGATTCTCTAGATAGTAACTCGGAGTTGTCAATACAGATTTCCAATCGAAATATTGGGTGTGGTTGTTTGACCCCCGCTTTTTCACAACTCTTGGATATATTTCAATTGATTGAGCCTGAATGTCTAGTTGATTTTCTTGAAATTATATTGAAGTTTGTTCATACAGATTGCCTAAGCGAAATATTGGGTGTGGTTGTTAGACCCCCGCTTTTTCAGAAACAAATACCAAAATCCTCTCTTTACAAGTATTTCTCTCATATAAATGTTGACCTTCACGGTATAACTTGATCCTCCTAAGAAAGAGATCAAAAACCTAAGCTTTACCATTTTTCTAGGTTGGATTGCTTTACACCTCTAATTATAGTCCTTATATAGAGAACACAACTTGGATTTTATGAAACCTTTACTTTAGGAACAAGTTTTCCTAACCTGACTCTTGAATTCCTAAACTTTAGGAAAAAGTTAACTTAAGATAAAGTTTTCCAAGACACCAACCTAGACCATCGGTTTGAACCAACAACCCCATCCCCTCGACCAAAAACCAACCAGTTTTTTTTGTTTTCCTTTTCTCTCGGCACATAAATTCATTATTTTGTAAACCATTTGGAAATATTTAACATCAATCAACACAACAAAATGACTGCTTCCCCCAAATGTATGAAAAATAAGAATATCACTTATTTGTATGGGTTTCTGATTCCCTTGTCATCGGTGCTAAAAAAAAATGAATATGCAAACATGACAACACTATATAAATTTATCAAAGAAAATTACTAATTATAAATAAATAATTATTTTTACTAAAATATAACTAACAGCGTTATTATATTCCTCGAACCATTATTCACTTATTCACAAAGTTATCTTACTTTATTAAGGAAAAAATTCAAGGATAAATACCATCAGTTAACGGATCTAAACTTTCTATTTGTTTGATTTTTATTCCTTTATTGATACATGGTAAGAATTTAGGGAATATTTCTCTCTAAAGTATCACCAACATTTCTAGTTGGTTCAGGAGAATCAAGACTCTATTACGTAAATTAAGTTTTCTTGCCCGTCATATCAGTCGAGGTTCCGCCACTGGCATGTTTTTGATTAATTTTGGTGATTCAAAATCCCTTCCATTTTGTTTGATAAAACTTAACATGCATCAACAGATAGACAATTTGTCATTGACTCAATGCATATGCTAGTTGCATTAGAATAAATAAGTGATTAAGTGTGAAATGTGCTGAGGGATTTGTCTTTATATAGGGTTATACACGTATAACTTCTTTTTAATACTTGAACTTCTGTACAAAACATCGTGAAATCCCGAATCCATTATATTATTTTTATGTGAAACCAACTATTGATAAAATGAATTAATTCCCAAGAACATTTATTTACCATAATGCTTGGTGTTTTTCTTCAGTTGGACAATCGGGTAGAATTGTTCTTCTTTGGAATAGTGATTTCCAAGTCCAAAATACAAATAAAATGATTAATTCAATCGTTTCGACCCTATAAAGTTTTAATTCCTTACAACAATCCTTTATGTTCTACATACCATGAAAAAAATCCGCTTCGATGGGATTACATTAAAAATATTGGTGAAAGAGCTAACCTTTCGTGGATCCTAATCGGCGATCTTAACACCACCATGCATAAACATAAAAAATCTACTTTAACTAACCCTACCACCACAGATTACCCAATTATCTATCCATCATAGATAATGGTAATCTTGGTGACTTGGGTCATATGGTTCAACGATACACTTGGATTACTAGACAAAGGAATTTTTTTATGGTTTAACCGATATGGGTCATCTAATGTTTATCACGTTAATACTAGTGGGTCATATCATACACCAATAATTTTGGAGCGGCTAGCCAACAATCAAATCAGGAGTTGCAAACCCTATAGATATTACAAATATTGAAGTAGGGATCCTTCTTCTCGATATGTAACTAAGAATTCCTACTCGCAGCAAATTATAGGTTCACATGTATACCAGATGACGAATAAACTTAGAAATGTCAAGCCCGAGTTAAATAAATAGAATATGTTTCATTTCGGAAAGATTGACCAAAAGGTAAACTCCCTGAATGAGCAATTGCACAATCTCTGAATAATCAATCTAATGAAATTCAAAATGCATAGTTCATTAAACAAGTAGAAATTGATATTGGACATTGGATTAAAATTCAAGAAGATTTATATGCTAAGAAATCACGAGAGAATTATATTAAATATTTCGACAGGGACACAAGTTATTATCACATTTATGTTAATAAGAGGAAACATTTTAATATCACGTATAATTCCCAAGGTTACCCGATGGTCAATGGTCTAATGATTCGATTTTCCTTTAAGATATGTTAGTTAGCCATATCAAGTCAATTAGTTTCACTACTAACCATCTTCCTAATAGGGATATTCTGAGTTGTGTTACTCATTGCATCGCTCAAGTGGATGATGTTAATCTCTTATACCTATTATAATTCAGGAAGTGAGAAAACTATCAAGCAGATGGCTTCTTGGACAACCCATGGGTCTGATAGTTTCCCTCCTGGGTTTTACAAAAAGAATCTTGATATTTTGGAAGTAGATGTCTTCAACACTTCCAAATCTATATCCGAAACAAATATATTTTGAAATCAATGAATCACACTCCATAGACACTATCAATATCTCTTTGTAATTCTAATTATAAGAATACATCTAAAAAATCTTGTAAATAGAATGAAACTTCTTCTTGGTAAAATAATTTCACCTTTTTTAGGCTTCCAACGTGCCAAACATGCATATTTATGATAATGTGCTTATTGGACATAAAATTATCCACAATATTAAGAGGAAGGAAGATTTAACATATATCATGTCATGTCTAAAGCCTTTCATAGTATATAATATTTTTTTGTCATTACTATTCTAAAGTGTTTCAGGTTTTCGAGTCATTGGTGTGATCTCCATTTTGCAATGCGTAAGTACTACAAACAATTTCATTTTATCAAATGGTACAACTTATAATACTTATAAACCTAGTACAGGTATCAGGTAGGGAGATCCTTTATCTCCCTTCTTGTTTATCTTGTATATGGAATTTGTTTTTAAGATTTCCCATTCAAGATGAAGCCAAATATCTTAGCCATGGTATCAAAGTCACCAAAGATGACCCAAGTGTTTCACACTTACTCTTTGATGATGAATGCTTACTTTAATTTTACCAAAGCTTAACACTTTGAAATTAGAAATCTAATGTCTTTAATCTCTGAGTTGAACGCTTGTTCGAGGCGAGTTATACATTTCGAAAAAATCTAGATGGTTCTTTAGTAAAAATGTCTACCCTAAACTTGTTTTCTCTCTCATCATATTACTTAAGGTCAAGAAAATTGTCCTAAAGATAGATACTTGGTTATTTCTTTTTTTATTGATAGATCTTGAACAAAGACTTTTGGACATTTACTTAGTCAGTTTGACAAAAGAGTTTCTAAATGGAAAGGAAAGTAACCTAGTCAAGTTGGTAGATCCATTATGGTCTAACATGCTCTGAAAACTTCTCCAATTTATCACATGTGTTAGAACACTGCTCGGTCGAACTCGCTTATTTGTCAAGTTTAGTTGATCATAACTATAGTCTTGATTTATAATCTACTTATAGCTATGTCTCAGATTAGGATAGAATATGTAGTTGAGCTTTATACTTCACGATGTTCATCGATTGAAGACGAAGACCTACTGAGGAGAGATTGGAGGAACTTCATCAACAAAAGGTATATGGAGACTAAAACTTATCTATCACTCATAAGTCTATTCTACTCTATCTTCTAATGAGACTAAGTCATATATCTATATAGACTTTTACATTATACACATTTAATATTTCGAACTGAGTTTATCTCGCATATCTATTTCTCAAAATATGTGTTGAAAGATTTTTGATTTAACTATGTTCATCATTATTCTTGACGAGTTTAGTTGGAAATAATTTATTTGTTGGAAACTAAATATAAAGTCAAAAGATGATCATGTGGAAATTTCCTTGAAACATCTTACATATTTGTGTGAGACAATCATTTGACGTCGACTTGGAAAGTTTCGTATTGATCATTCGATCACTTGAAAATTACTTGAAGGTAAGAGTTTGTGTAAGACAGCTATTTTCGTCTTCTAAGGATGTTTTAATGATTGAAATGGGAGTTTAGAACAATTAACCATGCCTAGATACAACACGGTATGCATACATAGTATGCGAACTGTATTGTTATGATTCAGGTCTAGGAACCGTGTTTGCGTACCCAGTATGCAAACGGTTTTAACTGTCAAGGTATGGGAACCTTATTTACGTACCTAGTATGTGAATGGTTCTACTTGAGTTGGGTCCGGGATAACTGGTCGCGTACCTAGTATACGAACGGCTGGACAAGGCCAAGGTCTGGAACTGTTGTTCACATACCTAGTTTGCGAACACAGTGGTTAAGTTCTAAAATCGGTTAAGTATGATTCTCATACTCATAAACGAAAACATTTATAAACTAAGGAATGCAATCTTTGCAAATCGTGGCTTAATGTTCATGAATTGATTCTTGTATAAGTACTTTATACGATTACGAATCAATCCGATTTTGTTTCAATTTGTTCATATATATTTATATGAGATAGTGAACAATTGAACAACTCTATGAGAAACACAATTAGATTCATTTGGTTATATTTCATGATTAATTGATCATCATATTTGATCTAGAAGTGTTAAATGAATGTGGTTAATGCAAAAGTGTTCATATGGCTAACTTCGGTTAACTGTTATTGAGGCAACTCAATATACACGTTTAGGTACGGTTACCCATATCAAAATGAAGGTATATTTCATTTATATGTAACAAGATAAGACCATCTAAAGATAGATATTGATTTTTTTATTTTTAAGAAGACTTAGCTTGAATTTTAAATCAGGTTTTCATCTAACGATGAATATTGAATGCATTGTTACTAAGCTATCTTAGATTTGACTGTAAGCAAACCTGATTTGAAAGACTATATAAGGGAGAACTCTAGCAATTGGAAACCTAATCCCTACACTTTACTGTATCTTAGTTGCGTAATAGAGTCGATTCTCCTTTAACCTAGGTTTTTCCAAAACCATATCAGGTTAACGACTTGAAGACTTTATTTGGGATTCGTGAAGCCAAATCCAACTATTTTCTCTGTAGTTGTATATTCTTATCTTACTTGTTCTATCATATTGAGTACTATCTTCTCTAAGATTTTCTCGAGATTTATCTCCGATATGTAAGATATAAAAAGTAATCACAAAGTTCGTCGTCTCAGACTTTATGGTTCCGCAATAACTTTTCTACTACCATATAGTTAAGTTATTGTGACGTGATTGATAATTCGAGGCTGTTCTATGGGAGAATAAGACCGGATTATCAATTGGTTCCTGTTCACCTTGATTATCAAAAGACGGAACAAAACTTCATAGGTACTTCTGTGGGTGATAGATTTATCTATCAGAATAAACTTATTTATGTGATACAAATTTGTTTATAAGTCTTCGAATTTGGGTCTTAGCAACTCTTAGTTGTGGGTGGAATCATCTAAGGGAATCAAGTGCGCAAAATCTGACATGGTTCTAGAGGTGTAAGGAATGCGAATGTACATTAATCGGTGTGAGACTTGGTTAGGGCTCAACTACATTTCAGTCAGAAGTTAACTTGTAGTAGGCTAGTATCTATAGCAGCATAATACATTGTGGTGTTCAATATGGACTAGGTCCCGGGGGTTTTCTGCATTTTTGGTTTCCTCGTTAACAAAACTTCTGGTATTTGTGTTATTTCTTTTCCACATTATATTTGTTTATATAATTGAAATATCCGAGGTTGTGCGTAGTTCAATCAGTTGATAAATCCGACCATGTTTGTTGGATATAACTTGATTGACACTTGGGCATTGGTCTTTGGTACCGTCCAAGTTATTTCTCATATCAATCAGGCTCACAGATTTCTATCTGTAATTGGAAATAGAGATAAATCTCTTTGATATATCTTTTGATTGAGCTCGCTTTTAAGTTGGTGCTCTCGGAATTATATTGGAGTTTAGTCCATACAAATTTTCGAATGAAATATTGGGTGTGGTTGTTATACCCCCGCATTTCAATTGGTATCAGAGCAGGCAAACACGCTAAGACCTCATAAGTCTGTGTTTGTAGCTATCTGACTCTATGGACAGGACTACTATCTCTATAAACGTACCGCCAGTCTTCGATGGCTGGAATTACCTATGTTGGAAAATTGCTATGCGTGCCTTTCTTTAAGCACATGATTTTCAATCATGGGTTCGTGTTGTTAATGGGTATAATCCTCTATTAGTTATAGTAAACAGTGTAAATGTTACAAAGGATATTGGTGAGTATGATCCTGTCGAGGTTTTCACTGCAAAGTAAAATTCTGACGGATTAAATGCTATTATCCATGTCATTACCCCATATCTTCAGCATCATGTGACTGTGTGCACTAAGTATAAAGATGCTTGGGATATCTTAGAAACTGTATTTGAAGGGAATACCTCCGAGAAAGAAGCTAGGCTTCAAAACCTAAATTATGATTGGGAAAACCTTGGTATAGCTGATGAAGATTTATTTGATGAGTTTAATCATAAAGTGTCTGAAATTGTTAATGCATATTTTGCATTGGGTAAGACTATTCTTGAAAAAGACATTACGATGAAAATTCTCAGATCGCTGCCAGCTAGTTACGATTCTAGGAAAGATGCCATCATTGAGGGAAATAACCTTGAAACACTTTCTAGAAACTCACTTGTTGAAAAGTTAAAAATACTGATCATGATAAGAACACAATCAAAATGTCTGCGTTCAATGCTGTGACCAATACAAGTGAATCTTATAACTTGTCTTGGGCTGACGAATATTTTCCGAATCATGTTGATCTTAATATATCATTGATTACACAAAAGATCAAGTATATTGTGAAGAGAAGCAAAAGATCTGATAAACAACATTCTCTCTCTAATGCTTCAGATGATTCAGTACAAGAAACATCATATTGGTTGGTATGATATGCATACTTCTGAAGTGCGCACATAAATTTCACCTTTCACTGCAGAAAATTCTACCAACTCAAATTTTGATTCAGAATACGAGTATGATACTGAGATTTTGGAATTCTTGGATAAAAATGAAGAAATTCACCAAGAAAATATTCAACTAAAGGATTTGTTGGAGAAACTTGAATCATCACTTCAGGTGAAAAATCTTGAGATTGATTGTCTTAATGATGAATTCACTAGAACCCTATCTCTAAATTAAAATGAGATTGATACTCTTAAGTGTGACCTACAAAGGTTGTCTGGAAGCTCTGACAAGATCTCAGCAAGTTTTTTGGTCAGAAATCCTTTGGAAACACGAATAGTATAGGGTTCAAAAGCAAGACTGTGAGCACAAACAACTCATTTGTGTTAGAGCACTACTCGGTCGAACTCGCATGCGTTGTTATCTCAATCATGTTTGTCAATGTTAGTGATCAAAACTATAAGTCTTGATTTCTAGTCTACTATATCTAAGTATCGCACTGGGATAAAAAGTGTAGTTGAGCTCAAGAACTCCATGGCGATCATTGATAGACACATTTTTGTGTCTGAATTGTCCTCAGTGTCTCTATTGTTGGTGCTTGATTTTGTACTTATTATGGTTTTTTTACGTTTGTGTAGGTTTTTTTGGAGAAATACAGTTGTGTGTAAAAAGTTGCTCAAAAAGTGCTATTTGGACCCCCATTAAAAGTACTAAAGGCACCCTCACTTTGGATAAGGGGCACCTCTGTTAGGCACCTGCTATTCACACTCCAAGTTTGGTTAGGGGAACACCATCTTCATCATTTCAAATTATTGATTTTGGCGGGAAAAATAACTCTCAACTGGCAGAATTAGTGTTGACGATTTGAGCTTGTTGCGGTGAGACTAAAGGGATGAAATTGATTGGGTATGTTTCTATGGGCTAGACAGGGATGGTTGAGGTGTTGGATTCGATCCAGTTTGGCTGGAATTTCCGCGAGAAGAAATCAGGGCAACACGTACACCTGGGGAGATATTCACAAGATTTCACGAGCAACAAAATTTTGCATGTGTTTGGAAGGCCCTAACAACTATTTGGAGTGTGAAGGATTTAATTATGGAAATTTGTCAGCTTCAGAATGCGTGGAGAAATAAAAAATCTATTTTGTTTCCTAAACTGGCCGTGAAGAATAATGCCGAGTTATGGAGAAATTTATGAAGTTATTGCGTGATATTTCAAGGTTGTTGGGTTATAAATAGTTTCTGGGATAACATAGAGGAGTTAGGGAGAGTTTGGTATAGTTTAGAGCAACAACAGAGTGAGAATCGAGAGTTGCAAAGAATACTTTTCTGATGCTGATGGGAAGAACACGAAGAACATAAGACCATAGAAAATCGTCGTTCATACTACAATGACAACGACTAAAGGAAATGGGTCGTATCGCTACAGTGGGAACAACAATTTATCTTTATTGTTCTTTGTAACAACTAAGCTTGTAACAAATACAAGTGTTACAACCCGGTTTGATCATTATTTTCTCCCATTTAATCATTTGTGAACACCATTTGAGCAATGAAATCAACTTTTGAGCGTGTTTCCATCAAGATGAGCTAAACCTAATCTTTGGGGCTATGGAGGAAGCCATTGTTTCTGTAAGAGTGATAAATTTTTATTTTTAATTAATTATAACAACTCTATTATGATTTTTTGCATTGAACTAAAAAAGTGATTATATGATTTTGATTAGTTAGGTGTATTTTCTCTTGATACAATATGCTTGCTTTAGGGTTTTGATATTCTATGCTTGGATTAATATCTATTCTTTTGAAAATCTACATGTCTAGGCAATAATATTAGAATCAATTTGAATGTTGAGTTGCATAATTATTGTTTTATTAAATCACTAATATCGACCAATGGTGGAATCCTAGCCCCAGCATCTCCATAATTTCCACAAACATTTTTTTATATTCTAGTTTGCTATATTATTGCTTTAAAAATTAAGTCTAAGAATCTGCTTTCACAAGTCTGAACGAACCTATTACTACAACATCATTGAAAATAACCATTTTGCTTTGACCAAGTTCATATTTACCTAGTGACGAAAGTCATGTTATGTTTCAATCACTTGAAAATGGCTTTGACGAAAAATGGTTTGTGAATGACAACTATATAATGTCCTCTAAGAATGTTTCAATAATTGAAATGAGAGTTTAGATTATATAACCATTGTTGGATATAAGCATTGTGTGGAAACACATACATGTATAAGTCCTTATTTCTTGTACCAAAGTATGTGTACTTTGTTGATCAGGAAAACCGGAACAAGAGTCCGCGAACCCAGTCCGCATACTGTCAGAGGTTCTCTTCCCGAGGATTTCTGTTGGAGTTTATAAACTTGTTACAAACTTATTCCGGATACTTAAGTCCGAGTACTTAAGTTGGTTATATCTAAAAACGATTATTCGTGAACTTATACTTATATTAACTAAGGAATGCAAGTTTGCAAACCGTGGCTATAAAGTTCATGAATCGATTTGAGTGAATCAAATCGTTTTTGCTTTGATTGTGTCTTGTATACTTCTATAAGATCTAAGCAATTGAACAACTCTCTAACTAGCTCATTTTTTTTTCTCAATCAATTGCCATTGTTTATTACTCATTATGGTAAAAATTACAATTCAAATTACAATCTTGGGGAGAAATAATAAAGCTAACAAATAAAAACAGAACTCACATTGTATATCCCACTACAGCCCAACAAAGAAAAAAGGCCCAGTAAGTAAGCTATGGTGAAAGTGTTAACAAAATCTATAGTACACCTGATTTGGAGATTCTAGAGCAGTTAAAAAACTTGGTCTTGTACTGTAGCACAGTTTTCTCCCCTCCTCAAACCTGCTCCCTTCTTAGCCATTGTATCAGCAGAAAAATTTACTTCTCTCAAACTATGTGTAATTTGGATGTGTTGTAACAATTCCTTTATTCCACTCCATCTAGCCTGAACAAACCAAGGTAGATTTCCTGAAATATATGCACTCGCTGCTGCTTTAGAATCAGAGTTGATACATATGTTGATTTTGTTATTCTGCCAAGCCCATTCTGCTGCACCAATTATAGCCATTACTTCAGCAATGAAGTTAGTTGCAATACCAATTCCTCTTGCTTCAGCATATTCACATTCTCCCTGATCTCCCCTGCATACAAAACCATATCCAACCACACCTGGATTACCTCTTGAAGCCCCATCACAACAAATGAGTGTTTGACCTGATACATGTAATTGGAATCTAACCTTCATAATCCTTTGTTGCTTTATTGGTTGACTAGATCTTTACCCGTGCCGTAACGGCACGGGCCATGGCGCTGGTCCATTTTGAGTATTGCGCTCCAAAATAAAATCTCTTGTAGTTTTACGGTTTTAGTTTCGTCTTCTGTCGTTAATGCAATTATGGTATTAATGCATCACCTTTCGAATTCTCTTATAATTTTTTTCCGAATATTTTTTCATTTCGAATTTTGTGTCGTAATTTTGTGGTCCATCAGTGGTTCATAAATGGTGGTGCCGGTCTATTTTTTATGAAATTATAACCAATATTAAGTTATACGTGCAAAATTAAATCCAAAAAAAGTGATTCCATCACCCCACCTAATTAGTTTGTAGTTGAAAAGTATCAGTCAGATGTTACGGATGACATTGACACCAAAAAGATTCGGCACGATTGCTAGACACAGGCGAAATCATAACCGATTAAATCCATAATTTTTGAATGAATGGTAAAGTAAGCGTGTTGTATGATTAAATCATACCAAAAACACATGCGCAAGCAATAGGCAAAAAAATTTCACGTATGGATAATCGAAAGAAACCTTATTCAAGTTTAAATAGCAATTACAGTAAATAAATTGTGCTCTCTAAATTGTGTTGTTGTGCCACATCTATTTCACGGCAGAAGTGTAGCCCCCAAAATTTATTGTGTAATAGGTGTTGTATGCACAAAATTAATCTGAATCCTCTTCGGATGAGCAATAGATGTAGTTCACTCCTCCTATGAATTCTTCTTCTATTTCTCTTACTATGGTTCTATTTTCATCGGCCATATGCATCGGTGATTGCATACCGGCAACATCATAGTCCATTTCCACAGCCATTTTTCGTTGAAGACTCAATTGCATTCTTTCATTCTCTTCTCGAATCATTAATAGTTCATAGTACAGGTGATGCATGAAGTAAGGTTTTTCCTCAATTTTCCTCCTCAAAGGAACCGGTAGATTCTCACGATGACACCGTCGTCTCAATTCCTCACTGTATTCTTCCGCCTAATCGATTAGTTTGAATATTCTCTTGTCGGACTTTGAATTGCACCTTCCTAGCGAGTGTCCAGGTTTGAATTTCGGTAGCAGAATCATTCTAGCCTTATCATCACAGCTAACGGCTTCCAATTGTTTGTATGCATCCGTGTTGATTGCATAACCTGGCTTGGAGGGTTGTGGTCGCTGGCACACCTTCTTAGCGGGTCTCTTACTAAGTCCTTTCAATCCCCTTGACCGTTTACTATGTTGTGTTTCCGAACTTCCTCCACTCTCCATCGTGTTGTTTGCCTCTGAGAACCACACAATAAAGATAAGAAAACATAGCATATGTTGGTATTGTAACCCAAAAATCAAATAATAATTATGCGAACTTACATGGGTATCCATGCACTGGAAACTTGGAAATCGTTTCTCCACCGGCTTCATACTCGGTTATTTTATCTGCCTCTGTAATTGTCTCACCACACCACTCCATAATTTATATAGTGTATACTTTCTTGTTTGTCTTTCGGTATGCAAAACCAAAGGCATTTTATGCGGCATAAACCTCTCCCTAAAATTTTAAAACAGTGTAACCGTCGGCCATTGCATTTTATGTTAAAAAATTATGTCCTTATAGTTACCTAAATTGGCATATTTCGTTTTAATTCTACCACACCTGCCGCGTTGTTCCACCATATTCCGTCGGCATTTCTCCACAATAATGGATAGTGTCTCAGCTGCTGCCACTGTTTTCACTGCGTTTTTCTTTTCCAGAAGTTTTCATCGTCATTGTTGCCTATCAAGCATTTGGAAATATTCATAACAGGACAATGATCAAGGATATGAAATGCTAAACACATAAATATTCGCACCAGATTAAGTCTATCCTCCAATCATTATGTTCAACATCTGGCTGATTTGTGAGATACATTTGTAACATATCCTAACATATCAGTCTGGAACATACCAAACTGAATAACAACAAATGCCAAATTGTAAGGTCTTTCTATTATCCTAAAGCAACCCATTTATCAGTCTCACCATATGGTCTTTCTATCAGACATACCCCATATTGTAATCTTTGCTCTCCAAGCATAAAGAAACCCATTTATGAGTTCAGATGAAGCAACTAAGAACCAATCCGAACATAAAAAACAGCAAAAGATGAAAAAATAAAATTACACCAATTAGTTATCCTTTCACAGACCATAAGAAATTGTAGCTATCAATTCAATTTATATACCCGATGGACATAGTACATACACCACACATGAAAAGTTAAGCTCACAACACATAATGAACAATTACCATTCACAATCATTTTAGTTATGCATAATTCTACCGATTAGACCTCCCTCTTTCCTTCTATCACGCAAAGCCTGGGAACAACCACTATCTTGGGTTAGAGGTTTGGGGTTAACATTCACACCTCCAGACAACCTAATCCTCTAAATTATTTGGCTTATCCGTGCTAGCGTAATTCAAAACGTACATCGCACATTTCACTTACGAAATCCTGGGATGAGTATGATAACTCACATGTAGATAACATAACTAAGATGAAAGGTAAAAGGTACTGATATTAATATTACATCAAATAAGGGAACTACATCTCAACCAAATGGGAAATACACTAAAAGAGAAACACACCTAGAATGGGAAACAGACAAAAATAACATGCAAAGACCGAAAGAAACATGAAAGACGAATCCTAGCGCAAGATCAAAAGAAGTTCTATATAAGATGAAATTAAGCATGATTTAGTAAGCGTAGTATTATATGTGCTATTAGAACTTCACCCGTGCTGTAACGGCACGACCTCCATAGTAAATAAAAAAAAATTATGTCAATTTAAAACCTTGTCATTCTAAGATGTGGTTGGTTGTTTTTAACACTTATTTCAGGGATGATATCATACAAGATAATATTTTCATGATCGTAGTTGGATCACCCAAATGGCGCCCCTGTTATCTTTGGTACTATATCGTATAAATCATGATTTTTTAATGTTATAATAAAATTGATTGAAATACAAAAAATAATATATACACGGAAAAAAAATAATGAAACTAATCAATTGACGAAATTTTGTTCAATCTAAACCTCATACATGGCATTCGTGATTGAAAATTAGAATTGCGTCCAACAACCTACATGGGATGGGCGGCAGTGATGGTGCCAGTGGTGGAGTCAAAAATTGACATTGAGGATGCCTTTTTTTTTTTTTTTTAAGAAACATGTAAACTTTGGTGGACTAAGCCATAAATATATATGGACAAAGTATTATTTATAAAATAAACTAAAAACTTTATGTAGTTATTAAAAAATTAAGGGGTTAGAGCCATGTTAGTCAACCCTTGGCTCCACCACTAGGTGGTGGTGGATAAAAAAAGTGGATTCATATGGTTTTATGGTGGTGGCGGGTATTGGTGAAAAAAAACATATTATGTTAATTTCGTAACGCCACAAAATGTGTAACGTTATATTGTAAAGTATAAAACGTGGTTGATCATTTTAATGTTAAAATAAACTCGATAATACACATGTCCATTTTAAAAAATTGGTACAATCAATTGCCATGTTATATAATAACTAAACGAACGACACGAATCAAGGTCAGAACATATGAAATTATTTATTATCGATTTGTTTATGTAAAGAGTGGTCAGGATTTGACCTTGACAAAGATAAATTTACCGCTAGGGTTTGTTCAACTTAACCATTTTTAAACGTTTTATTAATTAGTGTCTCACTGATTGTTCATAATGATTAATTAAATTTCTATTATAAATGTCCCTTTAATAATCTAACATAAATACATAATTTTATTAATAAATAATTTTACTAAAAACTATATTAATTCTAATGGTGAGTATAAGTGGTGGCGGTTGTTTGTGAATAGTGGAGGCGGTAACAATACTGTTGGTGGAAGAAATAGTGGCGATGGATGGTTTTTATGGTGGTGGGTGTTGGTAATAGTAGTGTATAATAATAGTTTTTGCTTTTTAGCGAGTTTTATTGACCAAGTAAAAAAATAATCTTCACAAAACATGCAACATTGTATTGTGAAAGATGTAATTGGTTGTTTTTAGCACGATTGATAAGGACAAAAACCAAATATTTCGAGGATGATACCGGAACGTATAAGAAAATATAATCATGACTGTTCGATCACCCGTATATTATATAAAGGCAATTGGTGTACCCGCGTAAGAGAACATTACCGCTCTCTCAAGTACTATTACATTCTTTTTCCTGAAAGACCATCAATGTCAAGTTGTTTCGCGACAACTACCTACAAAGACAAAAACTTTCACTCAATTCCCAATATAAAACCTTATTGACCGGGAAAATGTATTTGCATTCTAAAATATTTGTTTGAAAATTATGCTTGTTCATCAAAATCATCATAAAAAACTCTAAATCATAAATCTAAATTTTTCCTCCGATATTTATAGAATATTTTTTATATTTTACATTCTAAAATCATGCGACCTCTTGATGACAAATGAACAATATCAAATTACGGATCAATATGTATAGGTTTCATTCACTGGGTTAGAAGGTAGAGTAGACACAAATGGGTAGATCACACAAAGCAGAACATGACTGAGAATACTTCAATAATTTTGTCAAGAGATAAGGTAAAAAATTTAAGATGAACTTTCTATAGGACTAATTAGATCGGTTTCGATAGGAGCTGACTAAAATATGGATTAATAATAATTTTCACGTAAGACAATTACAAAACATAGTTTGGCTAACCTTGCCTATGTAAAGAGTGGTCAAGATTTGTCCTTCCTAAATTGCTATGTTATGTGAGAAGAAGGTGATATCTAAGATTGAGGTATAGTTCAAATCTATTAGATTCATACCATTTACAACTGGATGCCTTGAAAAAAATTGACGTGTTGTTATTATTATTACAGGCAAGGGATACATTGACCACACTTGCGCAAATATCTCACTTCGCAAATGATTGGGGTTACATGTACTGTCTAAAATGCAACGTGAAATTTGAGGAAACAAGGCACCAAAAGCAGTGTCCAGAGTATTTTGGATATAGTAACTTAGACCCGATGTAATACTTATGTTTTTTTTTTTTTTTTTAGTTTTTCCACAATCTATTTATTTAAGAAAAATGAACATTGCAAATACATAACATCAATAAAAATTAGACAGATTGTGTTTGAAAATGATGGCTACTGATGGTCCGGAAACGACAAAAGAAAGGAATTGTTGTAGAAGAATTGTTGGGATATACAACGGATTACTTAATACGAAAGAAAGAGGTATAACTATTTCGATTATGAAATCACATAAAGTTCATAGTAGAAGATGACATCAAGTTTAAAGTTAGTCCAAAACATAATATGGCTAACTAAAATGGTGGATCGACATCATCTACATATGTTAGTTAGTAGATTAGTTTGGTTTTTATTATGTTTTCTACTTATTTACATCATTTTGGTGATTTTATCTACTCTTTTGAGGTTTATCTTCGCTTTAATGGCGATTCTTGGTTACTGGGTTGAGATTTAAGATCAATAGTGATGTTATCCATGCTCTCAAACGACGAAAACTTCATCTTGGTTGTCTCCGACGACAAAATCTACATCGAAATATTCATCATCAACTTATCCGGTGACGGAACCTCCATATGTGGTCTTTTTGACGACGGAAGCTTCATCAAAAAAATACTATTCTCTGCCTATTTGGAGGATCGACAACATGACCATGATAGATGAGTCAGCTGGAGCGAAATAGGAGCATGTGGAGACTTTTATGGACGATATTGATTAGTTAATTTCACTGAGATGAGCGCTGCTGACGAGATATTTCCAAAAAATATTTAAACTTCCATGTTCATGTAGAGCATTATCTCATTATAAGCAATGAACCTAAATAAAAAAGTGTCTGGAAGTTAACATTATATTTCTTTCGTTTGAGCAAACCTCCGGCGGTAAAATATTAAAGGAAAAAACAAAGAAAAAAAGAGAGGAAAATCCCAACTATTTTTATGACAAACACATATTAAATCAGAGCTGTGTTTGGTGCACAGTTCAAGTGTATTTGTTGGATAATACACTAAGACTTCTTTCTCTTTTAAGCTATTTTCCTGTGAGCAAGTAAGTGGCGCATTATTTTCAGAATATTGCATTAGAAATGAGTTCTAATGGCATGATGATCGACGAAGAACTACCGGGTACGTTTGATCAACTTGAGGAGTTTGGCAATATTGGTGATTTGGCCATAGACATGGGCTGTGATATCCTTGAAAATCCTCTTGTTTCTGAAGATAAGGGCAGGCTAGACCTACTTGAAAGAAGAACATCAGATTGGTTTAAAGAATTTGATGAAAGGGTAGGTGCAGTCGAGGACAAGGTGTCTGATGCAACCTTGTTGAATTGTGAAACCAATGCTGAAATGACTGAATTGAAGGTGCAATTCAGTGACATAAAGACCATACTAACAAACCATGTGAATCAAATGTCAGAGGAAGTGGAAAGCATTCGCGGGTTAATCAGCAATGACATGTTTTTAGGAGGAAACGTGCATGGAGAAAGCTCAAGTCGAGTCTCCGAGCTAAGAATTTACGCAGGTTCCAGAAATGCTAGAGAAATTGAGAATTTCTTGTATGACGTTGAGACATACTTTGAAGCGAATGGAACTAGGGAAGAACAAAAAGTAACTCTCGCAGGAAATTACCTTGGTGGTGATGCAAAGGTTTGGTGGAGAACTATGCTACAAGAAGATGAAGCGGCTGGTTATGCCAATCATATGTCATGGAATGACATGAAAGATGGACTGAGATGTCAGTTCTTGACAAGCAATGGTGCTTGGTATGCAAGAGAAAGTTTACGTAGGCTGAAAATGATGAGTACACCACAGGCCTATGCTGAAAAATTCCTTGCATTGGTGCAAGAAGTACGTGGCATGAGTGAAGAAGATCAGATGTTCCAATTTCTGGCTGGCGCAAGTTCAAGTGTGATTGCTGAACTTAAGAAGCGCAAAATCCAGAGTATCCAGATGGTTATTCAAGTGGTAAGAGGACTTACTAGCTGCACAACGACTGAATATGTGCAAAGCTATGAAGGTGAAGCCAAAAGGAAATAAAAATCTGTAGGCATTAAGCGCAAGCATGAACCGAAGGAAGATGAATTATTCCCTTCAGCCCGGAAGTATAGGGGATGTTTCATTTGCAAAGGTTTTCATTTCGCTAGAAGCTATCCACTCAAAGCACAACTTAATGTATCAGTTGGGAATGACTATGGGGGTCATTTCAGCAAGACTCGTGAAGGCCAAAGTGAAGGTTCAAGGAAGAGACCACGCAGCGAAGTCGTTGCTCACTTCGACAAAGTTAGAGAGTGTTGCATAGGCTTAGAGAATAAGCTTGTAAAGTCCATTGGTTGGACGTTTTTGTATCTTCCCCTTAAGCTAATAAAAGTGAGTTTGTTGGTTTATATGTTTGGCTTTGGTTTCCTGTTGATTTGATTATACTCCCCCAATTCTGTGAAGCATAAACATGGCAAGAACCTCTTTGTAGTATGGGCTACATTGTTTGGTAGAGAAAATCTAAGTTAGTCTTCCGTTGCATACTCTTGGTAGAGTCGGCTGATTGTATTGGTGCAATCCTATAAGGCTGAAATACATTGGGTGATAAGAGATCACTGAACCACTGTATTTCCGGGTTATATCTTCGCGAAAAATTGCTTGGAGAATTTGTTGGATAATACACTAAGACTTCTTTCTCTTTTAAGCTATTTTCCTGTGAGCAAGTAAGTGGCGCATTATTTTCAGAATATTATATTAGAAATGAGTTCTAATGGCATGATGATCAACGAAGAACTACCGGTTACGTCTGATCAACTTGAGGAGTTTGGAAATCTTGGTGATTTGGGAATATACATGGGATGTGATAGCCTTGAAAATACTCTTGTTTCTGAAGATAAGGGGCATAACATATGGACATCTAAATGGTTAGCTAATGATATGTCCAAAGAGATAGTTAGTCACATTTTTAAATGGGTTGTGCAACTCAATAGTTTTGTTGCATGGAAGTTAAGCAAAGAAAACTCACCATTCTAGTACGGGTATGCAAGATGGCATAAGTATAGAGTTTATACTTGGTAGCCACATTCAGAGAAATGAGTTCTTGAATGATACTTGCATAATCTGAGTTTGGCGAGGCATGAAGTATGAATTCGGGTGTCTAATGCAAAGAGAACCCCTATTCACTTTGTGACGAGCTTAATGAGGAGCGTGGAGAACAATAATTCAACTGTGAAGTAATCGAAAAAACTGATTGAAAATGAAGCCAAGTCGTTTATAAGTCCTTGTCACGTTGAGTGAGATTCAAAATGGCACGACGGCAGATGGGCAGCGACAGTGCAAGTAGTGCAGCAAGTAAGAAATTATTTTATCAACAAGCATGACTTGGGTAGAACTCATGGCCTTAGAGAAAGACACACACACTTTCCAGGTGTCTATTACGGTGCTACAAGTGTCGCATAATGATGGCGCATCACAGAGTTGCAGGCCAAGTCAGTGTTCAGCCGTAATGGCGCATTGCGAAGCCATAATAGCGCAACGCAAACCATAATAGCGGTATTACTGTACAGAATATTAAGTGCTGAGAATGGCATGATCCCACAGGGCTAATGTATTGCAAGTGCAGCACTACATTATAAATATATTTGGCTAAGGAATGAAGCTTACTGGCCGACACAATGAGGCTTCATTAAGGGAAGGCAAGACAAGGCCAAAGTGACAAATGCAATATGCGATGTTGGCATTGAAGCGTATCCGTGAAGTTGAGTTGGCCAAACTCAAGGATGATGCAAGAAGAGTGAAACAAACTAGGAGTTAGTCTATGGCATTGGTTCAAGGCTGGCCAAAGATTGAACAATGCAAACAAGTTGGTAATGCAAGAGTTTCATTGTTGTTGTCAAGCGAATTGGCGTAGTGAAGCATATATGATGCATGAGTAACTAGAGTGAGATTAAGGAGTTGGCCTCGACAAGTAAAGCCTGAAGAGTGTCCGTGCATTAGTTTAGAGTAATAAAAATGCAGGGCCAAGAGGGCTGAACGTTGGAGCGTGGCAGAATTCAGTATGGCGCAATACAACTCAAGTGACGGTTACAAGTTGGTTACGAGCTTCACAAGCATGCCAATGGAGCGTGATAAAGTAGAACGGTTATAAAGGAGTTTATAAACGTGGGAACAAGAGTTCTAACTGCAATAGAACAGGTGTTGGATGATTGGAGTCAGTTAGAGGAAAACTGGTCAGTTGGCACGGTTACTGGCGGTTAAAGAACTGCTCCAAGGGACAGATGGCTGTCCCATGCATGTGCAACGGTTGTACACGGTTTGGCCAAGCAAAGCTACTGTATAAATAGTCATAAGGCATGGGAAATTCGGTAGCTAGACTGTGTGAGAGTTAGCCTAACATATGTGAGAGTGAAGGTTGCGTATGTGAGTGAATAGGATTTCTTAAGACTTAGGCTTGGTTCAAGGAGTGAACAGGTCTGTGTAAGTCCCCAAGTGAGCAATTTTTGTATTTCTTCCCTTTGATGCAATAAAAGGAGTTGATTGTGTCATGTTCTAAGTGTTCTTGGTTGGCTGATTGTTGTTGGTAAAGTAAGGCATGAATTGAGTGCATTATGGGGTGCATTTGATGAGTTTAGACAAGTGAAAGAAGGCTGTAAAGACTTCCGCTATTAACCTGAAGTGTTGGATGTTTGCAAAGGTGCAAACTTATAAGGCTAAAGTGCAAGTGGGTGAATCTTTATTCGCAGAACCATTGTGCTTCCGGGTTACACTTTCGCAGACAATTCCTAGGGCGTTTGAAGGTGTGACAATTCGGGTATCAGAGATGTGTTTGGTGCACAATTCAAGTGTATTTGTTGGATAATACACTAAGACTGTGCACCCACAGCTCTGATACCCGAATTGTCACACCTTCAAACGCCCTAGGAATTTTCTGCGAAATTATAATACTTCACAACTGATACAAATGTTTTCCCCGTCCCTGCACTCCCGTTCAGAAAGAAAATTTTCCCAGCATTGTTTTCCACCGAATCAGTTATTAGGTCGAATGCCCTTCTTTGTTCGGCGTTGAATTTCTCAATATTAGAAGACACGGTCGTTTCACTGATGTCAAATTGCAGTTGGCGGTTTTCCCATATCAATCGATTGCCGATCACTTGGCACCACTCTCCAGTAGGTCTCGACATTGTATCGAAGTCTTTTAATTCCTTTCCACGTTCATGTAGTATCTTTTCTAATAGATGGAGATTGTAATCTAAAATCTGTTCCTCGGTTGGATTTTTTATCCCATAAAGTTTTTGTACCCTATAAGGTAGGTTATCACAGATGTACCTCCCGAATGTCTTCCACAAAGCTTCGAGTCGTGTTGGTAAGCAATGTACCAGTATAATTCCAAATAGCTGCCGCATTTGGTGACCTGTTTTGATTACTGAAGCTTCTTTCAAGCATTTTCCCATTCCCCATCATCTTCTAACAAACCCAGTTCTATACATACCGATTTGAATGTTAGGTGATGCTTCAGAACTCCATATTTCTTTGTTGTTCTCAGGTCTTCAAATGATTTGGCTCCCTTAACTATGGTAAGCAATAATCTGAGGTAAAAAAATTCACCTGCATTAGGTGGGACGAATTACAGCCTACCAATTGCAAATCCTTGTTTTCGAGGTGACCAAATCAACATCGTATTTATCCATACACAGTGCTCTGGGAATTCCATATAAGTATATGCCGGTGCCTCAGGATATAATGTGTAGTATTCAAAGTAACCCATCAACGTCGAAGTGGTATTTTCCGCTTTGAATTGTATATCCGAAGCTGGTTTATCTGAATCGTACACCACATTTTGTTGGTCTGGTAGGTGTACTGAAAGGCATTTCACCTTTGGGTTCTCTTCGTGCAATCTATATCCCAAAATATGCCAAAAATCCTCTGGGGGTCCGACGTATCTAGCATCGATATACTGTCTGATCTCGTTATCGCCACCAGCAACCATGGTTGTCCTGTCATGCCCCTTGTAAATATATTTGTGTATATATTTTACCGCATGTACACTGGCGCACACCTCTACATTGATATGGCAGTTAAACATGCAGGTGAGGTGTGGGTTGTACGGAACCACATCCATATTCGTGTAAGAGTTATTTCGATATCAAAATACTCGTCCATCATTTCGGCGTCTGTATATCTGATACCCATCGTCAGGCATAGAAGTAGATGATGAATATTGTTTGGGATAATTCTTTGTGCACTTACCCTCCTGCATGCATAATGCATCTGGTTTCCTTGAACCACATGGTCCATGCACCATACATTTTTGGATTGTCTCAAAGAGAAGAGGATCCGCCACCTCATCCGGAAATTCTGCGCATATTAGATTATCCACCTGTTCTGGGGTGTAGATCTTATCATCCTTGTCCAAGAAAATCAGCGCGTGCATATGGGGAAGCCCTCTATTTTGGAACTCGATGGTGTACACATGCGCCACCATGGTGCCGAATACTCTGTTTTGTTGTATCTCATTCATGAGTGCCTTGCGCTTCAACTCAAAAACTCTAGCTACTAAATCTGGACTTTCATGTGGATGCTGGTTGGGGAACAATGAACCCCTGATCTCTTCCCAATTTGGGTTCGCTGTCATAGTGAGAAAAATATCCGGGTGATGGTTGTACCTGGTGATGGCCATGGAATTCTGGTATACCTCTTGCATATATCGAGGGACGCCTGTGAATGAGGATGGTAAGATCAACGGTTGCCCAGTTTCAGCGGCATTTTGATTGGAGGTGGCAATCTTGCGTATTTTCTTGTATTTTTGAGCCCGCAATTTAGGTTGACCATGTTGCATCCAATCAAGCCGGTTCTGTTCAATGGTCGCCCATGCGTCGACAATAAATTCTTGAAAAAGCATTCCTCCTCTCAGAATTGTTGAATATTCTCCCTCCCTTGGAAATATTTTGTAGCCATAATAGTCCATTTGGGATAGTCGTTTCTCCGTCGCCTTTTGAAGCTCGACATTCCAACGCACCATGTCTGACTCCCAACCCAACTCACCATATGGGAAAAGAAGAACATAATGCAAAGGCAGATAAGCTGGATGGCATTCATTAATTCTTTCTAGATAGTGACTTCCTTTCAGGCGCAACACAATATCACGTACTCCTGATTTGATGGTGCCATCTCCCGGTAGAATAACATACACCTCATCTATTGTAGGAAGGTTATAGTGCTTCTTATCTTTGTCGCTCTTGTATTGGAGAGAAACATAGACATCCTTCTCAGTCGTCGGAACCTCATTCAAAATTTCATATTCTTGCTTATATTTCCTGACAAAAGCATTATTTTTCAATAAAACTTGCTGTATGATCTTGAGAACCTCCTCGTCTAGCATTGGGTTGTCTTGTTTATGTTTAGCTAACACAACTGATGAATCATAAATGTACAGCTGGGAGTATGCCACGGGATTGTTCTTTTCAGGTAAAAGTGTGCATGTTCGATGACGGAGCTCTCCGTGAATGCTAAACTTTGGAGGTCCTTTTCCCTTCAGTTCTCTGGGTTTTAGCGTGCACCCTAGACTCGTGAAAGCATTGGATGAATTATACCTGTATCGATATAACGTGTCACGCATTTAGTTGCAAAGAAAAGTTTTAAGGAAACATCGCGGATTATTTGCCGATGATTGTGAATATGCGTTAGTTCAACTAAATAAAATTTGTACCTCCGTATGTATCTCCGGAACAATCTTGCTAGCATGTGGGTTCCTTCGTATAAATATTTCAGCGGTTGAGGTGGTTCTCTCAGGTTTGGTAGTCTTATTTTTCCTTCCAAACAGCATGAACCAAACAGGGGATCCTTTGGGGATGATTTTTCCAGCCTCTCTTCCATGAAGTGCAAAGCTCCATAGCGTTTGCATTTTACATTCTTAATTCCGAGAGAATGTCCCAGGTTGGAACAAAAACCCGAGTTTGCGGGTGCGTAACTGTTTTGGGAAACATCAATTGCAGTTTCTTTTTCGCTGTAGTAGTCAGCTTCATCATCAGTATGGTCTCTGCGAGAAAGAACAATAACAATTGTTTTTAAAATTATTGATTAAAGATCAACTTTGTATTTCAGGAATTAGATTTTTTTGGTGTTTGGGAAGCTAAATTTAAATTACTTACATTTCATAAAACTCTTCGTCCATTTTTCTATCGTTACGTGAATCACCTTCAGATGAGATCGTAATTCCTTCTATATTTTTCTGCATTTGGATAAAAAGACAAAAATTTAATGATAAAGTGTCTGATTTGGACATCACGGGATTTCATTGTCCAAAGTTACTGGCACTGGAAACGTAAGAAAATTTTAATACCACCGATTCCAAATGAATGAGTTTTATGTACCTGTTTATCCTACGCTTCGGCCTTGCCTTTTCTCTTTCTTGAAGTTTCTCCTTGGGTTGTTACTCCGGGTATCTTTTTTTAAAAGCGCCACAGTGACAGTCATTAAAATACGAATTATCGAGAAACTGATAGGAAACTATCGATGAGTTGTACTCTTGATCAATAATTACCTTGCAATTACTGACGGTGTGAAAGAGAATTATAAGGTATACCTTGTTGGTGTATGGATAAGGTTGTATTGTGTGAATGTAATAATTTAAATGCTGAAGTATTCAAATATGGATGTATCCCGCACATCATGGTTGTATGCAATGTATTGGTTCAATACCTGGTTGTTTATGTCAGTACGGTGAAGACCACTCGTCTCTTGAAGTTCTCTATGTCATCGCAGCGTCTGACTTAGACTACGTCTCTGTAAAATTATAGAAATGTAAGCGATCCCATATAGACTTTGCGTTTAATTGACCACATCTTTGTTAAAATTGACAATTTAACTTCAAAATGTTACACCTGAAATCCCCCTTTTGTTTTTTTCGCCAATTCACGGTCCCGTATGATGCGTTGTGTAGCTTGGCGTCTCTGGTGTAAAAGATGGGATGTAAGTGCACCACGTGAGCGCGAAAATCGTTGTATCAGGGACAAAATAACCGTAACAAGGCATATCTACCTACCGACATGTTTGATCCTATATTTAGCGGCACATCTGGGCATACCGATTGTGCTGGCTGCTGTAATGTGTGAGTTCCAATAGTACTCTGTAGAATTGAATTTAAGTTATTTCATCGCCTAAAGTGGGATACCAAAACAACATATCATAGCTAATTTAAGGTAATTTAAGGGTAAGAATAAATTTCGTACCTGGCATAAGGTTTGTGGTTTCTCTGGTGCCACATGAATTTCTGTTTCGTTTTTTTCGGCCAACTCACGGTTGCGTCTACTGCGTTGTGCCACGTGGCATCTCTGGAGTAAAGGATGGGATGTAAGTGCACTCCATTAGTCAAAAATCATTGTATTGGAAGAAAAACAACACTAAGAAAGAAGGCATATTAACTTATCCATATTAACTCACCGATATGTTTGATTATATATTTAGTGGAACACCTGGGTCCTCCAATTGTGTTGGCTCCTGCACTTTGCGATATATGGTACTACTCTGTAAAATCGAATTGAAGGTAATTCATAGCACGAAGTGGATAGAAAAACAACAGTTCATAGCAAATTTATGATTTCATATGTTGAACAATAAATTTGTTACTTGGGATACCATTTGCAATTTTTCTAGTGCTTCACGGGTTCTCCTCCTACGCTGCCCTAGTTGGAAGTTCTGTAAAAGCTAGGCATGTAAGTGCAGTATAGCCTAATTATGATTCTGTAGAAATTTTTTAAGGCGGATAAGCATAAGTGAACACAATACAAATAGACTGACCGTCAAGGTGGATTCTTCCTGCGATGGATTCATTAGTGTCCTAGAACGTGAGATTGCAAGTTTGTACTCTAGGTGGTTTGTTTTAAAATTAGATGCAGATGCATAAATAAGTTTATATTATGGAGGTGATTATCTGGGAAATGGGATTTTCCATTTGTGGAGTTGTTGCATGACTTTTATCTTTTTTTTCTTTTTAGATACAGAATTTGTGTTGAATGTGGCCTATAATGTGTAATTGAAATCCTTAATTATTATCCATTAATTAGGTTTTTCCTGCAATCAGTATTTTCATTCAATCATGTAATAGTAGAAAAATTAATTCAGTATTGCCAAGCAGGGAAGATTAAAGGGTTAAGTGAGAGGCGATTCAAGTGAGAATTACCTGTGGTGATGGAGCAGCAAAAGGGCAATCTACCGTTTCACATATACCTCTGCAACACCATACCGATCAAAAAGATTGCGCATTCTATCCATACCAATATCATAAGCCTAATTCTAAAAGCATCGGATGAAGGTTGATTATAAGTTTATTCACTATTTCCCATTTTCTACCGCCACCAATCTCCATCAGGAGCGTCGACTTCATCACTATCTTCTTCAATGGAATCGGGTCTTGAAATCCATCTCTGTAATTCTCACCATTGGAAGCATGAAGAGATTTTAATGTCATTATTAATTTCAATACCTAATTCTCCGACAGAAACACGATCTATTGAATCTTCCGCTGTAATGGAATCAAAAACCCTTTTAATCCATAGAATCGTATTAGATAGAGACACGGAGGGGTGATATGAGAAATGTTGGAGAGTGAAAGGGGTAAATGGAGAGAAGAGGGATTGATGGATTTACCGTACTTTCCCTATTCCTTGAGATCAACCGCAGCATTTGACTGCCGATTTATATATTTGGATGACTTGATGCCGGCGGTTTATACGTTTTAAGTTATTTGCAAGCCGCATTAAGGGAAAAGCTTCATTAGGCGCAGTATAAAATAAACATATTTGAATGAAAAAACATATATTTAGATTTGCAGGCCAAACTTGGGATTGAGATTAACCAGAAAAACATAAATTTTAGGAACTCCTTATATCAGCACGGTTACACGGGGGCTTGCATAAAATCAAACTACAGTTACAAATTGGATCCACCAAAGGCTCCGTGGATCTGATAAAAGGGACTCTTACTAAAATAACTTTAAAATGGGGAACAAACCTAAAAAAATGCACCAAGGGGCTCTTACAAATACCTTAAAAATGGGAAACACAAACAAAATGCAGAGACGGAAAGAAAGGTGTTCGACAATTCCTTTCGCGGTGTTTTATTTTTTGAATCCTAATACCAATGAAGTTGCATGTGTTGATAGTGTCTAATTTTCAGCGACAGTGGATGCCGACTCAGAATCGAGAATCTTCTGCAGGCAAGGTTTCTTGCGAGGTGGCTCATGATCAGCAACAGGTTCATCATCAGGATTACTGATTTCGGTAGCCTCGGCAGATATGATTGGAGTTGGTGCTGGAGGGGGCGAAGGAAACTTTGCCACAGTGAAGCTTGGGGTTTCAAGAAACTTCATATTATACGGTGTTATCAGTATGTGGTAATCCTGGAAGATACCAATCAGGGATTCAAAGGCGTCCTTAACAGTTGCAAATCCCTCAACCTGGCTGGAAAATAAAGTCCGTAGTTATATGTTCGTTGAGGCGAGAAATATATCAGAAAGTAACGTGGAGTTTTCAATAGTTAAAAATCTTACCTCGCCCTTACCAACAGCATCCAAAGCTGGTAGCTGGACAATTTTTTAGACTTCGCTGTCCATGGCAACAAAAAATACGGTCGCCGATGAGTCTTCAACTTCCAACCTAAGAAGGTATCTGCATAGCCCACAAAATCAATCACTGTCAGTACATGTCAGTTACATTTGGTAGGAACATGTAATAATTTAGCATTGAATAACGGCCAGAACCTGGGAACCGGTTCGTCTATTTGGATCTTGCAGCCAGGGCACCAATGGTCCCCTGTGTTTCCAACCAATTTAGTTGTGCAGTTGTGGCAGCCCAGGTAGTACCATCCTTTCTCTGTGGAAATACCAATATCCTTGGCACGACAAACTCTTATGTTTAGCAGCTGGAAAAAAATGGTAACACAATTAACAAAATATTTTGATAAACACGGCTCATTAAATGGAAAATAGCAGATGTGACCATACATTGTATCCAGATTCCCACTTTGCTTCCAGCAGTTGGGAAGTTGAAATGGTAGTGTCGCCAATGGATTTAGCTGCATCATTGTAACCAACTCTCACTGGGATTATGATTTCACGCGGCGGTGTTCGGTGGGAAGACCTGAGTTTACATGAAATTGTAAGTTAACATACTGTGTCTTGATGCCCAAAATCATGACTATAAATTGTGAGATAATTTGTTAAACGGCCATACCTTTCTCTAATATGCAAGACTTCTAGAATATCGATGTCAAAGTAAATTTTAGTCTCATTAGTTGAAGAGAGCGACACCTTGCCTGTACAATCACATGGGTTAATTCAATATGCAGGGTTGGAATCAATATAAGTTTGTTTGAAAATTCAGCCTATTCGGTCATTAATATTTTGTGTACCAAGATATTGCTTGACATAGACACCGGCAACAACAACCACAACAGGCCGCGGATTAAGTTCATGTGCTGCAAGGTTCCGGGTAAGCTCAGAAGTGGAATCACACCATATCATGACCTTGATCTTCATGCCACTATTTTCATGTGGAAAATGTAACTTTCTGAGTCATGCGTATCAAACGGAGTCTAAATTAAACTAACGGTGTTAACTAAACTTTCCTGGAACCCACCTTAAGTTTTCAAGTGTTAGCTCACGCATGAAACTGGCATTGCCAGAATTTCGCTTAAACTGCTGCAAGTTAGTGTGGCTGGTCAGCACACCGACAACATCTGTAAACAACAATAGTTAAATATGCGGTGAGTTAAACACGGCTTGGGATTCAAGAGATGTAACATTCACCGAACTCACCAGTAAGGTAAGTGTTGGCGTTAGCATCCGCAAGGTTCTCAAGCTCAGTGAAATTGAACTTGTGGCGAGGAATCGACGAACTAGAGGTTCCAAGTGGTGTAATATCGGTATTCCAGTTAAAGTAGGCGCGGTAGTCATTCTGGACAGGGCGGAACATTTTTTTTTCTAGGGAAAATGTCAAATTATTAAGACACAACAACATCCCCTCTTCTATCAGGGGTTCGAATTTCCAGATGAATTTCTTTTGAACAATTGCGTGTAGCAGGTCACCCTGAGATATGACAATGCATTAATATTATCAGTAGTTAGTAAAATCCCTGCAAAAAAATATGGTGGGAACTGAGGGTTGAGTATGCAGATGGCTATAATCCTATATAATACACACATGGTGATTGAAAGCTCACTAACCACTGGCATATGACTATAATCTAATCTAATCTACACGGTGTACGCCAATCGTCTACAAAAGCATAATTGATAGCATTTCTGGTTACCAATAAATCTAAAATCGAAACACTCAGTTTGCTATTGTGAAATATATTATCAAAAAGGTGGCGGCTGCCAAGATGTTAAGCAAGGGGATAGTAAAAGAAAGTGGTGGATACCAAGATATTGAGAAAGGGGACCCGGACTGAGTTTGCTATTGAAAGGGGATACTTAATCTAAAAAGTGGAGGCTACCAAGATTTCGACCTCTCGGTTCCTGCAAAACAGTTGAATGAGCTGATGTCCTTCTCGAAAGTGCTCAGTCCAATTCTTTTGAAAATGGAACAATTACAATCCATGGTTGTGTCATTCCCAATAGAATTCGCCAAGGTGATGCTACTCGACATGTAGTCATTTAAAAATTCAATAGTTTTTAGCGGGAACCTCAAGCGGCTCCGTATAGTCTAAACACAGGACTCACCAATTGGAATATATTACGAAGTGTTATAATATACTATGAAGTGCTCATACGAACGAGAATAATGCAGTAGGGATGAAAATCATATTCATTTTGCTACTTACGGTGTCATCCAGCATGAGCAAATCAAGGCTAGTAACATCATTTGTTTTCATGAAGTCTGTTTCATGCCACATCCGGACAATGCGAACTCTGGCCATCCATGGTATGATTCTATTTTTTTGCTGAAAGTCTTTGAGTGTTATGATTCCAGTAGCCTGAACAGCGGAGGCAGCGGTGGGAAGCACTGTGGTAGCCATTACGTAAATCTAAACGATTTCCAAAAGACGAAAATAAGGTTAGTAACTAAAGAAAACAGCAGGTAAAAAACAAATTTCAAATTGAAAATGGTGCTCCAAAATTAGCACACCTGGAATAACTGCAGCAGATAATTTCAAAAGAGGGAAGATGTGGTGATTGAGCGTGTTGTGCCTCTGAAAATCTGGTGACTTATATAGGCCACAGATACTTAATCTTTTAATGCCAGGACAATTAATGGACACACAAAGAAACGCCTGCAAAAACATGAACGGCCAACAATTAATATTTTTAAAAAAAGAAGAAGATGGAGGGACAAAGGCGGCTTGTAAATGGAGCAATTACTCATGATAAAATGAACAGCCTTGTAACGACTGATTTTAAGACCCAATTAACAGCAGAGATACTGAAACGCACAATGATGATATAATGATGTGATAGCTAACAATTGGGGTACAAATGGGGACGGCAACGACCAATTACGTTGAAAACAAATACCCGATTCTTAAACTGAATAAGAACACAAAATTAAAAAAAAAAAAAAACACGAAACTAAATAACATAAATTTAAAAAATAACGTTGAAAACAAATACCCAATTCTTAAACTGAATAAGAACACGAAATTAAGGGGAAAAAAACGAATAAGAACACGAAACTAAAAAACAAAAATCTAAAAAATAAATCTAAAAAAGAATCAAAGCTATAATCTATAGTGAATCAGATTTTTTGTTGAAAAATAATCACCAAGATCACCAGTAACGAAATTGATATTTCCATACCTGTGATTCCTGTAAACACTAAAATCAGGGACTTTGACCTAATCAGGGAAAAAAACCCAATGAAAAATCATGGAACAAAACCCCGATGAAAAATCAGGAACCAAAACGAAAGCATCCAAATCATAATCTGGATGGAATAAGTTGTTCCGGGATTAAGTCGATCTGCCATGAAATTCCTCTACTGGCCGGATTGAGCGATTTCTAGATCTGAGACAGCGGGAGAGAAGAAACATCTGGGATGAGCGTCCGAGTGACTGAGAAAGAACCATACGGGGGAGCGTTTGGGTGCATATCCTCGTTTTGCCACACGTGGGAGATGTTAGAGTGGTCCAAGGAACCACATCCCTTGATTTATTTTTGTGCAGGATAAATCCTGGCCACCACTAACACAGGACAACTTGTCCAAACCCTGTTTTATACTAATGATGATTATTTATCTCAAAAAACTTGAAAATCATAGTTGCAATTCCACATACAACTCTTTATTCTCACTGCACAATCCTTTGTGTATTGCTTTATTCTCCTCTTGAACTTTATTAAGTCCACTTTCTCATCTCCAAAACAAATTTTGTTTCTTAAGAACCATAGTTCCATCATTGTAATGGAAGCTACTAGAAGCCAGATATCCTTTACTGTTCCACTTTTATTTTTAGTTTTTTTAACCACATCTTCATAGTCTTTTGGATTACAGAATAAGAAAACTTCACCAAGCCACTCCCATATCAACTGACTGAAATTGCAATACCACAATAAATGATCTAAGTTATCTGTATTCTCACCACATAAATAGCATTTTGAGGCTAAACTAAAGCCTTTGCTTTGTCTTTTTTCATCTGTAGCAAAAATGCCTCTTACTATCTTCCAGACATTACTTGCTTTTGTAGGGTGGAGAACTGGATTCCAAACATCCCTTGCCCATTTAACCTTTTGATACCTTTTTCTAATCAATTCTACAAATGAAAACTAACTAGCTCATTTGAGTCTTTTGAAATAATTATGGTGAAGAAGAATATGGTTCATATGAAATTGCTCATATGGCTAACCATTTTGTTAACTATTATTGAACCAACAAATGTACATGTTTGGGTATGGTTATACAAACCTAAAAATGTGCATTTCATTTGTGTGTACCAAGCTAAGTTTTTGATCTAACGGTTGAAAGATATTAGCTTGAATCTAATCAGGTTTTCATCTAACGGTGAATATTGAATGCTTTGTTAATAAGCTAACATTGATTGCAAACCCTGATTTAAAAGACTATATAAGGGATAACTCTAGCAATTGGGAAACCTAATCCCCACACCTCCTGTGTAATACTAGTTTTATTAGCTAGAGTCGATTCTCCTTTAACCTTAGGTTTTTACAGAGAGCCTGTAGGTTAACGACTTGAATACTTCATTGGGATTGTGAAGCCAGACCGATACTACTTTCTTGTAGTTATGTGATCTGATCTTGTTGATTCTATCATGTTGAGTACAATCGCAATGATTGGCTTAAGATTGATATCTCCGATAGGCAAGATATAAAAGTAATCACAAACATCTTCATCTCATCATTTGTGATTCCACAATATCTTTTTTCGCCGCGTCGATTAAGATTTTTGTGAGGTGATTGATAATATTGAGATGTTCTTCAGGAATATAAGTCTGGTTTATCAATTAGTTCTTGTTTACCTTGATTTATCAAAAGACGGAACAAAACTCGTAGGTATTTCTGTGGGAGATAGATTTATCTATTACCGTAGACTTTTCTATGTGATAAGATTTGTTTATTAAAGTCTTCGACTTTGGGTCGTAGCAACTCTTAGTTGTGGTGAGATCATCTAAGGGAATCAAGTGCGTAGTATCCTGCTGGGATCAGAGATGTAAGGAGCACAACTGTACCTTGGATCAGTATAAGATTTATTGGGGTTCAACTACAGTCCAGACCGAAGTTATTTTGTAGTAGGCTAGTGTCTGTAGCGGCTTAATACAGTGTGTGTTCAATGTGGACTAGGTCCCGGGGTTTTTCTGCATTTGTGGTTTCCTCGTTAACAAAACTTTTGGTGTCTATGTTATTTCTTTTCACATTATATTTTGTTATATAATTGAAATATCATAGGTTGTGCGTTTGAATCAATCAATTGGAAATCCGACATTTGGTTGTTGATTGAAATTGATTGATCCTTGAACATTGGTCTTTGGTACCATTTAAGTGATTTCTCTTGTATTCAATTAGACTCGCAGATTTCTATTTGCTTGAGTAAGAATTGAATCAATAAAGAGAGATATAACTCTATTAAAATTGAGTCTAGTTGATTCTCTTAGAAGTATATTGGAGTTTGTCCATACAGATTGCTAATCGAAATATTGGGTTTAGTTCTTAGACCCCCGCTTTTTCAATTTGTTCCAGCCGGTTCTAGAAAGATGAATGTAGAAGGTTGTGATAAACAGGAGGCCGATCGGCAGGATAAAAATTCCTCTATGAATTGTTTGTTTTGTGAAAATTCAAATCATGTTCAAATTAAGTGTTGGAAATTCAAGAAGAACAACAAAAGAATTTCCAAGCTTCAGAATGACATGCAAAGGATGAATATGACCTTGGGTAACCAACAAGGAAACACTATAGATAAGAAGAAGTCTAAGAGAATCAGAGTCATACGAGGTAAGAAGTCTGTTTATTTAACAAACCTTGGTAAGTCACCATGTGACACAAGAAGTGAGCATTCCGTTCACTCCATTACTACCTAATTATAGTAATGTTCTGCATCCTCATTATTAACTTGAGAATATGAGGGTGACATCAAGGTTGCTCAAATCTTATATAGTTGGTTATTTTTATCTTAGAATTTATTTCAGGTTTAGTAAGTTAAGTTTTGCAAATGAATAATTTCATATCAAAAATAGATAATGGATCGTGAATGGTGAAGACTTTTTCAAAATACCTATTGAAAAATTACTCTTTAGGGTTGTGGGTTGTCCAGTGCTCTATTTATATTCATTTGTGATTAAGAATGCCCTTCACTTTTTTCATTGAAAGATACAGATTCATGGCTCCTGTAACTAGAGGTATCACAAAAAAGGATGCAGTAGATGCAGTTAATGTGTATCTATGTGAAGGAATCCAATCTTCCAGAAAGAAAAAGGAGAGGTCTACAAATGGTGAAAAAGGTTCATCCTCAAACTTTTTTTATTTGTTTGTCATCATGATAATAACTTTAGGGATATGGTGAAGGATTTCACCATTAAAAGAAATGATTTAAAATCTCAAATCATTTTCTCCTTAGAAAAGATATCTCACTACGAACAAATGTTGTCTCTGACAAAGAACACCTTGTGTGCACTGAAAAGAGAACTTAGTGAGTTGACAGATATTTCTGAAGATCACGAAAAATTGAATGATCCCATAATCAATGGGTTTTTCAATAATGAGAAGGAATTCTCTGTAGATGCTGTGAGAAAGCTCTATAATGTCTAGGAAACTTCTTATGAGAATTTATTCTTATGTTTTAAGAAGGATTACTAGGGTTTGGAATAAAAAATATTGTGATTACACATAGCTATTTCAACGATTTTCATCTTACAATGTTTTTAGATTTATTTATTAAATTCTAAGCTATTTGGAAGATGATTTTGTAGTATTAATCTTTATTGGTTTTATATATTGCAAAAATATTTTATAGTATATAGAACCATGATTATCTCATGTACGCTCAAAAGTTAAGTCTATCGTGTCTTTATGCAAATATTGATACAAGATAGAATGAACTTTTGAAAATTCCGCAGTATTGATCTTTCCCTGATCCACTCATATGTGAAAGTACTGAGTGGCTCCGTAAGTTCTCTTATGTTGAGCATTTCCGATTAAATTAATCGATAGGGCCCTCTTGAGATTAACTTATTCGAGTTTACCGGATACAAATCCATGTGGTTTGTTAACGTCCAAAAAATTCCTTATTTTCTTGTAAAAGTAAGGTCGCTCATGTTGTTCTTTCGGGAATGACATTTTATGGGGGAGAGTTCTTAATTGAACTTGTGCTTAATTGCCAAATCTTTGTGGGGAGTGCGGTTATGGAATATTGTAGGAGTTATCTTGTATCTTTATAAACTCCTTGATGAATACACTAAGTTTTGACTATGTGAAATCATCGAAACAAAGTTGATATGTTCTCTTTTAGTCATGAATTATCTCTTTGAGAATTTCATTATGATACCGTAGTTTTCGTACCTTTGCCAATTTATATTGACAAAAAGGGAGAGAATTATTTGGTAGTTCACACTACATACACATGGTTTACGGATCATTATGTAAGGGGGAGTAGTTTTCATTGTGAGATGAAGTATTGACTCGGCGGTAGTGATATATATCACCGTAGTATTATTGTCAAAGTTGTGATGGAATTGGACTTTGATGTTGTGCAATAATATTATGACACTGTATAACAATGATTAAGAACAACTGTTTTCTTATTGTTATGGCTACGTATCTTCAACAACAATGATGCTGAGTTGAACACGTTCAGAATCTCTGGAGTACTTGGAGTAGCGAATAATTCAAGGAATGTTGAAGAGCCAAGGAAATCAAGCATGATGGATGAGAAGCTACAAAGTTTATTTATTTCGTAATCCATATGTATTGATAGATTTGTCACTAAATTTGACAAATAGGGAGATTGTTAGAACACTGCTCGGTCTAACTCGCAAGCATTGCTATCTCAAGCTTGTTTGTCAAGTTTAGTTGATCAAAACTATAATCTTGTTTTTTTAGTCTACTTATAGTTATGTCTCGGATTAGCGATAGAATGTGTAGTTGAGCCTTAGACTTCACGATGTTCATCGATCGAAGACGAAGATCTACTGAGGAGAGCTTGGAGGAACTTCATCAACAAAATGTATGTGGAGACTAAAACTTATGTAACATTCTGAAAAATTCCATATTCTTTCGACCCCAATCCTAATATGTTCGGGTGTTGAGTACTGGAGCTCACAGCCGTTAGAGAGTCCCTTTAACGATTTTCTTCTTCTAAAAGCCTAAGTTTGGGTTCTAACTTACCTGTCATCTCTAATGCTATACCTGGATACCTTGATAAGTCTTCATGTAGTTAGACACATGTTAAGATGCCTTGAATAAAATCTTCTTGCAACTAGACA
Organism: Papaver bracteatum; assembly: GCA_023529315.1. Lineage (NCBI taxonomy): Eukaryota > Viridiplantae > Streptophyta > Magnoliopsida > Ranunculales > Papaveraceae > Papaver > Papaver bracteatum. The sequence continues at coordinate 1,406,184 of JAJJWX010000145.1, forward strand.
GATGGCAAGGGCTTTTTGGAAAAGGGATAAAATTCCTATCTCCCGTCCTTTATTTTCGTCACTTTTCTCTAAATAGTTTTTCCATCTCTAAAACCCCAGTACCAGTGAGTATTAGAGGGAGTAAATCACTATAGTTTTGTTGATATACTTTTCCTTGAGCTGTAATAGTGTGAAGAGGTAAGGAAATTCTCCTTTTAATTTCAAATTGTTCTTTTGACCAACTAGTCGAAGAAAAACTAAATTCCATATGTGTTAAATGATGAAGTTTTTTGTTGTGGAATCAGCGGTTGAGGTAGGGGGTTTTCCTCGAATTGGTTTAGTGTTGAAATTATGCAATCTAATTTCTGAATCTGATGTCTTTATTTCCTTGAATCTCTTGTTTTATTTTGTGCTATTTGGACTTTTATCCTTTATGGTTTATTTGATTTATGAATTCGTTAAATGGGTACTCCATATGCTAGTAAATACTAAAGGTAACCAACTTTGTTCATGAACTCCTTTCAATTTGTCACTGCTTTCTGTTGATTTTGTTCACAAGGCACATGCATGGTTTGAAACTCCATATTTACTATTTGTTTAATCTTGGCACAATGAGTTGCATATAAATTCGAATGCTTATGAATGATTTTTGAAAATTAAAAATGGATTTAGTTCATTCAAGTTCTGATTTTTATCAAAAATCAAGTCTTCAATTGAGTTTCTAAACTAGCCCATCAAGTGTTTGTGAAAAGAACCTTAAATTTCTGCGAAGGTACTTCTGGCCTGTTTTATTGAGTATTTTCGACACAACTATATAACCCATTTATTTTGTTTTTCATTTTTACCTTAAATATGGATTTCTTAGATTTTCAAAGAGACCAAAATATCTGAATTCCAACTCCCAATGATTTTTGTACGAATTTTTAAATGGAGCATGCAGAAACTGCAATTTTGCTGAAAACATGTTTATGCCCTGTTTTGTTGAGACTTTTTGAAATAGGCATACAACTAGTTACTCTTGTTTACCATTTTTATATTGAAGAGGGTGTTATTAGATTTCTAATGATACCAAGTTTTCCGAATTCCATTGCCTAATGATTTTTGTATGAATTTTACATTATGGACTATCAAAACTGCAATTTTCCTGCAATCGTGATCCATGTCCTGTTTTGTCGAGACTTTTCATCATGCCTATGTATCTCATTAATTCTATTTATCATTTTTTTTGTTAAATAGGAGTTTTTTGGCTTTCCAACGAGATAATATTTGCCGAGTTCCTCCGCTTAATGAATTTTCTACGAATTTTAGATTTATTACACTCAAAAATAGAAGTTCCCTTAATAACCGTCTCAAGTTTTGTATTCTGCCTTGTTATTGATGCTTAGTGGTTTGATAAGTTATGTTTTGTTTTGGATATCTTATAGATCTAATGTTGTCTTGTAATTTTACTATCAAGGATGAAGGAGTAAGTTTGCGGAATCAAAAACAAGAATGTTATTACATTTTGATACTTTACTGAATATATACTTCGTTGATTCTTAAGAATGCTGCAGTTGCTGCCACTGCTTGTTTTTTTGCAAGCTTTTAGTTATGAATTTATGAGGTTTTCATAAATTGATTTTGTGGATGTTTCCTTGACGAATACTGATTTGATTTGGAAACTAGTGAACTCTACTATAGGACCGTTGGGCCTTAATTGGCACCCCATCTATGGATGGCAACCCGGAAGACCGTTTGTTTGATAACTGTGGCTGGTATCGGACTACCCTGATGTTGGCGATGGCCTTGTAAATAGTAGATTAATTTTATCTGAATTTTAAGAATGGCAGCTTACAAATGCACAAATGTTTTACATTTATTTGTGGATTTAATTTTTTTGTTTAATGCTCTATTGTCGCACTTATCTTGTGGTGTTAATCGATTATCGTCGTATCCCCTATTGGGCTGTGTCTCACCCCGTTTTGTTTTGTTTTTTCCACATAGTAGGAGTTAACCTGGAATAGTAAACTGCAAAAGGCTTGCGGCAGTGAAGCTAGGGACGCAAAGTTGGTATCTTTTTTGTCGTCCTTCTATATGTATATCATGGCATACGAAATAATTGGGTTTAGGGAGTGTTTTGCAGATACTGTTCATTTCAGTTTTGTTGAATTTTTTCGTTAAGTACTCAAATATGTTAGTATACAAACACCTATTTTGTTAATGAAAGTATTATTGAAGTATTTCAATCCAGATATATCTTTTTGTTTTATATGATTTTCTTTTGGTCTCTATTTAGTATCGAATTAAGTTTTCCTCTTAAAAATTCTCGTGCTCAAACATTTTCTCTTTATGTTTGATTGGAACAAATTACTTCTGTTTTATGTTTTGTATATTGTTTTAGAATTCCGAGTGACAGGGCGGGGGTTCGGCCCTATTGGATGGGTTGAAATCCAACCCATTCGAAGGGAGAATTTACCGGTCTGTTACAACTTATCTATCAATCAGAAGTCTATTCTACTATATCTTATAATAAGGCTAAGCCGTATAACTATATAGACTTTTACATTATGCACATTTGATATTTCGAGCTGAGTTTATCTCGCGTATCTATTTCTCGAAATATGTGTTGGAAACTTTTTTCTATAACTATGTTCATCATTATTCTTGTCGAGTTTAGTTGGAAATAATTTATTTGTTGGAAACTAAATATTAAGTCAAAAGATGATCATGTGGAAATTGCCTTGAAACATCTTACATGATTTATGTGAGACAATCATTTGATGTCGACTTGGAAAGTTTTGTATTGATCATTCGATCACTTGAAAATTACTTGAAGCTAATAGTTTGTGTGAGACAGTTATTGTCATCTTCTAAGGATGTTCCAATGATTGAAATGGCAGTTTAGAATAATTAACCATGTTTGGATACAACATGATATGCATACCTAGTATGCAAACTGCATTGTTATGATTTAGGTCCAGGAACCGTGTTTGCGTACCCAGTATGCAAACGGTTTTAACTGTGAAGGTTCGGTAACCTTGTACCTAGTATGTGAACGGTTCTACCTGAGTTGGGTCCGGGATTGCTGGTCGCGTACCTAGTATGCGAACGGCTGGACAAGGCCAAGATCCGGAGCTGTTGTTCGCATACCTGGTTTACGAGCATAGTGGTAAAGTTCTAAAATCGGTTAAGTATGATTCTCATACTCATGAACCAAAACATTTATAAACTAAGGAATGCAATTTTTTCAAATCGTGGCTTAATGTTCATGAATTGATTCTTGTATAAGTACTTTGTACGATTACGAATCAATCCGATTTTGTTTCAATTTGTTCATATGGATTTCTATGAGATAGTGAACAATTGAACAACTCTATGAGAAACACAATTAGATTCATTTGATTATCTTTCATGATTGATTGATCATCATATTTTATCAAGAAGTGTTAGATGAATGTGGTTAAGACAAAAGTGTTCATATGGCTAACTTCGGTTAACTGTTATTGAGCCAACTCAATATACATGTTTAGGTACGGTTACCCATATCTAAATGAAGGTATATTTCATTTATGTGTAACAAGCTAAGACCATTTAATGATGGAGATTGATTGCTTTATTTTTAACCATACTTAGCTTGAATCTTAAATCAGGTTTTTATCTAAAGGTGAATATTGAATGCTTTTTTACTAAGCTAACTTAGCTTTGATTGTAAGCAACCCTGATTTGAAAGACTATATAAGGGAAAACTCTAGCAACTGGAAAACCTAATCCTGATGCTTTCATGTGTCATAGTTGCGTATTAAAGTCGATTCTCCTTTAACCTAGGTTCTTCCAAAACCATATTAGGTTAACGACTTGAAGACTTCATTTGGGATTCGTGAAGCCAGATCCAACTATTTTCTTTGTAGTTGCGTATTCTGATCTTACTTTTTATATCATATTAAGTACTATCTGTTAGAGCACTTCTCGGTTAAACCCACCAAGTGTTGGTATGTCAAGATTGGTTGTCGTATTTAGTTTTAAAACTCGAGTCGCTTAATTTGTAAACTACATTCAACTTCGATAGGTTAGACTAGAAATGATAGAAGTATTGTGCTCCAGTTACTCAAAAAGATTGGAAGATGGATTGAAGACAACAAAGACATTATTCTTCAGCTTGAGGTTAGTAACTACGACTTGACTTGTTCCATATTTATCTTGTGTCTTTCAAGTCGTGCATATTGAAAACAAAACTGCGAAGCATGAACACTCTAGATAGACATAGTATTAAGGAATACAATACGAGGTTTATTGCTTAACCATTAAACTTTGTAGATAAGACATCGACATAATCGTTTGAATGCTATTGTGATTATGTATGGGTATGAGGTGAGGATTTCATCCTAGGAAACAATGTTTTACATGTGTTTTAAGGAAGTAAGTTCATGAACTTGGTTTATGAATCGAAAATAAAATATCCAGGCGTTGTTGGGATTGTTATTCATTGCATATCTTATGAACGACCAATATGTGTGATTAGTACAACCGCTCATGACTTGTTTGTGTTCTTGGTAAAACTATTCACATAAGGCCCGACTTTTGTATTGGTATGACTTTTATTAGTGAAACCGATCTTAAGTAATCACCTGTGATGGTATGATCGGGTTTTTTATTATGTCTGACCAAATATGGGAAAGGGGAACCAATCCTAGTAAGGGGTGCAGTACATCACAAAGGGGAACCGATCCTTGTATGGGGTGCAGCAAGGTTTATAGCAGAAAGGGGAACCGATCCTATGGACATGTGCAACACATATAATTTATATGTGGGGAACCGATCCTAGTACCTAGTTGTTGATGGTGGTTTTTAGTTTAGGGTTAAAATCGCAAAACCCTAGTCATACAGTGACGTCACAGAACTTGAGTAATAATGTCTCCAATAAGCACATTTATTGAACCCTTTAATATGTCTGCGAGAAAATTACCAGGGTACCTTTTTTTAAATATACTAATTAGGGTTTCGATAGGCCAAACCCTGATTCCCACACCACATATGCCAATGGAAAACCATGCCATCCACGTCTCCGCGCCAAGGCATGCCAACCATGCCAGCCGCACCACCGTGCCATTGGAAAACCATGCCAGCCACATCTCCATGCCAAATTATGCCAACCATGCCAGCCGCACCACCGTGCCAATGGAAAACCATGCCAGCCACGTCTCCGCGCCAAAGCATGACAACCATGCCAGCCGCACCACCGTGCCAATGGAAAACCATGCCAGCCACATCTCCGCGCCAAAAGCATGCCCACCATGCCAGCCGCACCACTGTGCCGATGGAAAACCACACCAGCCACGTCTTCGCACCAAAAGCATGCCAACCATGCCAGCCGCACCACTGTGCCGAGGGAAAACCATGCCAGCCACATCACCGCGCCAAGGCATGCCAACCATGCCAGCTGCACCACTGTGCCAATGGAAAACCATGCCAGCCACTTCACCGCGCCAAGGAATGCCAACCATGCCATCTCCACCACTGTGCCAATGGCAAACCATGCCAACCACACATCTCCGCGCCAAGGCATGCCAACCATGCCATCCGCACCACTGTACCAATGGCAAACCATGCCAGCCACGTCTACCACGCCAAGGCATGCCAACCATGCTAGCTGCACCATGCGCCCATGGCATTCCAAATCCTTGGCCCCACCATGCCAAGCAAACCGCACCTAGCCTTGGCCCCAACCATGCTAGCCGCACCATGCGCCAATGGCATGCCAAACCCTTGGCCCCACCATGCCAAGCCAACCGCATCTTGCCTTGGCCCCACCATGCCAAGACGTCCGTGCCAAACCCTTGGCCCCACTATGCCAAGTGTCACATGCCCATTTAATCGCCTAAAATTTTCACGGGACATGACCGGCAATACTATGTGGTTCAGTGAATCAACTTCACCCACAAGTACTCAGCCTTGCACACTTGCATCAAAGTATGCATCTGCCTTCACTCATAAGGCAATACGCAACGGAAGTCTTTTCTTCTTTCTCTCTAACTCTTCATGCCCCCATAAGCATAAGAGGTTCTGCCATGCACTTCAACAATTCTCACACAAACCAGCAACACAATGAACACAAATACATGACACAATTAACCCATTTTATTGTATCAAAGGAAGATTACAAAACTCGTCCATCACATGGACCAAAAACAAGCCATTCACCCTCTTGGTGAATGCCTAACTCTCTCAAACATGAGACTAACTCTCTCCTATGTAGCCTATTCCACTCTTCTTGCATCATCCTTAAGTTTGGGCCAACTCAATTCCATGGATATGCATCGATGCCAACATCACACGTTGCATCTGTTAACTTTGGCCATGTCTTGCCTTTCCTCAATGAAGCCTTATTGTGTCGGCCAATAAGATTCATTACTTAGACAAATGTATTTACAATGTAGCGCCACTCTTGCACTTCATTGGCCCTGTAGGGTTATGCCATTCTTGACACTTGACAGTCTATACAGTATACCGCTATTATGGATTCACAATGCGCCATTACGGCTGAACACTGACTTGGCCTGCAACTCTGTAACGCATCATCATTATGCATCACTTGCAGCACCGCAACAAACCTCCCCCACCTAATCCGTTCAACGTCCTCGTTGAACGCAACAAAGTATACTCGTTATACTTGTTCTCTGGCCTTGTACGCTTCTAAGTTCTTCTTAGAAATCAGCAAACTTTGTTTAGCCTTCATCTTTGCCAAAACTTTTATGCATAGTACCAAATGCCATCACTTAGCTTACTTCCTTGCCATTGATCCTACTGACTTTTACTTTGTTGTTACGTCGCGACCGCTTTCAACTCCATCTCAAATCATATATCAACACCTAAATGCAAACTAGAAATTCTTCTTGCCAACTCCCTGAATTAGACTTGAATTTCACTTGAATCATTTGTGCCTAAGTGTACACAATCAATGATTCCTACATCTGATCACAATGATCATTACCATAGTCTTACGCCTTCATTCTCCGACTTTAGTTGCACCACGCAACTTAACAGGACTTACAAGACTTGGCCTTAAGCTTCAATCATTTTGCGCCTTCGCCAAACATGCCATGCCTTAAGGTATGCACTTCATGATTTCATACCATTCTTGGTATGCGCCTCAACCTATGGCTTTTGTTGCACTTTGCAAACATCAGCACCTTCACTAGATTTGGCCTTCAAATCATGTTGCAAACTTCACCTTCTCGGACTCGCATCATTTGTATGCCAAAGAACCAGCGCCTCGCTGTTCTTGCATCGTCACAACACCTTGATTGAAATGCATGACTTTGGTATAGTCATGACTTAGGATACCCCTAACATTAGACCGCCTTCCCAGAGACCAGGCATCCTCTTCACGCGCCTTTGAAACCAGCACTTTAGGCATCACTTGCTCTTTCAAACTGCTACGCTTTAATGTAGTGGAAAAACAACATCATGTTCTTCCTAGCAATGAGTTACTCTTAACTCATTTACTTGATGGACTTACATCTTCATTCTTGCTGCGTTACTCCATGCTATCGATGCCATATGCCGTCGCACTTCCACATAACTCTCAACAGCAAACTCGACTATGCCACCAACTCTTCTATTTGCTTCTTTCAATTTCAGCGTCTTCTATTGTATATTTTGGCTTAATATACTGTGTAGCATCTTCTACGCGAATTAGCTTTACTTTGAACGTAAGAGGCAAGATCTTTAACTTCAAATACCCTCATTCACTACTACCTTACATAGAGAGACTTCATTCCAACACCAAGGTCCAATCGACCCAAACTGAAAGTATACTCAAACTTGAGCAAATACTCACGCCAACTGATTGAAACTTGTAAGACCTAACAAGCCTTGCAATACTGACTTCAACTTCGCTTCTAAGCAACAAAGGAAGCGAGACATCACCTATTGTCCCCAATGTAGCAATTCACTTTTCCACATGCACTCTTCCAACTATCAACGTTCGTATGCAACTCCCATAACGAAGCACACTATAATTAACAATTAGTTGAATACTCCTTTTAGACTGATGCTATCATTTTGCTTTAGATTTCATGAAGATTTCTTCAACAATGGCCACGTGCCATCTTTATGCATCACCACTACTTTGTCCCTATTCTCCTATGTATCTATGAGTCGCCTAATTTTGCATTTCCAACCGCATCATGCATCTTGGCCATGCCCAAATCTCATTTGGCTCATGCTATTGTTGCATATATGCTATGCAAATTAGCACTCAATTCTTGACACAAACTTGTGCACCTTTGCACAACTCGAACGGACTTAACTTGGTGATTCTGAGCATCACCATAGAGCTCAGCAAAGTCATATCACTCAATGACTTCCGCGGATAATTACCTTGGACAATATTAACAAGGCACAATCCTTGTAAATGAGGCGCCCCTGCCTATGTTCCATGAAGCAAGAATACCACATTCTTCTTCAAACTTGGAACTCATTTTTACTTCCCATGCACATCTGGAAACTCTTGTCTTTCCCCTCCGCCAAAATCAACTTGAGTAGCAACAATTGTTGATTTGCAGTCAACAAGAATATCCGCTTGTGGTTATGATCAATTGCAGGTCTTTGGACACCCTTGTCCAAGCATATTGATCCCACTAATAAACCAGGTGCAAGCACACTCCTTGTGCTCGTCTAGCATCAACGAAGAACTCTTTTCAAACGCAATACCGTGGTGTATCGATATTCCCCTAACTTGCGCTTCTGTCTTCAGCCTTTCAATAAGCTTTATGCTAGATAAGAATTGGCCATCCAATTCTTCTTTTATGGCATCACAATTTCCACAAAAATGCTGATTCACAATCAGACTTTGCATTACCACCAAGGTACATGCAATCAAGAGAAATAACTTTAATCTTCCAACCAACTGGCTACGATGAAAACACCTTCAATCTATCACATATACATGTTCTTCATCTTCTTTTCTACTGCAAATGCCATTAACTTCTTTGTATTCCGGAATTTCCCCTAAAATTCCCATTACAACACGTAATGTACTCGCTAATGATAACACCACAAAGATATGCATTCCAAATGCCTAATCTTTGTATACTTGTGAGAAACATGGACTTTAACACCTGACTTGCACCATAGAAGTCAGCACACTCCTTAGTTTTGTCATGCAATCACTTGAAAACCCAGTTTTCAATGATTCTTGCTCGTTCGTCTAACACTTTGGGATGGAATTTTGACACCTTTGTCATAAACTTTCATGGCATGCTGCTACTTCAAGCTTCAAGTTCATTCCAATTGATATTTCCACACAAGACCAACTTTTTCTAGTCTCTATACTAGTGAAACCCAAACAATTCACAACTGAATTCGACAAACAAATGACACCAACTTGAGTAAAAAGAGAGAAAAATCAGCAACTGTGTCCCCTAAACACAGCTCTGATACCCGCTTGTCACATGCCCATTTAATCGCCTAAAATTTTCACGGGACATGACCGACAATACTATGTGGTTCAGTGAATCAACTTCACCCACAAGTACTCAGCCTTGCACACTTGCATCAAAGTATGCATATGCCTTCACTCATAAGGAAATACGCAACGGAAGTCTTTTCTTCTTTCTCTCTAACTCTTCATGCCCCATAAGCATAAGAGGTTCTGCCATGCACTTAAACAATTCTCACACAAACCAGAAATACAATGAACACAAAGACATGACACAATTAACCCATTTTATTGTATCAAAGGAAGATTACAAAACTCGTCCATCACATGGACCAAAAACAGGCCATTCACCCTCTTGGTGAATGCCTAACTCTCTCAAACATGAGACTAACTCTCTCCTATGTAGCCTATTCCACTCTTCTTGCATCATCCTTAAGTTTGGGGCAACTTAATTCCATGGATATGCATCGATGCCAACATCACATGTTGCATCTGTCAACTTTGGCCATGTCTTGCCTTTCCTCAATGAAGCCTTATTGTGTCGGCCAATAAGATTCATTCCTTATCCAAATGTATTTACAATGTAGCGCCACTCTTGCACTTCATTGGCCTTGTAGGGTTATGCCATTCTTGACACTTGACAGTCTATACAGTATACCGCTATTATGGCTTCACAATGCGCCATTACGGCTGAACACTGACTTGGCCTGCAACTCTGTAATGCATCATCATTATGCGTCACTTGCAGCACCACAACACCAAGCCATATGCGCCATTTTGCCTTGGCCCCACCATGCCAGCCTTCCACATGCGGATATCAAAATGAAGGTGTGTGAAGATCAACGACCACCCTTCCATCCTAGATGCAAATCCTAGCCATCCAAGGTCACCAAACAATGCATGGTAACCTTTGGCCCAAAACCCTAGTTTTGGCCACGCCAAACCGCGCCAAGGCATTCCATGCCCCATGTGCCAATGGCATGCCGACCACCTTGTCGTACCCCACCATGCTGGCCTTCCCTATGCGGATACTAAAACGAAGGCGTGCGACGATCAACGGCCACCCTTCCATCTTAGATACGAATCCTAGCCGTCCAAGGTTGCCAAACAAAGCATGGCAACCTTAGAATTCTACATGAGTTTTACTTTCGGGCTATTTTCACCTCCCGGACGAGCTCAAAACCGAAATACTCTCGCGTTGAGAGATATGAAATTCTTTTCCGTACAGAATGGAGGGGCGGACCATCAAAATCCGAGTCCGTATGAGAATTATACATCAATTCTAGTAAAGGGAGTTAATTGGGGTTTCAACATACCAAACCCTAATTTAGACAAAGCCGCAAGCGCTTCCCCTCCAAGCCACACACTGCCAGTGGCTTCACTCCACGATAAAGACATGTCAGCCATGCTTTCATGCCGCTGGCTACCAAACAAAGGGTTGCAACGATCAACGACCACCCTTCCGTTTAAGATGCAGATCTTAGCCGTCCAAGGTCACCAGCTAAAGGGTTGCAACGATCAACGACCACCCTTCCGTTTAAGATGCAGATATTAGCCATCCAAGGTCACCAGCTAACGCATGGCCACCTTTGGCCCAACGCTAAAATCCTAGCCTGGTCACGTCAAAATCCCAACCTGGCTACGACGCCTATCTTTTGGTCACGACACCAACCTGGCTACAACGCCTATCCTTTGGTCACGACACCAACCTGGCTACGACGCCTATCCTTTGGTCACAGCACCAACCTGGCTACGACGCCTACCCTTTGCTCACGGCACCAACTTGGCTACAAACGCCAAATCCTTTAGCCACGACACACATAGATACATATTTTCCACGAAAACACTCGAGACATCAACGCATGTCACAAACTGGGGGATGCTCATTGGGTATTGGATTGGCGGTTTACAGCATGCGGCGTACACTACGCCTGTTATAAGAAAGTGTCATAAGGATTAGGCGGTTAGTAAATACAGGGAGTAATGGTGAAACATTTTCTTTTCTGGAACATCAATTCCAGGCGTTACAGGTTACCACCTCCTCCCATATACTCACCCGTTTTCCATTTCTTAATGAGACCAGAGTACGTTTCACTTCGACTTGTATAAATAGGCATTACCTATTTCCACCGAATAACAAGTTCAGGTCAGGAACAAACAACACTCATAAAAAATTTGCTAGCTCTCCATCTGTTAGCTTCCCACTTTCTGATACAAGTCGTAAAATAACTACTCTTCCAGAATCAACTATTCTAGTCTCAACACTTTCTTCGCTTCCCTCCCCCAAACCAACCCTTCTCCTTCACTTTGTGACCGAAGCAAGTCTGGAACGACCATTTCTCGGTTTAGGCCGGATTTGTACAGATTGATCTCTCAAATCTAAAGTACTCCCTTGTAGTACATTGTTTAGGGTTTAAATTCGTTTCTCACCCACACACCCGAAATTACCAAAATCAGCAGAAACCATTTTCACCCTCAAACAATTGGCGACCATAGTGGGAGATTGATCTTTCGGTTAGAATGTCAATTTTAGACCATCGATCTCATGCTTCGACTCAGACATCAAGATGGTAGAAGCAGGAAATCCTCTCAGGAACAGAGACTCAGTTACTGACGACCCGGTTATCATTCTTGACACGGCAAGGGATGACAGGGGACTTCCTAGAGATTAAAAGCGAATGATCCAACCAGGGATCGACGACTCGATTATCAGATGAGACGAATGCGGGGCTTTCCACAATCACGACGATGCTTCCCATAAAACTCGGTCTTACACCCGGAAGGTTCCCTTTTCATCAGAAGACCTGAAAAACCGAGTAAGTTTTACCTAGAAAAGATACATGGTTTGCTATTTCAAATTTTCACGGGAATAATAAAACCGATAGCCATGTTATGTTTCACCCATTTCATCTACCAACACACGATTCCATGGTTTCCTGGGATATTTGCGTTACTTGCAATCTAACCAAGGCAACAATATTCCCAAAACAATCCATTCCAAAAGAATAATCCAAAACCCTCAAGGTAACATTTGTCTATCAACCCAAGAAATCCAGGAAATCAAAACCATAAACTAGGCGTTTCATTCGCCTTTCAAAAAAAAAAAAAACAGTCGCCCACCCGTACGTGCCTACTTTGTATAATAATGATTACCCATCACCATTCATGAGGTAATCGACGTTACTACGTTGATATTTAGAGAGGAATTGTCTATCATGAAGTATTTCTACAAGTTTATGAAAGTCATACCCATGGCTAGGGTTTACACCAGTTCAGAAGAAAAATATTTCTACAGATTTATGGAAGGCATACCTATGGCTAGGGTTTGCACCAACACAAGAAAAAAAAGAGAACAAATTGGAAGAGAAACGCTGGAGTACATCGCTGGAATATGCTTGCCCACTTTATTGCTACCACGCTACCGCTAATACCAGGACGTGATAATAAGGATACGAGATAAAAAGGGGAGCCAACCCCTTTCATAAGCATAACAATTTTTAGAATTTGAATAAGGAAAGGATTTCCTGTTTGAGCTACGTATGGAAAGAGGTAACTGGGCCCGCAAGAACAAGCCTCCACGGTGCCAAACAGTCCGCTCCATGCCAAGCCAACAGTACGCACCATGACCAGCCAACATTCTGCGCCATACCAAATCCAAGCCAGTGCCCATTCCAAGACGATCTAGAGCTAACAACTTGCATCCTTCCAGCACCAGCAGCTTGCATCCTTCCAGCACTAACAACTTGCATCTTTCCAGTGCCAGTAGCTTGCATCCTTTTCGGCGCTAACAACTTGCACCCTTCCAGCGCTATCTTCTCCGCTCCACAACCAGCCCAAAGCAGCGCCATCCTCACCCTTCGAAACAACGCCATGGCTCCAGCACTCCGTGATCAAAACTGTGCCATCTCTGCATGATACACCTATGATCACCAGAACCAGGGCCGCTTCCGCCACCCCAACGTTTCTTCAAGTATGACATCTCCAGCCATCACCAGAGACGCTGATACTCCACCATAAGGGCAAGATACTGGAAGAGCCGGAAGAAGCCGACCACATTTTACCACTGTTGATTTGATGAAAAGACAAAAGGTTCTCGTAAGGCTCAGACAGACGTGTTTATAACTTGGAAAGAGATAGATATTTCCTCAAGACACTGACGGAGCGGCCACCATAAGATTTATGTCAACCCAAGAGGGAGCTGATAAGGAATACTTTTAATATCTGACGCAGACACTTCAGCAGGATGTGACTTTATAGATGAATGGGATCGCGTTGCTTTTGAACGCCCAGTAGAAGGGAATCAACAATCCAATTTCATCACATGCAAAGATCAGGAATAACTTCTCCAAAATCGAGGCAAAGAAAATCAGCGACCTTCCTGAATTCACAGAGACCCTCTTCCCGTCAGGAGATGCATGATTTCTGGGGACTTCGCCCACAAAATCCTGCAGTCTATGATGAAACAACTATGTGAGATTTTATATTTCTCCAAGGCGTAGCGTTAAGACATATTTGCATCCCTCAACCACACTGTATCAGGAAAGCAGTTGTTTCCATCTAGGGAAGCCGTTCCCAAACCCCAACCTCTCTTGGAAAGCAAGATCAATAGATGGAACTGGGGACTCATAACCACTGTTCACTTGAGGGATGTCGATTTTGACAGAATGCTGAGTGACGCAGTCTCCGGCTTCAATATTATAACCGTCAAGGCTCTGAGAGTTTCAAGGCGTCGTTTTAACATTCTCTCTAGAAGTGACTCCGCTTCAACGTTCGCTTCAGAAGCCGCTCCGCTTCAGCGTTATATCCATAAGCTGATCCAGGATCCGAAGCAACATTTGGCTCCTTAAGTATCAACATCCTCTCCAAGAGCCGAAGCCGCTTCAAAACCACACCTTCCTTCAAAGGGTCGTGCCACCATAGTTCTCGTGTCAAGGATCATGATCACAGTCATCCAATCTCCGTAGTCATGGATAACTTTTGATCCATCCCGTCAAAACTCATGACCATGGACAGTTTGCTCGCTTACGCATCCAGCCAATCCTTTTACTTTAATGTATTCCCATACAATTCTAGCCAACCTACTTTGTTCCCACGACAATGCAATATCCTCTGATTACATCTGCTACCAAGAACTGTTGCCGCTCATTTTTTGATACCGGCCAGAGCTTCACCGCAATGATAATCACTACAAGGTAGCCCGTACTCCTCCATATTTTAGTTTCACGTAGAATAAGTAACAAAATCACCAGTACGAACGCACGATGGTGATATCTTTATCATGGTCAACCCACTGACCATACAATATGGAAACATGTAAACCATACTTGGGGACTTAGGATCTACACGGAATCCTTTCACTATCAAATCTCAGAAGACACAGTCAACCATAGGCCATAATTACAACAAGGTCATCTACTCTTCAAGGGCGTAGCTCAAGAATGTCATCACGACGCCTTTAACACTTTACGAGGACGCGGCAGATCCCAAGCATGATCATAGGAAAACAACTTCAGAAACTAAAGAAAAATGCGACTGGGGATTGCTCATCGCAGTCCATCCCGACGACCATCAAAGACTCATGAGATAACTCCAGAGATGCAGCTGAAATATTTTCTTGAAGAAACAGAGGGAGCCACGATAAACAACATAACTATCTCATTCCTGCCTCTTCGCTATCCAGAATATTTCGTCCATGTGCATCCCAATGTCACATACAGAAGAGTACAATAATCTTGTATCAAATATTGTGGACATGGATTCAAGGCGATGCGATGAAATTAAGGTACACATGGGGACTACCAGCATGAGATGCTTTTATTCCCCTCAACCTGGTTATTTCTAATTTCAATATCATCACTGCAGAAGTTTTACGAGCCGCGGGAATTTCTCAACATGAAGCCGTACATGTACATTGAAAACTCCAAAAGCACGCCACAAAGATGCATTCACATATCCAGCCATGCCATCGTATCTAACAGAAATATAACTGGGGACTGCTTACCTCATCCCATACGATAGTCCAAGATTCAGAAGCTGGTTCAAAGGATGTCTCTTGGAACAAAGTCCTTGAAGACTTAATAGCAGCACATCAGCAACAAAATATCTCCCAACTCAACTATCTCATCCTGTGTCTTCGGAAGATTTCTACCATATAATCATCTACAACATATCAATCATCGCGATCAGATGGTCTAGACACTGAACAACCTCAAGTCAATGATGGACCGACAATGCAACAACAATCTCCAAGATTAGCCCTGACATGATCGTTGCCAAGCATATATTTCATCCATCCATCCCAAGAATGCAGTGGAGTTTTTGTAAATTTTGGAATCCGCTAGAGAGACACTGTAGACGAAAGCACAGATCTAGATGAGCAACAGAAGAGGGTCAATACCTCTTTTCATGCGAACGGAGTTTCTAGAGTTTGAACAGAATGAAGATTCCCTCTTGCTCCATGAACGGGAATAAATGACTGGGCACGACTATGCCGCTCGGGCCCGCAACATTCCTCCTGAATTCTTTCTGAATTTTACTGTCGAGCCGTTTTCAACTCCCGAACGAGCTCAAAACCTAAATATTCCCGCATTAGGAGATAGGAAATTCTTTTCCATTCATAATGGAGGGGCGGACCGTCAAAATCCAAGTCCGTAAGAGAATTCTACAACGATTCTAGTAAAGGGCGCTAATTAAGGTTTCAGCATGCCAGACCCTAATTTAGACAAAGTTTCCATCATTCCGCGGAACTGAAGCCGGTCGTCATCCTTCTACGAAACTGAATCTAGTCGTCATCCTTCCGAGGAACTCAAGATAGATCCACTCTAAGCCGCGCAACGCAAGCGGCTCCATTCCAAGACGACCAATGTTGACGGATCCATTCCAAGCCGCACAACACCTGCGGCTCCCATTCCAAGCCGACCAACGCTAGCGGATCCGTTTCAAGTCGCACCATGCCGATGGATTGCCAAGCCAAGCCAACAACACCAACAACTCGCCAAGCCAGCGTCATGATCTTCCCTAACCCAACCAAGATGATGCATAGCCAGACTAAGCCGACGATCTTCATCTCACCACTTCACGGTCTACACCACAAATAGAATCTATGCAAGTCCGCCAAACACGGGGATCATGAACTCTCCTTACCTCTCGAAAAAGGTTAGTCGGAACTTCCTGACCATCTTTTCACGACTTGTTGTTTTGATTTTTGTCCTAGCCTGTCACCATCTTATGCTTACCTCGCAACTATGCTCCCGTTCCGAGCTAAGAAGGGGACTTAATGTTGATGGTGGTTTTTAAAAACCCTAGTCAGACAGAGACGTCACAGAACTTTAGTAATAATATCTCCAATAAGCACATTTATTGAACCCTTTAATATGTTTGCGAGAAATTTACCAGGGTACCTTTTTTTAGATATACTAATTAGGGTTTCGATATGCCAAACCCTGATTCCCACACCACATGTGCCAATGGAAAACCATGCCAGCCACGTCTCCGCGCCAAGGCATGCCAACCATGCCAGCCGCACCACCGTGTCATTGGAAAACCATGCCAGCCACGTCTCCGCGCCAAAGCATGGCAACCATGCCAGCCGCACCACCGTGACAATGGAAAACCATGCCAGCCACGTCTCCGCGCCAAAAGCATGCCAACCATGCTAGACGCACCACTGTGCCAATGGAAAACCATGCCAGCCGCACCACTGTGCCGATGGCAAACCATGCCAGCCACGTTTTCATGCCAACCATGCCAGCCGCACCACTGTACCGAGGGCAAACCATGCCATCCACATCACCGCGCCAAGGCATGCCAGTCGCACCATAGTGCAATGGAAAACCATGCCAGCCACATCACCGCGCCAAGGCATGCCAACCATGCTAGCTGCACCACTGTGCCAATGGAAAACCATGTCATCCACGTCTACCACGCCAAGGCATGCCAACCATGCTAGCCGAACCATGCGCCCATGGCATGCCAAACCCCTGGCCCCACCATGCCAATACAACCGCACCTAGCCATGGCCCCAACCATGCAAGCCGTACCATGCGCCCCTGGCATGCCAAACCCTTGGCCCCACCATGCCAAGCCAACCGCACCTAGCCTTGGCCCCAACCATGCTAGCCGCACCATGCGCCAATGGCATGCCAAACCCTTGGCCCCACCATGCCAAGCCAACCACACCTTGCCTTAGCCACACCATGCCAAGCCATCCGTTCCAAACCCTTGGCCCCACTATGCCAAGATATCCGCGCCATTTTTCCTTGGCCCCACCATGCCGACCTTCCCCATGCGTCTATCAAAATGAAGGTGTGTGGTGATCATCGGCCACCCTTCCATCCTATATGCAAATCCTAGCCATCCAAGGTCGCCAAACAATGCATGGTAACCTTTGGCCCAAAACCCTAGTTTTGGCCACGCCAAACCGCGCCAAGGCATGCCATACCCCATGTGCCAATGGCATGCCGACCACCTTGCCGCGCCCCAACATGCCGGCCTTCCCTATGCATCTACCAAAACAAAGGCGTGTGACAATCAACGACCACCCTTTCATCCTAAATACGAATCCTAGCCGTCCAAGATTTCCAAACAACACATGGTAACCTTAGAATTCTTCTTGTGTTTTACTTTCGGGCTGTTTTCACCTCCTGAACGAGCTCAAAACCGAAATATTCCCTCGTTAGGAGATAGGAAATTATTTTTCGTACAGAATGAAGGGCGGACCATCAAAATCCGAGTCTGTATGAGAATTCTACATCGATTCTAGTAAAGGGAGCTAATTAGGGTTTCAACATACCAAACCCTAATTTAGACAAAGCCGCAAGCACTTCCCTTCCAACCCACACACTGCCAGTGGCTCCACTCCACGATAAAGCCATGTCGGCCATGGTTTCATGCCTCTGGCTACCAAACAAAGGGTTGCAACGATCAACGGTCACCCTTCCGTTTAAGATGCAGATCTTAGACATCCAAGGTCACCAGCTAACGCATGGCCACCTTTGTCCCAACGCCAAAATCCTAGTCTGGTCACGTCAAAATCCCAACCTGGCTACAACGCCTATCCTTTGGTCACAACACCAACCAGGCTATGACGCCTATCCTTTGGTCACGACACCAACCTGGCTACAACGCATATCCTTTGGTCACGACACCAACCTGGTTATGATGCCTATCCTTTGGTCACGACACCAACCTAGCTACGACTCCTACCCTTCGTTTACGGTACCAACTTGGATATAAACGCCAAATCATTTGGCCATGACACATGTAGCTACATGTTTTCCCTGAAAGCACTCGAGACATCAACGCATGTCATAAACTGAGGGATGCTCATTGGGTATTGGTTTGGAAGTTTACAGCATGCGGCGTACACTACGCCCGTTATAAGAAAGTTTCATAAGGATGAGGCGGTTA
The DNA here is from genome assembly GCA_023529315.1 of Papaver bracteatum. NCBI lineage: Eukaryota > Viridiplantae > Streptophyta > Magnoliopsida > Ranunculales > Papaveraceae > Papaver > Papaver bracteatum. Next base: position 1,424,989 of record JAJJWX010000145.1, read on the forward strand.
GAAAATACATGGAGTAATTTTGAAACATTTTCTTTTATGGAACATCAATTCCAGGTGTTACCGGTTACCACCTCCTCCCATTTACTCACCCGTTTTCCATTTATTAATGAGACTAGAGTACGTTTCACTTCGACTTGTATAAATAGGAATTACCTATTTCCACCGAACAACAAGTTCAGGTCAGGAACATACACCACTCATAAAATATTTGCTAGCTCTCCATCTATTAGCTTCCCACTTTCTGATACAAGTCGTAAAACAACTACTCTTCCAGAATCAACTATTCTGGTCTCAACACTTTCTTCGCTTCCCTCCCCAAAACCAACCCTTCTCCTTCACTTTGGGACCGAAGCAAGTCTGAAATGGCCATTTCTTGGTTTAGGACGGATTTGTACAGATTGATCTCTCGAATCTAAAGTACTCCCTTGCAGTACATTATTTAGGGTTTAAATTCGTTTCTCACCCACACACCCGAAATTACCAAAATCAGCAGAAACCCTTTTCACCCTCAAACACTAGTCAACCGAATTTTGGAAAACTAGTGTGGCTATGCACAGTACTCACATTGAAGGTAGTACTGAAACTTGTTTTGGTAGAACCGTTAAACCTATGATTGTGATTAAATATTTGTTTGATCAATCGCATAGTTCTTAAAAGTCAGATGAACCAATTCTAAACTTGTTTAGAAGTGTGGCAAATTGGTTTCAAGGTTGTAAGTGTGAAAGAGAACTTACAAAGTAAGGATGTCGACATACTTTGAACACGTGTTGTGAATGTTTATTTCTTTAATTGTTCAAAGTTATTCCTTAATAGCTAAGGGAAGAGAATCCCGGGATCAAAACATAAGTAAGTTGAGAATATTTTAATTAAGGTTATTAATTTCATTTTGTAGGGAAATATAAGAATTGGTAATGTGCATTTACTAATTAGATTTTCCGAGAGATTTCGATCATTATTTTTGGACAGATAATTCCCAGGAATTATGGAAACCGAATTTGTGCTTTAATGAATATATTGAGAATATTTTTGGTTTTGGAAATTTCTTGGTGTCCAAACTTCCTTGTCTATAAATACTTGAAGTTTGACTTTCTAGAAAACTAATCCTTCTTGACAGCAAACTTCCTCGGTTGTGTTGTTACTAGTGAATCCGGCTATTCAGAGAGGAGAGTAACCTAATTAGGCGAAATCTATCACGCCCGCTCAGTTTAAAGTCTTCTTTGGGATTGAGAAGCTCTATTAGTACCGTTGGTAGGAAACTAGATAATTTCAGTTTATCTTTTGTTTTCGATTGATTTGATTAACTAACAGTTGTTGAATCTTTGATTACACATATTTTTTTATTCTTGAGAACCTTCTCTTATGATATAAGGCTCACTCAAACTAGATCAAAGATTTAACGTTTCTACGGATCTAAGTTTTTCTAGATCTGTAAGATATATTCATTAATTTTCCATTGTTAATAGACTTCATTCTGTGTGACAAATCAATAAGGAATCAAGTTTGTTACAAATCAATAAGGAATTAAGTTTATTTTTGCAGATTGTTACTTTGAATATTAAATCGAAGATTGAAGATTTTGAAGATTTGAAGAAGAAGTTGTTGTGAACCATTAAGAAGATAAATTAGATCTAGTCATAAAGAGAATGCATGTTCTGCTAGGATATCTGGTATGAAATATCTATTGAGAACTTCGGTTCTGCTAAATATTATCAAATCAAGAATACTGTTGAAGCTGAATAACTAGGATTTTAGTTTACTTAGTATTGTCTACACGAAGTTGCAGGTTTACTTTTTGTAACATCTTAATTCAATTGAGTATTCAAAATTGGACTAGGTCTCGGGGTTTTTCTGCATTTGCGGTTTCCTCGTTAACAAAATTCTGGTGTGTGTGCTTTACTTTATTTCCGCATTATAATTGTTTTATATTATAATTAAAGTAAATACACTTGTACGTTAACTAGGCACTTGATATTTATCTTATAAGGTTTTACTATTATCAAGTGAACACTTTGTTCTAGTATTGTCTCGATTTCATATGCATAGACGATCACACAAAGTGTATTGGATTTCTCCACTTGACTTTGGTATTCTCATATTGTTAGGCCAGTCCGGACTAACCCTATTTCAAGTGGACACTGTGTTGAAATATTCCTTGAGTGATTGTATCTCCAAGAGGTTTATACACAGTGGGTCTTGTATAGGTTGTGATCAAAATAAAAGATTGTGGTGTATTTGGGTACCCTCATCTTTTCAATTGGTATCAGAGCAGTCAAACACAAAAATATCTAACAATTTGTGTTTGGTGTGATCCAACCTATAAGTTTGAATCAAATGGTTAATTCAGTTAATGTACCTCCATAGCTTGATGCCTCAAACTATCTATGGTGTAAAATGGTTATGCAATCTTTTTTTTCCAATCTCATAACTTTAACACTTGGGTTTTAGTCACTGATGGGTATGAACACCCAAAAGTACTGGTCAACAACTCAACCCCTGAGTTTAGACTAAAGGAATTGAAAGAATTCGACAATGAAGAAAAATTGCTTTCAAAGAAAAATTCTTATGGATAAACGCCATTATACATGCTGAACTCGAGACCTCCATCATCATGTAACCAAGTGTAAAACATCAAAAGAGGCTTGGGATATTCTTAATATCGTATTTGAAGGAAATGCCTCTGGAAAAAAAGCTAGGATTTAAACCCTATCTTCTAGATGGGAAAATCTTTGTATGGATGAAGACGATACCTTTGATGAGTTTGATAAAAAAACTTTCTGAAATTCTAAGGTCTTTACCACCAACATACCAATCTAAAAAGCATGCCATCATGGAAGCTAATGATCTTTCCATACTATCTAGAAGCGCTCTAGTTGGTAAATTAAAGATCTTTGACCTTGAATACCAATTCAAGAATGAAGAGGGTATTACCCTTAAAGATGTAACTAAGACTTGTTTTTCGAATACAAAAACTGAGAATTGCAGTGTTGATACGACTGCACGATAATTTAGAAAGTTATTAAGACAAAAGAAAAGGAGTTCTTCTCCTTCTAAAAATTCACAAAAATGTGTAGAGAATAGAGAACAAAATAATTCTGATAGCTCTAATTGTCCCAAGGATCAAGAGAACAAAGCTTTTCATGCAATTGTTGAATGCACACCTGAAAAAGATACATAAGTAACTTCAGAATCAAAGGCACTTGAATGTGATAAACTTTGCAAAGAGAATGAAAGTCTTAAAAAGGAAACTTGATATTCCATATAAGGATATAGAATGTGTAAGCAATGGTCAAACTTATCTTGAAGTCTTGAAAGAATACAGAAAACAAAAAAGTGATGACCGAGAAGCTCCATAGCAAAAGTGACTCAACTGTGATCTTCGTGAAGAGAATGAAAGATTGAAAAAGGAACTTTATGATCTGTATGAGGATATATAGATTATTAGCAATGAGCAAGATTATATTGGATCCATGAGAAGTTACAGAGAGCAAATCGAAGAAAGTCATGATCGAGAAAGGAAACTATATGCAGAGTTAGAGAACCTAAAGAACACTGAGGTAAGTAATTCTACCGAATCTAAAATTTCTTTAGATTATAAAGTTCAAATTGATAAATTTAAGGTTGATTTAGATAATGCTCTCGAAAAAATAAAAATGTTGGAGAAAGAGAATATGAGTCTAAAAGCGGACTTAAAAAATTCGATAGTAGCACAAAACAACTTGACTCAATGTTGAAGTCAACTAGAGTTGCTCGTGACACTTGAGGATTGGGCTACAAAGGTAAACAAACTTTGAATGCTAAACATGAGGAAAAGTTTGTAAAGCCTAAAGACTCTGCTGAAGAAATTGCTTCAAAAGTTTCTACAAAAGACAACTCTTCCTTAAAGGAAAAATCTGTAGCACCTTCATCTTCAGCAAAAGATGGAAAACGTAAATTCCGTCAAACTCCAATACAAGTGGATCCATAACAGGGTACCACTAAATAACATGATTCGTGTGTTGCTAAGTATTGCTTTTATTGTGGAAATAAAGGATAATTGGAAAGGGGATGCAGATTCCATAAAAGAATGAGAAAGCCATAGATGAACGTGTTTCCGCAAAATTGGATGAACTCAATAATTCCCCTCGTGCTAAATCAGGACATCATTGTCCTAAAAATGATCCAAAGAATTATTGTAGTGATACTTCAAAGTTTGCTAGTCAGGCTTCTAAAAAGTTTTCTCATTATCGCTCAAACAATAAAAGGAGAGATAACTTTGTAAAAAACAGATCTGATGTTCCAAATTGGAGAAAGGCTAACTCTCAGAGTTTTCCACATTTCAATTACTCCAATGTTTCCTCAAGAGATTCATCTTGGATTTCAGGAGGAAATAATAGGAAGAACAAAGCTGCACTTGTAAAATCCATTTTTAAATGGTGCAAAAAGTCTTCTCTAAAGACAACTAGGAAGGTGTCAAAAGATAGTCATAATGATGACACTCGAATGATAAGTTTCAATACTCATGACATTCAAAATATTGTGCGAAATGTTCTTGATCAAATGAATGTAGCTCCATGTTGTCATCGTTATATGAGTTAATTAGGTCTCATATAGGTTACCCTTTTATGATTTTGTGACTTTTGATTTAGAGAATTTCATATCTAATCTTTTGGGTTGCTTAATCAAATAATTATTAAGGATGATGACAATTAATCCCATATGTGAGTCATGATTATACTATTATCAACTTATTTCTCATAAGTTGTGTGTATAGTATACATATGAGTTTTTGGTATTAGCTTATTACTATTGGAACGTAATAGTTAAAACCACTTCAACTTTTCTCTGGTAAAGGTTGATTTTGTTGTTCTTATATCTTTATGAAAGGATGAAAAAACATTGAGGAGAAGAAGATGTGGAGCTCGAGGTAACAACTTTGTTAGTTGATCGTTTTCCTGTTTAAGAAAAGACTGATTTTATTGATTATATTTATTGCTTTTGCTTAACAAAATTTCGGTACAATTGATGTTTTATTCCATTATGTGTGTATGGATGTGTGTGTGATTCAATTGGTTCCGGTTAGGAAAAACTATTGTTATCTTGCTTTATTGTTTGATATCAATTGTTTAGGCTTACAAAATTTACGATGCAATTGCGGTGTTTTAATGTCTATGTTGTTTCAATTGTTTCAGGTTGAGGTGAATAATTATGCAAGTTGATTTATGTTGGTTTGTATGAATTATTTATGGATTAACGAAATAAAATGTGTATGGGATGAGTTGTTTAGTCCAATTCGATTCCTGATAAGAGAAACTAAGTTAATTCTGATCTTAGTTAGACTTATCTAAGTTAGGTTTCGGTTATTCAAGTCTAATCGAATGCTTTAAAAAGAAATGCTAGTTAACTAACCTAGTACTTGTCTTGTTTAAAATTGAAAGGTCTAAGTTTATGGATAATTAGAACCTGATGAGAAAAATAGAGTTATCTTTATTTTTGTCTTATCGAATTAAGCAGTTGTTTTTGAACAATCGGTTTAGCAAAGGGACTAAGGTGCTTAGTTGATTTTTGTTTTGCTAAACTAAATTGGAAAAATTGTTTTGGATAATTGTTTCCTTGGTAACATGTCAAAATAAAACTACTTGTATTTTCGGTTTTGATATTGGTTATCAGAACATGATGTGTGGAACCCTCGTGCCTAACTCTACAGGTTGCAAGTCTATTTTGAGATTTGTAAGATTCTTTGCGTGTTGTCCTTTATTTTTTCGTTTCTTTGTCATTTTTTTTGACAAAAAGGGGGAGAAATATATGGAGTAAACAAATGATACTGGCATTGATTTTATATTGATTGGTATCGCTAAGGAAAAGAACATTGGTGCTTGAACGTTTATCTAACGAAATATTGAAAGCACAGACTAAGGGGGAGTAACATGTCATATAAATTGGTATAACAAAGATGTGCGGATAGAAATATACCTATCTCACCTTTAGGGGGAGTATTATCTTTGTTATTATAATGTCAACAACGACATTTATTTTTGAATACATGTAGATTAGTATGAGTTATTTTTGTAATTCGTTTATCTCCATATGTAATAGAGTTCTGTCACTAAATTGACAAATGGGGAGATTGTTAGAGCACTGCTCGGTTGAACCCACCAAGCGTTGGTATGTCAAGATTAGTAGTCGAATTTAGTTCTAAAACTCGAGTCGCTTAATTTGTAAACTACAGTCAACTTCGATAGGTTAAACTATAAATGATATAAGTATTATGCTCCAATTACTCACAAAGATCTGAAGATGGATTGAAGACAACAAAGACATTATTCTTCAGCTTGAGGTTAGTAACTACAACTTGACTTGTTCTATATCTATCTTGTGTCTTTCAAGTCGTGCATATTGAAAACAAAATTGCGAAGCATGAACACTCTAGATAGACATAGTATTAAGGAATACAATACGAGGTTTATTTCTTAACCTTTTTTTTGCATAATAATATGAATTTTATTAAACCAAAGAGATTACAAAAAAGTCCATAAATAACAAAAGAAAAGCAAAAAATCACAAAAAATCTCCATGTATGGAGTTACAAGATCACACAACTAACAGAACCTATAATAAGGTTGGTTTTCATGATCAAGGTTATGAATAAAAGGAGTTTATTGCTTAACCATTAAACTTTGTAGATAAGACATCGACATAATCGTTTGAATGCTATTGTAATTATGTATGGGTATGAGGTAAGGATTTCATCCTAAGAAACAATGTTTTACATGTGTTTTAAGGAAGTAAGTTCATGAAATTGGTTTATGAATCGAAAAGGAAATCGCCAGGCGTTGTTGGGATTGTTATTCATTACATATCTTATGAACGACCAATATGTGTGATTAGTACCACCGCTCATGAATTGTTTGTGTTCTTGGTAAAACTATTCACATAAGGCCTGACTTTTGTATTGGTATGACTTTTATTAGTGAAACCGATCTTAAGTAATCACCTGAGATGGTATGATCGGGTTTGTGATTTTATGCCTGACCAAATATAGGAAAGGGGAACCGATCCTAGTAAGAGGTGCAGTAATCACAAAGGGGAACCGATCCTTGTATGGGGTGTAGCAAGGTTTATAGCAGAAAGGGTAACCGATCCTATGAACATGTGCAACATATATAAGTTATCTGTGGGGAACCGATCCTAGTACTTAGTCAACCGAATTTTGGAAAGCTAGTGTGACTATGCACAATACTCACATGGAAGGTAGAACCGATACTTGTTTTGGTAGAACCGTTAAACCCATGATTGTGATTGAATGTTTGTTTGATCAATCACATAGTTCTTGAAAGTCAGATGAACCAATTCTAAACTTGTTTGGAAGTGTGGCAAATCGGTTTCAAGGTTGTAAATGTGAAAGAGAACTTATAAAGTAAGGATGTCGACATACTTTGAACACATGCTGTGAATGTTTATTTCTTTAATTGTTCAAAGTTATTCCTAAGTATCTAAGGGAAGAGAACCCCAGCATCGAAACATAAGTAAGTTAAGAATCTTTTAATTAAGGTTATTAATTTCATTTTGTAGGGAAATATAAGAATTAGTAATGTGCATTTACTAATTAGATTTTCCGAGAGATTTCGATCATTATTTTTGGAAAGAGCATTTCCATGAATTATGGAAACCGAATTTGTGCTTTAATAAATATCTTGAGAATATTTTCGGTTTTGTAAATTCCTTGATGTCCAAACTTCCATATCTATAAATACTTGAAGTTTGCCTTTCTAGCAAACTAATCCTCTGTGACAGCAAACTTCCTCGGTTGTGTTGTTACTGGTGAAGCCACCTATTCGAAGAGGAGAGTAACCTAATTATGCGAAATCTCTTACGTCCGCTCAGTTTAAAGTCTTCTTTGGGATTAAGAAGCTCTATTAGTACCGTTGGTGGGAAACTAGATAACTACAATTTGTCTTTTGTTTTCGATTGATTTGATTGACTAACGGTTTTTGAATATTTGATTGCACCTAGTTTGTTTATTCTTGAGAACCTTCTCTTCTAATATAAGGCTCACTCAAAATAGATCAAAGATTTAACATTTCTGCGGATCTAAGTTTTTCTAGATCCGTAAGATAGATTTATTGATTTTCCATTGTTAACAGACTCCGTTCTGTACGACAAATCAATAAGGAATCAAGTTTGGTTTTGCAGATTGTTACTTTGAAGATTAAATCTAAGATTGAAGATTTGAAGAAGAAGTTGTTGTGAACCATTAAGAAGATAAATTAGATCTAGTCCTAAAGAGAACGCCTGTTCTGCTAGGATATCTGGTATCAAATATCTATTGCGAACTTCGGTTATGCTAGATATTATCAAATCAAGAATACTGCTGAATCTGAGTAACTAGGATTTTAGTTTACTTAGTATTGTGTACGCGAAGTTTTGTAGCGTCTTAATTCAATCGAGTATTCAAAACTGGACTAGGTCTCCGAGTTTTTCTGCATTTGCGGTTTCCTCATTAACAAAATTCTGGTGTGTATGCTTTACTTTATTTCCGCATTATAATTATTTTTATATTATAATTAAAGTAAATACACATGTACGTTAACTAGGCACTTGATATTTATCTTATAAGGTTTTACTATTATCAAGTGAACACTTTGTTGTAGTATTGTCTCGATTTCATATGCATAGACGATCACACAAAGTGTATTGGATTTTTCCACTTGACTTTGGTATTCTCACATTATTAGGCCAGTCCGGACTAACCCTATTTCAAGTGGACACTGTGTTGAAATATTCCTTAAGTGATTGTATCTCCAAGAGTTTATATACAGTGGGTCTTGTATAGGTTGTGATCAAAATTAAAAAATTGTGGTGTATTTAGGTACCCTCGTCTTTTCACTATCTTCTCTAAGATTTGCTCGAGATTTATCTCGGATAGGTAAGATATAAAAAGTAATCACAAAGTTCTTCTCTCAGACTTTGTGGTTCCGCAATAACTTCTTCTACTACCATATAGTTAAGTTATTGTGAGGTGATTGATATTTCTAGGCTGCTCTATGGGAGTATAAGACCGGATTATCAATTGGTTCATGTTCACCTTGATTTATCGAAATACGGAACAAAACTTCATAGGTACTTCTGTGGGAGACAGATTTATCTAACAGAATAGACTTATCTGTGTGAGACATAATTGTTTATATGTCTTCGACTTTAGGTCGTAGCAACTCTTAGTTGTGGGTGAGATCCGCTAAGGTAATCAAGCATGCAGAATCCAGCGTGGTTCTAGAGGTGTAAGGAACGCGATTGTACATTAATCGGTGTGATACTTGGTTAGGGCTCAACTATATTCCAGTCTGAAGTTAACTTGTAGCAGGCTAGTGTCTATAACGGCTTAATACAGTGTGGTGTTCAATCTGGAATAGGTCCCGGGGGTTTTCTGCATTTTCGGTTTCCTCTTTAACAAAAGTTCTGGTATCTGTGTATTTATTTTACGCATTATATTTGTTTATATAATTGAAATATCAAAGGTTGCGCGTAGTTCAATCAGTTTATAAATCCGGCCTTTTTTGTTGGATATAACTTGATTAATACTAGGGCATTGGTATTTGGTACCGTCCAAGTTATTTCTCATATCAATCAGGCTCACAGATTCCAATATGTTTTATTTGCTGATTGCATTGAGAAATAGAGATGAAGCTCTTTCATATATCTCTTGATTGAGCTCGCTTTTAAGTTGGTGCACTCATAATTATATTGGAGTTTAGTCCATACAAATTTCCGAACGAATTATTGGGTGTGGTTGTTATACCCCCTATTTTTCAACATGAATACATTCCTAATCCCTTATGAATCATCTAAAAAATTGAGAAATCCTAAAGAGATTTTTGGTGGAGAAAATCCTTTATTGGTGGTATAAAAATATATTTTCTCGTAATTATCAAGAGGGTCTTGGTTCAATTTTTTTTTAAAAGTGCAACCATGGTTTTCTTTATAAGTAAGCTTGAAATCTTGTTCACTCTCCCAATGGCCTTTGGGTTAGGATTATTAAATGCATGTATCTCAAAAATACTCATACAATGAATTATATGAACTCTTATGATTCCTCGTATGTTTGGAAGAAATATGTGTAGGTCTAGACATAATAAAATACAGCGTCACTTGGGAGGTTAGGAATGGCCAAACAAAAGATGTAATTAATGATAACTGGATACCCAATGCCATTTTACCTAACCAGCTTCCCAACCCTAAAATATCAGTTTGTGATTTCATATATCCGACAATAAGAACTGGAAAATTAATCTTATCAGTTCATTCTTTACAAATAATAATCCTCATAAAATCCTTAACACTAGGGTTCCTCTAGTTGGAGATGACATACTTATCCAGATCATTAATCGTAATTCCACTCATTTTGCTTGTGTCTTTAATGATCTACCAGATAATTGCTATATTTTGTATTGTGCTGCTTTTTTTATGATAACATTAAAGATACTAGCATGGGTCTCATTCTTACTGACAAGATAAGAACCTTTCAAGGATGTAAGCTTACTGGAGAACTAGCTAGATCTAGATGTCTTTTTATATATGAAGAAATACAATGGATCAAAAGCAAAAAACATGGAATATTATTGCCTCTGCAGTGATGCCAAAAAATAGTTAATTTAATTGAAAATAATAATAATCAATTATCATGGTTCAACAATACCATTCTGGATGATTGTTGTTTTCTTTTACATTAGTTTTTTTGTGTTAGAGTTGAGTTTTTTTAGAAGAGACTATAACTCTTGGGATAATGTTCCATCCAAACATTATAGAAGTCACAATTTTTATGGAGAATTGATGGGCAATTATTGTGGGGTAAGAATGATTCGGCTATTTTTGGTAAATTTGAGTGTGTTGATGAGAAACGAATTCAAACCCTAAACAAATGCACTATGCGGAAGTACTTTTAGATTCGAGAGATCAATCTATAAGTCTTTGTCCTAAACCAAGAAATGGTCGTTCCAGATTCAATTCGGTCACAAAGTGAAGGAGGAGGGTTGATCCCAGTGAGGGAAACAAAGAAGGTGTTTGAGATCAGAATGTGGAACTGGCTTATAGAATGTAAGCTTAGTTCTTGGTGTTTTATGGATACTTGTGTTGATAACACCTGTGTTGTTTTCGAAATAGGTTGAAATCCTATTTATACAAGTCACGTTCGAGCACACCCTGATCTCGTAGAAAGTGGAGGTGATTAAGCAGTGGAGAGGTGGGGTTGTGTAAAAAGTGGTGATCACCACGTTTCCATTATGAGGGAAAACTGGTCACAATTTCACCCACTACTCTCATTGTTGTTAACCGTTAGTTCTTTCTTGACACTTTCTCGTAATGGCCGCGTTGCACGCTACACGTTGTAAACCGCCAAACCAATACCCCAGTTTGTGACATGTTTGATGTCTCGAGTAAATGGGTCAAGTCGTGAGACTCGCTGCGAAAAGCAGCACATAGTGCTTTTAGGTTAAATAACAAAAATTATTTGTGGAATAAATATTTATGAAACATCGTTCATAATTGATGCAAATGAAACATCGCTTTTAAACAAACTGCTGAAAAACATTCAATGTGCAGAAATCATTGTTGTTTTAGAGTTCGTCCAAATTAGTCACGAGTTGAATGTCTAAGAAGAAGCATGACCGGCCACCTTTGGGCGATCGTTTGGGAATCCTATGAGTAAGCCACGACTTGGCCGATTGATAGACACATTTTTGTGTCTGAATTGTCCTTAGTGTCTCTATTGTTAGTGCTTGATTTTATACTTATTATGGTGTTTTTATGTTTATGTAGGTGTTTTTGGAGAAATACACTTGCGTGGAAAAAGTTGCTCAAAAAGTTCTATTTGGACCCTAGGAGAAAAGTACTAAAGTCACCCACATTTTGGATAAGGGGCACCCAAACTGTTATTGACACCCAAGTAACTGGATAAGGGGCACCTTCATCCCCTTCGTTTGAAACTAGTCTTTGGCGGGAAAATGTGCAGTTTACTGTGTAGTTTTCTGACGGATTTTTGGAGAAGTTACGATGAGATTCAATCGTTGATTTCGATTGGGATGAGTTTAGTAGGCCAAAACAATGCTGTTATGGCTGCTCGAATGGACTTAATTGGGATGGATAATGTTGTGGAGGCAAAACAGGGGAAAGACACTCGGGTTCCTCTGAATTTATTCAGTGAAGATTTTCTAGGGATTTTTTCGTGCATGTTGATTGTGTGGACTCTGTTTTATCTAAACATCAAAGGTATGGTTGGTAGAATCGAATAAAAAGGAAGGTTACATTCAAACATGGACGTGTAATATTTTCATGAGAAAAACTCGAGATTCTGTTGGGTCTACTTATGGAAGATACATGAAGATTTGTTGCTGCATGAGTGTGAATCAATCTTGTATGGGTGTACAACGTGTTTGGAGCATTTATGTTGAGGATTATCGCGTGCAGGAGAAGAAACAGGAAAGAAAATATTTTCGTGGCTGGCAACATTAATGAGGATGATTCCGGAATTATTACAGGGATCTTGAGGCCCTGTCGAGTATATAAAGAGTGTTCGGAGTTCAGAGAAGAGGTATGGAGAGTTAGGGGAGGAAACAGAGCGTAGAACAGGAAGTTGCAGAGCTTGTCTCTGCTGCTGCCATTGAAGGAGAGAACGAAGAACATAAGATGCCAAAGAACAGTCGTTCATCAATAGTGACAACGACAAATACTGAGGCGTTGTATTTGCTACAGTGACAGTGACATTTTCCATTTATCGTTCTTTGTAACAGTTCATTTTGCAACACCCTTATACCATTGCAAATATCAGTTTTCTACTATATTTCCAATAAAACACCATTTGAGCTATGAGTTATTTTTTCATGAGAAGCTAGACCCCATCACTAGGGCGACGGAGGAAGCTGTATTTCATCCTTGGGTAATTTAATTAATTCCTTATTTACTTTTTGCACCGATTTTAAATGATTTATGATTTCTATTAATCAATTGTTATCTTGTTTGATAGTGTATGCTTAGGCTGCATTTGGTAATGCTTTTATTTTCCCAAAAGAACTTTCAAAATTTATATATGTCAATAATTTTTGAAATTAGTGTTTGGTAAAAAAAAACCAAAGCGCTTTTTATCAAAAACACTTCCTAAATTCCTCAACTTTTAAAAGCTGGGGAGGAGGAGCTTTTAAAAGCTACAAAAGCATAAGCTGTGGTCCCACCTAAATTTAATGGTTGATTTATCATTTTTATCCTTACTTTATTTTATAAATACCAAAAATAACCCTTAAATTTATATACAATTTTTTTTCTTCAATAAGTTCATTATTCAACTTTTCGAATTCTTAATCAATTCTTTTTTCTTTTTGAATTTTATGTTTGCAATTACATAGAAGGCAAGCGAACAACAAGCTGCACCGCAAGCCCTTTTTGGATAGAAAAACCTATCATTTTAAAAACAAACTCCATCGACCGGGGAGTCATGACATTACTGTGCATGACTTTCGGAACTCTCTTGAGAAGTCCAACCGCCTCTGGAGCCAAATAACCGAAAGTGTCAAAAGCAAAGGGGATAAAAGCATGTCCATTATCAATACATGCTTTCTCATGCTTTGCTATCTTACCTGATGCCGCTCTTAGCGTTGCCTGGCCAACTGTAAAAACACCATGCCCAATACTAACTAACGGAGAAACACCCGTGAGGTCAACACATGCATGTTTACCATTAGCCCATCCAAAAATAAGAACATCAGCTGGCCTAAGTGTAGATCTCCCTTCAAGTGGATTAGTCAGAAAATTGACTTGCGCCTTTTTCTTTGCTGAAATACTAGCTCTCCACAATATGTCATATAACGTATACCTCACATGATCATGTTTATATTTTAACCCAGGATCTACCTTGTAGTGGACTGCATGTTCCCCGAACGAGTCTAAACATCCAATAATGCAAGCATGACACTGTGTATTAGAGGGGTACAGAGGAATCATTAACCTATATTTAAGGATGGACTGATACTCCACAGGTGACATCTTCTGCCCAAGGCCCTCAATCGGAATAGCAAGAAGAGAATCCTGAGCATGCGCTGCTTGAAGGCAACCAAAGACCACTTTCTGTCTATCGGAAAGCTCATAAACACTATAAATGTCCTTAACTACTTTACTAGAGAGAGCACTCGCTAGGTTGTTTTGTTCTTTTGGGGGGCAATGTCCTTACTGGTAAAGCTGCTAAAGTCATAGTCAGGAAGAGGTACTTTTAGTGCCTGCAAAGCCTTGTAAAATTATCATCCATGCCTTCAAACCCGCTATCCCTTAAAATGTGATCTTGTAGGCCCCAGGATTGCACACGAGATGCTAGGAAAGCATATTGCGACGCCTCCTTAGCAGTGTATAACCCAAGGCCTCCATATCTAATATGCAGGGTAAATAACCTCCATTGAAGATCTCCCAAAAATGGACCCCCACTCACCATAATGCCCTCCACCACCTCTCTCAAGCCTCTATCAAAAATATCTACCGCAGATGTAGTATATTCCGGGTAGCAAATTCGAAGTCCAAAGAGAAGCTTGGAGATGCCCATACAAGCACGTAAAAGTAGCAATTCACACTGAGGATCACGAAGACTGGATAAAACCTGCATTAAATCCACTGCTTTTTTACCCCTATGGATAGCAAGTTCTTGCACAAACCCAATGTCGAGGCTGACCGCACCACCCAATAACTTGATCCCTTTATTAGGCCTTGAAATTCCAGTAGGGAACAACCCATCTATCCGGTCATCATAAGAAGGCCAGAAAATTTCTGTTTTCCGAATACTCAATATAAGCCCCAACTCCGGCCCATATGTCTGAATAACTTCAAGTGCCTTAGCCACTTCTGCAGTGTCACCAATAATAGTGCCATCATCAAGATACCAAGCATGTAAGGATAGAGTACACTATTCATTTATCTTTGTAATAAGCCCATGAAGCACCAAAGCAAATAACAAAGGCCCTATAGGGTCACCCTGTTGCACTCCTGTAGACAAATAATTATGATCATCCCCCACATACAGTCTCACAGGTTGGCCATACAAGTATTCGACCCATGGTGATATAGATGGACATAAATTACGCACCTCAAAAAACATGGCTGTTTGGTCAACTAGATTAAAGGCATTTGTGAAGTCAACTGTCAACATAGTCAGGCTAGCATCTGCATGATTTTTACTAACATATATGTTTATAGCGTGTAGGATTGCCTCAGCACCTGCAGAGACACCCACTCCAAACTGAAAATCTTGTAAATAAAATGCCATGTCCTGACCAACCCCCTTCATAGCTACTTTGGACACCAGACGACGCCAAATTATACCAACGGCAATAGGGAGAATACTATTGTTAGGTTTAAAAAGAGGTGTTAAAGGCACTGAAGCAATGAACTAAGCCAAATTAAGTGGGCATTTTCCACTCAACCACATGTTAACTACCCTTGTTATCGCCGTAATCAAATCATCAGCAACCGCGGAACCATCTCCACAAAAGGCATCCAATAAATGTTGTTCCCGAAGACTATCCTTTCCGCATGAAGTCCCCTTAGGAAATGACTTAATACAGCTTAAAATCGTCCATCCCTAGCTAGTAAAGGACCCTCACGCAGCGGACAAGTTGGTTTATGTGGAGGAGGCATGAGCGGGTGTTTGTCTGCAAGTGCCTTCCTTGTCTCTTCGTTATATGGCGCTACCCCCGAAGAACTAATGGCTTTCATTGCGGCGGTGAAATTCCCATCCGCAACTTTGCGCAAACAAGCAAATATATTGGAGCTTAGCCTGTTATGTTCCTCCGTGTCATCCATACCCCTAAACCCCATAATGCGCTCTACCTGCAAAATCTCCCTGACCAGCTGCAGTACCCCTCCAGTTTCA
Source organism: Papaver bracteatum (assembly GCA_023529315.1). Classification (NCBI taxonomy): domain Eukaryota; kingdom Viridiplantae; phylum Streptophyta; class Magnoliopsida; order Ranunculales; family Papaveraceae; genus Papaver; species Papaver bracteatum. The sequence goes on from JAJJWX010000145.1 coordinate 1,440,863, forward strand.
CTCCACAATGCAAGCGCGCGAAGAATCTGTTTCTGTTGCAGCGCCTTGCGATTCCCAGACTTTGTCTCTGCCCTCCCCTTAGGAATGAACACTTGCAGCGTACATCGAGGTAATAGCAATATCCGAACCCAATTCCTAGCCAAATTAGGTTCTGCAGCAACTTTCAGAAGTGATGCCTTTAAGGCGTGAGAGAACGCCAGCCTACACCCTCTTGGTATGCTCTTCACAGTGCGGATTAGGGATCGAAAAACTGCGTCAACAGTCACAACATCAAGCTCAATATCACTGTCCAGCTGAACTGGAATTGCAGCAAGCCTAGGTACCCCCATAATCGTTTCAATTACACTACAGTAAAACCTCTCCGGAATAATACTCCATATAAGAATAAACTCCATATAAGAATAAAAATTTCCGGTCCCGATTTGGGCCAGTTATATTTATGAATAAACTCCAAATTGGAATAAGTCATAATTTTTCTGGTCCCGTCTTAAGGAACATACCTCCATATAAGAATAATCGACAGTGTAATACAAAAAATATAGGCCTTGTGATATTTCAAAGTTTAAGATGAAGAGATTCTTACAACCATTTTACATGATCATTTTGCTTCAAAGTGAATTCTTTGCTTTTTGTGCACTATTTAATACAAATATCCGTCACTCATATGATTTCATTTGTTAATTTACGGTGTCAAAGTTGAGTTTTAATGTGGATTGATTTCATATATAAATTATATAAAATAAAATCCTCATTTAAGTAGTATTTATATTTACATAGATATATTTTTGTGTTTCCTATGCATATGTATGTATTTTCGGAAGTATATGAATGAAATTTTTTCTTTCGGTCTATCCAAGGTAGACCTCCATATAAGAATAACCCCCATATTAGAATATTTTTTTGTGGTCCACAAAATATTCTTATACAGAGGTTTTACTGTACCATCAGCTGTCACAGGTTTGATATCATTATCTCTGTGCTTACACGCCCTGCTCCAGGCCTGAATGCTCATGCATTCAAAGCACAACCATTGTTTCAAACGTCTCAGGGTCTCCTCCTAACCAACATACACCTCAAGTTCGGTTCTAATGGCCTGTTGAAGAGCAGTTTTTCTTTCCATGTTGCAGAGATGTAATCTCTTCAGGTAAGGGATTAAACAAACAAAACCCTTGCTCCCCACTCCCCCATCTGGGAAAACATGATAATCCTTGAAAGGATAAAGGAATACACCCATGTATGTGGACATCATTCAGGCGAGGAAACAAACACTTAGAGAACACCAGTTCTCGTGGAGTGATCGGTATTGCACACACAACAGGATTTAGGAAGGAATGGCCTGAACACAAAAGGAACCCCTAACAACGAAAAATACAAGAAACGGAAATGGAAAACAAGTTTACAAGATGAAAACCAAACGTGGAAACCAAAGAAAATCTGAAACAGTAGAACAAAGAACCCCCCAGCACCACCCTAACCCATCGAGATAATTATTCAATCAATTTTTTATTTCTTATATTTTATTCTCTAAATATTATTATTTTTATTTTTAAACTATTTTATATGTCATTTCTTTTAATTTGTCACTAATAAAAAAAATTAATTAATTTTAGTTTGAAAATTATATATATATATATATATATTAAAAAGTGGTTAAATAAAATAATTTTTTTAACAATCATAATAATAGTGACCATTAGCAAATTTAACATTGTATGTATTTATATTTAATAATAAAAAAGTTAATTATTTTTAAGCCTAATAAAATTAAGTAAAACTATTTTCAGAGATATGTCTGTTTTTGTCATTTGCTACAACAACAATGGTTGAATTTGATATTTTACCAAACACACTTTGATAGCTTTTTTAATCAGCTTTAACTTTGATTAATTTTTGCCAAACGTCTAACTGCTTTTTTCTCACAGCACAACACAACAAAAAAGTTCTTCTACAAAAGCTGCAGCAATACCAAACTAATCCTTAGTCTTAGTTGCTTTTGATACACTATGCTTGTAATTTACAATTGATGTTTTACGAAATCTATTTTGGCAAAGAATAGAGTTAATATTTCTTGTGTTTGGAGCTATAATTTCCTAAGATTAATTTCTGAACCGCTTGAATATGAAAAGCAGTGAAATCCCGAGTCCCAGTGAATTCTTCATCCTGTGACATATTTTGTTTATAATTTCTTATTTTTAGTTGTTTGTACCATAAGTAAAAATGCCACATAATGGGCCAAAGTGATACTTGAATAATCTTTTGGCCCTCATCCAAGCCCGCTAACCAGTAAACTGAAGTAGCCCACCAGCCTGCCCAGTATTACATAAATCCAATGATCGGTCAAAACACTCGGTCAATGGTCAAAGTCAACGACCGGTCGACAGTCAAAATCAATCATCAGTCAATGTCAAGGCCGTGTTGCCGATGATGTTGCCATGCAGCTTCCACTCATAATGCCAGCGGTACTGCCAACCAATTCCCAGCTAAATACTCTATCGTGTTTCCAACCAGTCTTTACCCGTGCTGTCAGCCAGCCATCACCCATTCATACTGCCATCCATTATGCATGCCATCCAGTCATTCGATCATGCAGAATTGAACAACAGGGCAGTTTCATGGGGTTTCATGCAGAATTTAACATGGAGGCATGCAATATTAATTCGAGCAGTTTCAAGCAGAATTCATCATGGAAGCATGAATGAGCAGTTTCATGCAGAATTCATCATGGAAGCATGAATGAGCAGTTTCATGCAGAAATCATCATGGAGGCATGCAGTATTGATTCCAACAGTTTTATGCAGAAATCATCATGGAGGCATGCGATATTGATTCCAGCAGTTACATACATAATTGGAGATGGAGGCATGAATGAGAGTTAATGCCATTTAAGTTTATATTGAAATTAGATATTGAACTGTATAATTAGGGAGGAGCATAAATCGTATGGAGGGGGGGGGGGGGCAATAACAGAAAAAACATACATTGTAATACGAATATCAATAAAATTTCACTCCCCAAGGGGATTCGCCCGTGGATGTAGGCAAACCATGCCGAACCACGTTAAATCTGTGTCTCTTTATTTGTTCTTCAATTCGTCTCCTAGCCCTAAATACACACCAAATCACCTATTCATCGTGTTTCGTGCCCAAAAGTAATTTTGGGTACAAACATTGGCTTCGACTAAGGGGATTACGAGAAAAGTAATCGTGTTTTCCCGTTGAGAAAAGTTGTACAAAATGCTTTAAAATCATTTCAGTGAAAAAGATGTTTGAACATCGTGAAAAATCACTACTACAACCCAGTTTGATCGTAATAGTTATAGTCCAGCTGATCGTAGCAGCTGCTGACCATATAATCGCACATACTGCAGTCCAGTTGATCGAAACTGCTGCAACCAAGATTCGTTGTTTCAAATTTGCTGAAGCTATTACCTGCGGATACCACTGAAAATCACATCAATACAAAATATGATGAAAGTGTTGCCGGGACGCCCGATCCGCGGCAAAAGATGTATTGAAAGACCATCAAAACTGTTGTGGGATGTTCGATCCGCAACATGATATGATCAAAAGTTCATTGCAATTTCCGCCAAGGATCCTTAAGATTGATATAAAATAAAAATCCAGAAATTTCCAGTTTGGATGCCTTCAACAATTACTGCTGCAGTTCAGTTGATCGAAACCGCTGCAGTCCAATTCTGATCGAAATCACTACTGGCCAACCCGGCGGCCATTTCCGATGGCAGTATATCGTTCCCTCCACCACCCTATCACCGATTAATTGCAGTTACCGCAGTCCAGTTGATCGCAACTGTTGCAGTCCAGCATCGCAGTCGGAAGCCATCAAAGATGACTCACTGCAAAAATCACCAAGATTGTTGTCAGGATGTTCGATCCGCAGCGCGTTCACGCCCGTTGGGTTTCCAAAAATAAATAAATATAGGGAGGCCGGCGGCTTACCAAGAAATACAAAAATAGTTACAAAGGTTTTGAAAAAGCAACAGTTCAGAAAATCTGTCACCAAAGGTCCGAAGAAAAGATCACAGTTTAGAAAACCGCTGCATGAAGGCTTCAAAGCAAAGACAACAGTTTCACAAAACTGTTACAAAAGGTTCGAGGGGAAAGATCACAGTTAGCGAAAAGTTTCCAAAAAAAAAAAAAAAAAATCAAGAAAAGCCAGCGGCCACTGCCGGCAGCATTTGCCGACGGAAACACCCCGCAACATCCATTTTCACCCACTTCAACGCAGGTTTTGTTCACCCACTTCCGTCAGGGCTAAGGAAAAATTCGATGCATCAATGGTACATCAATCTTCGATGAGCAGGTACACAGACTGTTGATGCTCTCTGGTACATCCAATTTCGATGATCTGTGATACATCAAAATTCAACTCTCAGAAAAAGTTCGATGCCTCATGTTACATCAAATTTCGATGTTCTGTGTATGTCAACCGTTGATGCTCTGTGGTACATCAAACTTCGATGCTCTCTGGTACATCAAATATAAGCAAGGTGCGGTCCAGTTAGCGCACCACGTCAGCAAGGTGCGGTCCAGTCAGCACGCCACGTCAATAGGGTGCGGTCTAGTCAGCGAGCCACGTCAGCAGTATGCGTTCCAGTCAGCGCGCCACGTCAGACGCCACGTAAGCACCACATCCATGTCGCAGAAATCAGCCAACCACGGACAGCCACGTCAGCGCCTTGTGCCGCGTCAGCAGGACCGTGCCACGTCATCATTATCAATGCCACGTCAGCATCCGTTGCCGAGGGCAAGACCCGTCGGCTCCATCCGGCGGCCTCTCCCGGTGGCAAGGTCCGGCCTGCATGTTCGTTCTGCCTTAGTACATCGCGGCGCAAGATAACTCCATATCGCCGATTTAGCGAAACGCGTTACAACTTAATACCATGGCCCTGATCCCATGTAGCGCGGCTCAACTTAATTTCATAGCCATGCATTTTTCAGCCCCATGCCGTAAGCTTGACGGATTTATACGCCCCGTTTGGGCTTGGTCTAAAAATTTATTTCGTTGATATATTCTTCGTCTCACGTCCGAATTGGATAATTTTTGGCTCGTTGCGATCGCATATCCATATCCTACGACATGAAGGTAAAATTTTACAATTGGAGAATAATATTTTTTTGGGTACAATCATGTCATCAACATGTTTGGAGCAAGGCGCTAACCAACCAATTTTGTTTCTTCGATAACTTCTTCTTTGTGCATCCAAACTGAGTGATTATCGGCCCGATGAAATCGTATGTCAATTCCCAACGTCGTGAAAGCAAAATTTCAATTTTTGGAGTAACCACTTCCAATACCTGATTGCCTTGTCATGAGACCACTTCCAATTTACCTCCATCCTCTTTGATGATCTTGTAGTAACCACTGTTATAAGCCTTGGTGATCATGTAGGGACCTTCCCATTTTGGAGAAAACTTTGATGCAGCCATGTCTTGCTGAATGTGCTTAGCAGTATTTAACACCAGATCTCCCATTTTAAATACTCGTGGCTTTACAGCTTTATAATATGCCCTGGAGATCCTATTTTTGTACGCTTGAGCGTGATCTTCCGCTTAAATTCTCCAGGAGTCCAGAGTATCTAACTCCGCAATTCTGTAATTCGATGCTTCAGCTTCATTCCATTGAACTCCACTTGGTGTTGCAATCCCAGCAAATGGGATTTTGATCTCTGCTGGGAGAATTGTGTATGCGCCATAGACAAGCGAATAAGGAGAAACGCCAGTAGAGATCCTAGGCATCGCCCGATATGCCCACAATGCCATTGGTAGTTGTTCATGCTACGTCATGGGATTATCGTGTACTGTTCGATTGAGAATATGAATCAGAATTTTATTGATGCTTTTGGTTTTCCCATTCCCTTGAGGGTAATAAGGAGTAGAGAAGACTTGCTTAATTCCGTATTCCTCGAGCAATTATTGTACTTGCTTGTTAGCAAAGGGAGTACCGTTATCAGTAATGAATGTGTTTAGGAACACCGAACAGACAAATGATGTATTTCTTAATAAATACTGCAATTGTCGCTCCAGTGGTTCCTCGAAGAGGAATAGCTTCAACCCATTTGGTAAAGTATTCCGTCGCGGTTATGATATACTCATGCTATTTTGATGATGGTGGATTGATTTTCCCAACAATATCAATTCCCCAGTCGTAGAAAGTCCATGGACTACTTACTGAATGAAGCGAGGCACTAGGAACGTGGATGCGATTCCCGTGGGTCTGACATTCATGGCATTTTTGAACGAATGTTGCTGCATCATTCTCCATAGTTGTCTAGTAATACTTTTCATGTATTTGGAGGAACATCTTCTTCTTTCCTTGGTGTTCTCCTTCATGTGTCTCTCTTAACATAGTCGGGATTTCAGATTTTGCAAAACATCGTAAAATATTGCCTCCAAAACTTTTGCAGTATAGGATTCCTTCATGAAATACGAATATTTTGGCCTTTTGCTTCATCTTGGCCGCATCCTTCTTGTTGGCAGGTAGCACACTGTCACGAAGATAGTTGATGTATAGTTCTTGCCAGTCCCCAGCGTATCCAATGTTAAATACCTCTAATTGATGTGGTGGTTCTTAACAACTGGATCAAGAACCCCGGAGTGAGCGAGATTGGGTCTCTATATCCGGCCAGTAGTATCCAAGGTGTTAAAGACGATGGTAAAGAGTCACCACTAATGTTTGTCCACAGATATCGCCGTGAATACGATTAAGTTATAGATGTGCTTCTTCGTATCCTAGATATCTTGACAAGGATCCATCTATATTTTGATGGTATAACACTCCATGGAGCATGAAGAAGTTTTGCAGGGTTTTGAGACTAACCTTTCCCTGGGAAAGTGAACTATTAATCTCTTGAATAATTGGAGTTCTCCAATCGCTAGTTTCAACATCTTTGGACTGTAAAAGCCACGTTGATGCCACGGTCCACCTCCTCACTGTTAATGTTTCTTCCAGACCTTTGAATTGTAGTTTTAAGGCTAATGTAGCTAAGCAATCAGCGTGTTTATTGTTATTACGTCTGATATGAGTTATAGTTGCATCAGCAAAGTAGTTTAATAGCTTTTGCGCCTCAGATCTATAGGGGTCCAATGTTATCTCTTTGAGCGAGTATACTCCATTCATATAGTTAACAAGTAGTTTAGAGTCGCCTCTTATTTCTAGATGTGTGGGTCCTACTTGTTTGGCTAGAAAAAATCCTATGAGGAAAGCTTCGTATTCTGTTGAATTGTTGGTGCATTGAAAGTCTAGCTTGAAAGAATATGAGAAGACTTCACCAGTTGGATACACTAGAACTACACCTGCTCCTCCGGTATTACTGCTAGGGGTAGCGGATCCGTCAAAATATAGTAGCCACACTTCCTCTTTGACAAAAGAGATTTCTTCTGAAAACTCTCTAGGAAGATCTTCATGTTGTGCAGTAGTTTCTTCTCCTGGGAATGCTGCTAGTAGGTCTGCCACTGCTTGTCCTTTATTAGCCCACGGGGAGTGCATTTTATATCGAGCTCTGGCATTTGGAGTATCCATTTGGTTATCCTGCCTATCAAGGCCGGTTTTGAGAGCAAGAAATTGAGGGGATCATCTTTAGATATTAGTACTACTTTGTTTGACAACAAATAGTGTCTAAATTTCAGAATGGCGTGAATTAAAGAAAGACACGCTTTTTCTGCCTTAGGATACCTAAGTTCGGTATCTCTTAAAGTACGACTAAAGTAGTATATAGGGTGTTCAATCCTTTCATCATCTTCCTAGGTAAGGAGGGCTCCAACAACAGCATCGCTGGAAGCCGTGTAGAGACACAACGGTCTTCCTTGTATGGGAGATTTCATAATGGCCGGTGACGATAATATTTGTTGAATCTTATGAAAGTCTTCTTGTTGCTATGTGGCCCAAACAAAGCTTGCTCTCTCTTTTCATCAAGGGGGTGAACAAAGCGATAAGCTGGGATAATTCAGGTATAAAACGCCGAATATAGTTTACCTTGCCCATGAAGATCTGGAGTTCTTTCACAGTTAGCAGAATAGGCATCGTGAGGATGGCTTGAATCTTGGACGGATCTACCTTGATTCCTTCAGCAGTTACTTTAAATCCTATAAATTTGCCATAAGAGACCCCAAAAGTACATTTCAAAGGGTTCATCTTCAGTTTGTATTCACAACACCTTTCAAACACTTGACGCAACACGTCTGTGTGGGTTGTTCGAGTTTTTAATTTGACTATTATGTCATATACATAATATTCAACTTGCTTATGCATCATGTCATGGAAAATCGCGGTCATGACGCGTTGATAGGTAGCACCAACATTTTTCAAACCAAAGGGCATCACAGTATAACAAAAGTTTCGAGAGGGGTTCGAAAAGATGTCTTACTTACGTCATGCTCATACATATTTATCTGGTTGTAACCGATGTATCCATCCATGAAGGAGAACATGTCATGTCCGCTGGTAGCGTCTACTACCATGTCAATATTGGGAAGGAGAAAATCGTCTTTGGGGCAGCATTTGTTCAGGTCTCTGAAATCAACGCAACACCTAATTTGACCGCTCTTCTTCTTTACGGGAACCATGTTGGATAACCAGGTAGAATGGTGAATGGGCTTGATGAAACCTGCGGCTAATAACTTCTGAATCTCAATCTTGATTTGTTCATCCACATCGTGTCTGAACTGTCTTGGAGATTGTTTGACTGGCTTGGATCCAGGTATTATATGTAGATGATGAGTGACCAGTTTTTCGTCTAGATCGGGAATTTCCTCATATGTCCATGCAAATATGTCTTGATACTCCATAAGAAGATTCATAAGTTTTGTGCGTTCGTCTGCACATAGATCCAAACTGATGGAAATAATCCTTGGAGAGTCTTCATCCCCGATGTTGACGATTTCGAGTTCATCAGTTGTGGAGTAGGTGCCATCCTACAACTATCGTGGAGCATCTGGCACTTCTTCTTGCATCTTGTCATTATTGTTGCATTCCATTGGGCGGAGAGATTGGGCAACAATCTCTCCTATTAATTGCTAATAGCGGCGCTGGTATACAGTTTTCCCTTTTTGGTCACGACTCGCCACAAAAGTCCGTTCCCTCTTGGTATGAGGAAGAGCTAAGACTTTGCTTAATGAATAAGGATTAATGTGTCTTATCAGCAGAGGTGCCCACGAGACTTGGTCTTTCTGTTTAGCGATGCAAGCTGGTCTTCCTCCTCAATCGATGCCCACGTAGGGAGTGGAGTGCAGTAGACCTTGTTTGATGAATCTCATGGATTTTCCTTGTTTGATGAATCTCGTGGAGACAATGATACAGGAATGCGAATAACTTCTTCATTCAGCACAGTTTTCAGGCATTGGTGATACGTTAAGGGGATGATCTTATTATCACGAAGCCATGGCCTTCCCAGTATCATGTGGTAGTCCGGTACCCTCTCTATCACTTCAAATTTTACTTTCGATTGGACGGGTCCTACTGATAGATTAATATTAATGTACCCATACGTGCTGGTTTGGTTTTATTCAAAATCTGTCATCATGGTAGGCTGCCGCACAACTTTGTTTGGTCGAACCTTGGACGTCCTGAGAGTTTTAAGAGTAATAACATTCGAGGATGCTCCCGTATCGATGATAACAATTCTGAATCCTTGATGTGTGCAGTAAAATATAGGGCTCTGTTATGACCCTCTTCTGCCATCATGTCGTCTTTAGTAAACGTAATATTGTTCACGGACATATCTGATATTTTTGAGGCTTTTGGATGCGAATGAGCCAAATGCGTATCTAGAGCTATCTGGTTGATTGCATCAAATGTCTCTGTTCATTAATCCCTTGATAGGTGTAGAAGTTCGCATAAACTTTCTACTAGAGAAGCTTCTTCCTGGTCCATCGGCTTCTGGTTGGTAGTGAAACTGTTGATTTGAGGACGATCATTCGTCGAGAGATTTGGATGTTCCACCACTTCTGCTCCTAAAATTATTATCACGTGTATCAGGTAGGTAAATAGGTTGTCAATTGCTCCCTTCAGCCGGTCCATATTTCTTGACAAAATTTCTTAGCTCCGCGCTAGTTCATTTAGAGTTGGGATTTCTCCATCGATTGAATCAACCGAGACAAAGGGGGTAGTAAAATATGAAAGTTCATTGGAACTAGAATCGCTCAAAGGAACTTGAGGAACATTACCATTTGAGGGGTTCTGGTCGGGATCTGATGTAGTTGTATTATCCCTAAGACCAACCATCTTTGTGAAAGCTTGAAATTGCAACCGAGAGATTAATCTCCCACTGTGGTCGCCAGTTGTTTTGGGGTAAGAACTGATTCTGCTGTTTTTGGTAAATTTGAGTGTGTTGATGAGAAACGAATTCAAACCCTAAACAAATGCACTACACATGAGTACTTTTAGATTAGATAGATCAATCTGTAAGACTCTGGCCTAAACCAAGAAATTGTCGTTCCAGATTCAATTTGGTCACAAAGTAAAGGAGAAGGGTTGATCTTAGGTAGGGAAGCGAAGAAGGTGTTTGAGATCAGAATGTTGAATTATGAAGGTGTGGCTGTTTTATGACTTGTATCAGAATGTGGAACTGGCTTGTAGAATGTAAGCTTATCAGTTTTTGGTGTTTTCTGGATACTTGTGTTAATAACACCTATGTTGTTTTCGAAATAGGTTGAAATCATATTTATACAAGTCACGTTCGAGCACACCCTGATCTCGTAGGAAGTGGAGGTGATTAAGCAGTGGAGAGGTGGGGTTGTGTAAAAAGTGGTGATCACCACGTTTCCATTATGAGGTAAAACTGGTCACACTTTCACCCACTACTCTCATTGTTGTTAACCGTCCATTCTTTCCTGACACTTTCTCGTAATGGGTGCGTTTCACGCCACATGCTATAAATCGCCAGACCAATACCCCAGTGAGTATCCCCCGGTTTGCGCCATGTTTGATGTCTCGAGTAAATAGGTCAAGTTCTGAGACTCGCCGCTAAAAGCAGCATATAGTATTTTTAGGTTAAATAACAAAAATTATTTGTGGAATAAATATTTATGAATCATCGTTCATAATTGATGCAAATGAAACATCGCTTTTAAACAAACTGCTGAAAAACATTCAATGTGCAGAAAGCATCGTTGTTTCAGATTTCGTCCAAATTAGTCGTGAGTTAAATGTATTAGAAGAAGCGTGACCGGACCTTTGGGCGATCGTTTGGGAATCCTATGAGTAAGCCACGACTTGGCTGATCATTCCATGTGGAAGGGGGAATGGCCGGTGATCGCTGCGTTACCCTGTCGGCCTCCTAGAAATGAATATAAACCATCCGACTAGGCTAGCGAAGTTGGATGGACAAGATGATTTGCGACAGTTGTATATTGCCGCTAATTGATTTTTAGGGTTTGAAGCCGTATGGCCAACCTACCTTTGGCCAAACAGTTTGGGGTGTTTGTCACTCATTTGGAAAAGTCGATTGAGTATACATAAAGATGGGTTGCTGGAGAGCTTCTCAACATTTCATTGGCCGCCTGAAATTGGATCTAGTTCGTCCAACTAGGCTGGTGAAGATGGGCAGCCATGATCGATTTGTGGTAGTTGTGTAATTCCGCTGAATCAATTTAGGGTTTAAAGAGCGCACGATCCCCCTATTTTGGGAAAACAGTTTGATGCGCTCTTGGATTGCTATGTGTAGTTCGATCAACCAGGTATGAATCTGGGTCTCCGGTGAACGCGTCAGCACCTCTTCTAGGAGTAGGCTAGGCTTGTTGAATCACGTGGCCTAATCGTGTGGCCGTGATCCTTTTTTAAAACTGACATGGACAGTCTAGATTTTCCTTAAGGAATTTAAGCGCGTCGATTGTGCTAACTTCCAATTAAAAGCGCATTGACACGCCGATCTCTTTATCAGAGAGTGGTGTAGCCTACGTTAGTGTTTTCATGCAGGTCTCAATACTGACATTTCGGGAGATTCATGCTACTCCGCTGCGAGTGAACATTAATCATCATGTCATTCCAATATTGAGAGTTCGGCTGGGAACATAGCATAGAAAAATACTAGACAGGTCAATGCATTAGTGAATAATGCAGTAGGTTAAAATTTACAGAATATCCGGGATTGTTGCTTCATGCACCATTCTGGATAAATTTCATAAATATGTTGAATTGCTCAATACATATGTAAGTAAAGAGGTTTGGACACTCATTATTTTTTGAATGGCTCAGTCTCTTTGCAAAATGACGGCGTATTAAATACAGTGTTTTACACTTTTAGCCTTGAACTAAAAAAACCACCATCAACAGCAGTATGCCCCATTTCATTTATCAAAGCATGTAATGATTTCCTTTAATAAAATCTCTTTTTCTTAGCAAATTTTTTTTTTTAAAAAAAAACTTTATAATATAATAGAAGAGCAGTAGATCGTAAAAGTTATTAACATTACTATATTATTATTTATAGACAAACTTACTATGTGAATTTTGTGTTACGCTCAACAAAAGATTTTTTGCTCAAGGGTATGCAATATCACTTTGATTAATAACATCTTATCAAACCACCCATTTAATAGATATTTATTTTTGATATGCCAAATCTATCTCAAATAAGCTTAAAAACTTACAAGAAATTTATTATGGAATAAAAATCAAGGAAGATATAAACTTCATTTACTTAAGTAAAATTTTATTTGTAAACAAAATTATTTTGCTGGTTTAGCTAAGCAATATTTTTTTTAGTGTGTGAATAATATGTCATTAAATAACTTGGGATATGTTAAGGAAGACATAAGGCTTTGGCGAGTTTTATTAGAAAGAATTATGGTTCAGAGCCTAATGATTGATGTACTAAAGCTCTTAAAGTATCATGCGCTTCGAAAATTTGAAAAGTACAATACCAAGAATTTTACTCTAAGGATATTAAAGTTAAAGTTAACACCTGCACATGATGTTGGAACATTTCCCAGTTGAACCCTATATGTGTTAGTATTTCAAGTCCGGAAAATTGCTAATGTTTAGATGCTAATATATCTTGAGTTACTACAAGTTTGTTTCGTCTGTAATTTTAGGTTTTGGAGTCATAGGTTCAATGGTAACCATAATCAGTGGTTGCAAACATTGAAGACATAATATTCAAGGAAATTGAGCTCAGGATGAACCAAAATCATGGTATTCTCCAAAATTGATATTTAGATCTGAACACATCTTAATTGATTTTGGATAAGAATCCTATTTGGAGGAATCCAATGATGATATGATCATAAGCCTAGAAGGATGTTGCTACGTAAACACTTGGTGACCCAAGTCCAACCAAGCAAAGATATTATGCAAGAGAACCGTTAGAATAAAATTTCTAACAATTAGGGCTTCAAAATTCTTTTAAATCAAACACTAGGTCCCGAAATCAATATATATATATGGTTTCAAAACCAGTCATGTAATTTTTGAACTCAGGAGGAACTATTATGTAATGTGGTGTTAGTTTCAGAACCACTTTTCTTAGGTTTCAAAACCATTCTCAAAACTTGCATAGTTTAGTGCATATATGGTTGGTATGTTTTCCAAATATTTCTTCTATGTTTGAGCCTTGAGGCACTATGTAAACATATTTTAACTTGTCATAAGCTTATTTTATTCATGTTCAAAAGTGCATACTTGGAGAATAATATATGTTTTTCTTTTTAGGGTTCTTAGATTTGCAGGTACATACCGTATACTTTTTGGTAGAATTAGAAGAGTCAAGCGTGCAAGCTTGAGAAAATAAGTAGTCACAATCAGGAGAACGAGAGTCGGTCTACGAAATATTGTTCATAAGATCTAAATATTTACTTAGGCACTTCATGAGTCTTGAAGAATCATCACGTAAAATACTATTCATGAAGTTAGAGCTTAAGTATTTTGACTAGTCGAGGAGCTTTACTCATAGTATGGAGCATAAATCCTTGATTTGTATTGCTTAACATATCAAACCTAAGTGTCCTAAGGGTAATTTTATTTATCTAAAAAAACTTAAAGGTTTGGGGAACAACATCCTGGTTGAGTGAAAATTTATATGCTTTGAGGCAAGAAGTATCCTTACTAGGATAAAGATGATACCATTGGAGGATGAAGTATTAAGTCTTTTATATAGAATGAGGAGAAATACTTAGGTACTAATAGGCAAGTATAAAATGATTCATGCGCATTGACTAGGAATATGGTGTAGGGATAAGGGTATTGATATAACGCCTTAACTGGACTAGGATCTATTGGGTTGCAATAGGTAACCAAAGTAGCGAATTGTAGTTATTTATAACGGACTACGTCCTAGAGTTTATTTACTGGTAAGTAGTTTTTCTTGTTAAAAAAATCTCAATATCTTTTGTTTTTATTATTATGCATTATATTGCTTTACTCTGCCGTTAATATCTTTGTTTCTATTGATCTTCTCTTTCTCCATAAGATTATAAAGATTTGTCATATACATAAGTTGTAAAATAAGTTGGTAGGGCACTCGTACCCTCGCTTTTTTTTCCACAAGAATCAATTTTAGGAGGATGTTGGTTGTTCAATATTCCTAATATGATTGTTTACCACGGTTTATATGTTGTGGTGAAATTTAAAAATAAATCAGTTGCTGAAGTCCTTCATGGTTCAGGCTAATTTCACTAACTTATCGCTCATGAAGAACATGCTCTCAAACACTTTAAGTTTACTGCATGTGACACAATTGAATGTGTTAGAGCATTGCTCGGTTGAACCCAAGAAGCATTGGTATGTCCAGTTTGGTTGTCATATTTTAGTATCAAAACTCAAATAGGGTCGTTTGATTAAGATTACTAGAGTCAACTTCGTTTAGGTTAGACTGAAAAGTCTAGGAATGTTGAGACATACAAGTGTTACTCCGAAGACCTGAAGAACGCGAAGACGTATCGACTACAAGAAAGACATCATCCTTCCACTTAAGGTTAGTAATACTGACTTGACTTGTTTCCATTCCTATCCTTTCTTTCAAGTAGTTTAAGATTGAAAATATAACATGCAAGGTTATATATAATACTTTAGTATTAGACTTTGTCGTATTATTATGATCAAAGTGTCAAGGAAGTATATACCATTTCTTGAATGCTTTAATATGATATATTTAATTACGAAGTATAACATTTATCTTTTGAACTTCGTAAACGCAACGTCGACATAATCTATGCAACTTGCTACTTGATTGTGTATTGAATATAGATATGATTTCATCCCAAAAAACTATGTTTTATTATATTGGTTTAGGGAAGTAGATATACGAACTTTTTTTGTAATCGAAAGGAAATCAATAGGTATTTCAGTACGGTTTTCATTGAAGATCAATTGGATGACCAATTCGTACCTAAGGAGGGAATTAAGGTAAAACCGATCTTAATTTATGTTGAGAGTCAAGGTAGAACTGATCCCTACCTATCTCAGGATACATGGTAGATACGATCCTAGCTTTTGTTAGGAGTCAAGGTAGAATGGATCCCTACTTATATTGGGAGTCAAGGTAGAACCAATCCTATCTTTTGTTTGGAGTCAAGGTAGAACCGATCCTTACTTATATTGAGAGTCATGGTAGAACCAAACCTAGCCTATGTTACGAGTCATGGTAGAACCGATCCCAAGAGAAAAAATGATTTTCGATATTCACATATACTTTAGGGTTTGTGTGAGTTTGGAATTAGGTTAGCTAGATAGGAAAGTTCTAGATGTCGACATAATTTGAACATGTGTGAGTTTGGAATTAGGTTAATTAAGATTTTCTAATCTATATGTTTTTTGATTTTCCAGCAATTAAAACATATCTCTAGAAAAACTATATTAGTAAAGTGCTAAGCTAATATTAGATATTTTTTAAGAGAGAATTCAGAATTACAGGTTGGATATTAATTGGAAATTAGGTACTTTATTGCATATCTTGAGAATCTTTTTGATTTTGAAAATTCCTTGTTATCCAAACATCCTTGATTTATAAATAATGAAGTTTGTTCTTCTTACAAACTATCCTTAGCCAGGAAAACTTCATCTTTGTTGTGTTTGGTGGAGCCGACTAATAGTATTACTTGTAATACTATTCCGGATATGAGAGTACCCTAATTAGGTGAAATCTCTTACGTCCGCTCGTTTAAAGACTTTTATGGGATCAAGAAGCTCTAGAAAGTATCGTTGGTGGGAAACTAGATAATTGCATTGTTATTTTAGTTTTCAATTTTGATTTGGTTGACTAAAGGTTGTTGAACCTTTGATTGCACCTAGTTTGATTATTCTTAAGAGCTGTCTCTTCTGACATAAGGTCACTCTAACAAAGGATCGATGGGATCCTCTGAGATGTTTTTAAATTTGAAGACAACTTGTGATCATATACTGTTAACAGAGTCCATTCTGTGCATGATCGTGTGCAGGTACAATTGAAGACAAAAATATTTTTCTGATTGGTTTCACATCTCGTGATATTACTTCATGCACACATCTTGATCGGCTGGGATTCGACTAAGATCTTATTTATCTTTGATAGATTTGTTTAACTAGTCGTATAGATTGGTAACTACCATTTGATGGTACTCTTCAGCATCCGAATTTGATAGCTTGTGAATATAGATTTGATTATTTTGGTAATCTAGACCTAGAGTGATCTAAACCCAACAAAGGAATTTATTCATAGATTGATAGAGTGGTTATCAAAAATCTTTATTCCTTTACTTTTTAGAAGACGATCAAAAGGAGTTGAGTGCTGGAGACTTTACATTGGTAAAAAAACTTAAGATAGTGGTTTCTGTCTTAGGATTCACGTGCATTGGCCAGGAGGTTGTTGGCGCATGGATACTGAGGAAACTAAGTAACTAGGGGTATATTATTTGGTCTCAACTATACAAAGTTTATGAGAGTATTCAAAATTGATCTAGGTCCCGGAGTTTTTATGCATTTGCGTTTCCTAGTTAACAAAATCTTGTTGTGTGATTTACTTTTACTTTCTGCAATTATCATCGTATTATTGTAATTAAAAGTAAATACACTTGTACGTTAATCTAAGACACTTGATATTGATCCTATAGTATATCGGTCTTGTACTGTAACTATTATCAAGTGATTTCCTTATTGTTGTATTGTCTCAACTTTGTCCATAGACGATTACACAAAGTATCAGACTTATAGTTGATATCGAAAATATTGTGGTGTACTTGGGTACCCTCGTCATTTCAGAATGAAACCCTGCTAGTAAAGATGTATTGACAGTCAAAGCAAGTTATATTTTTTTTATATATACTCAAGTTTTAAGTAGCAAAGTTACTAAATTTGACTTCGTTTGGAGCCGAACAGTTCATATCCTATTATAACGCATTTTTAATGGAGTTTACCCAAAAAGGTTAACAAGAAGACTTGTTTTGTTCGATCATAACATCAGAGATCCCTAAACCCCATGTTTTTGTGAATCTCCTAAGTCATTTATTTATTCCAACATTGCGGAATTTGTGCGTGAAGTATAACAAAATTATACAGTTAAGCTTCAATGACATTATATAATTCCTAAAGATGTTATTAATGTATTATTTTCTTAGCAATACCAAATAAGAGAGGCACTCCTATACGATGCACTTTGATCTCGATATATATTCTGCATGTACTTTAAAATTAAAAAACTCAAGGGATTTCTACGGTAAATCGAAAACAAATCCTCAAGGCCCAAGTAGTAAACATGGTTAAATACTTGATATATTTTTGGTCCCGTTAGTCTTTAAAGACTCTTTGAATGTCTTTATGTTGGGACACTAACACCAATCACGAGTCTAGTTATTTTATGAATCAGTTTATATTTCTTATTTGTGTTTGATTTTACGAATACATAGTTTTTTCGGAGTTTATTCAATCACTCGATATTGTTAAAGTTGCGTTAATTCATGGTGGCTAATATCAAGCTCAAAGGATTTAGATGGTTTATATTCAATCAATTGATAAAATTAGTATTTGTTTTCTATTATTGAGTGTTGGATGCTATCAGCTGGTATCAGAGCTAATTACCATGACCCATGTCCGCTCCACGGAAAGGGTGACCTATAAACTGTATTAATATGTGAGGGCACTTACGTATGAGCATAGTTGTTACCTCATTGAACGCACGTATGTATGAGCATAATTTTCACCACATTGAATACTAGTCGTCGAATGGAGTCGCCAGATATGAAAGAGATACGGCCGGGACAGTGTCACCAGAGTGTGCCAACAAAAACGATGGGCTTGAAAGCGTGGTGATATGTTACGACATTTGTCAAACATCGGTCATATGGTATATAATTGAGTAGTTTATAAGCCTTTGGGTTCCATTAACTTGTAAACGAGTTTTAGAGTTGATCTTTACCCATGGCTAATAAATGCTTTATTCATGTAATAACACTGTATCGGAAAACCTTGCATTTTAACCAATTTTTCTTTTTATAGTTTTTTTTTGTTTTCTCTTTGCTTGATCCCTTATGAAGTGAGCTTTGAAATCAATAGCATGAGCTGCTAAGTAGACAGATGGAACTATAGATAGATAAATATAAAGCTAGGTTGGTAGCTAAGGCTATGGTAGATTTCTTTGATACCTATTCCAGTCTCTAGAATCACCTCGATTAGAATGTTTTCTATTCTTGATTTATTTTGCATATACATCGGATGGACTATGGTGAATTGAATGAAGTTTGAGGCTTTATAGTAAAAGGTTAAAATTTTAAAACAAGCACCTAAACAACATGAAAAATTTGTAAAATGTGTTTACATTAAATTTGTGTATGATTCTCATATTATTGTTTTGACAACGATGTAATCTTAGGGATTATTTGGTGGTACCATCCTTCTGTTTTTTTTTTCTCATTTTGCTTGATCTTGTATCTGGTTTGAATTATTATTATTATTATTTTAACAACAGCGAACAAGACAACATCAAGAATTAAAAGAAGACTCACTCAGAATGAGTTGCGTTACACATGAAGGAGGAGAATAAAGCCATACTTCTAAAATGTGAGAATCAATAGCATGAGCTGCTAAGTAGTGTGCCACATTATTGGCAGTCTTTCTGACAAAGTTAAATTCCACAGTCTTGAATCCGCTCGGTTCATCTCTGATTTGATTGATAATTTTATGAACATGCCAAGCGGGTTTATAGTTTCTATATTTAAGCGAGTTAATGATGATGCGAGAATCCTCCTAAAGATAATGTCCCTAAAGCCTTTGCTAGTAGACAAATTTACAGCGGGTAATGCCTCATAGGCCTCAGTCTCGACAACAGAGTGATAACTCAAAATTTTGTTTTGACAACCTTGAAATGAAGCATTACTGTCTCGTGCAACTGCACTGCACGTATAACCCTTAGTCCTTGTTGCCCCGTCAAAGTCTATTTTGATTTTATCAGAATTAGGCAGTTCCCAAAATTCTTTGTTCTCTATTATATCCTCTTCAGTAGACATATGTTCATCTTCAACAACATTAACCTCCATATTAAACCAAAAAAGTGCATCTTTGATGATATACTGAATACATAACTTGGCTCTATTGAAAACTATATTGTTCTTAGCTTTCCATATCTCCCAAAACATGCTGGACCCAATTTCCAGCTTACCAAACTCACCATCTTCAGCCAACCATTTGACAATGTAATCCTGAACAGTGTCATTAGGGACTTCTGCAGTTCTGAGACTCAATGGTAAAGCAAATAACGCAGCTTGAGATGCATTGCGTTGTAAAAACATATGCTCCATCGTATCGGTAGCTCTATAGTACTTTCTATAGTCATCATTGATACCATCTATGTGTTTCTTTATGCGGCATGTCACAACTAATCCATTCTTAAGCAATCTCCAAATGAACAAATGTATTTTAGGTGGGAATTTATGACTTTCCCAAATTTTTTCCATGGAAAGTCAGAGTTTGTGGATGAGCAAGGCTATCCATCAGTAACGGTTTTGAGAAATGACTTGGCCGGAAAATGTACCATTCGGATGATGAGTCCATATCATTTTGACAGTGTTGTTGGATTAAGAGTTCAGCTGGGATATGAATCATGGCTAAATTGGGGACTATAGCTATTAATTTGGGAATATAGCTAGATGACAAAAAAAGGTCATTAGAAATCACCTACACACCCCTTATCAAAATAATTACCTAACGACCTATTTTACCCCTAAATAATTAGCACCAATTAATCGTATTAGGGGTTAATTTTGTTTTAGATGTGAGATTAACTAATGTTAGAGAGTTCATCAAAACATCAAACATTTTGATTTTTTTTTTTCGTAAACAGTACTCAGAATCGGTTTACGTTCATTCACTTGTAAACCAATTCTGAAATGGTGTTTACGAATTAACAGAGCACATCTATAATTGGTTAACGTTGACATGTTTATAATCCAATTTTGGTAATCGGGTTTCACTTATAACATATATAAACCGACTATTTCTTGTCATTGCCAATTTTCATTCATTGCATTATTATTGTAGGATGCATTTAACACATGCATCAAGCCTTTAAACCCCTAGGCGACCCTAGTGGACGAGTTATAGTCTCGTGAGGGTTTACATAGAGGTGTACCCATAAAACGTATACAAAAACTTCTAAATCCAGCAATCTTCCTCCTCCGAAGATGATACAACATCCAAGTAGTCTGGGTTATCCTCCAGGATTCTTTCTCCCAAGAAGTGATAGCTTGCATCGAACGCGAATGCTTCCCCCTTTTCCTCCAAGTAGCGCGCTTTCACGACTTCATGCTATAAAAACATAAAAACAAACTTACATTTGTTAGTGGTGTTTAGTAGGAAGATCAAACAACATGAATAACGTAAAATAAACCACAAAAACACTTACAAATTGTTCAATGGTCAAGTTGAAGTTGGTAGCGTTGAAAATCTTGGGTTGGAGAGATAAAAAACCGAGTATCGCATTTTCAATGACTAGGTGCCTATCGTGCACTTGTTGAACACTTCGTCCATTAGGATTCCCAAAATCTTGGATAAATTTGTTATGTACCCTAGCCCAAAAGGTTATGGAATGCTCCCTTTCGGAGGATTGACGTCTAAGTCTATTTTTCGCATACCATGCTTTGGTGATTGCCAAATCTTCCGAGAAGTCAAACGATGCCATTTCTTGTATGTATATGTATGAAATGAGTAGTTGTAGAGTATATGGAGTGAGGGGGAATAAAATGATCAATTTTGGGGCAAATGGGGTCCAAGGGTGAGGTCTCTATTTATAGAGAAAGTCCCTAACGACTATTTTTTTTGAAAAACGTGAAATAATTTGCTATAATCGGTATTTTAGAAGGTCTGCAAAACCCGATTGTGTTGATATGCCACAAGGAATCGGTTATTCTTGCGACCAACGTAAACCGATTAAAGGCATGTTAGATTTTGAATTTTCACCAACACCAATCGGTTTATATATTTTAATATGTGATCCGATTCTTACTTGAAAAACATCCAGGAAAAATTGCTTTCACAATCGGTCTATGTTGACATATCGAGTAGGCCGATTTCTGGCATGTCAGGATAGAATCAATTGTCTCTTATCCATACAAGGTTGGCTCCTCCCATACAAGGTTGGCTCCTCCCATCCGGTCTTAACAACAACCAGTTGTTTTCGAAGCCTCTTATCCATTTTGCCTATATGGCTTATGGTTACGAGACTGCACCCTAAGTGGGGTTTTCTTCGGGCCGAGTGCATCATAGCCAAGACTATTAAGAGTGGTAAAGAGTTCCAACGCCCCACACACTCTTGACTCAACCGTGTACCTCGGCGCCTTGATCGAGTTCTGCACTCCTTAGGAGAGACCTTCTCACCTTAGTCACCCAACCTAAGTCATATGCTTAAGTTGAGAATCCAAGGCACCTCTCTTAGATGGGATTTATTGACCCCAAATCTCCATGACTCAGGTTATAAGGGCGGTGTAACCTTTTCTCTGAGCCATGCGGCAGGTACCCCCTTCTATGATGCACTTTAGGTCTTATATTTGCCTCTTGCGAAATTTAGGTCTTAAAATGTCGCAGGTACCCCCTTTCTAATCTTAGATTGTCTCTTGCGACATTTTCGCATTTCTTTATTATTTCATTCATTCTTTCATTTCTGTCATTTCTTTCATTCATTCTTTCATTCTCATAATATCATATTATTTGAAGTAAAGTAAATATTCAAGAGAAATTCTAATACATTGTAATTCTGAAATCTTTGTAGTTGTGAAATCTTTGTAATTCTGCGATTGTATCGCGTTTTGTAAATCAAATCAAAAATATTTTATTTTCTGTAAAAGAAATATTCTAGAGAAATATATAAATTGAATTTTCTCGATTTTTTGTAATTTTGAAATCTTTGTAATCTTGAAATCTTTGTAATCGTGCGATTGTATCGCTTTTTGTCAATCAAATCAAAAATCTTTTATTTTATGTCAGTAAAATGTTCAAGGAAGTGGTACATAGATTTCATGTGATTTTTTGTTGCTGTCATTTCTCGCGAAGTATATGGTTTGCTTACAAAATTGGCATCCTGTGAAGTATTTGTCCGTGCTGCGAACGTTCGCAAGGTAAACGTCTGCGAAGGAAAAAACTATGTGTGGAGGGGAGACTCGAACCCATGTCCTCTAGTTTGCATATCTTCTCTGACCATCTGTTGAGCGAAAAACTAAGCTTATTGCATAGCTTATTCCATTTCTTCGCCTTTAGGATTTCAAAAATGAGCGAAAAACTAAGCTTGATGAGAGACTCGAACCCGCGACCTATTGCTTCCTTTATCCAACTCAAACCCTCTGTGCGAATTTCTATTTGTGTTGTTGTGGTAAGATTCGCAAACCTTATTCTCATGTTATTGCTCTTTGTTATTTTCATGTTCGTACACTATATTTCTTCGTTGAATCTTTTCCACTCTATTTCTTCGCAGAAGCTTTTTTCTCAATCTGTTCGTCATTGTTTATCATATGAGGTTAAAGCTTTCTTCGCTGATGCTTTCTATGCGAGATTCTCTCTGGGGTTGGTCATAAAGTTGATTTTCGCTGGGCATTTTTCTTTCTTGCTGTCTATGAGCTTTATGTTCAAGAGAGAAGCTAACTGTCTTCTTCTTCCATTATTCTCCTGTTGAATTTCGCAAAAGCTCCTTGTATAAATTTGTCTTTGTCTTCTCCTGCTATCGGTTTCTTCTCGTAAATTCTTCTTTGTCTTCAGTCAGGGTTGAACTCCTTATTAATTTGCAGTTTATTGCATAGCTTTTGAACTCCACATCATTTATTTCTTTGCTTTGTTGAGTCTGTTGATGTATTCTTTCACTTCCTGATTCATATTGATTCTTTCGTGTTGTTGGTGTTGATTATCCATTCGCACTCTAATCTCGCTGGAACTTTTCCCTTTGTCTTCGCACAAAGAAAGTTCTTCTTTTCGCCTTTGAAATGTTGGTTAACTAGAACTGATTATTTCTTCGTCTATACGTCTTTATTCTCCTTTAAACCTGCTCTTCGTAGTCCATATTGGAACAAATCTCTAGCTTTCCACTTCCCTTTACTGCATAATCACAAATCAAACAAGTGAAAGACAAAAAGTTAAGAGTAAGAATACTTCCTTTTTATTTAATCTTCATGTTTGGCTTTTGTCCGCTCCTTGTATGTTTATTTTTTCGCCTTTGTAGTTTTCCTTTACACTCTATCTCCTCATCTAAACTTTCTTCTCAATTTATTCGCATGCGTTAATTTGTTATGAGATTTTTATCTCCGCATATTTTGCCAATTTTTCCTTCCAATTGATGACTCTCCATTCTCTGTTGCTTTCTTTTCTTTCTTATCTGATTCTTCGCAACTTCTTCCATCATTTGCTGTTTGAAAGTATGAAAATTCGCTGGAACCCCCTTGTTAATTTTCCCTTAATGTATCTGTTCTCTTATTTGCCCTGTGCGTTTTTTTTCTTCTTCACTTTTCAACTTCTTCGCAAGAACTTTTAACTTCGCAAGAACCATTAATTTCGCAGGTACTGATCTTTACGAACAAGTTTTTTACTGAATTACTTCCTCTTCGCAGAAACTTTGTCTAATTTGATGGTTCAATCCTTATTTCGCGTGGACGTTAATTGTTCCTGTTAGAAGAGACTTCATCCCATGTCTATTGTTCTTTCTTTATTGTCTGGTCCCCATTTTTGCCATTATCGATAATTGTTCAAGGGAAAATTCTTTGTCCCTACAGAAAATAAAACAACTTAATTTCACTCCGTCTTCGCTGGAGCTGTTGATTCCCTCATGCTTCACGGTAATATTCGCATATAGAGTTTATTCTTTCGCTTTTGAATATGGTGGTTGATCTCATTTCCCGTTGCTCTTTTCTTCGTTGATGCTTCGAGTAAAGCTTCAATGATTTCAGTCCCGTCTAATGATTCTGTATCTAACTTTGAACCTTGATTGATGTCCATTTCTTTCACCTGATCATTCTCTTCACGCTGTAAAGTTTAGTCTTGCCAAAAGTTTCATTGAGTTTTTCCAGATGATTTTTATTTATTTTCCCCTAAATTCCAGATCCGAACAATTAAACATAAAACAAGAAAGATTGGTAAGAGATTTGTCTTTTTGAGATTCATAGCTGGCGTAGATTCTGCTGATTTTCATTTTGGTTGCACTTTCTTCGTATTCGCTGATATAGTTTTGCATCTTCATTTTTTTCTTTTACTTTCTTTAACTGCTTTTGATGTTTGCCACTTGAGGACACGATTTCTCCGTTAAAACTTCCACTTTTGTCCTTAAAATTCATAAATCCAGTTAAATCTAACACCACATGTTGCTAATTTCTTTGATTTTCTTTCGAACTAACAAGAATTTTCCCTGTTTTTAGCGCCAAAAATGTAGTTGCAGGAAATCCTACAACACACCCCTTATAATATCATGATAATAATTTCTAGATCTAAACTTATTTGATATGAATATAAAGATAAAAGTGCTAAAATTGTAAACATGGACACAAGGATTTTTTACATGGTTCAATCAATGTGATCTACATCCATGGTTCTTCACTATGATTGTTGAAATTACATAAGTGTTACATTTAGAATCTCCATTAATGGATCTTGGATAGAGCTCTAGATCTAGTATTTAGGGAAGAAGATGATAAAATAAAGTCTCTCTCTCTCTCTTACAAAATTATGTATATCCCTTTCTCTCTCTTGCTCTCCTCTTTATATAGGTGTTTACATAGTGTATGATAGCTCACATACAACCCATATTCTCGCAAGCTCTTGCTATCTTCTCGCAGGGTAAGGAAATGAATTAATTTCGCACACTAACAAATTGTAATTTCGAAGGGACATTATTGTGCGATATTTTGCCCCTGCAGTGCATACTCTTCATGGCCGAAAACAAAATTCAGTATTGGTTTATTCGATATGTCAATAAAAACCGATTCTGGGTGTAATCAGAGTTTTGATTTGTCAAAAACGAAGATTTAAACATGTAAATCAATAATATAAGAAGAATCATATAATGAGTTGATGGAGATTTACCTTTTTCTTGTGTGGATCCAAGATTCGTTGGAGAAGAAGATTAAAATTAGGGTTTTGATAATTTGGAAATATTATGATGAAAATAGAAAGTTTTTTTAGGTTTAGTTTTTTTTGTTTTTGGATTTACTGAAAATGGAAAGATTAGTATATATGAGAGAGTTTTAGGAAATAGGAATTAATGTGAGGGTAAATTAGTATTTTTTAGAAGTATGGGTGCCTAAAGTAATTAGGTGGCATGGGAAGGAAAATTTAATAGGCCCCAATTAATAGCTATAAGCCCCAATTTAGGATGGATATGAATCTCCATAATCTTTTGTATTGAAAATCCTGGCGTCTTTAGGGGCGACCCCAACAGAATTAGGAGCGACGCAAAACGACAAAAAATGTCATGATCGGTAGGTTATTTCACAATCGGTAGATAACTTTCGGGGCGTTTTTTTAATGGCCAAACTACCCTTTACAATCGGTAGATAACTTTACAATCGGAAGTTAATCCACAATCGGGAGTCAATTTAGTTTCTTTAACTTTCGAATATAAAGTATCCCAAAAATAAAATCCTCTATCCATAATCGGTAGTCAAGATAGTTCATATAACTACCGAATATAGAGTAGCCCCAAAATCAGATTTTGCAAAAAAAAAATTCATTTTTTGAATTTTGGTTGAGCCTATAATCGGTAAGAAAGGAAGAGTTATCATGACTTCCGATTATACAGTAGAACTCTTTGTCGAAATCTTACCATATTCGGTAGTCAAGATAGTTCATATAACTACCGAATATAGAGTAGCCCCAAAATCAGATTTTGCAAATTTTTTTTTTTGGTTGATCCTATAATCGGTAGTAAATGAAGTTATCCTGACTTCCGATTATCCAGGCTCTCTTTGCAAATATCCAACCAATGGTGTCTCTTGAAGAAACCCTATGGGAACAAACACGTTTTATGAAAATTTCTGGAAAACCGAATAGGTTTTCAAATTCATTAACCGAAAAAAAATCCACGAGATGATGTCTCGCACTCTGATAGCGGCAAACAATCTTGAAAATATCAAACACATATAACTACCGAATATAGAGTTGCCCCAAAATGAGATTTTGAAAAAATCCTCTATTTTTCTAATTTGATTGAGCCTATAATCGGTAGTAAAAATAGTTCATATAACTACCGAATATAAAGTTTCCCCAAAAATGAAATTTTGCAATCGGTAGCTAAAAAAAACCTAAACTACCGATTATGAAGGGGCATATAAGTATTTTCAACCTATTTTGTCTTTTATATCGCCCCTAATTCTGTTGGGGTCGCCCATAGAAACCTCATGTTGAAAAGATTTTAAATTATTTAGTTTGATATTGCTGCAGCTTTTGTAAAACACTTTTCTGCTGTGCGTTGTTGTGCTGTGAGAAAAAAGCAGTTAGACGTATGGTAAAATATTAATTAAAGTTAAAGCTGATTAAAAAAGCAATCAAAGTGTGTTTGGTAAAATACCAGATACAACAATTGTTGTTGTGCAAATGACAAAAACAGACATATCTCTAAAAATAGTTTTATCCAATTTTATTGGGGTTAAAAATAATTATTATATTTTACTATGAAATATAAATATATTAAAGATTAACTTTACTAATTATTACTCTTATTATGATTGTTAAAATTTTTTATCTTTACTTAACCACTTTTTAATATATATAATTTTCAAACAAAAAATCAACCTAAAATTAAGTAATTATTTAAAATTTGTTTTAATTTTTATTTTTGAAAAATTAAATGAAATGGTATCATACAATAGTTTAAAAATAAAATATAATAATATTTAAAGAATAAAATATAAAAAAATAAAAATTGGTTGTATATATATTTAAGGGTAATTTTTGTCATTTACAAAATAAAATAGGGACAAAAAAGATAAATCAAGCATTAAATTTTGGTGGGACCAAAACTTATGCTTTTGTAGCTTTTAAAAGCTCCTCCTCCTCAGCTTTTGAAAATTGAGTAATCCGAGAAGTGCTTTGGGCAAAAAGCACTTTGATTTTTTTTTTACCAAACACCAATTTCAAAAATTATTGACATATATAGGTTTTGAAAGTGCTTTTGGAAAACGGTCCGCGAGTTAAAACCCCAAAGGTGTCACTATCCATCCACAAAAAACCCATTAAAATAAAAGTAACACAAAAACTCCAACAAAACAAAAGAAATTCGCGGTTGATGAAACCAAATTTTGGTTTCATCATAAAATTTGATGCAACCAATTTTGAAATTTGGGGTTTTTGTATCAATTTTTAAAAATTTGGGGTTTTTGTATCAATTTTTAAAAATTTGGTTTTTTTTTATCAATTTTGTTTAAAATGGAGTTTTAATGGATCCCAACATTTGAGTGAGGTTTTTTTACCACAAATTTGATCACCTTGAGTTTTTATGATTTTTTTTGTTTTTTTTTGAAGGAAACAGATTTTCATTGATATTAATCCTCATTCAAGATGAGGCGTTGCATAATACAATTAGGTGGTTCATCATGAACCCACCATCTGTTTACATTATTTGAAATTGCATATTGAACTAAATCATGTGCAATAGAATTAACGTCTCTAGAAACTGCTGTGAATTTTACTTCACTAAAGTTCTTGACGTGATCTCTGATAGATAGAATTGTAGATCGAACACTCCATGGTATCTCGTGTTTGTTCCCTGTTATGGCCTTAGGGATATCTGTTGCATCTCCCTCCACTATATATCTTGTAACTTGAAGTCTGCTAGCTAGTTGTAAACCGAGACCATAAGCCTTTGCTTCTGCAACTGTAGAAGAAATACTTTTAAAACAGATGGAAGCACTTCCCAGATGATGTCCAAAGGAATCTATAGCTACTGCGGCAGCTGCGGCATTGCCATTATTAAAGGCAGCATCCACGTTTACTTTAATTACAGAATTAGGAGGAGGTTCCCAAGCAGATGTGTTGGTTTGGTTCACCATAATATTTGAGCAGTAGTTGAATGCATGATTCAAATCAAACATCTTGAAGTCTTGTAGTGCTCTCTGAATACAATGAATAACCGAGACCTGTATATTGTTGAAGATGAGGTCGTTTCTTGATTTCCAAATATTCCACATGATACAAGCCGCTAAGTTCAACATGATACCCTGATCTGGGTGTAAGATCCAGTGTTGAATCATCTGACTTAATTGTAATCCATTGAATATTTCAATCTCTATTGGACTCTCCTGGTATACTGCAAGAGAAAAGGGGCACTTGAAGAAAAGATGAAAAATAGTTTCCTCCTCCACATGACAAATTGGGCAAATTTTCGGTATTTGGTTGCCGAACTTACATAAATTATGATATATTGCCAAGCCATTATGTAAAACCTTCCACATAAAAATATGTATTTTGGGTTGGATTTTCATCTTTTTCCAAAAAAGTTTCCGTGGAAATTCTGATTCAGAAGAAGTAGAAGCCCTGCTATCTGCCAATAACTTGTAGACTTATTTTGAAGTAAAATCACCTGAGGGAGTTTTCATCCAGACCAAACCATGCGTTAGTAG
This sequence comes from Papaver bracteatum, assembly GCA_023529315.1. NCBI lineage: Eukaryota > Viridiplantae > Streptophyta > Magnoliopsida > Ranunculales > Papaveraceae > Papaver > Papaver bracteatum. The sequence goes on from JAJJWX010000145.1 coordinate 1,469,866, forward strand.
TAGGGCTGCACATGGGACGATACGGCCCGATTTTCTTATGGAACCGGTCCCTGTACTTGTTGTTGACCGGTACCCCATTTTGAGGACCGGTACCCGTACTTGTACCTGGTGTTGTCCCGGTCCTCCGGTACAAGTCCGGTACCGGGTTTTCACCTGTTTTCAAACTATGCAACAAAAAAAATTAAAATAAATCCAAAGCCAGAAAAAATAAATAAATCAAATTTAGTAATAATCAAATACAATCAAATCAGTGAACACAAGCTTTATAACCCAGTTCTTCAAATTCAATACAAATCAAAAAACAGTGGACAAATAAACTACTGCAATCAAATCAAATGAATCAACAAACTGTTCTTTAGAGGGTGCCAAGTCTTAAAAACGCCCCACAAATCCTATAACATTTGAAAATCTATGTTGCTGACATAGATGGCAATTATGCATTTGGAAAAATAGAAAAGAAATACTATTAATCAGCAAGCCAGCAGCAGCATGCCAACCGGCGCCATATATGCATGCCAAAGTTGTGAATGGAGTGGAAACCGATTTCATTTCTATTAACTGTTGTTGCTGTTCGGAAGTGGAATATCGATTGAGACTAAGCTTTCCTTGTAAACATCGCCTATGAACACATCACGTAGGCCTTCCAAAGATCCATCAATAATTTCAATATCCTTTGTTTCTTTTGTAAGTGAGTTGATAAACACCAGACCACCGCCGTAAGAACCCTAATTTTTATTTCTTACTCAAATCAAACACCACTAACAGATTCAATCCCTAAAAACCCATCAAATCAATCTCAAATAAAACCCAAAATCAGATTCAAACATGCAATTAATAACCCAAAGTTTATCAAACAAATTAACCAAAATCAAACCACTGTAAACCCATTGTTTACACATCACAAGATCCCTGTAAACCCATTGTTTCTCTGTAAGATAATAAACCCAAAACCATCTTCTATTTCATTATTCAACGACTTCATCGCCCAAAACCATCTTCTATATTATTCTCAGAAACCCAAAACCATAAATTAATTTATTCCCCTAATTCTATTGATATATCAGGGTTTGGAGATTGAGAGATTAACAAACAAATCGGTTATTGATGTTGAAGGAGATGAAGATTTAAAATGAGAGGTGGTACCTGAGGGGAAGATTTGACTCATGGCGGTGGGGATAGCAGCTATAGTTTCTCTGTGGAGACTAAAGAAGTGAAGAAGAACAAAGAAATTGAGAATAGAATTAGGTAATTAGAAATATATATGGTAGATGGACGACCAAGATTATTTCTAATCAATAGATCTACGGATATTATTCACCGGGAATTATGGTCCGGTTCCTACCGGGAATTAGCCAAGATCCGGTCCCTGTACCGGTCTAAGCCGGTTCTCAATCTTCTGTCCCGGTTACTCTGGTACCGGTTCGGTTCCGGTCTGATATTTTCGGTTCCAGACCGGTCCAAGTCATCTCAACCGGTTCTTGTGCAGCCCTAGTTAGTAGTACAATCCTTTTGTTCCCCCTCTTATCATCGCCAGGGGCTCACAAGTGCCTTTCACTACCTTCCGCACTCCCCAGCAGTTTCGGCGAGGGTCAATTTACCACCCAATCAAATGTTAGGTTTTGTTGACCCAACTCTCTGACGCGCACCTCAAAAACACCATAAGTTTTACTTACACCCCCTTTCTATTTAGAAATCCCCGAAGAAGTTTCTCTCTCTTCCTCTTCCTCTTCCTCTTCCTCCTCCTCTTCTTCTTCTTCTTGTCTCGCATTTTGATCTGTGGATTTCGATAACTCCACGAAGCTTTGATTTTACACACACCTCTTCTCTCTCTTCTGGGAGGTCTAATGGTATGTGATATTTTCCTTAATTTTTTCATTCTTTGATTTGATTTTATTCCAGGGTTTCATTTTTCAGCTCATTTTCATTTATTATCCATCATGAAATGTTTGAATTTAGGGTTTGTTAGATCTAATGTCATGAGTTATGATTTAAGAATTTCGTCACTTCATACTCCGTGAAATGTTGAAACCGAGAATTTGGAGCTTATAAGGTTATGTTAGTCTGGTGAGATTAGGGATTTGAACGTTCGGGAAGATATTTTGTTTTCGATTTTAGTGATTAATAGTAATCCATAAATAATGAGTAGTGTAGCTGAAAAATCTTCTATTTGAGAAATGTTGTTCTTAATGTAATGAGACTACATCGTTTCGCTTTTTCTGTGTTGTTTTTCCCTGTGTTTTTGTGTGGGTTATTCATGTGCCGTAGCTTTATAACTTTTGAGCTGGGCGAATACCTGTATAGATGAGTTTACTCCACTTGATTGTGCGAGGACGACATGATTGACATCTATAACTGATAATGAATATGATTGAAGTATATATTCTGAGTGGATTTTTCAAGGAACCAAGTATTGTTATCTTTTTTCATTCATTGGTTTGTTGATTCTAATGTGGGTACATTAGGTTTGAATTACAAGCAACACAGTAAACTGTAGTTTGTAAGGAGAAAACCGCATTAGAAACCAAAATTCACTGTATACAATGGTTGATACATAACCCGTGGCTGTGGGTAATGCATTTGGCCCTTTACTCCGGCCTCTGATAGTTAATATTTTTTCTACCTTTTTTGTTGTAAAACTTGGCAATCATGTTTATTACACCTATTGTCATCAACTCTCATTTAAGAGTATATCATACATAAATTTGATTAAAAGTTGAACCTTATCTATGAAAATGGTACTTACAAAGGATACATTAATCTGGTGAGATTAGGGATTTGGATACATGAAACAAAGATTTTATTTTTCCATATATTAATAAGAATCTATAATTCCTAAAGAATCAGTTGCATAGCTGAAAATGCTGGTTGAAATACTTGTATAATTGAATTTACTTATCGTGATTGATGTATCTGATTGATTTCGTATGTAACTGATATGAATATGATTGGATTAGACTTGTTTGATGTAAGGGCAGTCTCGTACTGATTCTTGTTAAAACAAATTTTAAGATAACAATATCTGTAGTTTGAAGGAGAAACCGTACTAGTGACCAAAATTAAACATATAAGATGGAAGATATATAACCTCGTGGTTAGAAGGGCGGATAAAAGATTTGGTTACCTTCAGCCTCAGATGATTCATAGTTTTTCTGCTTTTGATTGACAAACTTGGCTATATTGTGCATTGTCAGTGAAACCAAGTACATTGAAGAGCCAAAATGCACTATGATTGCTAACTATGTAAAATCGAATCTGGGACATGTACTGAACAATTCCTAGTGTGCCGTTGGGTTTGTAATATCTGAGATGGATGAGTCCTCGCACTAGAAATGAGTTCACTTTGACCTATGTAGCTGTTGGCGTTCTGCAAAAGTTGTATCTTTCAGTACCCTTGATCTTCTTGGTATCCTCTGATTCAAGACATTAAATTCCCCGACTCAACCCTGTTCATTTGTTTCTCTTAAATGGTATTGTCATAGGTTTTGGTATAATATTGTTTACTTTATTGACTTGTGCTATTAGTGGTAGGGGTTAGCTTTGTTGTTAGCATAATCGATGATTTTTGTGCAGGGACCCGTCAAGAACATTCTCTCTCTGCACAGGGCGGCAGCTCCATTACGGCAAAGCACTAGAAGGTGGGATTCAGTTTGCAGATCATTCAGTGCTCAAGCAGCAACTACCGCAACCACTCCACAACCTCCACCACCACCCCCGCCTCCTGAGAAAACCCACTTTGGTGGACTAAAAGATGAGGACCGCATCTTCACCAACCTTTATGGATTGCACGACCCTTTCCTCAAAGGTGCAATGAAGCGTGGTGATTGGCACAGAACCAAAGACCTAGTACTCAAGGGAACTGACTGGATTATTAATGAAATGAAGAAGTCAGGGCTTCGTGGCCGTGGAGGTGCTGGTTTTCCATCTGGTCTTAAGTGGTCGTTCATGCCAAAAGTATCTGATGGGCGTCCTTCCTATCTTGTGGTAAATGCTGATGAGAGTGAGCCAGGAACGTGCAAGGACAGAGAAATCATGAGGCATGATCCACACAAGCTACTAGAAGGGTGCCTTATTGCAGGAGTAGGCATGAGGGCCAGCGCAGCTTACATCTACATAAGGGGAGAGTATGTAAATGAGCGTTTGAACCTCGAAAAGGCCTTAAAAGAAGCTTATAAAGCTGGACTATTAGGAAAGAATGCATGTGGTTCTGGCTATGACTTTGATGTGCATATCCACTATGGTGCTGGTGCTTACATTTGTGGTGAAGAGACTGCACTTCTTGAAAGTCTCGAAGGGAAACAAGGTAAACCTAGATTGAAGCCTCCATTTCCAGCTAATGCTGGGTTATATGGCTGCCCAACAACTGTTACCAATGTGGAAACAGTGGCTGTTTCTCCAACCATCTTAAGAAGAGGACCTGAATGGTTTGCTAGTTTTGGCAGAAAGAACAATTCTGGGACAAAGCTATTTTGCATCTCAGGTCACGTGAATAAGCCTTGCACTGTTGAAGAGGAAATGAGTATACCATTAAAGGAACTGTTAGAGAGGCACTGTGGGGGTGTCAGAGGTGGGTGGGATAATTTGCTTGCCGTGATACCAGGGGGTTCTTCTGTGCCATTGCTTCCCAAGCACATCTGTGACGGTGTTTTGATGGATTACGATGCACTCAAGGCTGTGACTTCTGGGTTGGGAACTGCTGCGGTGATTGTCATGGACAAGTCAACTGATGTTGTGGATGCTATTGCCAGGCTTTCGTACTTCTACAAGCACGAGAGTTGTGGTCAGTGCACACCCTGTAGGGAGGGAACAGGATGGTTGTGGATGGTCATGGAAAGGTTGAAGGTTGGAGATGCAAAGCTGGAAGAGATTGACATGCTGCAGGAGATCACGAAACAGATAGAAGGGCACACAATCTGTGCTTTGGGTGATGCTGCTGCTTGGCCAGTTCAGGGCCTGATCAGGCATTTTAGACCCGAGTTAGAGAGGAGGATTAGGGAACGTGCAGATAGGGAATTATTGGAGGTTGCATCTGCTTAAGCCACCTTCCACACCCAGGTTGGCTATATCTTTGATGGCTTTCCCTGTTTCGTAAAGTAAGAAATACTAATTCGGATGTTTGTCTTTTGTTTTTATTTTTGTTAATGCTGTGTTTACATGATCAAACAAATGTGTCCTCTTCATGAAGTGTAAGTGACCCAATGGGTAACGGTGCGCATGCCAGAAAGCGAGCCAGATACTTCTTGCTAGTTACAGGAAAATTTGGTTTCACTAGCAAATCATATTTATTTAATAGTAAATCTTTTGCCTTGTAGTTTGCATTTCACCTGATCTGGTGGATGTTGTTGAATAAAAAAGGTTGAAGGAACTACAATTCGATTTATTCGGTTTTGGTCTGTATTCAGGAATATGAAACAATTAGATATGTTCTCTGGGGTTTTACATGCAACGGTATGTTCAGCCAGAATTTCAACTTTGTATCTGTGTCAATTCCGTAGTAGTATTCAAACCAGTCGCTGTGATTTGGTAACATTTTAAGCAATCCCCGGACGTTTATCATGACCTAAGGCCGGCAGCAAATTCGAGTTTGGTTTTCAGGTGGATCAGCAATCAGCATTTGCAAGCTCACCAATTTGCAGCTACATGGTAAACCCATAATTCACTTCAAAAAATTGCACACATTTGCGACTACCCCCAAAAAATAGAGGAAAATCATTATGGAAATTTGCAGTTCACTTCATTTTTCTGTATGCTACAAGTTTTCCCTATATTCCAAGCAGGGTTTGAAGAGCAGAAATAAGTTCTTCCTATGGTACATTCACCCGAACTCTATCCATGTCCAATGTGAACTATAAAACTAGGGTGTCAAATCTGATACATGCAGCAAGTACACCCCACATAGGTCTTAATTGATCAATAGGCTCATGTATGAGTATGAGGGCATTGAGGGGTACCCAGTTCTGAAAATATTCTCCTCTCCTTTACCACTCCTTTTCTGCACCAATGAATAAACAAAAGGAATGGATCGCAGAATAAGATGAAAAAACATCAAGTAGACTTGGCAATGAATTTTATAGTTCTTGAAGAGAAACAAAACTAATAAACAAGTGTAGACGATAAGTTTACTATCAATAAGGTAAGCCGTCATCATCTCCGAAACCCCACATTCCAATGTATAAAGAAATGACATAAGCGGAGAAAAAACATAGCTTTTGGCTTTCCTTTTGGCTCGGGCTTTCGGTAAAATGAATGAACGTGGACACCTCAACGGCTCAACATTTATCTAACTGGCAAGAAAGAAAGAAAAAAAATCTCAAGTTTATTGACTTCGGCGCTCCCAAATTCAGATTTTTGTCTTTGTAACATACTAAGCCGAATAGATTCTGCATTGAATACAGCTGAACCAAGAGGTTGTTGCTGTTGGGGGAAGCTAAAAAAATTGCTAAATGCCCAACAAACAAAAGAAAAGGAAATTCAAGAGGAAATATAGTCCAATTATGAAGAGAATTCGTCAGAGAAATCCAAACGAATTAGTCAAACCTCACACCCAGTCAAGGTTTCAGTCAACATATTTTGACGGACAGAGTCAAACAGGTCAATCCTGGTTGGAAAGGAGCCATGCTAAAATGACTGAAACGCCTTTTAGCTGGTTAACTTAGCCATCTGAATCAACTACCCATTTTAATTTATACGACTTTCAGAATAAGCTACCCATTTTAAGTTATATGACAATTGGATCACCCTTACCAATTTATTTTATATGACCGTCGTAGCTGTTACCCTATTTATTTTACACAACCAAAATGTATATGACCGTCGTTACAAAGAAAAACTAAGAAAATGTCAACCAAAAGGTATTATAAAAATACAGTAAATATAAAACATGTGAAGAAAAACTAAGAAAATGTCATAGATAACAAGCAAGGGGGTGCTTCTACAGCAGAACAATTTCCTCACAAATTGAGTGTTTGTATTTGTTTCCCCTTGGCTGGCAACCATAAATAATAGACCTACTTGACACAATCATTTACACCTGATGCTACGCAAAATTGAAGAATTACAACTTTTTAAAACCATAGAAATGTACAATCCCCAGCGAATTGTATTGTAAGGACCATTTGGATCACCAATGTCAAAAGCGAAATGTACCATACGAATTGCAGAAGGCAAGGGCAGGGGCAACGATGTATGAAGAGAGAACCAGATACCACTTAAGAGGTGGGAAAATCATGGGTATTGCGGCTGTTGATATTGCAGCAACCACAACATATCCAGAACCTGCCAACCAGGAAGGTAAAATCGCATCCTTTTCTCTTTGCTCCACTAGTAACTTGGAGCTTTCATGATCTGTAATTGTGTAAGTACGAAACCGATTAATCCACCAAAATATCTAAAAGATTAGATAGACGAAAAGAACAACATTAAAACCAACAACTTTATATCTGTTCAATTGCTCTCTTTAATCCACCAAGTTTTGGGAATATCATTGTGTGTTTGTATTTGTTTCCCCTTGGCTGGCAACCATAAATAATAGACCTACTTGACACAATCATTTACACCTGATGCTACGCAAAATTGAAGAATTACAACTTTTTAAAACCATAGAAATGTACAATCCCCAGCGAATTGTATTGTAAGGACCATTTGGATCACCAATGTCAAAAGCGAAATGTACCATACGAATTGCAGAAGGCAAGGGCAGGGGCAACGATGTATGAAGAGAGAACCAGATACCACTTAAGAGGTGGGAAAATCATGGGTATTGCGGCTGTTGATATTGCAGCAACCACAACATATCCAGAACCTGCCAACCAGGAAGGTAAAATCGCATCCTTTTCTCTTTGCTCCACATTCTAAGAAAAGAACAACATTAAAACCAACAACTTTATATCTGTTCAATTGTTCTAAGAAATTACATAGTGTTTTTTGTAAAAAAAAAAAAATGCTTACCTTGAACCTCATGGACAATAGGAAGGCTTTGTTTGCTGCTGCTGTTGTAAATTTCTTTTATGGTCACTGCTATTATCTTGACTAGATTATAGAGACCATCTCCGAGAATTAAAGATATAGCTATGAAAACCTGCACAAGTGAAGAATTTCATTATAGAGCGCAATATAAAAAGAACATAAAGCTTTGCCACTCTACCAACTGCATAAACTAGTTAACCTCAGCATATATGACTTCGTATTGGCTAAATGGTTGAAAAACTATTACTACTTGCACTCAGTAATCAAACAAAAAAATGAACTATGGAAGTGAGACCTGACTAGGAGAAGGATATAGACTGTTGCAGAAATTCTTAATCACGTGACGCAACCAGCACGCAGCTCCCTTAGCTAGATTGTTTTAGGAAGAATCGGACAATGATGGCTTATTTGTGTTGGTTAATGTGCAGTTTCACCTTATGCGACTGCTGAAGTAGTAGACAGAACTGATCTTTGATTAGCATATTAGCATACAATTTTCCTAAGCTGCTTTCTTAACAGGTCATTTGCAACCGAATCAATCAAACGGGAAAATGATTTTTCAAGAGAAAACAAATTATAAGCTGATTTCATTCGGCGTGAGCTTAATTAGCAGAGGAAGTTTTTCTAATAATGGTCACCTTTAGCTTTTGTCATTTGATATATAAATAATACCAGCACTTATTTGCATCATGGCAATATTGGCATGCACTAGAGTGCGGTTGAAAAGCACCAGCAAATTGTGACACAGGATCACGGCAAAAGACCCCACAACAAAATATACCAAAATATCTCTCTGTGCTCATCATCAAATACAGCAGCTTAATCAATTATACTTGAGCAAAAGATGCACATACTTTACAACTCCAAAACTCGCATAAAAACTCGTACTCCAATCATCAAAAAACCACAAGGGAGAAGGAAACATAAAATAAATGGAAGAAGGACCAACTTGTCAAGAGGGAAACATACTTGTTGAATGCGCGATGATGACATTAAAGAACGATAAGTATCGACCGTTTGATCGATATCTAGACGGTCCAAATGATAAGCAAATGTGATTAGTGACTATAAAACATCAAATCTGAATGATAATGTTGTTTACTTCATATAGGTCCACAATTAAAAAGAGATGGAGAAAAGAAGGCATAACATCAATATTAGACAGAACTGCCGCAGCAGTGGGAGGCCGACGAAAAGGGCGACTTGACATCTCACTTGAAAGCTCAAGTAGAGAACTGGGTAGAAAAATCTTTAAACCTTGGGTAATTGGGTGCGTAATCCTACTGTCAGCCGACAAAGAAATGTCAAAGATGCCACCCCGATATATCTACCAAATTAATACTTCTTGGCTAATTTGGAGCTTTCATTTTTTTTTGAGCCCAACAGAAGGGAGCTGGCGCACTATGGTTTTGCTACAGAATCTCCATTCCAACAACGTTATGTGTACCTAGACAAATTAATACTTCTGGGTTTTGCTGCGGCAGTTGTCTAGCATATTAGACAGAACCGATCTTTGATTAGCATATTAGACAGCTTAGGAAAATTAGGGGACAACAAAGCAAACCCAGGTTTGAATTTCTAGCATGATAATCTTTGATTAGTATATTAGACAATGGACAACAAAGTAAACCCAGTTTGAATTTCTAGCATGATAACAGTTTGAGACATAAAGAAAGATATAGAAGCTGTAGGAAATTAGAAGCAAGCTTTTGCACTTACACAACAAGCTCAGCCCCTGTGTTTGTATGAAAGCTGTTAATCAACATTGTTGTGGCAGTCCCACTCGGGTATGTTAGCTTATAATCAATAACCATTACCTGTATACGTCACATAGAAGACATCGTAAGCAAAATAATTTCACCATTGACACAATCCTTAGGTCCAACATGGATCATCATGGACTACTCACATAAAAAAAACAAGTTAGATATACACAGATGACCATAGTAATTTGCATACATACATGAAAAGACTAAGCTTTAAATGGAGAGGGCGAGCCTTAAGGCTATCAACCTCAGTCGTTGACAACTCTGACAACCTATATGGCTTCATTGCACACCTTATAGTGCTATTCTTCCGTTATGTGACAACAAGAAGAACCTAGTTATCTTATTTAACAAACACCCGCATGACAGAAACATCAACAAACAAAGTGAGATATGACAGAAACAAGTTTCCCACCAGTGGATAAAATTAACAAACACTTTGAAGGCACATTTAAAATTCAGACATTGTTCTTTCTAGGGGTGGGACTTGGGTTGGGTCAACCCACTCAACCCATGCCCAACCCGAACGTTGGGCGGACATGGGCAACGTATTTCAAAACTTTGGGCAAGCTTGGGCCTAAATTTTATGAACCCGAGTTAAATTTGGGCAAGCATGGGCACAAGTATTTCTAACCCAAACAACCCGCCCAACCCGAAGAACTATATATAAGATATTTTTTATAATTAGTATCATCATCTATTTAGAGAAATTTTAGATATTATCTTCAAATCTATTAATGAAAATATAAAGTATATCTATCTCATTAATCATTCGATATGAAAAGAGTTTATATTATTGTAAATAATCATCAATTATTGGAAATTTAAAATAAATGGAGCAATTAAATCTTATTATTACTAAATTTATTATTATCACATTAACAAACTTGTATGTCTAGTGAAACTTGGGCCAACCCGAGGAACCCGGGGAACCCGAGGAACATAATTTGGGCGGACTTGGGCAACACCTCAATGGGTTCCACGGGTTCGATGGGAAATCTGGGCATAGAGTTCCTAGCTCGGGTCTGCCTCGGCCAAGCCTTCTAACCCGCCCAACCAACCCAAGTCCCACCCCTAGTTCTTTCTCTATTACTTACTATCTCATAATGTCAAAATCCACACTTTCTACCCTAATATGATCACTGAATTAATCTAACTTGTTTATCAGAAACAAATTGACAATAGATTGCTATTCCAAACTGACTACATGAAGAAAAACACACTAATTTCGTAGCTAACAGTCAAAATGAGATTACTACTTACTTGCAGAGAAACGGAGAATAGAGTGAAATGATGAAGATTTTGAGATGGACCTAGAGAATTGGGGATTCCGAATTAAGCAATTGCTCCTCTGATTTAGAGAAACAATTTGAATATCCATCCAATCCTTTGATTAATTAGGGTTAAATTATGGTTGGTAACTAACTGGCCTGAAGGGTAAACATGGAGAAAAAATTCGAAACTTAAGAAACTGAAACGGACATACTCGCTTGTCCGTCTTTATAGGTTAAATGGAGAGTTTTCCGGATCGGTGGCAAAGGATGAAACCTAGGATTTCAGCGAGGAAAAGCCAATTATGAACCCTACACAATAATGATAAGTTGTTTCAAGGCTTTTTCAAGTAATGTTTATAAGTCATGTTAGAGGATATCCCTTCCCTATCCCTCTTTGTCCCTCAAAACACCAAAAATCCAAGTACTATGGTCTCCCATATCCCTATTCATATAGGGACGAGTGATCAGATTTGAACACTCGTGTAGGGAAGGGAAATCACACGGAACTGATTACCCGTATTATTTTACGCTTTACGAGTACTGATTACGAGTAGTTTTTTGCACGGGTACTCAGTACCCGTTTCAGAAATTATATTTGTTTGACCTTTTTTTGTTTACACCTCTCTCACACCCGATCCTAACCATCCATCACTAATAATGGTTCTATTTTCGACACCATCAGATCCCAACGACCATTTTTTCAAAATACTCTATAAATACCACTATAATTCTCTACTCAAACCACACCAAATCAATTTCTTCTTCCTACATCAATTGATTTCTTCACTAAAATCTTTCCAATTTTATTCTTGTTTAAGTAATATTTTTAAATTTTGTTTTGCTCATCAATGGTTGAGACTCAAAGCCAAAAAAAGAAACAGAGAACGAGATTTAGTGTTTTGGAAGATCATCACCTTATTACTCAGTACCCTGCTATTGGTTATAGCAGTTATGTGGACAATAAATAGTTTTGGGTGACGCTTTTTAATAAATTTGTCGAAGCTTGTGGTGGAAATCGAAACGACCGTACTTCAAAAAGCGTTCGTAATCGGTTTAGCAAAATCAAGAGTGAAGTGGATAACTTTTCTGGTTGTGTTGCAAGAGCCATAGTAGGTAATCCGGGCATTGACTCAATTAACCAGGTATGTTATTTAAATATGTTTATTGTAGTTTTTGTATATGTTATTTTTAAATAGATTTATATACGCGTATCTTATTAACGGTTTGTTTACATTGATGTAGATGTTAATTGCGAAAAGTTTATATACTGACATATATAAAAAAGCTTTTGAACGAGATGTTAAGTATGACATGCTTAAAGATGTTTCAATTGTACCAGTCGGTGTAACTGAAGATATGAAACAAGATTTTAATCCTCCGTCATCTCAAATGAATGCAAATTTCTCTAATATGTTTAGTTCTCCACCCTCAAGTTCCCAAAATCCACCTTCAAGCCAATTCGTCGAGAATCCATTTGCAAATCAATTTCAAAATAATATCCCCAGCGGTATCCCTTTTCCATCAGGATCTACCCCTAGTACGAGCCCAATCACCATACCTGGAACATCGTATGGTGGATTTACAGGAGATAAATGCATTTCCAGAGCAGCGAAAAAACCCAAATTAATAAAAAGTTGGTTGGGAAAAGTAAACCCAGCACACCATCCTCGCAAGACTCTCAGATGAGCGACGCGGGCAGTAAACTTGTTGCTTATATAAAAGAATCCCGATCGATTGTCCCACCTCGTCAGCTACAACAAAACCAAATTATGGAAAGGTTGTTAGAGACAACTTAACAACAAATTCAGGCTGCTCAAATGAAAGAAGAAAGGGAAATAATGCAATTGGATCTCGAAAAGATGACTCCAAAGGCAAGAAAGAACTTTGAATATCAACAGAATTCCATACTGGCCAGGCAGATGCAGAGCCAACAAAGATAATCCATTCAATTTTTAATAGCTTAGCTTAATCGTTTTTTCCTTTTAAGTAAGGTCGTATTTAATTTCTGGTAATCCATTCAGTCTGAAATAAATTAGTTTAATTTTTTTTAGTAAGGCTATATTTAAGTTCCGGTAATGTAGTTTAGTTTTTCTCGGTAACAATTATTTATGTATTTCTAATTACGATTATTTTAATTAAATTTTGTTATTCCAACGGATATTTGGTAACGGGTAATTTCCAACGGCTAAATTCCAACTACTACTTTCAATGCCTATTATAAATTGTCATAATCTTCCTCAACAAAAACAATCCAAAATAGTTGTCTAAGTATCCTCGGTATCTTTTTTTTTTTTTTTTGTTTTGAATATAACATGGTAATAGTTGGGTATACTGTAGAAGAAGATGTTGCAATCACCACATCGTTTGTAAATGCTTGTAATATTCCTATTGAAGATACTCAATACCTCTCCTATGAACAATGGACGGTGGTGTTCGATGGCTTTGTACAAGCGTTTGGAAACGTTAATAACCGAACAAGATGACAAGTTCAACAACGGATTTCTCAAATTGATATAATGGTTCGCAAGTACGTTGCAATTCAAAAATGGATTCATGGTTACGCCCCACAACATATAACAATTGCGATTACTGTAGGTCATCATAAATGGTTATGATATTTGAAATGTTGTTTGCTTATACACACTAACCTATTGCCTTATGTTTGTTTTGCGTATGAGGAAATGGCCAAATTTGTGTACCAAATATATACTCGTACAGAATTTACATGTTTTGAGTGCTACCTAATCTTTAAAGCTAACCTGGATAACAGGGATTATTACAATCCGTAAATGAATGTCGGCGGTCCTCTAGAGGTTTAAAGGCTTGCTGGATGTGTTAAGTGCAACCGGGATTAGTAAAACTAGTAACCTACGCTTTTATTCAATAATTATAATGTACTTTTATAACGACTATTTTCAAACGACTATATCGCAACGGCTAGTTTTTAACGACTACTTTATAACGGCTATTTTTGACGGATATTATAAATTGTGTTAACTATCTTCAAACAACCAACACCTATTTTTAATACACTTTACAAAACTTCTCACACATTCCAATACCATCTCATAACTCTTTATACGAACAAAACAATGGGATCATTTGATTCAATTGAATATTTGGCAATTACCAAAACATGGTACAAATAATCTCGAGTAGCAGATATGTCTCCTGAAATGCCAGAGCCCGAAACCTTTTGGGCGAAGATATATAACCAATATAGACGATATTATGGGAATCCAAAGAGAAGAAGTCTTCAACAAATTCATGATAGGTACCAGATAATCCAAAAAGCCATTTGCGATTTTATAGCTATTCAACAACGGATCTTCAACGCCAGCCGTATTAGCCTGTCCCCTCAACAATTTGTAAGTATTTTAGAACTGCTTCCGTCCTAAACTAAATTGATAGTCTTGAAATTACAACAATAAGCATATTGCCCTGTGTTATTGTAGCACGTAGTTGTTAAAGCGCGTTATTTTGAGGAAAAGGGTGAATCATTCACATTTTATGAAAGCTATAATTTAATGGTATCCATAATCCCAAAGTATCAATCGTCGGACAATTCTTCTGCTTCATCCAGTGCAGACTAAAAGTTTTATAAATGTTTGTGTAGATTTTGTGGGTAAATCTCTGTGTAAACCCTCAAGAAACTATAACTCGCCCACTAGGGTCACCTAGGGGTTTAAAGGCTTGTTGCACGTGCTAAGTGCAATCGAAATTGTTGTCTATTTTGTTGTCTATTTTATGGAATTATAGTTTTGTTTATGTTAAATAAACTTATCTTAATTTAAAACTAAAACATGTTTTGATATATGGATTACAAGAAGACTTAAAGATAAAAGATAACATAAATATAAGATAAAAAATTCAAATACAATCATTCTTCAGGATTTTTGTTCATCTGATGCTGAAACACACAGAAAAACTGAAAATTACATAAATATAAGATAAAATATTCAAATACAATCATTCTTCAGGATTGTTGTTCCGAAGACTTGATTAACATCTGATGCTGAAACATGTAGGCGATATAGATATATTTCCTCTGGATTGTAGGTATCGTAAACTGCTTTCAATAGATGATAACATTCATCATGCGAAAATTGTCGCCTGTCTGGTTAGGATAGCCTAAACGAGCAGCACTTTTATGAAATTTATAAATAAAAATTACCTTAAATATATTAATTTACTTAAAAATAAAATAAATTTGTAAAACTAGTTTACCCTTTGTTCATATGACATTCCAGGATTGCATATGTTAACATCGGCCTGAATAGTGACAAAAGTGATGATCTCATTGTTCATCTTGCTCCACCTAACTCTAAGACCTCCTTTGTCTCCGGCGTTTGGATTTCCGGATATATTATCAAAAAATTCAAAAACATTCTTCAAGAGTTGGTTACCTGACACCTGAACTACGTTAAGAATATTGTTTTTTTGCTTCAATCCATGCTTGCGTAAGAGAAACATCTTCTTCTTTGTTGAATTTTACCATTTTTAAAAAACTGAGGTATGATAGTGTTAGAGCACTGCTCGGACAAACTCTCATGCGTTGCTATCTCAAGCATGTTTTTCAATCTTAGTGATCATAACTATAAAGTCTTTATTTCTAGTCTACTATAGCTAAGGTCTCGGACTAGGTTAGAAAGTGTAGTTGAGCTCAAGAACTCCATGGCGATCATCATACAAGACGAAGGACTACTCATGGAACCAGTGGATCTTCTTCGACTAAAAGGTATGTGGAGACTTGAACTTATCTATCACTCAAAAGTCTATCTACTCTATCTCCTATCTCGAGACAAAAGTCGGTTTACGATATAGACTAAGAATATGCACATGTGACATTTCGATCTGAGTATATCTTGCTTATCTATTTCTCGAAATGGGTGTTGGTAAAGCTTTCGCTTTAGACAAGTTCATCTTTACCTAGTGACGAAAGTCATGTTATGTTTCAATCACTTTGGAAATCACTCTGACGAAAAATAGTTTGTGAATACCAACTATATAACGCCCTCTGGGAATGTTCCAATGATTGAAATGAGAGTTTAGACTATATAACCATTGTGGGATATAAAAATTATTGTGGCAACACATATATGTATAAGTCCTTAGCACTTGAACCGAAGTTTGCGAACTTTGTTGATCAAGTGGAGCTGGAACGTGAGCAGTCAACTCAGTCCGCGAACCAGTCTGCGAACTGGCATAAGTTCTTGAACCCGAGAATATCTGCTGAAGTTGAAGCTCAGGTGTAGTCCGCGAACTGATGGACGTTCTCGTCTCGAGAAATTCTGTTAGAGTTTATTAACTTTAACCTGTTAGCTTGAGTCCGCGAACTCAAGAGGTTATGTCTAAAAACGTTGTTCCTGAACTTATCTTAAATTACTAAGGAATGCTTTTGCAAACTATGGATTTATAGTTCATGAAATGATTCGAGTGAATCACATCATTTTTGATTCAATTATGTCTCTTGTAATACTTGAGATCTCATAGCAATTGAACAACTCTCTAACTAGTTCATTTGAGTCATTTGGACTAGTTATGGTGAAGAAGAATATGGTTGATATGAAAGTTATCATTTGGATAACCATTTGGTTGACTATTATTGAACCAACCATTGTACACGTTTGGGTACGGTTACACAAACCCAAAACGTCAAGTACATGTGTGTATGGAAAGCTAAGTTTTCGATATAATGGTTGAGAGATATTAGCTTGTATCTAATCAGGTTTTCATGTAACGGTGAATATTGAATGCTTTGTTACTAAGCTAACATTGATTGCAAACCCTGATTTGAAAGAATATATAAGGGAGAACTCTAGCAACTGGGAAACCTAATCCCCACACATTCCGTGTGATACTAGTTTGCTAAAGCTAGAGTCGATTCTCCTTTAACCTTTTGTTTTCTTTTTCTAAAACCAGGTTAACGACTTAAAGACTTCACTGGGATTGTGAAGCCAGACCGATACTACTTTTCTTCTAGTTGTGTGATCTGATCTTGCTGTTTCTATCATACGAGTACAATGATAATAATTGGATTGAGATTTCTATCTCCGATAGGTAAGATAAAAGTAGTCACAAACATCTTCGTCTCATTGTTTGTGATTCCTCAATAATCTTCTCGATTAAGTTTATTCTGAGGTGATTGATGAAACTGAGTTGTTCTTCAGGAATATAAGTATGGTTTTATCGATTGGTTCCTGTTCACCTTGATTTATCAAAATACGGAACAAAACTTGTAGGTTTATTCGTGGGAGATGAATTTATCTATTACCTATAGAATTTTCTGTGTGAGACAGATTTGTTTATTAAAGTCTTCGACTTTAGGTCGTAACAACTCTTGGTTGTGGGTGAGATCAACTAAGGGAATAAAGTGCGCAGTATCCTGCTGGGATCAGAGGCGTAGGAGCATAACTGTACCTTGGATCATTGTGAGATTGGTTGGGGTTCAACTACAGTCCAGACCGAAGTTAATTTGGAGTAGGTTGGTGTCTGTAGCGGCTTAATACAATGTATGTTTAATCTGGACTAGGTCCCAGGGTTTTTCTGCATTTGTTGTTTCCTCGTTAACAAAATTTCTAGTGTTTGTGTTATTTCTTTTCTGCATTATATTTTTATATAATTGAAATAATACAGGTTGTGCGTTGTTCAATCAATTAGAATACCCGACCATTTTGGTTGCTGATTTAAATTAATTGACACTTGGATATTGGTCTTTGGTACCATCCAAGTTATCTATCTTTGATTAGACTCGCAAATCATATTTGCTTGAGTAAATCAAATGAGAGATTGAGATAATAACTCCTTGAGTATTTTCTATTGATTGAGTCTAACTGTCTAGTTGATTTTCTAGAAAACAACTCGGAGTTTTCCATACAGATTGCTAATCAAAATATTGGGTGGTGTTGTTAGACCCCCGTTTTTTCCGATAGAATGTTAGGATAGCTTCACTTTGGAAAGTGATTTGCTATATATAGAGATATGATGGGAGGAATTAAAATTCAAAAAAAAAACCCGTTATACGGTAAAAAATTCTAATGAAAAAAGATATGCCGTTAAGATAGTCTAAAGTAGCTGTAAAATAAAACATATCCGTTAAAAAGTATAAATATTAGCCCTTTAAGTTTCAAACCATGGAAAATTTCCACTGCCCTGATGTTGGTACGTGGTTGTACTTTGATTTAATGGCTCGGACGGATTATCAGCTACGTAAGGTTCTTCTTGACTATTTGGAACAAAAGAACCCGTCGAGGGTCCCAAATCACGAGACTGACCTTGGCTAGATGACTCATATGTATATGGTGCTTCATACGGTTTCACAAATCTCGCATGGGGTGGTTCACCATATTTGATTTGGTGTTGCAGTTCCTTTGTGTAGTCGTAAACCCATTGTTGTGTATCCAAGTATTTTTGTTGCAAAACCTGATATGCATCGCACCACATCTCATGTAAACAACAAGGAAGGACGTGAGTTTAATTTTTTTTCACAAGTTAATATATTAGAATTAAAGGTTATATTATACTCACAGGTGTACCCAGGCTGACATTATAGTTGGGTTTAGGAAACATTCTCAAATACTCCATTCCAACAGGGGCATGAGTCTCCTGAAATTCGGAGCCACAGATTTGAACTGTCGTATCGCTTGGTGGATATGGGAAGAGATGACGTTCAACAAGAACCAACTCTTGTGTGTATGTGCTTTGTCATTGCGGTGCTGGTCGGCATACATATGCATTGTTATCTTGGGTGCCATACAAATCCCTATTTCTTTCATGTACAATTATACCTATATACTTCCCAACAGACCTCTCATTCCACCACAACTTATATTGTTGATCGGATACTTTATCATAATGCAGGCGATTAATATTATGGTCCTGGTACAAATTTGCATTGTTGATGTCTAATATTGAATCAAGAGGGCTGCATGGTATTACAGTCAATCCAAGAACTTGCTTGACACATCGTTCGCCCAGGTACAAGACGTTGTGACCAAATGGATCGTAAAAAAACCTACGTGTTAAAGAGATTCGTTTAGCCTCTACCACCTCGGGTTTAGTTCTCCATTCACTATCCTCCCATGGCGACCATTATACATAATCGAATGCAAAGTTATCAATCTGGTTATGCACAGTAGTCACAGAATGGGAACCTGAATCTCTCTGACCGCTTATTTTTGTTTCTCTTTGGGATCCATCATATAACCTTCCAGCTGGCCACGAATCCATATTTTCATTTCCAGCCTTTGTATAGGGAAATAGACATCGGAAATATGCCCAAAACCAAGGCTGCAACATTATTAGTTATTATTAACAAGTATAAACAATATAATGTAACCAACAAAAAAACAAGGAAAGTAAGATTACAAGTGGGTATGGATTTTTACCATTAAAGGAAACGAGAAGAACTGCAATTCAGGAACGTTGCCCGTGACTCCGGTACTCAGACCTCTTAACATATAGGTATACACCGCCTAACCCCTATCATAATGCCTCAGCAAACTTAAATTCCTCATTATACGAAGCCATTTAACCTCAACAACACTATTCTTGTTTGGTAAAAGGACATTCCCAAAAAACCAAATCAAAAACAATCTTTCAATTTGCTCATGCATTAATACATCATTTTGTAGGCTCAGTTTATGTTCAAGAACCGCTTTAATTAAACTCTTATTGATCCCCTTGTATCTATCCACAACTTGCAGTCTCGAGGCGACTATGTCTTCTTGTCTAAATTCTTTTACTCCAATAACGACAACAGATTCTTGGTCTTTCTTTCTTCTAGTAGTAGATTTCGCATCAATATATGGGAGCAAACAGTCGATGGTATCGGGAGCAATGTCATGTATTTGCTCAATACTAATTGATTCCAATGATATGGGATTTCCTCGGCCAATAGGAATTCCGGTAATTTGAGTAAAGTCTAATGGGGTAAACCATATTTCAAAACTAGGGAAGTGAAATGTATTAGTGGTATGCCACCACCTTTCAAATATACCGGTAGTAAGGCAGTTGTCTTATAGTTTTGGATAATGTACTTTGAAAAGTGAACCGAAGCCACAGTTGTCTACAATATGTTTAGCAGTTGGAAACTTAGAAATTGAGGTATACATTTCATGAATTTGACTTATACTACTTCGATGTCTCAACAAATTCAGCCTAGCCTCTGACGTATCAAGGATTTTCAATTTATGATTACTATGTTCTATTGAATAAACCGGCAATCTATCTTCCATAATTCGTTGAAATTCAACCGGGTCCATCTACGACACACATGTACACAAAACAACCCATTTTATTCAAAATATCTACAATGGATGTATTTTACAAGACCAACAACTAAAAATAGCCACATTGTCTACTAAACTACAACAACCCTAAATCATCAATTAACAATATCATATCCATATTCATTTAATCATTCATCAATCCTAAATCATCAATAACAATACCATATTCATATCAAAAATCATTCATACATAACACCCTATTTGATTTATTCCAAAAAATATCATAAAATCAATCAACAATGTCACAAACTATCAAACAACATTCAATGACGCATTGTAATCAACCCAACATCTCAAATTTGATCATAATCAAAATCAAATTAAATTTAAACCCTAATTTTTTAATCGCTCATCTTGGAGGATTTTGTTGATGAACCACGAAATTGAAGATGGGAAATGCTTTCAGTGGATGCTAATGAACAAACCCATTGAATTTGAGCTCCAAAATCGTACGGGAGGGTCTTCAAATCAAAAGTGTTTAAGAGGAGGAAATAAATAGAGAAGAAGGAGGAAGAAAAGAAGAATGGTCGACTGGTTCTGAGTTATGTGTCTTAAAACATATGAAACGCGTACTGAGTACCTATTTGGCACTATTCATACGCGTACTGAGTACCCTTTTCATATAGGGAAGGGATGTAAGGGCACCATAGAAAGCTTGCCTTCCATGTGCCACCCCTTCCCTACATTTGAGGGATAGCTATCACCATAGTGCTAGCTCTTAGTATAGTAGTGAGTAAAATTTCAATATGCAAAACCACAGCAAGTCAGCAACTAAAACTAACAAGCAACTAAAGAAAGATCCAACTCCTAGTACCTCCTCCGTTTTTGGAAAATGAATGCTATCACTTTTTCAATTTAGCCAAGAAGGAGTATATAATTATAGAGAGGAGGGGATTTTTCGCCCGTCACAAAAATTGGTATAACCTCAACTTGCTTTCGAACGTACGAACGCACATTAAATTTATCTTCTTCTTTACTAACGTCTGCTAGTCAATTTGAGAAGATACGAATTTTGGGTTATGAGACAAAGTTTGGTCGCGAAACAATTTTTGGGTCACAATGCATATTTTAGGGTCTACTAGATAACATTCGGGCTATGAGACATATTACGAATAATTATCATATTACGAATAATTATCATATTTTGGGTCATGTAAAAATATTCAGATCATTGTAATTGATTTAGCTCTATGAAGCACCGATACAAACACCTAACGCGGATACGATATGACATGGAAACGGAGACACTACAATTTCTCTAAAAATTAGTGCACCGACACGTTTAAAACTAGTGGTATTTTCAATTATGTATTATGAACTTGACTTCTCGATAAAACTAATAAATTGTTGATCAACAAAAAATTATGAATGAATAAGCATATATAATAATGTAATAACCCACTGTTGATGGTGGTTTTTAGCTTAGGGTTAAAATTGTAAAACCTTACATCTGATGTGACGTCACTCTGCAAGGAAACATAGCCACGTGTGCTAACCTCTCCACTGGCAAATTTATTGAGCCGCTCAATATACTTACATGAAATTTATCCAGACCGGCGAATCCCATATGTTCTGTAAATTTTGGTGCCTCGCGTATATTCACTTAAATATAAGTTCCTCTGAATGCCTTCTATGCTATGTTCTCCGACTGAACTATTAATATTGATATGGCATGATGACTTGTGTTCACTCGTAGCAGAGTAGCATGAATCTCCAAGTATAAAGAATAAGATATTTACATAAGGTATTCAATCAGAAAAGCATGTTGCTCTCTGGAAACGAACTTAAAAGAGCTATGTGTCGACACATAGATTTCAGTCAACCTGACTAACTTGAAGAAATTAGAGTTTCGCGCCTCGCGCAATATACCAGACCTTGCTTGTCAAAATTAAGCCTATTAGGTAATTAAACCCGCCACAGCGCGCTGGAAGTGTGGCCACGCCCTAGCTTTCCGACCCCACTTCCCATCGACCAATCAGGTCGCCCTAAATGCGCCACGCGCATTCTGAACAAGGCCGGACCCATGTTGCTTGCCGGCCCTACTTCCCATTGACCAATCAAGTCGCCCTAAAGGTGTCACACTCTCACCAGAAGTGTGGTCGCACCTTATGTTTGGTCGGCCCCCTTTTGTGGCCAATCAGGTTACTCAAAAAATTGCCACCATACATTAAAGGCCAAACACACCCTACCGTGGAAACTTCACAACATGCCAACTTCGTGGCAACCTGCCATAAATATCCACCACACGACAATTCCTACTCCTATGGCCATTTTCACACTGTGGCCTTGCCATGGTTCCTTTGACGTAGCCATAAGCCATTTGCAGAAAATTAGCGCCATGCCGCAGCCGCACGCCACGTGCACTAATTAGGGTATTCAACAAACCGTAATTTGAGAAAATTGCTACCAAAGCCAAATAACGTTCCCAGAGCAACGGGATTGGCGTGGCAATAGGGCTAACGTTTCCACGCCACATGTGGGTCTGAATCCACGACGCCTTGGCCATGCCAAGCCCTAATTCTCCCACAGAGAATTCTTCCAAGACGCCTTGGCCACACCAAGACCCAATTCTTCCATGACGCCTTGGCCACGCCAAGCCCTAATTCTTCCACGGAGAATTCTTCCACGACGCCTTGGCCACGCCAAGACATAATTATTCCACGACGTCTTGGCCATGCCAAGCCCTAATTCTTCCACAGAGCATTCTTTCAAGACGCCTTGGACACGCCAAGCCCTAATTCTTCCACGGAGAATTCTTCCATGACGCCTTGGCCACGCCAAGCCCTAATTCTTCCACGACACCTTGGACACGCCAAGCCCTAATTCTTCCACGGAGAATTGTTCCACGGCACCTTGGCCACGTCAAATCCTTCCAACGGCGCCAAGACTTGGCCGTGCCAAATCCTTCCAACGACGCCAATACTTGGCCGCGCCAAACCCTTCCAATGGAACCAAGACTTGGCCACGCCCAAATCCTTCCACGACGCCAAGACTTGACCACGCCAAATCCTTCCATGACTCCAAACTCTAACTTTGGCTGCGGAGCCAATTTTTAGCTTTGGGCATGCCGCAACATCACTGGCATACCACTATGCCGCGGCTACTAGCATGCCACTATGCCATGGCTACGTCACTGGCATTCCATTAGCATGTGGCTGACGCCACTTCCCTATACAACAATATGTGGCCATAATCAATGGCCATCCTTCTTCACGAGATGCAATCTCATCCATCCAAGTTCGCTACCAAACTGACGAGCTCACGATAAGTTTTAGGCGACTAGCCAAGACGAGCCTAGCATTACATGCTATTTACCTGCGAAAAGCCTCTCAATTTTAACTTTCCACACGTGGCAAAGTGCTACATTTTTTCCATGAAAACACTCGAGATATCAAAATATGTCACAAACTGGGGGATGCTCATTAGGGTATTGTTATGGCAGTTTACAACGTGAGGCGTGCAATGCGCCCGTTACAATAAAGTGTCATGAAGTAGGATAATTAATGGCGGTGAAAAGTAACGGTGTAAATAATTCATTTCCTTCATCATGGAAGAGTAATGACCGATGGTTACACGAATTCACTTTCTTCATCATGGAAACATAACGTCTTCCAGTTACACGTTACTCTTTTCTTCCACCACTCAATAATTTCTACTTCCTACGAGACCAGGGTACATTTCACTATGACTTGTATAAATATGTCCCACCTATTTCCACCAAAAGACAAGTTTTGGTCGGCAACACACAGTATCTAGAAATTACCTGGTAGCTTTCCATTCGGCTCACCAGTTCTACTTTTTTATACAAATCACAAAACGCCCACATTTATAGAATCAATCATTCTGGTCTCAACACTTTCTTCGCTTCCCTCCCTAAGACCAACCCTTCTCCTTCACTTAGTGACTGAAGCAAGTCCGGAACGGCCATTTCTTGGTTTAGGTCAGGATTATACAGACTGATCTCTCGAATCAAAAGTACTCCCGTGCAGTACATTGTTTAGGGTTTAGATTCATTTCTCACCCACACACCTGAAATTACCAAAATCAGCAGAAACAGTTTTCACCCTCAAACAATTGGCGACCAAAGTGGGAGATTAATCTCTCGATTACAATATCAAATTTCTTAATTCCCGATCTTATCCTTCAACCCCGATCTCAAGATAGTAGAACTCATGTCCGAATCAGCGACAAACCCTGAGAACAATGGCGCCAAAATTATTCTCGGTGTTAACGTTCCTTCTAGTGGTGATAATATACCACCTGTCAACAACAACAACAACATGGAGAATGTTCCATCAGGCGTTACACCTTCGGTTACCAGAGCCAGAGCCTCTGCTGCGGAAAATGCTCCTTCAGATGTTACATCTCCAATCACCAGAGCCAAAGCCGTGCGCTGTCGCCGCTCCCAATATTCCGTCAAGTGTGACACCTCCAACCATCACCATAGCCGCAGCTACTCCGCAGTCAGGATGAGAAACTGGAGGACCCAGATGGAGCCGATCATATATTACTATTTCCAATTTGATGAAAATATATGAGGTTCTCGCTAGAGCCCAAACGGACATGGCCTCGACTCAGAATGAGGTATTTGTTTTTCTAAAGACACTAACGGAGAGGCTACCACAAGAATCACGCCATCCAGAGCCCATGGGGAATGCCTCCAATACCCCTGGCGCCAGTACCTCTACATGGCGCACCTTTGTAAATGAAGAGACTCGCCTAGTAACTCCAGCGGAGAGAAGTCAACCGTCCAATTTTGTCACACGAGAAGATTTGGAGCGACTTCTCCAAAACCGAGATAAAAGCGATTCCATGTACATACATCAACATCAACCCCCGTATCCTCCGGAAGTACAAAGAATTCATATTCCAAGGGGGTACTCTTCCCCTTCATTCTCTTTGTATGATGGCACCGGTAATACGTGTGAACATATATCCCGATTTTTGGAGTCCCTTGCGGAGCATGAATATAATCACGTTCTCCGTTTGAGGGAATTTTCGAAATCACTTACTGGAAGGGCATACACGTGTGTTGAAGGTGGATTTTAGTTTAGGGCTAAAATTGTAAAACCAAATTTAATATGCTTCCACCCTGCAAATGATGAAGCTAATTTAATAGGCTGACATCCTGCAAAGGATAAAACCATTCAAGTGACGAATACTTCTCACTTTATTAATTCACCAAAGCATGTGCAACCATCCTGTGAATTTAATATACCCGGAATGGAGCATGTAGCAACCATCCTGACGGAGCATGTAGCAACCATCCCGGTTTTCTGTAGGTATACAACATTACTATTAATGCTTTAATTAAAGCCTTGTGTTCGACATGCAAACACTCGTAGACTACCTGACGGTGGGTTATATTATCCCCGTTGAACGCATGCAAGACTACCCATGTTAGTCTCACCTGTTGAAAACAAACTTAAAAATATATCTCAACTGTCCAACCTCGCAGGCATGGTTGGACGGCCTAGATCACGCGCGGGGACCGAGTAGCATGCACGCACATGCTCACCGCCGGCCTACCTTCCTGATGGTGCAAACGGCTTCACCATAGGAGCCATGGGCATTAAGATATGCTAGCATGAAGCTGCGGCTCACAAACCCTAAAAATTAGGGTTTTTCTTACATGTTGCGACCAAGCAACTTTGGTCGGGCATACAGGAAATATTAGGAGGAACTGCCGCCGGCAGATAGCACATACGTGCTCACCGTGGTCCAACCTCCACGGTGAACCAATCGGCCATGGTTAGTTGCAGCCGACCGTCTCGAAATCCTTTTCCAAAATAGCATCCACGGTCCCCTTCTAATCTCAGCCATCCGTCACCGCAGGCGTGCTTGGATGGCTTAGATCGTGCCTATGGTCGCAAACCAAGCATGCACATGCTCGCCACCGACCCACCTCCCTGCTGGTGCAAACGACTTCTCTATGGGAGTCACCAACGTTGAGATACGGTGGCACAAAGAAGGCATGCGAGGCCACTTCTAATCTCGACCATCCATCATCGCAGGCTAGAACGGGCGACCCAGATCGCTCCGATGGATGTCCTGCAGGCATGAACGTGTAGAATGGCGTCCCTCCTATCTACTGGGCCAATCGGCTACTCCATGCACGCCTCCCAAGGCATAAAACCTTTAGGGTGAAAGAGGAAGCTCGCAAGCCTTCCAAACCCTAATCCAACGGTTATTCCTCCATCAATCTCGTCCGTCCAAGTCCGCATGCTTGGATGAATAGCCTAGGAAGGGAGTTAGGTGGAAAACAAGGTATCACCGTGATCACCATCCTCCACATTTCCCCATGGCATAACCGGCCAAGGTGGGTCCCGCTCATGCGGCCTCCGAATAACGCCTGAACATAGCTAGTTGAGTCACTTCAACTTGAAATCTTTTCATCAAAGTTGTGCAGGCTTCAAGCATGTGAAACATATTTAATGCACCGCATGCATACAATATGCGCCTACAAACAGCTGGATATACTCAATGCAGTACCTGCATAGTATACACACGATACTTCACAAGTATCAATTTCCTTCCTGGATTTTGCTTTTGGGCTGTTTCCTCCTCCCGAACGAGCTTAAAACCTAAATATTCCCTCGTTAGGAGATAGGAAATTCTTTTCCGTATGGAATGAAGGGGCGGACCATCAAAATCCGAGTCCGTACTAGAATTCTACAACTATTCTAGTAAGGAGCGCTAATTATGGTTTCTGGTGCAACGATCAACGGTTGCCCTACCTCTTAAGATGCAAAACTCGACCGTCGAAGGTCACCAAGCTATCAAGCTTCCCGAGCCTGACTTGCCAAGCTACAACAACATGCTACATGTTTTCCAAAACATTCGAGACATCAATCATGTCACAAACTGGGGGATACAAACTGGGGTATTGGTCTGGCGGTTTACAACGTGCAGCGTGCAACACGCCATCACAAGATTGTGTCAGGGAAACATAGGCGGTTAGCGATGATAGGAGAAGTGGGCAAGAAACCGTGTGACACTAACACACAACTCCACTTCCTCCATCAATCCACTTCCTCCACTTTCCCACGAGAGACGTGATGAAGGCTTATCGACTTGTATAAATAGGTTCTCCTACCTATTTCCAACGACAACACAGAAAACCAAGTGTTAATACCATCTTATTCAACACCCAGAGCCTGCCTGCAACATTTGCTAGCCTGCTCAACCTTCTGTTAACAAGTCATCAAATAGCCTTCACCTTCACATTCTCAACACTTTCTTCGCTTCCCTCCCTAAGATCAACCTCATTTCCTTAACCTGTGACCGAAGAAAATCTGGAACGACCATTTCTTGGTTTAGGTCAGAATTTTATAGATTATCTCTCGAATCAAAAAGTGCTCCCATGCAGCACATTTGTTGAAGGTTAAAACTCACTTCTCATTCACACACACCCAAATTACCTAAACCAGCAGAAGTAGTTTTCTCCCACAAACAATTGGCGACCACAGTGGGAGGTTAATCTCTCGGTTGTGAAGTTGATTTCTTCAATACCAGTACAATTTCTCTGATTTCAAGAATGGTGGATCTTAGGTCTGGACCAGTAACCAATCCCGATGGAGTTAGCGCCGAAAACACTTCTGTCGCTGATATCCCAATCACTGGTGTCACCATACAACCCGCCTGTACAACCAATGTGTCCCGTGGAATTGCGTCTTCTTCCATCAGTACCAGTACCAGTGGAGCAGCAGAAGACATTCCAATAGGCGTGACACCTCCCATTACAAGAGCCATAGCGGCCACAAATCCAAGCATTTCCTCGAGCATGATGCCTCCGTCCGTCACCAGAACGAATACTACTCCCCCTTCAGGACGAGGATCTGGAGGACACAAATGAGGACAACCTCCTATCACCATGGTGGACTTGATGGAGAGACAAGAAACCCTCTCTAAAGCTCAGGCAGACATGGAAACCACTCAGAAGGAGGTACTCGCCTTCCTTAAAACATTAACCGATCGATTACCGCAAGAGTCGAGATAGCCCCAAGGTCCAACAAGAAATACGTTCAGCACACCTGGAGCAGGTGCCTCAGTTATGCAAGCCTACCTGAACGAAGAGTCTTATGATGCTGACCACGTAAGAGAAATGGACCAGGAGCGTCTCAGGGAAAGGAGCCAATCATCCAACTTTATTACACGTGAAGATCTGGAGAGACTCCTCCAAAATCTTGGCAAAGAAAATACGATAGACGCGCATCGACACCAGCCTCTATATCCACAAGATGTGCAACGGATTCCTCTTCCCAAAGGATGCACCTCCCCTGAATTCACCCTTTACGATGGTACCGGTAATTCTCGTGAATACGTCTCTCGATTTTTAGAATCCTTAGGAGAACATGAATACAATCACGTTCTCCGCCTGAAGGAATTCTCCAAATCACTTACGGGGAGAGCCTATACGTGGTACAACAACATCGCACCCGACAACATATCCAATTGGAGTGAGATGGTTAGCGCGTTTTACAAGAAGTACTTCTTTGTATCTGAGCAAGTTACTTTCTCAGACCTGAGGAGAATCTCCCAACGGAACAACGAACATCCAAATAATTTTGTCAAAAGGTTCAGAACACAAGCGTTGGACTGCCATGAACCAAATGTCACATAACGACAGCTGGTGGAATTATGCATCAATGGAATGATACCCATATATCGCGCCTTGCTGGAAAACTTGGGATTCCAGACGTTCTCAGATCTTCATGAAGCAGCCAAACATTCAGCCACTACCGCCCAAGCATTATTGGAAAGAACCAGGATCGTTCGGAGCGACGATTCACGAGATAATCGGGGAAACAGGCGCCTCATCAACAAGCAGTATAATACTGGCACTTCTGTCAGTATAGTAAGAGGAGGCGGAAAGAGAAAAGCTCCAGCGGCGGAAGAACAACTACCCAAGCGTGCGGATCAAACACATAAAGCTTCGCCTCGAAAGGGAACATGAAAAGATCCTGCGCAGAGCACCGAAGACACAGGCTTCCCATTTCCGATAAATGAAGTAATGGAACTCTTGGAGGCATGGATTCAGGATGATGCTATCAAGCTACCTCCTATCACCAGATCCAGAGCAGCCGAAAACCCTAGTATCTCTTCAAATGTAACACCTACATCCGTCACAAGAGCAACTGCCACCCCTTCATCAGAACGAGGAGCAAGAGGAGGACCATATCCCATTACCATCGCAGATTTAATGGAGAGGCAGGAAGTCTTTGCTAAGACTCAAACGGATATGGATGCAACTCAGAAAGAGGTACTCACTTTTTTTAAGACGTTAACTGATCGATTGCCACAAGAGCCGTCACATCCCATGGATCCAACAAGGAACACATTCAACGCACCCGGAGAAGGTACTTCAGCGGCGCGGATCTACATGGACCTGATCGAAGAAGCAACATCAAATATGAACGGTTCTGTCATGGAGATTTCTACACTAGGGACTTATACTCACAACGATCCTCCTCAAGTCAATAATCTCACTATGAGACGGAGGCCGGTAGGTCAGGAAGCGGTTTCTCTATTGGAAAGTTTATGAAAACTTTTATACCTCTCAAAGAACCAGCATGCAGAGACGTTTTGCTGCAATCGACCAGAAGAAGGACGGCCAAGGTTCACCCAGGCAAGATCATACGACAGCCTATCAAGATGAAATACTTTGAAGGAAATCAGACCAGCACATACGGGATCGTCCCTTCAACATATCACTAGTGCCTGAATACCATGCCGGACAAAGAAGCTTTCCATATTCCTGCATCACTGTCTCATTACGCACCGATGTATGGAGTGGAGTTATTTGAACCAAGAGAAGCTCCGCGGGAAGAACCAGACAAAGTTCATTACATCTCACTCCCTGTGTGGGTGTCAGTCCAGAAGGAGGACCGAATTGCATCATTGAGGGCTATTCCTCACAATGCATCTTTGCTGACAAGACGTTCTTCTTCAGCCGGTGAAGCAGAGACCCACGTTCACACCAAGAAGGAGAATGATGCACATTATCCCCGCCCGGTGGAATGCTTCAACAAGGACGAGCCACAATAAAAAGTACTAGACGTTCCACAACAGCTGCAAGATGGTACCAACTCCACAACTGACGAGATCGACGATGAGGAATCTCTTAGGCCTATCTCCATCAGCTCGACCGTGTGTAAGCATCCATACAATCTACGATTCAAGACGGTCAAGCAATATCCAAGACGATTCAGGCGCGAGATCAAGTGTTGCATGAATTCCAGAGACTTGAACGAATGCTACCTCAACGGATACATCCAGATAAGGATGTATGAGCATGATGCAAGTAAGAGAGTTTTTCAAAACTCTATTGAAAACTTTTATTATACTGTACTGCCATCCGGTTTGAAGAATGCCAGCGTATCAACACGCTGTGACGGTAATATTTTATGATGACATGATACATAAGCAAGACGAAGACTATGTGGATGATACAATAGTCAAACCCAAGACTCAATATATCCTCGCAATGCTGCTGTCGTGAACCGTGAAGGAGCTCAAAAAATTCATAAGCAAGGAAGCGCTCTGGAGAATTCAACGAATATTGTCATCTCTGAATCAGCATGAAGAGTTCACCTGTTATGACAGCCCATACAAGAGCAAACATGAGACATCTTCAAATCCACTGAAGGGAGCAAACCCAAGAAGATAACGATGTCTACCTGTCATGAAAAAATCCAGACGAATCACTCTCTTAGAGGATGATGCATGTCTACCGTGATATATTGGAGAATTTTTACTTTGGGCATCCTCCAGACTTCGTGAAGCTATTGAACGCTCATTTAAGGAAGCATCTACCCTGCTAGGAAGAACCATGCCTGCCAGTAATGAAGAGCCTCATGATGTTCGTGGAAGCATACATCCCACTAACAGGAAATACAATCTTCAGCCTTCCATAAGAAGTTTATATGAAGCAACAAGAGGAAAGCCACCGAGATACAACATCCTGCGCGTCCAACATCACCAACTCCAACTCCAGAACCCTATGCACAACTGCCGCAATGGTGAAACAACGACCAAGGTATTTCATATCCGGATCGATGGTAACTACATCAATGAGAGACAATTTCTTAATTTGTCTCCCGTATAAGAAGTGGTTGCGTTACCAAAGTAGTAGGATTGGGACTTTTTAGCACTACCCATCTCAAAGACGGTGAATTTAGAGATGCAATCATGCTATTATTATGATTCCAAGATGTCCAAAGATGAGGATGTACTCAACAGAGCAGAGATGGCCTCATGAACCTAGCATGACAACTCCTATCAAGTCGAAAGTTATAGGTACTCGTGGACAGGGGACTGTCTCCCTCTTCTCTATCTCATGAAGGAACGTCAAGAAAGTAGTTGGTTCCAGCTTACACCTCTACCAATGAAATGAGACAAGCTCTACCACTATATGGAGACTTCCAAGTTCGTGCCTGTATATACCACGCCTCTCCCTGCCAGTCTCTTCTGATCAAAGCTGCTGCAGTTGATATTATGCCTGAACTTTGCTATAACAACAACCACTACCGACATAGGTAATCCGAACTTCTACATATTTTCCCATGGAGAAGTAACAGAATCATGTAGGAGAGATGATATCTTTATTATGGTAAAATCACCAATGGTGCAACATAGAATCACATAAGTCATGCTTAGGAACTGAGGCTCAGTATGAGATTCCTTCACCATCAGTCAAGGGATTCCTCAACACAAGAGATGATCAATCAAGAAGCATGTGAAGGGAAAACCAAACTAAAGAATCTTCTTTAATGCTCTCTCGAGGAACCGCCTCCAGTTCTCTTCAAAAGCTGCTTCAACGCTCCCACCAGGAGCCGCCTGCATGTTAGCTTCAGCCTGCTTCAACGTTACCGCTAGGAGCTACCTCCACGTTTGCTTCAGAAGCCGTCTCCAACTCTCCTAGATGCTCCAGAATATGCTTCAACGCTCTCCAAGACCTGATCGCTCCAGAAGTTGCTTCAACACGTTTATGTTTGAAAAAAACAAGCGTGCAGTGGGTCCCATGTTCGAGCAGTCACCAAAGATGGTGTCGATTCAAGGAAGCAAGAATGGCGTTTGGTCAACGTAGGAGGTTCAGTGTTTGGTCGAAGTAATAAGGATGACACTCGAATGTTCAACCGAAGCAGGCATAGCAAGCCCACATTCGATCAAGCAGGCGCATGATGAGTCCCACGATTAAGCGAAGTAGGCGGCCCCACATATCTATCAAACAGGTGCAACATGGAGACATTCGGTTAAAGCATATACGTGGTGGGTCCACATTCATCTAGGGTTACACTCACAGCTTCCCACGATCTGAGCAAGCATGCTCGCATCAGGTCCCACCAAAGCAGGCTATCGACTGAAGCATTCAAAGCAATGTCGATTGAAGCAGGAAGGATCAATATCATGCTACTCGAAGACTCGCCTGGGAGCCTCTTGGATATGACGTACTCCAAGAACAGGATGACCTGTCTCTCCTGGTAACATCCAACTTTGTCTCAAAAGTTTATCTTTATTTGTCACCATCTCATGCCTACCCCGCAATGATGTAACCATTGTGTTCTAGGCAGGGGACTTAATGTTGATGGTGGATTTTAGTTTAGGGATAAAATTGTAAAACCAAATTTAATATGCTGCCACCCTGCAAATGATGAAGCTAATTTAATAGGCTGACATCCTGCAAAGGATAAAACCATTCAAGTGACGAATACTTCTCACTTTATTAATTCACCAAAGCATGTGCAACCATCCTGTGAATTTAATATACCCGGAACGGAGCATGTAGCAACCATCCCGACGGAGCATGTAGCAACCATCCCGGTTTTCTGTAGGTAAACAGAATTACTATTAATGCTTTAATTAAAGCCTTTTGTTCGACATGCAAACACCCGTAGGCTACCTGACGGTGGGTTATATTAGCCCCGTTGAACGCATGCAAGACTACCCATGTTAGTCTCACCTGTTGAAAACAAACTTAAAAATAGATCTCAACTGTCCAACCTCGCAGGCATGGTTGGACGGCCTAGATCACGCGCGGGACCGAGTAGCATGCACGCACATGCTCACCGCCGGCCTACCTTCCTGATGGTTCAAACGGCTTCACCATAGGAGCCATGGGCGTTAAGATATGCTAGCATGAAGCTGCGGCTCACAAACCCTAAAAATTAGGGTTTTGCTTACATGTTGCGACCAAGCAACTTTGGTCGGGCGTACAGGAAAGATTAGGAGGAACTGCCGCCGGCCGATAGCACCTACGTGCTCACCGTGGGCCCACTTCCACGGTGAACCAATCGGCCATGGTTAGTTGCAGCCGACCGTCTCGAAATCCTTGTCCAAAATAGCATCCACGGTCCCCTTCTAATCTCAGCCATCCGTCACCGCAGGCGTGCTTGGATGGCTTAGATCGTTCCTATGGTCGCAAACCAAGCATGCGCATGCTCTCCACCGACCCACCTCCCTCCTGGTGCAAACGACTTATCTATGGGAGTCACCAACGTTGAGATACGGTGGCACAAATAAGGCATGCGAGGACACTTCTAATCTCGACCATCCATCATCGCAGGATAGAACGGGCGACCCAGATCGCTCCGATGGATGTCCTGCAGGCATGAACGTGTAGAATGGCGTCCCGCCTATCTACTGGGCCAATCGGCCACTCCATGCACGCCTCCCAAGGCATAAAACCTTTAGGGTGAAAGAGGAAGCTCGCAAGCCTTCCAAACCCTAATCCAACGGTTATTCCTCCATCAATCTCGTCCGTCCAAGTCCGCATGCTTAGATGAATAGCCTAGGAAGGGAGTTAGGTGGCAAACAAGGTATCACCGTGATCACCATCCTCCACATTTCCCCATGGCATAACCGGCCAAGGTGGGTCCCGCTCATGCGGCCTCCTAACAACGCCTGAACATAGCTAGTTGAGTCACTTCAACTTGCAATCTTTTCATCAAAGTTGTGCAGGCTTCAAGCATGTTAAACATATTTAATGCACCTCATGCATATAATATGCGCCTACAAACAGCTGGATATACTCAATGCAGTACCTGCATAGTATACACACGATACTTCACAAGTATCAATTTCCTTCCTGGATTTTGCTTTCGGGCTGGTTTCTCCTCCCGAACGAGCTTAAAACCTAAATATTCCCTCGTTAGGAGATAGGAAATTCTTTTTCGTATGGAATGAAGGTGCGGACCATCAAAATCCGAGTCCGTACTAGAATTATACAACTATTCTAGTAAGGAGCGCTAATTAGGGTTTCTGGTGCAACGATCAACGGTTGCCCCACCTCTTAAGATGCAAAATCTCGACCGTCGAAGGTCACCAAGCTTGCAAGCTTCCCGAGCCTGACTTTCCAAGATACAACAACATGCTACATGTTTTCCAAAACACTCGAGACATCAATCATGTCACAAACTGGGGGATACAAACTGGGGTATTGGTCTGGCGGTTTACAGCGTGCAACACGCCATCACAAGATCGTGTCATGGAAACATAGGCGGTTAGCGATGATAGGACAAGTGGGCAAGAAACCGTGTGACACTAACATACAACTCCACTTCCTCCATCACTCCACTTCCTCCACTTTCCCACGAGAGACGTGATGAAGGCTTATCGACTTGTATAAATAGGTTCTCCTCCCTATTTCCAACGACAACACAGAAAACCAAGTGTTAATACCATCGTATTCAACACCCAGAGCCTGCCTGCAACATTTGCTAGCCTTCTCAACCTTCTGTTAACAAGTCATCAAATAGCCTTCACCTTCACATTCTCAATACTTTCTTCGCTTCCCTCCCTAAGATCAACCTCATTTCCTTCACCTGTGACCGAAGCAAATCTGGAACGGCCATTTCTTGGTTTAGGCCAGAATTGTATAGATTATCTCTCGAATCAAAAAGTGCTCCCGTGCAGCATATTTGTTGAAGGTTAAAACTCACTTCTCATTCACACACACCCAAATTACCTAAACCAGCAGAAGTAGTTTTCTCCCACAAACAACGTGGTATAACAGCATTACACCGGGAAGCATCCCCAACTGGTC
Source organism: Papaver bracteatum (assembly GCA_023529315.1). Lineage (NCBI taxonomy): Eukaryota > Viridiplantae > Streptophyta > Magnoliopsida > Ranunculales > Papaveraceae > Papaver > Papaver bracteatum. The sequence continues at coordinate 1,505,201 of JAJJWX010000145.1, forward strand.
TGACATGGTTGTGGATTTTTACAAGAAGTACTTCTTTGTGTCTGAGCAAATTACCTTCTCAGATCTAGGAAGGATGTTCCAACGAAACAACGAACATCCAAATGATTTTGTCAAAAGATTCAGAATTCAAGCACTGGATTGTCATGACCCAAACGTGACCGAACAAAAATTGGAGGATTCTTGCATTAATGGCATGATTCCCATCTAACGGGCCTTACTAGAGAATCTGTGATTCCATACATTCTCTAAACTTCACAAAGCTGCAAAACGATCGGCCACAACAACATCAGCGTTGTTGGAAAGAACCAGGCCAATTAGAGGTGAGGACGCATGCGAAACTCTGGGGAACAGATGCCTCATCAATAAGCAATACAACACTGGTCGCTCCTCTGTGAGCGTGGTTGATGAAGGAGAAAAAAGTAAGGCTCCAGCGACAGAACAATAATCCAAGCGCCCAACGCTAGAACGATAGGAAGATCCTCCTCGGAAGACTACCGCTAAAGCTCCCATGCAACGTCAAGAAGATGAAGAAAACGTATGGTATTTCCCGTTCCCAATTGAAGAAGTGATTGAACTTTTGGAAGCATGGTGTGGATGGGGAAAAACGTGTCACCGGTTTTTTTGAGAAAGTGGAGAGTCGAGCGAGCTGTCGAAACTCCTCAGCCAGACAAAACGTTAATCCTCACACAGATGCACCGCTGCAAAGGGGGTGCTTAGATTTGGGAAATCAATCTATATGACTCCGGCCTAAACCAAGACAATGATCATTCCAGAATCAATTCAGTCGCAAAGAGGGAGATGGGTTGATCTGTAGGAGGGAAGATGAGAATTGTGTGGGATCAGTGATGATTGTGGTTTGTGGGTGTGTTGAAGGTTTCTACAGTATTGGTGAACTGTTGAGTTCTGAGTGATTGGTGAATTCTTGAGAGTAGTTACTCGAGAAATTATGCAAGGATGATTATTGATGTTGTAATTACTTATCCTCAATCGTGAATTCAGAGACTTATTTATACAGTTAGAGTAGTAACACCACTGATCCCTGTAAGTGTGATAGTTTCTTGAGTGGAAGAGTGGGAAGGTGGGAGATCGTGGTAAAGTCTGTAGTTGCAGGAATTCCCACACTACACCCTTGTTTAGATTCTATAGAAATCTATTAGAAATCAATTAAACTTCAAAGATTTAAACGACACTTTACCATTCAAATCTCAGAAATGTTTACAGAATTGGAAGAAATCAAGATTACAAATATTCTCTTGAAGTTTCTCTCTCCTCAAGACTCTTTCAACTCTCAAAAATACATCATCCTTTTCTGGATCTATCGAGCCCTTTATATAGGGATTTACATAATGGATGACAGCTAAGTTTTCCTCTTATTTCAGATCTATTCTACGATCTCATCGCGATCGCTACAATATTATCTATCGCAAGAATGATGACCATCGCAGGATCAACACATTCTTCTTTTATTTCCTCCATCGTCAATTTCTTTTGGATGTTCTGTGACGCTCGTGAAATGTTGTTAAAGAATTGGCGGTGACGCTCGCAGAAACGTTGTTAATATCGCAAGAATAGTGTTGTAGCGATATTCTGGTCCTACATCTTGCCTCTTCTCATGTCTTTTCTGCGAAGAAGAGAATATCATGAGAATTTAAAATGCCATAACTGCTTATCTTTTCAGACTTCCCCGTTTTGACACGTTTCTATGTCCTTCGCCAGCTGTTTTCACGAATTCTTTCTTCCAATAAATTTTTGACACGTCTCCTCTAACCGCTGCGATCTGACCACCCACGTCTTTTCTTTGCATTAATTGCCCTCATCTTCTTCTAGGAATTTCTTCTTTTATAAATACTTTTCTCATTCCTTTCCTTTTTCTCTTTTACTTTCTTCTTCTTTCTCTCTGTTCCCTCTCTGCAAATTTTACTGTTCTTCTGCGAATTGCGCTTCTGTTACTGCTGTGATTTCTTTCTTCTTTTCAATCTTTTCTTTCATTCCCATACTCAAAAATGGTTTCTTCTGGTACTAAAAACTTGAAGGCCTTTAATGAGATGCCCGAGAAGCTCAAAATTAAAGGTTTTATTTTGTCTTTAATTCCAGATCAGTATTCTAGATCTGAACTTTCTCTGAAATTATTTACTGATGATCAATGTTCTTGCGAAAAAATCATAGTATCGCTAGGACAACTTGAAGCTGGTCTTCCCCTTCCTCTCTATGACCCAGAACTTCCATTATTTTACCAAATAATATCTGACAAGAGGTTCTCGCGAGCAATTTATCAACTAGGTGGAGATTGCATTAGGTTGCTACTTGAATATGCTTCTCGTGGTGCTGGCAAAGGATTGCGTTATTCTGAAGATGCTCAAAAAATCCTATTTACAAACATATTCCAATTAACTCTGCAGATTATACTGTAGAAAACTTTTTCAAAAATTACAAGATACTCCCTATGAAGAGGGATAGCACCTGCTGGGGTGTTCGCCTGAAGAAACTCACTGTTGATGAAGCTCTCATGCTAGATATTGATTTTCACACGAAAACTAATCATGGCCCTCGCCATTCTAGCGATGACAAGTGGTTTATCTTTCCATTGTGTCTCGAAGGTCTTTTTATATTTATGGTTCTCGCGAACTTCCCGCGAGTCTTGCAGAATATCAACCTTGGGTCTTTAATTGGACTGAGAGATCTAAAGAAGTATAGTCTCTCAAATTTTTACATTATTATCATTTACTGTCTTCTTTATATTCTCGCTAACTATTTTGTTTTTTCTCAGATTGATAGAATGAAACTTAGCTACCAAGATCTTAGGAAACCTAGCACTTTCTTGGCTCTGAAATCTTTCACGGATAAAGTAAGAAATGTCTATTCATAAATTTTAACAATATATTGTTGCCCCTATTTCTTATCTTCATCTGTGCTCGCAGGTAATCAAAGAGTTAGAACCGTTAATACCTGCAAAAACCAAGGAGAAATCTTTAAAAGAGAAGAAATCTGGGAAATCTTCAAAGGAGAAATCTACTGCTCCTCCCAAGGGAAAGCCTTCTGCCCCTCACAATGAAGAATCTAGCGATCCTCCATCAAAGAAAAGGAAAATTCAACCTTCTTCTTCTTCTTCAATTCCTCAACTAATTCCAGAAAATCCAAATGTTGATCTTGATAAGGATAATAATGACGAGGGTTTTAATGTTAACGGTTTTCCTTCAATAAAAAATTCTTCTGATTCTGATTCTTCAATGACTCATTTATCCATAATTTTTAGCGATATTTCCCACAGTATAACTTGTAATGATGAGGATGAAGTTATTAACAAGACATCCCAAGCTCTCGCTAAAGTTTGTGATGCCCTTATCGTGGCGGATAATGTTTCCCTCCAAGGAATCTCAAGATCGCTGACTCCCAGTCTCTTGAATTCTCTTGGTGCCTTGGTATGTTTTCATTTCTTCAGTTTGTTCATATATTTTCTCCATCGCTAGATCTTGATTTATATTTTTCTTTCGCAGGTTGGAAGAGCTTCTTTTGCTGTTGCTTCTGATTTAGATAAAAGACGTGCCAACTTTGAAGAGAAAGCTGCTAAGCTTCGCGAGGATAAAGAAAAATTAGAATCTGAAGTTATTGAGCTTCACAAGAAAAATAAACAGCTGGAGACTGAAGCTTCAGTTGATAAGCAAAAGATATCTGATCTTGACAAAGATAACCAGCAACTCTATGGTACTACCTATTTCCCTTTTTCTTTTGATTCTTCTTATTTTATCGCGGCTTATTTAAGCACCCACTTTTAACTTGCAGATATTTATGGTCTCACTGACGAGGATATACTCTTTCAGTCTTTCCCTGAACCTGTAGATGATAATACTCTTCTTGCTTGTCTTAATAATTCTTTAAGTAATTTCTCAGATGATAAAATTAAATCCCTTTCCATCGATGAACTTAGATCCAAGTTTAATCTCTTAAAAATTGAACACAGATTCAATTTAGGTTTAACTGACAGATATAAGCGCTTTTATCTTGATTCAAAGAAAGAACTAGATAGATTAAGACAGAAGAATATCGATCTTATTGACGAGAAAGATCTTGCCATCAAAATGGGATCCAAAACCCTAGTAGACTTTCATAAAACTCTCCTTGATGTTCAAATGGATAGAGATAAACTTATCCACGAGAATGAATATCTTCTTGCGAGGGAGACTCAAGTTCGATCTCGTCTCCTTATTAATAGCGATGATGAGTTTGCTTGGGCTGCGAAGGTTCTTGATAATGCCAGGAATGACCTAGGTGTAAATGTTAGCCTTCAAGTTGAACAAGAGGATTTAATTAGGAATATGATTTCTGAAAGACAAGGTTATTTGCTATTCTTCTTCTCGCTAGTTTCCTATTTTTATTACTCTTCTTTACAAAATTTCTAACTTGTTGTTATATATTCTCGCAGGAGCTGAAAAAAGATATCTTGAAAGAATTGGGGAACTTGAAAATGAGAAGAATCAGCTCGCGAATACTCTTGGTACTCGCAATAATAAATATTCACGATTGAAAGAGCAGTTTGACATTACCACCGCGAATTTCAATAGATCTCTCATTGTTGTTCGTAAAGACTCCGTTAAGTTGGTCTGCAATGATCATGGAATTTCTCCTTCTTTATATCCTGATCATACAACAGAAGTTCCCGCAATACTCTCGAATCTTAACATCTCTGATAGCGAAGCTGAGGATTCTGACGAGGATGAAAATGATAATGATAATGACAATGACGAATGAGAGAAATCTGGTGGAGGAGAAGAATCTGATAAGAATGAAGATAGTGATGATAATGATGAAAGGAAGAAATTTGGCGATGAAGAGAAGTCTGATAAAGAGGATGGCGATGGATCCAGCTAGTTCCCCTTTTTCCTTCTATCTTCTTTGTATATTTATTTTCTTCTTTCTGTAACATTGTTGTGAATTTCTCCAATTTTTGTGAATTTCTTTTGATTTTACCTGTACGAATTAGAAAACAGTTCTTTTTCTACAAGTCAATCAATCAATATAATTATTATTTTTTAATTATCTGTGTGCACTTATTTATGCAATTTTTATATGATAGATGAATAATAATCTCATGCATTCCCATACTTGCCTCTATTATTCATCTGCAATATGAAAAATTGATTTGAGATTAAACATTAGTGGTAAATAAAATTTGCCTTAATATTGGCGATCTTATCGCCAGCAATAACTGCGTGAAATCGCAATTCTCATAACATATTCGAGTATTATCGCAGTAATCTTGTGGTCTTATTACACCTCCCTAATTAGAGGTCTTATTTTGCCACGCTTTTTCTTTCTGCGACAAAATCGTAGGACGTCTTTACATTTGCATGTATTGACCCATTGATCTTGCCTTATCTGTATTCTTTTGATTGTATTGCGACAATATGACAAGTCTGAGCTCTCTCGCGAAATCAAAGCCTCGTGACATTGCCGTCTTGCGATGAAATCGCAGGACGTCTTTACACTTTCATGTAAAAACCCATTGATCTCATCTTAACATTTCTCTCGTGGCTTGTTGCCTCTGTATCATTTACGTCACGCGACAATATGACAGGCCTAAATGTTCTTGCGATCATAAATCCCCATGACATTGCCGTCTTAAGACACTTATCAGCTCCCTAATGGAGGGTGCCGCCCTTATCTCCCCCTGGTTTCCCCTTCAAGGAGGGCACATCGGCCATACAAGACTAGGTCCTCCCATCCAAATTTACCAACAACCAGCTATTTTCGCAGCCTCTTGTCCTTTATGCCTATATGGCTTATAGTTACAAGACTGCACCCTAAGTGGGGTTTTCTTCAGGCCAAGTGCATCATAGCCAAGACTTACCAAGAATGGCAAGGGAGTTTCGTACGCCCTTGGCACCCTTGGCTCAACCGTGTACCTCGGCGCCTTGGTCATACTTTTCACTTCTTGGAAGAGATTCTCGGTCGTCCAACCAGGGTATAACCATATATAGTTGGAAATCCAAGATCTCTCTCCCGGATAGGTTTTCTTTAACCCCAACATCTGCATGACTCAGGATCCAGCAGCGGTATAACCTTACACTTGAATCATTTCAAGATATACCCCCTCCTATAACGCACTGTTAGGTCTTACATTTGCCTCTTGCGAAATTTTATTCGCGAACTAGGGTGCACACCATAAAGGTTTGTCCCATTATTTAATCTCTGCGAAATTTTATTTGCGCTTCTCGCGAGTAATGTAACTCTGATAGAATTTCATAACTTTGAAAATCTTGCGATTCTTTCAAGCAGAATATTCTATTCAATTACATAGTCTTCAAACAAATCATTTATAGAGTTCTCTAAAGTTCATCATTTTACCTCTCTACTTACTATTTTCTGATTCTGCTTTTCTGCTACGTTTTATTGTTGTTTCTTTTTCTGCGAGACGCTCGCCATCAACTTTCACATCTTCTTTCCGCTCTATTGTATCAATCATTAACCTTTCACATCTCTGTTGATGTTTGAATTTGTACTTCCAGTTGTTATTCTTTTCAGCTCTTTCCTCGCAAGACTTCATATCGATTTCGTAACATTTCTTTTTTTCTCCCCAATCTCCTTTAATTACTCCAACACCATTAGGATGAGGAAATATAATACATTGGTGGAAAGTAGATGCTACACCTAATATTCCATGTATCCAAGGTCGACCAATCAGAGCATTGTAAGGAGATTCAATATCAACAACACAGAACATGATCTTGGAAGTTATCCCTTTCAAGGGAATCCGCATCTCAATTTCCCCTTTTGGTTTATTGGAAGTACCATTATAACCATAGATTTTATATGTTGAGGGAATTAGATCTTCGTCTCTTCCACCCATTGTTTTATAGGTATGATAAAATATTATGTCAACAGAGCTGCCTGTGTTTATTAGAACTCAATTGATAGCCCAAGAATCTTCATTTTCTTTATCTTCTTCCTCCATTTGCTTTGGGTTTATATCTAGTCTTACTACCAATGGGTTATCATGATGCTCGCCTGGTTCTGGTACCTCTTGTGCACTGAAAGATATAGTTTGTTTTTTCCATTCTTCTAATGGCGAGACTCTCGCGATATTCATTATTTTTCTTCCATCTATATCTCTCGCGAATTCTATGCTTAGAACATTGTCATGGAAATCTTCTATGGTTTTGTGTGAATGTACAATGGAATTACAAAAAAAATTCTTTGCTTTAGCCCCAACTTCTATTACGAATGATTCGGCTCCCTTTACAGTATTTACTCTACGAATTTCTGGTGTTGGAGGCAATCGCTGAGATTGTGGATGTCCTACTAAAAAGTGATTTAGCTTTCCTTATTCAATCATCCTTAAAATTATTCTCTTTACATTTCTACAGTCATTTACTGTGTGACCATGAAAGTGATGGTAAGGACAAAATTCTTGACTGCAATTGTTAGGATGTGGTTCTTTACCCATGTTCCATGGAGATGGTATATTTTCCATTAAAATGATAGCTTCCCAAATTTTTTCTATACTAGCATTGAGAGGAGGCATCTTAATTTCTTCCCAAATGATCTTCTGATTCCCTTGATTTCTGAAATTGTTTTGCCTTTGTCCGCCATAAGTTTCTTGCGGATGATCAAGCCTTTGAATCTTATTATTTCCACCGAGATTGTAGTAATTATTCTCCCTTTCATATTCTTCTTGATCTCTACTACCCATAGCTACCAATTTTTGCTGGTTGTCAGTTTCTACTTTTTCTTGCTGCACTTGCGAGCTTCTCGCTAGATTGTTTATCATTTTAGGAAGTAAACTCCCATTTGCTGCTCCGAAATTGGTGTTCGCGATTGGATATGATTCCATCTCATTTTGTTTCTCCTCTAAGGAAATGTATTCTTCCTATAGCTCTCGCAGTTTAGTCATAGTGATTGTATTCTTGACTCTGAAAATTTGTATATACAGTAGATTGGTCGCGAACATTGCATTGATAAAAGACAAGATAAGATATCTCTCGTCAACTCTTCCTGCCATCTCACTGAACATTGTCTTCCATCTTATGGTTAAATGTTTCAGACTCTCGCCAACCCTCTGTTTTAACCCAAACACATCTTCAATACCCGTCCGCGATGAATTGTTGCTAATATACGCTCCTAAGAATGTAGCTTGTAAATGATCAAAAGAAGTTATGGCATTTTTTGGTAATCCCTCGAACCATTTCAGCGCCTCGCCAGTTAAGCTGGATGAAAAATATTTGTATAACACAGCATCATGATTTTCCCACTGTAGCATACACCTAACATAATCTTTGACGTGTTGAACAGCACAGGTAGTTCCATCAAAAATGCTGGTTAATGCTGGTAAATTGCATTTTGGAGGTATCCCTCTTAACTGTACTTCTTGAGTAAATGGAGTCCTCGCATCTTCTTCAATGGCTTCATCAAGTTGCCTTCTACCTCCTTCTCTTCTATTGTTTATCATTCCTCGCATTTCTGCTAATTCTCTTAATATTTTCTCATTCTCGGCTGAGTTTTGTTCTATTGGCCTCTTTAATGCTGTTTCCCTTCTTCTGCGTTCTTGCCTTTCTTGTCTTGCAAGATTTTGTGTATCTTCTTATTCATCATCATCTCGTCTTTCTCTGCGATTTTCTCTTTCATTTTCCTCTTGATATCGTAACTGCCTATCTTCTTCTCTGCGAATTTCTTCATTTCTTCTCATTTCTCTTCGATGTCTCTCTATTCTCCTCTGTATCCTATCATACTCCTCCTGAATATTACCATTGTAGCGATTTTGCGTACGTCTCCTTTATCGATTTTCATGATTATTTTGTCGCACTGCTTCTCGAAATTCATGTTCTTCTACTTCTGCCCTTAATCTTTCCCTCTCGCGGGCTAGACGTGCTTGTTCAGCGTAATGATTCTCAATTTCTTCTTCAATCATTCTTTGATTTCTTTGATTCTCTCGCCCATGTAATATCCTCCTACCTTCTTCTGGATTTTCTTCTTCAATTTGGTTGTTTCTTCCCTCTTGATTTCTATTGTCACGCGGATTATAGCGATCACCAATTATTTATTCTTCTCTATTTTGCATTTCTCCTCTAGTATTTTCTCTAACATTTCTTATAGGGGAATTTTGCCTTGGTTCTTCTCTGAGTGATCTTGAATTTGATATAACAGTACTTCTTGATCTCCTTCTTTGTAACCTCAAATTCTCCATTCTTAGCTCATGATTTTGTCTTGTTAAATTCGCACGCTATTCTGCCTCTAATCTTCTTTCTTCCTGTATTATTTGTCTCAAATCATCTACTATTTCACGTTCTTCATGAATTAATCCTCCAATCATTTCTTGATTCCTTTCTCCTTCTTCTTCATTTCTCAATTGTCGATTTTCTGTTTCTTCTATCGAATCTGACCTCCAAGTATGCACACTCACTATATCATAATCCACATCCCTATCTTGCGTTTGTGCTTGTTGATTCGGCTGTTGAATTGAAATTTATGCATCATTTCTTGTTCTATTTCTTCCTGATCTTATCCTTAAAGATTCTTCTAATTCACATGTTCATTCACCTGTAAGTATTTTACTTCTCCTCACAGTTGTTGGTGGTTCTGATGTGTTTATTCTTCTTCTAGCCATTTATTCAATTCTACCAATTTCTTCAAATTATTAAGTTATAATTAGAGATTTCTTAGCTTGATTCTCCCTGTTTCGGGCGCCAAAATGTAGTTGCATGAATTCCCACACTACACCCTTGTTAAGATTCTATAGAAATCTATTAGAAATCAATTAAACTTCAAAGATTTAAACGACACTTTACCATTCAAATCTCAGAAATGTTTACAGAATTGGAAGAAATCAATATTACAAATATTCTCTTGAAGTTTCTCTCTCCTTAAGACTCTTTCAACTCTCAAAAATACATCATCCTTTTCTGGATCTATCGAGCCCTTTATATAGGGATTTACATAATGGATGACAGCTAAGTTTTCCTCTTATTTCGGATCTATTCTGCGATCTCATCGCGATCGCTACAATATTATCTATCACAAGAATGATGACCATCGCAGGATCAACACATTCTTCTTTTATTGCTTCTATCGTCAATTTCTTTTGGATGTTCTGTGACGCTCGTGAAATGTTGTTAAAGAATTGGCGGTGACGCTCGCAGAAACGTTGTTAATATCGCAAGAATAGTGTTGTAGCGATATTCTGGTCCTACAAAGTCAGTTCCACATTGTGTGGAGACTTGACTGATCGTGCACCCACTACTTTGGTAATTCCTTCAACCATTGACACGACTTACGTAATTTCTCTTCGTGGGATGAATCCACATGTCGTAGACCGCCATACCAAAACCCTAAGTGATATCCCCCCATTTGTGACGTGATTGATGTCTCACGAATCGTGGAGTCTGCGGGGAAGACATGTTTAGGTTAGTCAATTGTTGACTGATTAGACACTGAGTCTAAGTTTGGTGAATCAAGCATGACTGGTAAATGCTCAGCGATTCATGGCTCGAACATGTAGTTCTTTGAAGAGATGTCAGTATGATGAATTACTGACTAGTTGAGTGATTGAGCAAGTACTGCTCAATTCTGCGAATTATGAGAATTCAACGAGCAACTGAGCAAGTATTGCTCAATTCACCGAATTATGGGATTTTGATGGGAACTGAGCAAGTATTTCTCAATTCTCTAAATTTAAGGATTTGATGGGCAATTGAGAAAGTATTGCTCAATTCACCAAAATTAAGGATTTGATGGGCAACTGAGCAAGTATTGCTCAACTCACCAAATTATTTACCAGTAACCCAGTAAAATATTAATTAATTAAAATATTGGTAGACTACCGAATATTGTATAATTAATTTCGATATTGATTAATGGATTTAACACAAATTTATTAGTGTTCGGAATTGCTCAGAATGATGGTTTCACAGAGCATTCATCGAAACCTTAATTTTTGGAAAATCCTCCATCAATTGGAGAATTGCCGAAAATTAATTATGAGTGATAGAGGGACCGACCACATGGGATGAGGAACGTCCATGTGATGCCCAGAGCTCGAGTGAGAATGCACCAAGGTTCTCAGTTTGAAAAATGATGATTAAATGGTGAGTTCACCATTTACTGAAAATATTGCTAGGTTCAGCATTAGGTGTAAAACCTAGGTATGAGAGATGGGACCGACCAAGAGGGAATGTGACTAGATCCTGGTGGTCACGTGACCAAGTGTTGGTCATTTGGAGGATTATCCAGTTGGTTGGAGAGATCTCAGGCCCAGTATGAGCAATTGAGCAAATTAGGTCAAAATTGCGAAAACATGTGGGTCCGGCTCCGTGCAAGCCCTAGGGGAGACCTGGTCGGTCATAGAAGCATGCACGTGTTTCCATGATGTCTATGTCTCCTTACTGAGAGTTTTAGTATTTTCTGATGCGCGTTTGAGCGATGTTGTGAATTTTCAGAAGAGTTTCATCTTGGCTGAGAATTCTCGATTTTTAGTGGAATGAGCATGTATGCTCAATTCATCAATATTTTGAAAATATTAAAATAAAATATTTTAATAATCCAAAATTTCCGTGAGGGGCTAGCCGGCCGCGTGACCATGTTGGCTTTTGGTTTTTCATGATTCGAGCAATATTTGAGAAAATATGGAGAAGTCACGAATTTTGTTCAAACCCAGGAGTTTCACGAGTTAAGGGAAATAGTAATAATGAGAAATTAGGGATTGCAAGGTGTGGGACCGACCACGGATAGGTTATGGCAGGACGGCTATGTTGCCCAGTCCCGCACACCTTTCCCTATTTTATTATTATTTTTTGTGAATCCTTGAAGTTATGGAGAGTCCTTGAAGATATGGAGAATCCATGAAGATATGGAGAATCCATGAAGTTTTGGAATAATAATTATAAAAATCTAAGGACTGTGAGGTGTGGGACCGGCCAATGCTTGGGCATGGACGTCCGGAAAAGTTTCCCGGTCCCGCACACCTCTCCTTATTTTATAATTTATTTGGTGAATCCTCCAAGTTATGGAGAACTCTCGAGTTTTTGCACAAATTGGGAAATTTTTTCCAAGATAGAGAAGTCTCCATGGGTTTATGAAAATCACGACAAAATAAAGAAAAATAATGGGGAAGCATGGGACCGGCCAAGGCTGGCCGGTCGGTGGGACCGACCCATGGGCGTTTCCCATTATTTTATTATTTATTATTTTATCTCTCCTATTTTGTGGAGAACTCTCCATTGTTTCTATTTTTTGGATGCTCATTCACGCATCCGGGTGCTCAGTCGTGCATCATTGTCGAGTACACTTGCACCATTTTTGTGGGGCTTACTCAGTGATGGTCCAGATGCCCAGTTACTTAGTATTTATTACCAATTTATGAAATTTAATGGTGAATAATTCATGAAACTGAGTAATAAAAGTGAATGGATGTTTCATTATTAATTCGTAGGATCAGATGTGGATTCGACTACGAATTCACAATAATAAAACGAGCATTACCATCCTGTGGGATCGTGGATTCGACCATAGAATCAGAGTAATTGAGATTTATCCATCACTATTTCATGAGATCAGTAGATTCGATTAGGAAATCGAAGTAATGAGAAAATATAGTTGTTTCATTGTTATTCTATGAGATCAAGCCGTGGATTCGATCATAGAATCAGAACAATTGTTATTGCCATTCCATGGGATCAGGCCGTGGATTCGACCATGGAATATGAACAATTGTTATTGCCATTCCATGGGATCAGGCCATGGATTCGACCATGGAATATGAGCAATAGTAGATCATTCTGGGAATTCAGTGGCGAATATCACGGCAGAAGTAATCTATATTCAGAAAAGATATTAGCCAGTTAAAGCGTCACATCTATTCTGAATGATGCATAGTCAGGGAGTCACGGTGGTGTTTATGACCTGAAGGCGTTGATGTTCTCAATCTACGGAGAACCGCCTGAATCTATGCACAGTCTCTCCACATAATCAGGGAACGGTGAAGTGTCACTGGCGTCCTGAAGGCGTCTGTTGCCCAACTATTCTTCTATGAGGTGGTGGGTCTCTCTCCTGTAGTCAGGGACAGTGAGTATCACCGACAGCCTGAAGGCGCTAAGTTCTCAATCTACGGAGAACCGCCCAGCTGCATAGAGATCACAATGAAATGCCAGGGATCGAACGCTCGGTTGGTTGAGGCTTTTCGAAAACATATTCATCATGGCTTCGTAAAACATGAATCGGTGCATGCTTGAAAGCCGTGTCAAAACATGCCTCATGATTTTACAGTTTTTCCCTTTGCTGAAAATCCACCATCTACATTAAGTCCCATGCATAGTGGGGAACAATCATGTTCTGCAGTATGCATTAAATGGTGATTTTCAGTCGACGAGGTCTGGTTGAACTCAGTCTACAAATGTAGTTTCAGAATCCTCAATTTACCCCAATGAGATCATGTACGAGCAAATGTGTGGATGAGAACTCTGATAGTAAGGTAGAGTGACATCTCATGAGCGAGGAGAGATGAGGCACTGCTGATTTTGGTGTTTAAAAGCTTAGTTATGGTCAATTTAGGATTTGCGGGCCCGAGCCCAAAAGGGTAACCCATGCTTATTAGGTTTTGAAAATAAATTTGATTTAAAAGGGAATAACCCTAAAAATTCTTTTTTATTTTTCCTTTGGCTGACCAAGACTTCACCATCACCTTCACACGAGCAGCATCATCAGGGAGGATAAAAAGTTCACGCCAACCCGTACCACCGCCGTCCGATCACCGTTCCGGCCGGAGCCGGCAGGTAAGTCCGTGCATTTTTTATTTTTTTATTTTTTTGATGTAGGTTCTATGATTGATGATTGTTCACAAAACCCAAAATCCCATGGTTACATATGTATGTGTAGGATTTAGGAAGGATTTTTAGAAAACGTATGTATATGTACGTTTGTTCGTTAATTGGAGGAACAAGCAAAAATCCCTAATATGAAAGAGATATATAAATTTTTGAGCAGACATGGTCTAGTTGCAGTAGAAAAAGTTTTGTTTATTAGGTTTCATGAAAACCCAAGTTTGTTTTTTGAAAGTATGAACTTTGCAGATACTTTTATAAACGTAATTTGTTCGTAAAAGTAGTAAATAATAATCCTTAGAGTTAAAGGAATTTTGAAAAGACCTGGAGTTCATATTGAAATTTTATTTGAGAACTCTCGAAGTTTATTTGAAATATGGAGAACTTTTCAAAAACAGAAAAGTCCCTGGTTCCATAGACGAATGCTCGGTTGAGCAAAAAGATTTTATTTTTTTTGTAATTTACGTGAGTTACTAACTCACAATTTTTTTAAAAAAAGAGTGCGTGACTTATTCGCGCCTTATTAAATAAAAATTGGGTTTTCGAAAACACACAATTTATGAGTTTGGTGAATTCACAGTGTATGCGTGAATTCAATGTGATTTTATAGCGTATGTATACATGAGATCAGAGAGTGCTCACATAAAGGGTTATGTGAATTACTCATTATTTCTCAAAAATTCAATGTAGACTCTTGAATGATATGTCTTATGCTCGATTTTGCAGGTTTGAAAGAACGAGCAAGTTTTGGAGGTTTTACGTTGTTATCACTAAGTTCGTGAAATCGTAAAGAGGTGAGAATTGAGGAATACCATTTTTTCAGACGTCGATTGTCGTATTTGCTTTAATTCCATTGTGTTGATGAATTCATGTATGGATGTTGCAGCAATTTTGCAAAATGGTTGAATCCCGTAGTGCTTCTGAAGATGATGTTTCTTCGAGAGAAGATGTTTCCTCAAGAGAGGATGTTTCCACAGATGCCTCCTCTAGAGATGATGATTCCTCCAGAAAAGATGATACTGAGGTTTACCAGGAGAAGAAGGAAAGTTCCAAGACTAAGAACATTCCAACTTCTGAGGACAAATTCTTCGTGTACATGTATAGACCTGAAAAGCATCCTTTAGGATTTTCATTTCGGTTGCTGATAAATCCTAGGTGCACTGCCCAGAACAAGTTGGTGTATCCTCGAGCTGTGGTTCAATTTTGTTTGCAAGGGAAGCATTTCACAGATTCTCAGGTGGAGTTAAAGCTTTCTTGGAGACCTCTGATGCATTTCTCTGGATGGGCAAGGCACATGTTAGGCCATAGCCGTGTGAGGGTCATATTGGATAGTGCTCAGGTGACACGAGCCATTCAAGCTGCTGGAGATTTAATCATTAATCATGATATACCAGGTATGATAGCCCTGCACGCCCGTTGGTGTGTCCCTACTCACATATTTATATGCAGATGGGGAGAATTCACCATTACTTTAGAAGATGTAGTTGCTTTGTATCACCTTCCAATTACTGATAATTTTCCTGAAAAACTCTCGACAGAGGAGAATGAGATATCTGACATGTTAGAAGCCAAGATGCACGAATTCAATGAGTCACCTGCATCTTGCTATGCCCGATGGTTATCACATTGGTGGCCAAGAGATAGAACTCCTGAAGGACCGGTTGATGGCGTTTTGACAATTGCGGCTTTCTTGTGTCTGTGGCTCTCACGGGATATCTTCGAAGATTGTGGACACTTGCTGAAGTCGTTTGTGATTCGCTTTGCCATTAAGATGGCCAAAGGTGAGAAAATTCCCATTGGCAGTATATTTTTGGGTTCTTTGTTCGCCAAATTGGACTCTTTAGTTGTGGACTCCAGTATTTCTGGTGGCTTCATGAAGATTGAGACGTATGCTAATACCATGTTTCTTCAAGCCTTGATGTGGGAGCACCTTGAGAGTTATGCCCTAATTTCCCGTAACATTTTGCAAGGACGCATGGTCGACACTCGTCATTCCCTTCTTGAGGAGAATAATGCTAGGATCATGCGTTGGTCTAAAAAGCAACCACAATACAAGATATGCATTACTGACATTTTGTACATTGAGTCTGAGTTCAACTTTCTCCCCTGGGTGTCGGTTTCTTCTCTTTTCTCACAGTTGATCACTTTAAATACTACTGACGAGAATATCACGTTGAGTACTGGTGCTGGTCTGAGTGAAGGAGAGAGATCTTTCGTCTTGAGTTGTACTCCTGGTTTCTTGCTATCAATAATGAACGGAGGATTCCAGGTAGAAGAGTACAACATTGACAGAGCTGCTAGACAGATGAGACTTGACCAGTGCATTCCGGGTCATCAAATGAACAATCCAGAGATTGAGTACCTGAAGGCTCATTTAGACTGCACCCGCGTGGAAGGAAATGAATACTTGTTCCCATGTTCTGATTGATAAACCTTCGCAACTCCTAGTTATATAGGCTTGTGCGTCAGAAACTCGAGCGTGTATATGCATTTGTAACAGATGTTAAGTCCCCTGTACGAGAGTTCCCTCCTCCTGACGTGGTGTCCGGTCGACCCAGGTTGAAGTATCTCCCTGGTAGTGATTTGAGGAAGACATCTCCAAATGCGTCACAAGTAAGTTCTTCTTCTTATGATTTCGGCCAAAGTATGTCAATCATATTTTAATCGTATTGCTTTTCTTGTGATAGGGTGGTCGCGCTGTGAGATCTCGAATTGATGTAAACTCTTCAATCTTTCAAGAAAGTCCCAAGGGAGGAGAAGGCAGAAGTAAGATAACACATAGGATGATACCGAACTGAATACAGTCTCCTGCCGCTTCTTTGGTGAGTTGCTCGCGTTTTTCTTCATTATTGCAACTTTCTCATCCATGTAATTAGGATTTAAAAGAGTATTGCTCATTCATTTTAGAATTTTTGCCCCAACAGTTATTGATGGTCTCCGTTTTTTTCTTGGTCGAACAATTCAGGATTCCAGCACTGAGGAGGTTGACGTAAGTTTCCCCTTTTGCACTTGATAATTGTAATGCGCCTTTGGACGAATGAGTGACGATTTTTATTGATGTGGACATGAGGAAATCACCATGGATAAGGAGCATGTTGATGAGGCACATTCCTGTTTGAGTCATGTGAATATGGATAGCTCTCGAAATCCCGAACCGAACGAAAATATGGAGAGTTCTCCGAATGAAGATAACGGAATTTCCAATGGAGGTTCCAACATTTTCGAGTCCTCAAATGGTTTAGAGGATCCCCTAGTAAGTATTTCTCTTGTAGTTTCTTCATAGAAGTATGATATTGCTGATTTATGCATGAATGGATGAGAACCCGTATGAATATACGAGTAATTTTTGCCGAAATACGTCATCAGAAAATTTCAGACATCAGATTTTATTAGAAATGTTGTAGAATCCTCGTCTGGAGTCGTATTTTCGATGTATGCATATGTACCTTCAAGCCCAGGAAATTTCCAAGATTTAACAAAGAAGCTTTTAGAATTTTGAGCATCTTTAGGGCTTTCTTAATCTTATGATTGCATTGTATTTCCACGCCTGAACCATCCTAATCCCATGTAATCTTCGCATTAGGTACCGAACGACGAAGTTGGGAATCATGGATCCAATAATGATAGCTTGGGAAGTCCTGGAGTTGTTGGCGATGAAACTCATATACCCGCACCTCCAGGTTATGAAGTGTTGGTTGTTGATGAAGGGGAGGTGGTGGAATCCCCAATTGAGCCTCAGATGGTGGAACCCGAATCGAGAATAGCAGAAACTGCTTCATCTGAAGTGGTCTCCATGATTGTTGATGTTGCTCCAGTAGTTGAGAGGCGTATGATAGTGCATGAGTATCCCAATGCAGGGATTGCTTTTGATCCTCAATTTGGTGAGTTACTCCCACACCACCATTTAGTTGGTGGTTTTAGTGTTCCCATCGGATATGCTGCTATGTATGAGAAATTGTGGAAAATGTATGGACACATCGTGGTTACTCGGGATCCAGAACGGAGTTATTTCTTGATAAATCAAGTGGAATCCATCTTGCATGTTATACATGATATATGTATCACTCCCATAAATGTTGTTACCCGAGACGTACTATTTGATTGGGAGTACAACTTGAAGAATGCTGAAGAGCTTGGCTTCAATCTGAAGTGGCTTCGTCAAAGGCTTGAAGCTATCAGGAAAATATTAGAGGGTGGTGCTCCTTTCCCTTCTAGTGTCACTGTGATGAAGAAGATGAACGAAGTTGCTGAACTGACCAAGAAGCTGGAGTTGGATAAAGAGGCTTTGAAAGCTTTGGAAGATGCGGAGAAGCATAAATCATTCTTTGATGGCTTTCTTTTGTTTCCTTTACATAATCTCATGAACATTGAACTTCTGAGAGATATGTGAGATTTTATTTGGGTTTTGATTTTTGATAGGTTTTGAATTTATGAGTGACTGAGGATTTTCTTTTGATTTTGGATTTGATAGAGATTTTCTTAAATAAAGAACTTTGATAGATTGCTGAATTTTCAAATGCTGAGTGCAAGTATGCACACGTATTGGAGGAATTGAAAAAAAATTAAAAGAAAATCCTAAAGTGCAAACGTCAGATGTTTTGAGCGCTTGCCTTGGACATAAAACATCTAATGTTGAATGCTTCATGCGTCGAGAACCTTGAGCCAATTCTCGTGAATCACATGTATAGCCGTTTTGCCTTTGATGTCAGCAAATTTGTAGTATCCTCCAACAACTGACTTAGCAACCATGAAAGGTCCTTCCCAGTTAGAACTCTTTATAGAATGCAGATTGCGCCTGGTTACCTTAAGAACCAAATCCCCTTCATGAAACTTGTTAGGCTTGGTTGCGCGTGCCCTGAATATCTTCTGCTGGTTTGGAATCACCCGTGGATTCCATGCTGGTGAAGATTTCCAATTCTGTGGCATATGTGGACACTCATGCAAAGGAAAATATGGCGGGTATAGCTTGTCAAACTGAGCCAAGTCTTCAGCGATAAACCTTTCAATGTGGTGCATAGTCAGAAGAGGTTCCAACCATGCAGTGTAGTATTGCTGAGGCGAGACTGTCCACTCATAGCGTTTGATGACAGGTGGGTTTTGAGCGAGTCCCCGAATTAGGGTAGCATATTTGAAAGTATGTAACACATATGCATCATGAGGAATAAGACTTGCCTGAGTGCGAAAACTCCTGATGAATTCGTTAGGGATTTCTTCAGGCTTTTGCGTGAGTCCCATCAGAGTTTCGACCTTTTCCAAATGCTCGAAAGGCTGGTCATCTTCTGAGTCAGAGATTTCTTCGGTGGAGAAGTGTGCAACTGAAGGTGAAGATACCGCAGTAATTTTTCCATTATGAACCCACTCTCTTCCAAGAACCATGTCGTATCCAGGATCCTCCCTGATTATGAAGAATTTAGTTTATGTCCAGGTTGAATCACTTCTTATGTTGAGAATAATGTAACCATAAGCATCCCTGGAGATTCCTTCATGATCTCTGATTGAGACTGGAGCGTGAGTTTCTTCTTGATGAATGATGTCAGCATCTCTGAGGGTTTTCAAAGGGATGATGTTGACAGCGGTGCCAACGTCGACTAATGCTCGTCTGAATTTGTTCCCCTTGAGATGCACCATGGTGAGAAGTCCCTAGTCGTACATCTCTTTGTCTGTCACAGGTGGTTCATGGAATGTTTACTGAATTTTCAGTCGTTTTCCTGACACGACATGGTTTAGCGCAGCAAACATGTCATCTCTTCGGGCCCTTGACAAGTACAGCAACTCGCAGACGTGCTCCATTAAATACTGAACTGCTTCCTTGACCGGCTGCTCGGAGGGTGCGAATGTTCTGATCGTGAGAGGATTTCTGTGTACTCCTTCAGTCCCCAGTTCTTCTGAGTCGGCCTTTTCTTTGAAGATGCGCTTTAAATTTCGTAGTCACGGGTTGGATGACTGACATACCTATGGAAGTGGCAATAATGTGCATTTTTTATTTGCTCTGCAGTTGGTTCCTTTTTGACAGGAGGTAGCTTGATTGCACCATCTTGGATCCAGACTTCTAGTAGTTCGATCACTTATTCAATGGGTAATCAGGAACTTCCTCATCATTCTGTTGTGATAGTGCATTTTTGGTCTGGTTGTCCTTCCTTGGAGCTTTTGGAGGGTGAGATGTTAGAGAAGCGTTTTTGTGTTGTTGTGCTTCGGCTTTGCTCTTGCTTCCTTCAGCAACATTCATGGAAGCTTTAACATTGTACTGCTTGTTGATCAGGCGTCGAGCACTGCTGCTTCGAGTGTCTTTCGATTCCTCTATTTTGACAGTTTTCGTTCTTTCTAGCAAGGCGGGAGCAGTAGTTTCCGATCGCTTGGATGCTTCGTGAAGTTCTGAAAAGGTCTGGAAGAGGAGATTCTCCAACAAAGCTTTGTAAACAGGGATCATCCCATTGATGCAAAAGTCCACCAGTTATTGTTCAGTAACATTTGGATCATGACAATCCAGATCTTGGATCCTGAACCTCTTCATGTAATCGTTGGGGTTTTCAGTAGTCTTCTGAGCCATCCTCCCCAAGTCAGAAATGGTAATTTGCTTAAAAACAAAGAAGTACATTAATAATTTCTCCCCAATTAGCAATGATTCCTGGTGTGATATTATTGTACCAAGTGTATGCACGACCCGTCAGGGATTTTGAAAACTCCTTCAAGCGGACAACATGGTTGTGTTCATGTTCTCCTAATGCTTCCAAAAAACGAGAAACGTGTTCTCGAGAATTTCCCGTTCCATTGTAGAGTGTGAACGTTAGAGATGTGTAGCCTTTTGGGAGAGGGATCCTATGTGTGGCTACATGATACGGAGGTTGATGAAGGTGCACGGTCGTTATATGACCCCTTCCTCGATTCTCCATAAAGCGCTCCAAGTCTTCACGGGTGATGAAGCCGGCGGGTTGAGGCTCTGTGGATTTGCGGGTTTCATCGTCATCAAGAACAAGAATAACTTCGGGGTCTGTTGGAGATATTTCCTTGTCTGACATATTGTCAGTGAGAGTTTTGAGATAGTTGAATAGTTCCTTCTGAGTAGCAGCCATGTCAGTTTGATTCTTGGAGAGAACTTCCTGGACCTTCATGAGATCGCCTATGGTAGGAGGATTTTTTATGATTTCTTCTTGATGCCGCCCGAAAAGAGGATTATCTTCTACATTGGTTTGAGGAGGAGTAATGTCACCACCATCATTAGAAGCGGGAATTGTTTCCGGAGTACCACCAGTGTTGTTGCTGGTACTAGCATTGTTTGTGTTGGGATGTGTAACTGAATCTGACCTAAGATCGACCATCTTTGCAAAAATGAGAGATTGCAACCGAAATATTAATCTCCCACTGTGGTCGCCAATCTGTGGATGGGGAAAAACGTGTCACCAGTTTTTTCGGGAAGGTGGAGAGTCGAGCGAGCTATCAAGACTCCTCAGCCTCTGCAAGGATGATTACTGATGTTGTAATTCATTTTCCTTAATCGTGAATTCAGAGACTCATTTATACTGTCAGAGTAATAACACCACTGATCCCTGCAAGTATGACGGTTTCTTGAGTGGAAGAGTGGGAAAGTGGGAGATCGTGGTAAAGTTAGTTCCACGTCGTGTGGAGACTTGACTGATCGTGCACCCACTACTTTGCTAACTCCTTCAACTGTTGACACGACTTACGCACATTTATCGTCGTGGGATGAATCCACGTTCCTTAGACCGCCAGACCAAAACCATAAGTGATATCCCCTCATTTGTGACGTGATTGATGTCTCACGAATCATGGAGTCTGCGGGGCAGACGTGTTTAGGTTAGTCAATTGTTGACTGATTAGACACTGAGTCTAAGTTTGGTGAATCAAGCATGAATGGTGAATGCTCAATGATTCATGGCTTGAACATGTAGTTCTTTGGAGATATGTCAGTATGATGAATTACTGACTAGTTGAGTGATTGAGCAAGTACTGCTCAATTCTGCGAATTATGAGAATTCAATGAGCAACTGAGCAAGTATTGCTCAATTCACCGAATTATGGGATTTTGATGGGAACTGAGCAAGTATTGCTCAATTTTCTAAATTTAAGGATTTGATGGGCAATTGAGCAAGTATTGCTCAATTCACCAAAATTAAGGATTTGATGGGCAACTGAGCAAGTATTGCTCAACTCACCAAATTATTTACCAGTAACCCAGTAAAATATTAATTAATAAAAATATTGGTAGACTATCGAATATTGCATAATTAATTTTGATGTCAATTAATGGATTCAACACAAATTTATTAGTGTTCGGAATTGCTCAGAATGATGGTTTCACAGAGCATTCATTGAAACCCTAATTTTTGGACAATCCTCCATCAATTGGAGAATCGACGAAAATTGAATATGAGTGATGGAGGGACCGACCACATGGGATGAGGAACGTCCATGTGATGCCCAGTGCTCGAGTGAGCATGCACCAGGGTTCTCAGTTTGAAAAGTGATGATTAAATGGGGAGTTCACCATTTACTGAAAATATTGCTGGGTTTAGCATTAGGTGTAAAACCTAGGTATGAGAGATGGAACCGACCAAGAGGGCATGGGACCGGTTCCTGGTGGTCACATGACCAAGTGTTGGTCATTTGGAGGATTCTCCAGTTGGTTGGAGAGATCTCGGGCCCAGTATGAGCAATTGAGAAAATTAGGTCAGAATTGCGAAAAAAGGTGGGACCGGATTCGTGCAAGCCCTAGGGGAGACCTGATCGGTCATGGAGGCATGCAAATGTTGCCATGATGTCCGTGTCTCCTTACTGAGAGTTTCAGTATTTTCTGATGCGCGTTTGAGCGATGTTGTGAATTTTCAGAAGAGTTTCATCTTGGCTGAGAATTCTCGATTTTTAGTGGAATGAGCATGTATGCTCAATTCATCAATGTTTTGAAAATATTAAAATAAAATATTTTACTAATCCAAAATTGTCGTGAAGGGCTAGCCGGCCGCGTGACCATGTTGTATTTTGGTTTTTCGTGATTCGAGCAATATTTGAGAAAATATGGAGAAGTCATGAATTTTGTTCAAACCCAGGAGTTTCACGAGTTAAGGGAAATAATAATAATGAGAAATTAGGGATTGCAAGGTGTGGGACCGACCACGGCTAGGGAATGGCCGGCCGGCCATGTTGCCCGATCCCGCATACCTTTCCCTGTTTTATTATTATTTTTTGTGAATCCTTGAAGTTATAGAGAGTCCTTGAAGATATGGAGAATCCATGAAGATATGGAGAATCCATGAAGTTTTGGAATAATAATTATAAAAAGCTAAGGATTGTGAGGTGTGGGACCGACCACGGCTTGGGCATGGCCGACTGGATAAGTTGCCCGGTCCCGTACACCTCTCCTTATTTTATAATTTATTTGGTGAATCCTCCAAGTTATGGAAAACTCTCGAGTTTTTGCACAAATTGGAAAAAATTTGCCAAGATGGAGAAGTCTCCATGGGTTTATGAAAATCACGAGAAAATAAAGAAAAATAATAGGGAAGCATGGAACCGGCCGGATGGTGGGCGCTTCCCATTATTTTATTGTTTATTATTTTCTCTCTCCTATTTTGTGAAGAACTCTCCATTGTTTCATGTCTTTGGATGCTCGCTCGCGCATCCGGGTGCTCAGTCGTGCATCATTGTCGAGTACACTTGCACCATTTTTGTGGGGCTTACTCAGTGATGGTCCAGATGCCCGGTAATTAGTATTTATTACCAATTTATGAAATTTGATGGAGAATAATTCATGAAACTGAGTAATAAAAGTGAATGGATGTTTCATTATTAATTCGTAGGATCAGATGTGGATTCGACTACGAATTCAGAATAATAAAACGAGCATTACCATCCCGTGGGATCGTGGATTCGACCATAGAATCAGAGTAATTGAGATTTATCCATCACTATTTCATGAGATCACTAGATTCGATCATGAAATAGAAGTAATGAAATAATATAGTTGTTTCATTTCTATTCTATAAGATAAAGCCGTTGATTCGATCATATAATCAGAACAATTGTTATTGCCATTCCATGGGATCAGGCCGTGGATTCGACCATGGAATAGGAGCAATTATTATTGCCATTCCATTGGATCAGGTCGTGGATTCGACCATGGAATAGGAGCAATAGTAGATCAAGCCACGGTTATTCAATGAGATCAAGCCATGGATTAGACCATGGATTAGGAGCAATTGTTATTGCCTTTCCATGGGATCAAGCCATGGATTCTACCATGGAATAGGAGCAATAACAAATCATTGTGGGAATTCAGTGGCGAATATCACGGCAGAAGTAATCTATATTCTAAAAATATATTAGCTAGTTAAAGCATCACATCTATTCTAAATGGTGCATAGTCAGGGAGTCACGGTGGTGTTTACGACCTGAAGGCGTTGATGTTCTCAATCTACGGAGAAACGACTGAATCTATGCATAGTCTCTCCATATAATCAGGGAATGGTGAAGTGTCACCGACGTCCTGAAGGCGTCCGCCGCCCAACTATTCTTCTATGTGGAGGTGGGTCTCTCTCCTGCAGTTAGGGACAATGAGTATTATCGACAGCCTGAAGGCGCTAAGTTCTCAATCTACGGAGAACCTCCCAGCTGCATAGAGGTCACAATAAAATACCAGGGATTGAACGCTCGGTTGGTGGAGTCTTTTCGAAAACATATTCATCATGGCATCATAAAATATAAATCGGCGCATGCTTGAAAGCTGTGTCTAAACATGCCTCATGATTTTATGGTTTTGCCATTTGCTTAAAATCCACCATCTACACATGGATCCAAGATGACGCCATCAGTCTACCTCCTACCAGACGCCCACCAACAGAAGCGGAAATTACAAACCCCAAATATTGCCGCTACCAAAGATTTGTCCACCACCCGACCAGTGACTGCAACAAGCTAAAGCATATATTCAAAGAAAAGATAGAAGTAGGGGAACTTTAACTGGGAAATAAAGGAGTTCACAGAGATCCACTCCCATTCAAAAATTGCATGGTCTCTTGGGACTCTGTACACGAAACTGTGCAATCCATGATGCAGCGTGTGTGCGAAATTCTCTATCTCTCCAAGACACTACGTCAAGATATCTTCACAGCCTTTAATCGTGTTGTATCAGGAAAACGACTCTTTCCTACTGAAGAAACCACGTCAGAACACCAAACTCTCTCGGGAAACGGTGCTATAAAATGCAACTAGGGACTGCTGACCACAGTTCATCTGAGGGACGCCGAGCTCGATAACACATTAATTGACGCGGCCTCTGACTTCAACATCATTACCATCAAAACCCTAAGAGCTGCGGGAATTTCGAAACATGAGGCTACCTGTTACCCAACCGTGGTCAAAAACTTGGAAGGCGAGGCGATGGACGCATATGGCTACATCACCCTTGAAATCAAGTTGGGAGACACTCTAACACATGGCAAATTCCACATTGTCAAAGAACTCTCAAATTACGACATGATTCTGGGGCGCGCATGGGTACACAGCAACAAAGCAAAGTTAGGAGTATCCCCTTTGCTGATGTCGATACCCGAAAGTATTTCCAACAAGCCTTCCAACTTTGGAGATTACATATTGTTGTATCAACAACTTACCTATGTAACTTAATTACCTGGAGAAACCCCGTCGATATTCATCCGCAGATTTCGAACACAAGTAAGTATGGTTAAACAATCCTTTCTGCACCCAGTCATATCTCCTCTCGTCTAGGCGTGGGGAATCGCTCCGGTTATCAACACGGGCGCCATTAGGAGATATGAATGGGATGTTAGGCCTTTTAAGTGCTTTGTCAACAGTCTGGAAGCTATCACAGCCAAATATGATGATTTCAAAAACCAAGTGGTTGCGCAACGCCCAAACCCATTTCAAATTGGAGATATGGTAGTCAAGGCAACCTCGTTTCAAGTTGGAAATATAAAATTGAAGATAGCTGCTCGACCCGGTCCACCCAAAGAAAAGGATGACGAGCCATATCTGGCGGCAGATGTTATCTTGGGTGGTTACTGCAAACTCATCAATGATGACAAATTGGAAGGTGTGACGATTCACTCGCGATGGCTCAAACCATTCAATACCTAAAATGTTGTTCTACCTTCCCCTCTAGCGATTTCCTTCTGCATTTTCCCTTTTTTTTCATGCAATGTTTGTAACTTCTCCAAAATGATTGCACTTCTTGCATTCATGAGTAGAGCTTTCAATTTTAATTAAAAAGGGCATTTTCCTTAAAAAGTCTTCCCAAGCCATCTTGAAGGAAAAATACCAAGTAAACCCAAACTCTCACAGAATCATTGCATGTCGATTGATAACCAGAGAAACCAAACCACAACAAAAAAGAGAGAGGGGGATATATCTATTCAAAATACCAAAGAAGGGAATATGCAAGGAAGGTCGGTCGAACCCTTAACTATTATTGTTATTTTCTCCTGTCTCGAGTTACTATGGGTGATGTAGGCGTTCGGAAGCATTGGCGGCATAGCAGGCCGTCCAATACCTGCGGCAAATTCCATCCACACTATTTGTGTACGGCGTCCGTCCGTCTACTGGATGACTAGGAGGGGCAAGAAACTTATTTTTGCATAAAGGGTTTTGAATCTTTTCAGTACGAAGGTTTTATTAATTCATTCAGAGATGTGAAA
The DNA here is from genome assembly GCA_023529315.1 of Papaver bracteatum. Taxonomy (NCBI): domain Eukaryota; kingdom Viridiplantae; phylum Streptophyta; class Magnoliopsida; order Ranunculales; family Papaveraceae; genus Papaver; species Papaver bracteatum. The sequence goes on from JAJJWX010000145.1 coordinate 1,531,671, forward strand.
ACATAAAACTGAATAACAGAATGTTACTTGGCGAAGCCCTAACTCCGCCATGAAAACAAGAAAGTGAAAGTAAACTTTTGGAACACCAAAAGAGGCTACACACCGAGAAAAAATAACAAAAGTGGAAAAATTGGTCATTAATGGCAGACGCCTGGATCAATAGCGCCTTCATCAGAGCTTTTTCAAGCACTTTCCCCAGTACCCTTTCTGGCAGCAAACGTTCCATCCAAACACCGCCTCGGCAGTAGCAACTCCGGCATTCCATCCAGAAGCCACCTCAGCAGCAGCGACCGCAACATCCCATCCAGAAGCCACCTCAGCAGCAACTTCCACTTCATGTCTGGCGTTTGTTTCAAAAGCAGTCCCAGCGTATGTTTCCGTAGATTCTCCAATGGCTCCAACATATATTGCATCCGTCTCCTCATCCGCCTTGACGACATCCTCGGTATTTGCGTCAATTTCCCTGACAACAGTTTCGGCGTCCACTCCGGAAGCTGCTTTAGCCTCGTGAGCCGTATTGACATCTTCCTCATGATATTTTACAGCAGCTTCTTGAGGGCGTCCCGGTTCTTCCACATTAAAGTCAAGGATTACGATACCATCATGGACAGGGTAATTATACTGGTTCTTATCTAAAATTTTTCGTGGACTCAGTCTTCCGCCGCTTCAACCGAGAGGTGAATCGTTCATCCCTAGCACTAGGTTGTAGAGAAGCTTCATTGCTCTGAGATCCCCCGATGATCTGGGATGCTTCATCATGCCTCCACTTTTCCTTCATGTCCACTAAAGCCAAGAGAGTCTGAACACACATCCGAACTCTGCATAAATAGGCGAGAGACATGCCTTGCATAATCTCGTCAGCCTCACGGAACAACAATCAATTCTGGATAAAAACCCCTCATGAGAAGAAAACAGGATTTCGCCGGGTTCAAAATTTCTTTCCGAAGAGTCCACATGATGAGAAAAACAAAATGGGACCGGGAGTAGAAACACGAGACGGTATCTGTGAAGAAGTTGTACGCGATTTTATGATGATCTGTATGGGCAAAGGATTCAAGACCACCTCTTATATTCGTAAATTATTTTACCAGTCGTGAATTAAGGCTTCACATGCGTGATACCAGCTGGATTAAATATTTATACCGAATAATTAGGGTTTTGGTATCCAAGTCATCCTGTGACTTAGACAACACCATCTTCGCACATCCAAGATCAAAGCAGCGCCATCTTCGCCATTCAAAGCGGCGCTATCTTGGCCGTTCAAGATAGCGCAATCTCCGCGTCCTAAGACAACGCTCCATGGATCTACCTCTAACGCTGCATGGCCCCTCTTAGCCACGTCATCGGCCATTCCAAGCCAGCCACGCCATTGTCCCTTCCGAGCCATCCACGCCATTGGCCCTTCCAAGCTAGTCATGCCATCGACCCTTCCAAGCTAGCCGCGCTACTCGCCATTCCGCATCATCATCTCCGCTCAGCCAAGATTGAAGCACCATCTTCGTCGTTCAAGACAATGCAATCTTCACCATTCTAAGTCGCACTTCCACCATTCCAAAATCGGAAGCTCCATCTTCACCACCCCATGACTCAAATTGGCACCAAATTTCCAGGAAGCAAAAACTCTACGTCAACACCCCCTGGTCAAGCCGGAGATGCGCCAAGTCGTCTGAAAAGGCGAGGGTACCCTAAATATACATCAAGCTATAACTTTTCCTTTCTATAAGTCCTTTCCCCGAAAGTGATTATCTATAGACTGAGTCGAGACAATATAATAAATCGGTTCACACTTTGTGAGATCGTCTATGGATACTAGATCGTGACAATACAACAAAAAAGTGTGTTTACTTGATACAAAGGTTCGGACCTAACCAAACCCAATAGGATTCACGTATCAAGTAAATAGGAATTAATGTTTGTGCAATTTACTTTAATTATAATAAAAAAATTATAGTGCGGAAATATAAAGTAAATGACACAGCAAGATTTTGTTAACGAGGAAACCGCAAATGCAGAAAACCCCTGGGACCTAGTCCAGAATTGAATACTCTCAGAATTAAGGCGCTATACAAAATAAGACAACTTCGTATAGTTGAGACCAAGCAACTAAACCTATAGTTCACCTAGTTCCCTCAGCATTCCTACGCCTCCAACCTGTAAACAAGTCACGTACTTGGATCAATTCCTTTGGATCATATTCCAAACAGTAAAGGAACAAAAAATCTGTTTGGTATCAACTCTCTTCAACCAAGTGATATGAGTTGCGCAAAGGTTCCCTTGTTTATCTTAACATAAAATCCTTTGCCAGGTTCCAAGATCTATCTTACGTTAAATCACCCAAAGGCAATCACTAAGATTAAGCCAACAACACTCTTCAACCAAGTGATATGTGTTGATGCCGATCTTCCTCAATTAATCAATCCAATATACCACAAGGATAAACCGATTATTAATTGGATCCTATTTTTCCCAAACAAGTATTGTGCACACCAAAGATTATAAAAACACCCAAGTAAGAAATTATCAATATCTTCTTTGTCTTCAAATCTTCTTAAATCTTCAATAAATACCTGCACACAATCACTTGAATCTCTTGTGATCAATCACACATAGAACAGAGTCTGTTAACAATGGATTATTAATAGACACATTTTTGTGTCTGAATTGTCCTCAGTGTCTCTATTGTTAGTTCTTGATTTTGTACTTATTATGGTGTTTTTGTGTATGTGTAGGTGTTTTTGGAGAAACAAACATGTGTGGAAAATTCGGCTCGAAAAATTGCTCGGAACACCCCCGGAGGACATTTGCTAAAGGCACCCTCACTTTGGATAAGGGGCACCTCAGTTAGGCACCTGCTATTCGCACCCCCAGTTGCGTTAGGGGGACACCATCTTCACCATTTTGAATTTTCGTTTAGGCGGGAAAAATGGAGTGCTGCCGGCAGATTTAGGGTTAGCAATTTGGGCATGTTTTAGGGAGAATAAGGGGCTGAAATTATTTGGAGACGTTCCTATTGACTAGACAGGACTGATTCAGGTGTTGGATTCGACCCAATTTGGCTAGATAACCGTGTGTGAAGAAAACAGGGATTTGTTGCCGGAACATGGTCGGAAAAGATATTCATGGGATTTCACGAGCAGCACAGGGTTTTGCACGTGTTTGAGGGGATGTATCAACTACTCAGAGTGTGAAGGATCTTATTATGTCAATTTTACAGCTTCAGAACGCGTGGAGATATCAAAAATCTAATTGTTTCCTAAAACAGGCCGTGAAGAATAATGGAGAATTTCATGAAGTTATTGCGTGAGATTTTGAGGCTGTTGAGTATAAATAGGCTTATGGGGTTGATGATAAGGAGTACGGGGAGTTTGGGAGCAGTTTGGAACGTCACAGAGCCTCACGGAGCTGGAGAATCACGTTACAGAGAAAATTTTCTGCTGCTGCTGTGATCATCAAGAACACGAAGAACAGACTGCTTAACACAGTCGTTAAACACTGTCGTATATTCTCGACAGTTGAACAGTAACAGAAGCACTTATTCACTATCGTTCTTTGTAACGGTGTTTTGCAACATTTATAAATGTTGCAAACACCCGGTTTTCATCTTTTTCCCTCCATTCATCTTTGTAAGCACATTTGAGCAATGAAATCGTACTTTGAGCGTGTTTCCAACATGATGTGCTAGACCCAACCACTGGGATGATGGAGGAAGCCAATTATCAACACTATGGTAATCTTATTAAATTCTTTTCACGACTTTTGCATTAATATAATTTGATTTATGATTTTAAATTAATTAGTTGTGATTTAGTTTGATGGGTTATGCTTAGCTTAGGTGTTTTGATAACCCATGCTTACCATTTACAATTAATTTTTTATAAAATCTATCTTAGCAAAGATTTAGAGTCAATAGTTATTATTTTCGGAGCTATAATTGTCAAGGAATTAATAATTGAACCATAAGAACATGAGTTTGGTGGAATCCTGAGTCCTAGTAACTCTCAATCTTGTTATCTTCGTTTGAATATTCTTGCTAGTTTTAATATTTTCCTTTATAAAGTCTAAAAAAATCTACCTTCACAAGTCTCACGAACCTTACTACTACAACATCATTGATAAATACCATCAATTTTTGGCGCCGTCGACACGGAGCTTGTCTTTAGGCTAGAGTTTTTAGATTTTTATTCTTTTTTTTAGGTTTTTATTTGTTTTTACTTTATTTGTTCTTCTTTACGTTTTTATTTTTGTCTTTTTACTACAGATTTTGGAATTTGGAGTGAAAGAAAAATTTGCCAAAGCTTTTGGTGAATACTTAAAGTTTGGAGTTGAAGACAAAGCGAAAGGAACGAAAGAAGAAGATTTTTTTTTTTTAAAAGAGAGAAAAAAAAAAGTTTATTATTTATTTTTATTTTTTTAGATTGTATTAGGATTTCTCTAATTTTTGTAATTTTCTTTTTATTTTTGCACTTTACTTTTTTTTGGACTTTGGACTTGGACATTTGGACATTCTTTAATTTTTTAAACCCTACGGAAGGGTAGTTTCAATAGTACACTGTTTGCAGAGAAGGACGGTGATTACAATATCACCTAGGCCCCTCGTGTTTGTACATGACATAGGAGTCGTGGCCCGAGTCGACTACAAAGGTTCATCCCCCGTATGGAACGGGAGGTAAGTTTGTCGAAACACTCGCGAATCCCCTGTCAGCGAGTTACTGTATTCCTTCGTTTGCATATATGCTGAGGAACTGAAAACGGCTGTTTTAAATTCCTAGTAAAGGGCAAGGACTGGCCATACAAGATAAGGGTTCAGATTTCATCACCGTTCTCTTCTTGCCCGCCTTATGAGAACGAAACTTAACGCGAACCTAAGCCTTAAAATTTGGAATAGAACGAGACCGATAGGGTAACGAGCTTAATAGGAAACTCGTTCGAAAAATATTGGTTACTCTTTTGAGCATTCTTCGAAGTTCATGATAGTTTCTGTAAGTTGAATGCGTGACTGCGCCGCCCTGTAATGCGGTGAGGCCTTGGGTATCAAAGCTCTAGCAGCTTCCCTCGCCTCTATTCAACTTACTTAAACGCGGATTGATTCCAGAGGGGTTTGCTCAGATTATAACGAATTCCTTTTTGAAAGAATAGAAGCTGGTCTAGAAACAATCTAAGTGGAGCCATCATGCTTTTTGTTTGCTAGAAGCTTTTAGGTTTGCTTTGGTGGAGTCAGCCTGCTGTGTGTTTGCTTAGAACCTCCCTTCCTTAGGATTTTTATTTTTATTTATTTTTTTATTTTTGTTAGTGTATACTAAAATCGCTCGAGTCCATTAGAAAGCGTGCTTGGAAAAGAGATACTTTTGGCCGTTTGATTAGTGACGAGCCTAGAAGTTCTTCTTTTGTAAATAGGGAGCTGGAAGACTCTTCTTCGGAGAGCCCTATTTTTGGAAACTTCAGTTTTGAGAATTTAAGTCTTAGTGAGGAATTCACCCCTAGGATTGTTACTGTGCCAAAAATGACAACTTTGAAGGAGTACATGTACCCAAATAGGTCCAACCGGGCATCGTGCATTAAATTTCCAGTCTCTACGGCTACTTATGAGTTGAATCCTGGTATTCTTCTGATGATCCCTATATTCTTAGGAAAAGATGATGAAAACCCTTACTTTCATATTAGGGACTTTGAAGAAATTTGTGGAACAATTAAGATTAAGGATCTTACTGATGAAGTCTTGAAACTTAGGATGTTCCCATTTTCCTTAAGGGATAAAGCCAAGTCCTGGATGAATAACCTACCATATGGGTCTATAGAAACATGGGACCAACTTACTGCTGCTTTCTACTTAAAGTGGTTTCCTAAGCATAAAACCGCATCTTTTAGGTAGAAAATTAGTTATAGTATGAAACAAGAAGGAGAATCCCTTTATAGATTTTTAGAGAGATTTAATGATCTTTTGTCGCAATGTCCTCACCATGGGTTCGAAAAAATGAAACTAGTTGAAATTTTGTATGAAGGTTTAGACTATTCGACCAAATCCATGGTCGAGTGTATGAGTGCAGGTTTATTCACGAGTAAAAGCGCTGATGATGCACTCTCCTTCTTAGAAGATGTAGTTGAAAAATCCCAACAGTGGGAGTCTTGTGTTGAACCCCCTAAAAGACTCTTGGTCAATAGAAATAGCACCAATGCGGTCGATACAAGCTTTGGGTCAGATGCTAAGTTCGTTGCTTTGTCTAGAAGGTTAGAAGCTTTGGAGATGGGTCAGTCTAAAAATAGGTCCCTTGAACCTAATGATAGAATTAGAACCTCTCAAGTCTCTAGTTATGGAATAGAACCCAATAGATCGTTTTGGGAAGGTCATGTTAGTGAAGAGCAAGCCCATGCTGTTTATAACAATTCTAGATTTGAGAACCATCAGAAGTATGACCCATACTCAGAGACCTATAATCCTGGTTGGAGAAACCATCCTAATTTTTCTTGGTCTAAGGGACAAAATCAAGGTCAGTCTAGTAATTCTCAGCCTCCCCCAGGTTTTGATTATGCTAAGAACTCTTCAGGTCAATCCCAGTTCCAGAACCCTTCTGAGAAGAGAATGACTAGCTTAGAGGAATCTCTTAGTATATTAAAAAAGAGCCAGGATATGTTATCCCAAAGCTAGGAAATGTTGATAAAGAGCCAGGTTAATTTTCAAGAGGAAACCAAGCAGAATTTTAAGAATAATTCCCAATCTCTTGATAAATTAGAACTTCAAGTCAGCCAAATAGCTAAGTTTATCAGTGAGATAGAAGAAGGAAGGTTCCCTAGTCATACTAATCCTAATCCCAAAGGATAGAAATCGTACAATCATGTGAATTCTATAACAACCCTTAGGAGCGGTAAAACAGTAGACAATAAGGTAGCCATGTCTAGTGGACACACTGTAGTTCCACCTTCTACTTCCCAAGAGGAACCCGTAGCTAAGAAAACTGAAACAATTTATGAGGAGTCCCAAGAAAATCCTGATAGGACTATCTTTGTGCCTAGAGCCCCATATCCATGATTGTTAGCCCCAACAAAGAAGGAGTCGATTTTCAACGATATAATGGAAACATTTAAGCAGGTGAACATCAACATTCCATTGTTAGAAGCAATTAGGCAAATGCCTGCTTATGCCAAGTTCCTTAAAGATCTGTGTACACGAAAGCGTAAGCTGAATGTCCATAAGAAAGCCTTTTTAGCTGGTCAAGTAAGTTCAATTCTTCTGAATCAAACACCCCCTAAGTATAAGGACCCTGGATGCCCCACCATATCTTGTGTTATTGGTAATCATGTAGTTGATAAGGCATTGCTTGACTTAGGAGCTAGTGTTAACTTACTCCCGTATCATGTTTACACCCAGCTAGGTCTTGGTAAGTTGAAACCGACCAAAATGACACTTCAATTAGCTGATAGGTCTGTCAAAGTGCCTCGTGGTGTCATAGAAGATGTTCTTATTGAGGTTGATAGGTTAATATACCCAGTGGATTTTGTTGTTCTAGATACCCAGCCTGTTCAGGACCCAAGTGCTCAAATCCCGGTGATTTTAGGTCGCCCATTCTTAGCCACATCTAATGCCGTCATCAATTGTAGAACCGGACTTATGAACATATCTTTTGGTAATATGACTACTGAGCTAAATGTATTTAATGTCATTAAGTCTTCTGAGTTAGATGATTTAGAAGTGGTGAACATGATTAGCACATTAGTTCCTGATCATTTAGCCTGCACTATGTTTGATAATCCATTATTTGATGAACCTTACAGTGATTCGGAGGAGGTAACCATGACGAACACATTAGTTGATGAGCCTATGCTAGATATTTTCTTTGATAATCCATTATATGATGATGTTGTTCGTTTAGATGACCAGTCTCCCAAGGAAGCTAGTTATTGTGCTGACTTTATGGACCCTAGAATCCATCCCATAGATTTTGGTCCATTTGAGGATATTGTTCAACCTAAGTTTGGGGGTAATGATGACTCTACTGATCATCATGTATCCCTAATTGAAGTCCCTAACTTGGGACTCGAGCTTTGTGCGTCTAAGATACTACTTGAGTTTCTTCAAACTCTGTTACCCGATCCTCCAGATATTGTCCATGAAGAAACCCAGATCTTAGAGACATGTCATTCGGTTGAACCTATTTCCCTAGACACTTATATAGAGCCCAAAGAGACACCCCAGATAAATATATTTTCCTTGATAAAAGCCCTAGATCAAGCTATGCTCCGTCTGCTCATTTTTCAAATCCAAGATGGTTGTCTTTTATTTGTGTCTGCTCTATTTGGTTCTGAGGACCCACAACTATTTAGGCTATTGGTATATGACTTTGGGAGGTGACAATCCTTTTTGAGGTATTTGATGTCTAGCTAAAGACTTAAAATTTAGCATTTTATGGAAGGCACCCACGCTCATGCATACGATAATATCCTTCCTTATTTATTTTCCCTCAAGTGGTAACAGTTTCTCCTTGTTCATGTTTTTAATTTTATCTTTAGAACATTGAGGACAATGTTAGATTTAAGTTTTGGGGTAAGGGAGAAACTTCTAGCGTCACTTAGTATCCGGTTAGCTAAGTTTACATATTGTTTCTCACCGAAAAGATAGAACTTGGAATGCTAGGGATAACAACCTTTCGAGACATTAGAGAAAAAGACATTGAGATCCTTGAAATTCAGGAGAGAACTTGTTCCTTTTAGAGGGTAACCGTGATGGACCTAACCATCCATGATAGAAAGGCAAGTAGGTCAGGAAATGCCAGAAAGAAAAAGCAACCTCACAATGTAGTCTTAGTTACGACTCTCTCTCAGTTGAAACTTATCATCATCAGCAAACGGAGCGACATCAAAATCTATGAAGAAAGTTGAAGACGTTTAAGGTTTAGAAGCAACAATAGAAAATCATAATTCAAAATCAAGGGTTACAAGAAGTTATAAGAGCAAGAAAAATCAAACGATATAAGTTGTTGAAGTTCATGATACTAAGACATTACAAGTTGCGAAGATCCAAGTGTTAAATTCCTTCTGTGGTGGCCATATAAATTGTTGTCTTGTTATTACTTTGTTTCAAAAAAAAAAAAAATAGAAAAAAAAATCATCATTACGTTTTGTTTTTTCAATAAGGCCATAGGAAAGTAGAAATCTATAAGGAAATTTCAAGTGAGAAATCGAAGAGAAGAGTTAATTATCAAGGTTCTACGAGTTTCAAGAATTTATCATCAACAGTTGAAGACCAAAGAAGACGTTGTTTCTACTGAGAACTATGAGAAAGTCGAAGAGAGATGCATTTGAGATGCATTTGGTTGCTTTGTTAGTCCGCTTTCAATCTGGCACAAGATATTTCTAGCACTGGTTTAATTCATCACACGTAATTAGTCCAGCTGTGTAGCAGATGTCCCTCTCATCTTTTTCTCTCTCCTAATCTTATCCAGCTGTAAATCAGCGGACGTATCTTACAATGTTTATCTAGCTGTGTAGCGGATATCTCTTTATCTAGCAGTGTTGCGGATGTGTCTCCCCTTTTCTTAGTCAGCTGTAGAGATGGCACCTTTTCTTTGGCATTCTAGTCACTTGGAGATAGGTTGAGAATTTGTATGTCCTCATAGCTCTTTGGATACTTGTGACCAATTAGAAGTCATGGTTTTGAGGGTACACCTCTAGTAAACCCTCCCGAGATTAACTCGGTTCTATTTTATTAGATTTGCTCGAGAACTAGCAAATAATAAGTTTGGAGGTATTTGATAGACACATTTTTGTGTCTGAATTGTCCTCAGTGTCTCTATTGTTAGTTCTTGATTTTGTACTTATTATGGTGTTTTTGTGTATGTGTAGGTGTTTTTGGAGAAATAAACATGTGTGGAAAATTCGGCTCGAAAAATTGCTCGGAACACCCCCGGAGGACATTTGCTAAAGGCACCCTCACTTTGGATAAGGGGCACCTCAGTTAGGCACCTGCTATTCGCACCCCCAGTTGCGTTAGGGGGACACCATCTTCACCATTTTGAATTTTCGTTTAGGCGGGAAAAATGGAGTGCCGCCGGCAGAATTAGGGTTAGCAATTTGGGCATGTTTTAGGGAGACTAAAGGGCTGAAATTCTTTGGAGACGTTCCTATGGACTAGACAGGACTGATTCAGGTGTTGAATTCGACCCAATTTGGCTAGATAACCGTGTGTGAAGAAAACAGGTATTTGTGGCCGGAACATGGTCGGGAAAGATATTCATGGGATTTCACGAGCAGCACAGGGTTTTTCACGTGTTTGAGGGGATGTGAAGGATCTTAGAGTGTGAAGGATCTTATTATGTCAATTTTACAGCTTCAGAACGCGTGGAGATATCAAAAATCTAATTGTTTCCTAAAACAGGCCGTGAAGAATAATGGAGAATTTCATGAAGTTATTGCGTGAGATTTTGAGGCTGTTGAGTATAAGTAGGATTATGGGGTTGATGATAAGGAGTACGGGGAGTTTGGGAGCAGTTTGGAACGTCACAGAGCCTCACGGAGCTGGAGAATCACGTTACAGAGAAAATTTTCTGCTGCTGCTGTGATCATCAAGAACACGAAGAACAGACTGCTGAGCACAGTCGTTAAACACTGTCGTATATTCTCGGCAGTTGAACAGTAACAGCAGCACTTATTCACTATCGTTCTTTGTAACGGTGTTTTGCAACATTTATAAACGTTGCAAACACCCGGTTTTCATCTTTTTCCCTCTATTCATCTTTGTAAGCACATTTGAGCAATGAAATCGTACTTTGAGCGTGTTTCCAACATGATGTGCTAGACCCAACCACTGGGATGATGGAGGAAGCCAATTCTCAACACTATGGTAATCTTATTAAATTCTTTTCACGACTTTTGCATTAATATAATTTGATTTATGATTTTAAATTAATTAGTTGTGATTTAGTTTGATGGGTTATGCTTAGCTTAGGTGTTTTGATAACCCATGCTTACCATTTACAATTAATGTTTTATAAAATCTATCTTAGCAAAGATTTAGAGTCAATAGTTATTATTTTCGGAGCTATAATTGTCAAGGAATTAATAATTGAACCATAAGAACATGAGTTTGGTGGAATCCTGAGTTCTAGTAACTCTCAATCTTGTTATCTTCGTTTGAATATTCTTGCTAGTTTTAATATTTTCCTTTATAAAGTCTAAAAAAATCTACCTTCACAAGTCTCACGAACCTTACTACTACAACATCATTGATAAATACCATCAATTATCACAAGATCGTCTTTAGATCTAACAACAGTCTAAAGATCCCTGTCGAAACCTTGAACTAGTTTGTGTGAATCTTATATCAGAAGAGAAGATTCTCAAGCATAAACAAACTAGGTGCAATCAAGATTCAACCTCTGTTAGTCAATCAAATCAATAAGAAAATTAAAGATAAACCGCAATATCTAGTTTCCCACCAACGGGTTGCACTAGAGCATCTCAATCCCAAAGAAGACTTTAAACTGAGTAGTCGTAAGAGATTTCACCTAATTAGATTACTCTCCTCTCCGATAGGCGCCTCACCAGTAACAAAGATAAAAGAGGAAGTCTAGGTTACGCAGGATTAGTTTGCTAGAAATGCAAACTCAAAGTATTTATAGACAAGGAAGTTTGGATACCAAGGAATTTCCAAAACCGAAAATATTCTCAAGATATTTTCATTACTCCACCAGATTCGGTTTTCATAATTCCTGTGAATGCACTGTCCCAAAATAGTGATCGAAATCTCCCTGGAAAATCTAATTAGCAAATGCACATTATTAATTCTTATTTTCCATATATAATTAAAAACCCTTAATTAAAAAGATTCTTAACTTATTTAAATTCGATCTTGGGATTTACTTCCTTCTTAGCCTTTAAGGAATATCTTTGAACAAAATAGAATAAGCATTAATGCACCGTGTTCAAAGAGTGTCGACATCTTACCATTGCAAGTCTTTACCATGCTTCCTCACTTGAAACCGATTTACTACACTTCCAAACAAGTTTAGAATTGGTTCATCTGACTTTCAAGAACTATGTGATTGATCAAGTTCAACTCAATCACATCTCATGGGTTTCCATGTGAGTACTGTGTATAGTTACACTAGCTTACCAAAGAAACGGCTGACTAGGTACTAGGATAGGTTCCCCACATATATATGGTATGTAACTTGTATGCACTGCACATGTCCATAGGATCGGTTCCCCCTTCCCAAAACATTGTTGCACATGTTCATAGGATAGGTTCCCCCTTTACAAAAATTTGATGCACATGTTCATAGGATCGGTTCCCCTTTCTTCCATAAACCTAGCTGCACCTCATACAAGGATCGGTTCCACATTGTGATGTATTGCACCTCTTACTAGGATCGGTTCCCCTCTTCCTAGTAATAAGTTCAGACATACACAGCCCGATCATACCCCAGGTGATTACTTAAGATTGGTTTTACTAATAAAAGTTATACTAATACAAAAGTCAGGCCTTATGTGAATAATTTTAACAAGAACACACACAAGTTGTAAACGGTTATATATATCACACATATTTGTCGTTCATAAGATATGCAATGAAGAACAACCCCAATAACGCCTGGTGATTTCCCTTTCGGTTCACAACACGTATCATGAACTTACTTCCTTAGAACACATGTAAACACATGTAAACAATTTACTTTCACCTTGTATGTGAAGCAACCATGGTAGTTAGAATAATCCTTGTTATGTATTCAAGTTCTATGTAAACTGATTTAGTTCAATTTGTGATTACCTATGCCTTAAACATATAGGTAATTCTAGAAATTGACATCTTTTGCTGAGATTAATTCATCACATTTTTTAGTGATTATATCACATCTTCAAGGTAGTTTGAGGCTAGAACTTCTATAGCTCCTTGATTGAAGGGAGAGCTAGTATATCAAATTAGGGATTTCTATGCATTTAGGAGGTGGATTCGAAGCCCTGGCTTACCATTTATTGCTTTGTAATCTTATTTCTTTTGTATAATCATCCATCACTTTGTCGTATCGACGCAAACAAAACCCCTTTTTGTTACTGTTTGGATTGAATCAATTGTAGTAAGGCCATAGAATCAACTCTACATCGCCCTAGTCTCTGTGGGATCGACCTGTATTTTCTCTGTCTACTATAGACGTTGTGCACTTGCAGTATAATAATTATAGGTATCTTTCTCTAGTCTACCACATGGCAACAAGGCCAACATTTCCACGACACATATGGGTCCGACTCGACGATGCCTTGGCCACGCCAAGCCCTAATTCTTCCACGCCACATGTGGGGCCGACTCCACGATGCTTTGGCCACGCCAAGCCATAATTCTTCCATGGAGAATTCTTCCACGACGCCTTGGCCAGCCAAACCCTAATTCTTCCACGGAGAATTTTTCCACAACGCCTTGGCCACGCCAAGCCCTAATTCTTCCACGACGCCTTGGCTACGCTAAGCCCTAATTCTTCTACGGAGAATCTTCCATGACACCTTGGCCACGCCAAGCCCTAATTATTTCACGTAGAATTCTTCCACGACGCCTTGGCCACGCCAAGATCTAATTATTCCATGAAGAATTCTTCCACGGTGCCTTGGCCAGGCCAAATCTTTCCAATGGCGCCAAGACTTGGCCGTGCCAAGTCCTTCCAACGGTGCCAAGACTTGGCCGCACCAAATCCTTCCAACGGCGCCAAGACTTGGCCGCGCCAAAATCCTTCCACGGCGCCAAGACTTGTCCATGCCAAATATTTCCACGACGCAAAACCCTAACTTTGGTTGCGGAACCAATTTTTAGCTTTGGCCATGCTGCAACATCACTGGCATACCACTATGCCGCGGTTACTAGCATGCTGATATGCCATGGCTACACCACTTGCATGCCATTAGCATTTTGCTGACGCCACTTCGCTATACAACAAGATGTGGCCATAATCAATGGCCATCCTTCTTCACGAGATGCAATCTCATCCATCCAAGTTCGCTCCCGAACTGATGATCTCACAATAAGTTTTATGCGACTAGCGAAGACGAGCCTAGCATTACATGCTATTTACCTTTGCCGAGCCTCTTAATTTTAACTTTCCACATGTGGCAAAGTCTACATGCTTTCCATGAAAACACTCGAGACATCAAAATATGTCACAAACTAGGGAATGCTCATCAGGGTATTCGTCTGGCGGTTTACAACATGCGGCGTGCAATGCGCCCGTTACAAGAAAGTGTCATGAAGTAGGATAATTAGTGGTGGTGAAAATCATGGAAGAGTAATGAACGGTGATTACATGAATTCACTTTCTTCATCATGGAAACATAAAGTCTGTAAGTTACACGTTACTCTTTTCTTCCACCACTCAATCATTTCCATTTCCTACGAGACCAGGGTACGTGTCACTATGACTTGTATAAATAAGTCCCACATATTTCCACCAAAAAAAAGTTTTGGTCGGCAACACACAGTATCTAGAAATCACCTGGTAGCTTTCCATCTGGCTCACCAGTTATACTTTCTGATACAAGTCACAAAACGCCCACATTTCTATAATCAATCATTTTGGTCTCAACACTTTCTTCGCTTTCCTCCCTAAGACCACCCTTTCTCCTTCACTTTGTGAACGAAGCAAGCCTAAAATGGCCATTTATTGGTTTAAGCTAGGATTATACAGATTGATCTCTCGAATCAAAAATACTTACGTGCAGTACATTATTTAGGGTTTAGATTCGTTTCTCACCCACACACCCAAAATTACCGAAATCAGCAGAAACGGTTTTCACCCTCAAACACCTACATATAAAATTGTGTATGATATATGCATGTAATCATTATGATGTCACTGATATTTCCAAGACGGACAATTTTGGATTTCAGACACAGACACTAAAACGAAATAAAATGTTAGTCTTACATAATATATCTTGGTTCATGAGACAGAATTAAGGTTATGGTAGGAATTTAAGGTCACGATATAATTATTAAATATGTAATTTTTTGGCACAATGCAAATTTTGGGTAATGACTAATGAGATAAATATGTTGTTTTAGTATATTTTGTCCAACAAATTTCAAGTCACAATAAAAAATTCTGGGTAATGATCTTGATTTTGGATAATTGTGAAATCTTTTCAAGTCATTAACACATTTTAGGATACCAAACCTCACAATTCTTACCAAAAGATACTGCATTTCAAGATCTCAAACCTTACCATATACTTCTATGCTACAAATAATGAGATTGATTGGCGGGTGAAGGAAGGTAACGACATGTTGGATAGAGATGTGTTGAAGCTGTTGAGGGAAGTCTTGAATACACATAATAGGTTTGTCCATTTTTCTTCAAGGTGCAGTTAGAGAAGACATTGTGGATTTCCAATTGATTATCCATGAACAACCTAAAGATTAGTGGCAGTACACTCTTCCAAGTGCTTCCCAAGTTGTAGCCATTGTGCCAGTAGATGATGAAAGTTACCAACATAATGAACATGAAATACTAGTGCGGACAACAAATGGGAATATCTTACCGGTCTTTGAGACGGGAGGTACTTACGATCCAATGAAATATCCGATTTTACTCCCTTGTGGAAGCTACAGATGGGACATAGAAAGCAAAGATCAAAACGGAAGAAATATGCCATGTCGTGGATACTATTCATATATTCTGCAGGTATTAAATCATTCTGTTATTCTAAACTATTTTGAATTCATGTTTCTAAATATGTTTCTCCTGAATTATGACACATTGTTAACTATATCTTACATCATATCATCTTTGTTATGTTTTCGAGTATCTATCTTGTGCATGCATGAAATAACTAGCCTAATCATCTAACTGTACATTGACCACTCTGCATCAAATAGACATGTCGGTCAATCTGCATCAGATAGACATGATTTAGCAACTAGGGTATTCCGTGCTAAATTTGAAGAGTTGAAGGAAGATATATTTAATAAGAATATACTAGGAAGAGTAGCTACCCAGGTTCACGTGATTTAGTTTCATAAAAGAGGTCTACCTCATGTCCAAATGTTGATCATTTTGGAGAAAGAAGACAAGTTACAAGGTTCTGGTGATTATGATCACATATTTATGGCAGAAATCCCTGATAAGAAGAAAGAGCCCGAGTTGTATAAATGTATGCTTCATGGTCCGTGTGGCAGTAAGTGCATGAGGGAAGGAAAGTGTAAGAGAGGGTTTCCTAAACAGTTTTCTGAATGTACCGTGGAGAGATGATGAAAACTATAGAAATGAGTAAGAAATTCGTAGCGGATAATAGATTTGTAATACCTTACAATCCTCAGATTCTTCATAAATAAGATACCACATCAATGCATGATAGACACATTTTTGTGTCTGAATTGTCCTCATTATCTCTATTGTTAGTCTCGATTTTTGTACTAATTTTGGTGTTTTTATTTTTGTGTAGGTGTTTTTGGAGAAATGCACTTGTGCGGAAAAAGTTGCTAAAAAAGTGTTATTTGGACCCTGGGAGAAAAGTACTAAAGGCACCCTCACTTTGGATAAGGGGCACCCACTGGTTATTCGGCGCCCATGACGTTGGATAAGGACTAACTATCTTCTTCATTTCAAAAATTCTGTTTTGGCGGGAAAACTAGTTATTCACGGGACAGAACTAGGGTTGGATTTTTGGTGATGTTCTAGCGAGATTCAATGGCCGATTTTTGGTGGGATGAATTGACTGAGCATAACAGGTATGGTCGATGGTTTCGACTGAATTTGGCTAGATAATTGTGTGGGAGAAAACAGTGAGTTCGTGTACGGAGGAGATGGTACAGGGATTACAGCAAGCTTAGTCGTGTGTTGCACGTGTTTGGGTGGATTCTGGTCGCTGGAGTAGCGTGTAGGAGCTAAAATTGGATAGTATGCACGTAATTGACTTCTGCAGATTCGTACAGGAAACAAAAAAAAGAAAGAAAATATATTCTTTAACTGCCGGAGTTATTAAGATTATCCGGAGTTATTTCACGTGATTTCTTGGACCTGTTGGCTATAAATAAGACGCTGGAGTATCATAGAAAGTTCATGGAGAGTTAGGGGAAGAAACACATCACAGAAACTCGAGTTAAAAAATTCTTTTCTGCTGCTGCATGAGGAAGAACGTGAAGAACAGACCCTCCAAGACAGTCGTTTATCAACAGTGATAACGACAGCCAAACGAGGGTCGTATAGCTACAGCGACGCTTTATTTTTATCGTTCTTTTGTAACACTGCTTGTAACAGCGAGTTGTAACACCCTTTCACCGTTGCAAAGTCAGTTCTTTTATTAATTTCTCCAATAAAACACCTTTTTGAGCAATGAAAAATTCCTTTGAGTGTGTTTTCACCATGCGGAGCTAAACCCCAACACTGGGACGATGGAGGAAGCCGAATCTACACGTGGGTAATTTTAATTAATTCTTTTTATGACTTTTTGCACTAATTAAAATTGAATTATGATTTTGATTAATCAGTTGTCATTTCATTTGATGGGTCATGCTTGCTTAATTGTTTTGATGTCCCATGCTTAAGATTTACAATTGATATTTTGAGAATCTACCTTGGCAAAAATAAGAGTCCATGTTTTTATTTGTTGAGCGATAATTGTTAAAAGAATTAATATTTGAACCTTTTGTTATGAGTTTGGCCGAATCCTGAGTCCCTGAAAACTCTTCATCACGTGACAATTTTGTATATATATTTTTATCTTATCTTAGTTTTATTAAATCTAAAATTCTTTGCTTTCACAAGTCTCACGAACCTTTTACTACTATAACATCATTGATAAATACCATCAATGCAGAAGTTTGTTCCAGTGTCCAAAGTGTGAAGTATATTTACAAGTACGTCTACAAGGGCCCAGATTGTATTTCCTTTCGAGTACGGCCAGAATATGAGAATGACGAGGTAGCATGTTATATCAACGTAAGATGTGTGTGTGCTCAAGAGGAAATGTGGAGAATATACAAGTTTGCAATGAACAAGATGTGTCTATCAGTTCAACGATTGCAGTTCCATCTCCTCAAACAAAATAGTCTCATGTTATACGAGCATCAAACTGAGATTTTGACAAATGAAAGGAATTCCAAAATAATGTTGGCTGAGTATTTTGTGAGAAATGCATGTGATCCTATGGCTAGGAAATTATTGTATCAGGAGTTTCCTGAAAATTACAGATAGGATAAGGCAACCATGAAATAGCAGAGAAGAAGAACAAATCAGAGATTTATTGGTAGGGTATATTTAGTACCCCCAATTGCATGTTAGGGGTGCCACTTCATACGAAGATTTAAATATATCAAACATTTAAAAATGCATCTGAGGCACAAGAAATGTTGGAGAATGATAACAGTGTAAGGGCATATATGGCCGAAGCATCAACAAACAAGATGTCATCTGCTTTGAGAACTCTTTTTGGTAGCATATTATTTTTTTGCAACTCAGTGGAAACTAAAAAGCTATGGGAGGAGTTCTTCAACGACATGGTTAAATATTATTTAATTTCAAGTGATAAAAGCTCTGCATACTTATCATATCATCTTCTTAGAGAGCTCGGCAAATACTTCATCAACATGATAAAAGTATAAAAGATTATGATCTTCCAGCAATTATAGGCATATTGGATGATAATTTCCACGTGTCTAATTTGATCGAGGAAGAGGTATCCATCCCGGTTTCTGAAGAATATATGTTAAATATGAACAAGTTGAATGAAGATCAGTCCAAGGCTTATGATGCAATAGGGGTTCCGTCGGAAGAAAATAAAGCAGAATGGAGGTACCGAGAATTTTTTTCTCTACCGTGCTATTTTTTCTACTGTTAGAAGAAATAGTGGCATTTCCATAACAAAAGCTACGTGTGGAGTTGCAGCTACTATGTTACTTGGTGAAAGAACTGCACACTCAAGATTCAAGTTTCCATTTACCCCAGCAACAATATCTACATATAACATTGTTAAAAATGACATATGTGCTAATCTTCCTTGTCAAGCTACTGTGGTTATGTGGGATGAAGCTACCATGTATGTCATATTGGTTTTCATTTGATGCATTCGATAGGACTATGAGAGATATAACGAGTATCGAGAAGCCATTTGGTAGTAAAATTGTTATTATGGGAGGTCACTTCCGTCAGGTTCTGCCAGTTGTACCAAAAGCTTCTATGGGGAAAATTGGTTGATTCGTGTCTTACCAGGTCACCTATGTGGAGAAATATGAGAGGTCATTCATCTTAGCAGGTCACCTATGTGGAAAAGGATATGCATGCAGTGGGAGATACGTCTTATTCTGATTTTCTGATGCGAGTTGATGATGGAAATGAACCTTATTCAAAAAATGACATGATAAATATTCCAGATGATATGGTGATATCCTAGACTGGTGAAGATTCAGTGTCCCAACTAATAAATGCTACCTTTTCGGACATGGCAGATAATTTTGAGGATCAAGATTACTTGTTTAACAAGGCACTGATCACACTACTGAATGAACATGTAGAGAAGTTAAATGATCCAATGGTTAGCATGTTTCCCAGAGAAGATAAGAGCATACATATCATTCGTTTGATTATGTGGAAGATGATTTTCACAACCTCTATCTCCAGGAACACTTGAACGGAATATCCCCAGGTTGTTTAAATCCTCATATGTTGAAACTGAAGCTAGGATCACCCATTATGTTATTAAGGAATGTTGATACCATGAATGGCTTATGCAATAATGTTAGGCTTATAATAAAGAAGTTCTTTCCAAATTGTATCGGTGCGGTGATCCTCGGTGGGAATTCAGCGGGTAAAAGAGTATTCCTCCATAGGATGCCAATGTGCCCGCCAAAGAATCTTGGGTTGCCGTATAAGATGATTCGCAAGCATTTCCCGGTAAGTATGTGCTTTGCATGCACCATCAACAAAGCACAAGGATAAAAAATTGAAAATACCAGTATTTATTTTCCCAAGCATATCTTCAGTCATGTATAATATTGTATGTTGGACTTTCAAGGGGTGTTTCCAGCAAGAATGCTAAGGTGTTAATCAAGAAAGGAGGCGTTTCTAATAAAGTTGGAACTTTCACCAAGAACGTTGTGTACAAGGAAGTTCTTACGTCGTCTTAGGTAAACAAAAATAAATATTGTAATATCTTCGGTTTATTTTATGTTTAATGATTTTTTATTTTCCTCAATTGTTCTAGTTCTAGTTACATCTTATATTTATGTATATGGATTTTTCACTGAAATCTAAGTCACATCTATTCTAAGTGATTGCAAGAAATATAATTGTGAAATAATAATTTGTATTTTGAAGGCAGATTTTTCCGCCTTAGTGTTTTAGTTTGTTACACCCTATGTAATGAAACGACAAGTCATCAGGCGCATCATACGCGCGTCTTTGCTAGTAATTATAGAGAGGAGCGGATTTTCGCCCGTCACAAAAGTTAGCCTAACCTTGATATATATATTTAACCTCCAACGTTATCAACTTGAAACAACTCATGTGCTTTCAAAAGTATGAACGCACATTAAATTGATCTTCTTCTTTGCTAACGTCTACTAGTCAATTTATGAAGATACGAATTTTGGGTTATGAGACGAAATTTGGATTATGAAGTAAATTTGGGTCACAATGCATATTTTAGGGTCAATATGTAAGTTTTAGGACACAAAGAAGATTTTAGATTACTAGATAGAGTTTGGACTACGAGACATGTTACAAATAGCCACCATATTTTGGGTCGCGTAAAAAGCTTCGGATCATTGTGATCAATTTATCTCTGTGAAGCACTGATACAAATACCTGACATGGATATGACATGATATGGACATGAAGACACTACAATTTCTCCAAAAATTAGGGCGCAGACAAGTTTTAAACTAGTAGTATTTTCAATTATTCATTATGAACTTGACTTCTCGATAGAATTAATAAAGTGTTGATCAACAAAAATTTATGAATGAATAAGCATATATAATAGTGTAATAACCTACATATGAAATTGCGTGTGATATATGCATGTGATCATTATGATGTCACTGATATGTCCAAAATGGATAATTCCGTATGTCAGACGTAGACACCAAAACGAAATAAAATGTCAGTCTTACATAATATATTTTGGTTCATGAGACGTAATTAAGGTCATAACATGATTTTAAGGTCCCGCTTCAATTATTAAATAACCATTTTTGCGCCACGATATATGCATGTTTTGGGCAATAACTAATGAGATAAATGTGTTGTTTTAGTACATTTTGTCCAACAAATTTCAAGTCACAATAACAAATTTTGAGTCATAATCTTGATTTTGGATAATTGTGAAATATTTTCAAGTCAGTAACGCATATCATGATACTAATCATCACAGTTCTTACCAAAAGATAATACATTTCAAGATCCCAAACCTTACCATCTACCAATTTTAATTTCGATCGTTAATTCTTTACAATTAAATTTCAAAGTTGTTGAAAATGGTGTTATACATTTTGGATTGTCCCCATTTTAATCTGAATATAGTTTTTTTTATAATAGATACATATAGATAAAATACTAGATTTGTAATATTGGAATTTATTGGTTGTTGCGATACTTTGTTGTACATCGAAGTGAAGGAATTCCCATATTTTCTCTGGCAAGGTGCAGAATTCTGAGCATGTTCTTCATATGGTCAAGTACAACTTATTTATGCTGGCTCTAGTTATCAAGGATTTCGAAGATATTTCCTTCGAGTATGTCTAACTGATTGGTATAATGTCTATCCTCCTTATCTTTTCTGGGTTTTTTTAGCTTCACTTTTTATCTCCGGGTCTTATCTTTTATTCCTTTCTACCATTTTTCGAGGTAGTTCGATCCTTTTACACCCCTTTTTCAGATTTATGAAATTTCTTATTTATCGATCAAATTCTTTTTTACTAGCTTCTAATTTTATAGTTTGAATTTTATAAGTAAATTGATGTTCACATCATTTTCATAGATAAAACTTAACGATCTATATTATATTTTTAATAGAAATGATGACATATTTATATTTTAGCCTTGGAGGTACAAACGATATTTAAAAAATAAAACCTCATGTAAGATTTACTTGACATTTTTATTTTTATTTTTTTCTATAAATTATTGTGGATAAAGAGTACAATTATTACATTAACTAGTAACAAATTATTGTAGGGCTTTAGCCCATGGATGTGCGGGACAATATAGTATATAGGGTCTTATTCCTATTGTATATAAAGGATACTATAGACATGTAATAGGGTTACTCATATCAATAAGAAATTCTCTCCTTCTCTGTCTCTTTATCTTCCTCTCCATAATCCATTGCAATACGTTATCAGCGTGATGCTACCACAGAGCTAAGTTGAATTGGTTGATTTTTTTTACATGGAATGGATGATTTACATCAACGATTAATATTGAAATCGATGGAATCAAATCAGTTAAGTTGGATCTATTTTCTCTTAATTTTTTTTTTAATTTATTTCCCTGAAATCAAATCGGTAATGGTTGATTTGAATCTGTTCAATACCAACCATAAACAATTAGATGAAATGATTACTGTGGGTGACTCAAAATTGATTTGAACGAACTTGTCCTATACGGCTAATATCATAGCCAATCAAATGATTAGAATTAGAATTTTATAATACATTCGTATTCTGTGATTTTTTGTGTTTTTAGTCCGTTGGTTGATTGTAATTCCGTGGGAGAAGATCGAGTTCCATCCTGTGATGTTTATGTACGTTCCGGTTCTAAGCTGTCTGTTCCGTTTCTAATCTCCCTGTCCCGGTTCCAAGATGTCCGATCCAACTCGGCCCGTTCCGACTCGGTTCGGCCCGTTCCAACATGTTCTTGTTCCAATCCTGATCTGGTTTGGGGTCTTAGGTCGTGCGCGATTATGTTCGTTCCTGTTTTGTCTATGTGCAGCGGAAACCAAAATTCGAGGTATGTAACTATAATGAGGGTTTTTACGTTGAGTACTTGCTAGGCCTATTTTTTTTAGAAAATGCCTAGTTTTGTTCATTTGGTCTTAAGATAAGTCCACATTATATAATTAGTCAATTTAAATTATGACTGTTGACCTCGTTTATTAAGAATTTTGGTTAATGTTGTTTATTTCTCTTGAATATGATATTGGCTATAGTTGAATGATGTCTTTTATACAATTGGTTGTACCAACTCGATTCAAAAGTATGTATTTGGGGTTTAGAAATACTTGAACACTTGATATTTTCCCCCCAAATTTAAATGTTCTGTGGAATGTAATATACTTGCGAGACTATTAAAGAGTCGTAGTTTCAAAAGATACATTACAAATAAAATCACATGTATTCCAATTTTTTGTGGAAGAACTCCCAATTATTTTTATTTAAGTTGGAAAATTTTCATTTCTCTACTTCATCCATAATACAAACGAACCGGTATATGTTGAAGTATGACAACAAGAGAATTAATTATTTTTTTAGTAATATATTCAACCTAAAGTAATTGGTTGACATGTGTAGTGAGATTCTCTTGGCCTATTGAGATAAAGAAATTTCTCAAATTAAGATAAATGTAGAAAAATTAGAAATGGAAAGAACCCCGAAGTAATAAGGGTTAGACGTACCGACTCATATAAAGCATGTGAAGAGGGACATATATATCATGGGAAAAACAATATTTTTTTTCCCAGCAGTAATCACACCAAAGTATAGGTATCAATTGAACATGGGATCAGCCAAAATGTAATTATAGCTCCCATCAAATAAAAGAGTTGGAAATGCACCTGGTCATAGGTGTTGCTATATACAATATAATGTGTATCATAGTAACAACCAATTTTCACATCAACTTTAAGGGCAACAAGAACTTTGCCTGGCCAATTGACTATCTTATCGAGCGCAACACTGCTCATTTTTTTATATTCAAGATAGAACAAAGACGTCGCAAAATCTCTAGATGTACCAAGAGATAATCACACCTTGCTAAATTCCCAAGTAACCCGTGCAAATGGATATCATGTGGAACATCAAAATGATGAGAATGTAATTGATTACATCTTTTATAGTCTCTAATATATTTAGAAGGAAATATATTTTAGAGAAACTAATGAGTCAATCTAGTGCAATGTAATTCACTATAATGTTTGGATTATTGAATCATATTGACTCCGACGATGAAATGTTAGAAACTGACTCATACAGGATTTGGGCATAACCATAAAGAAACTTTGGTTGTGACATGATGATTGTTTTGAAAGAACTCATAAAAATATCACTTTATTTGAGTGAACGAAAATGGGAAAAAGATTGACAGAATGTAAAGTGACGACATATCTCTCAATAAGTGTTTTCTAAATTACTAGATGCACAACCCCCCTTCCCATTATGCTTTTAGGTAAGAAAGCATATCACTCATTTTTACAAAGTCTTCAGTAAAACGGGATCGAGACCATCCTAAGATGCAAATGGTAAGAATTTCATATTACAAAGAAAACAAGGTGAACTTTAGAAAAATATTCATGCAGAATGCGGACCATTAAAGTGATTTATGGCTCTGGTAAATGTTTTAATATTTTTGGACTAGTTATAGTTCCCAAGAAATTTGCGTTTGAAAACTACTAGCACATACCACACAATTCAAAGTGCAAAGGCTAACCACCCTTGTTAATGCTAGAGAATTTACATCAAAAGGACTTGATGAATATTGCATGTTTAATAGGATCAATATAGAGCATCTTATACCCAATAGTATCGCAGAGGCTACCATCAAAGGTTACAGATGGTGCCTAAGGAATAGGTTATGCGTACCAACCTATTTATTGCTTTGGGGATACGCAATATTACACGCATCTTACTTAATTCATTTTTAGAACCCAATATTAGTCAACCTTTTTTGCGTACCAGTTGGTAACTGGATTTAAGACTGACATTCGTGTTCTTACATATTTTTGGTTGCACTATATGTGTGCCATTACGACTCCACATCGTACTATGACGGGTCTTCAAAACTGTTAAGTAGTTATGTTGGAAATGAGTTCCCAACAGTTATCCGCATTTTTGAAACCTTTGGATGGAGATCTCTTACCGCTAGATTTGTGGGTTATCACTTTAATGAGACAGTCTTCCCATCGTTAGGAGGGGATAAGAAAAAGTATTTTTTAAGGGAACGACATGAATTGTCGTGGTGTGTTCCCACTGTGTCTCATATTGATTCTTGTACTCCATAGATGTAAATGTGAAGTGACAAAGAATAATCGATTTTCAGAATGTACACTGATGTCGCTAAAGTGACAATATCACACATACCAGCTGCAAATATTTCTGCAAGGTTAGAAATCCTCAGTATGGGTACACCATAGACTAAGGTGTTGCAACTACACTTGGTGGAAGTGTAGTTGAGGCCGTGGCTCCATAAAGGAAGATGGAGAGACCACCATGTTCGATTAATGATCACCTAGAGAGGAAGTAGATGAGTAAGGCACAACCTAATTTGTATCATTAATGAAATCATCTCATTTGATTGTCTCTGACTATGTCCACGAATCAATACTGGAGGATGCTCCGAGGTTTTAAATGATTCTAGAGAACAATGAAATCCTGACGGATTTTGAGAATGCACATGAGTCAATTGAAGGATCATGCGCGCACAGTGATGATATAATCCATAAATAGTTGCTCCAGAAGTAGAGCACAATGAGATCGAACCATGCTTTATTTTGATTAATTTCAAATAAATAGCATATTTGGCCTACACAATCCAGGTAGAACTTAGTTTTGTGGCAAATATACGGGTATTTGGTGTGGTAGTGCTAACCAACCAAGTATAAAGCCTATTGGACATACATAATTAATTTGTCATAAAGCATAATGAGAAGAAAGTAGTCTTAAAGTACAAAGACTCGCCTTGTGACACGAGGTTTCTCACAAAGCCCTGGAATTGTTCTCTTGTAATGAACATTATACAGTTCCGCTACTTAGTTAGCTTGGTAATTTTCAGAAGGACTTGAAATGCAGCATATGTATGTGGTTGTTACATATCTCTGAAAGAATCAAGAGATAGAAGATATTTACAAAAGTGCTTGATAGACTTTTGTTTCCCAAATCAAGTAACTCTAAACCATAGAGTGCATTTACAATTAGATAGAATGTTCAATTATAGATTGAATCAATCAAGCGGAAATGGTATATCCGTCTAAGTGGCTATTTGATTTGGAGGGGATAGACAAGTAAGTTATTATTCCTTGCGTGTTCATAAAAAAGTTCCTGACGATTTGGAATTGTAGCTATTTATGTTGATGTTACAGACATGATGTGTACTCTTGATGTAATAAGAGACCTTAAAAGCTATTTAAAATCTGAATTTGAGATGAAAAATCTAGTGAAAGCTCGACCAAATACTGAGCTTGTGGTATAGTATTCCACCAGCTTGCATTTGTCTAAAGTTGTCAGGCAATTTAACAAAGACATGCATCCCGAATAGCACTCCCATGATTAGTCGAGGTTCAAATGTAAGTAAGTGACCATTTCGTCTAAAGGAAGATGACGAATATGTGTTGGGAGATGAAATTCCCATATCTAAGTACAATAGACGCATTGTTGTACTTAGTATAAAAATGTACTCGATAAAATTTTGCATCCTCAAGGAACTTGTTAGCTAGATATAGCTCAGTTCCAACGCAATGTCATTGGAATGGTATAGTGAATGTAATCATGTACTTAAAAATAACCACTGACATAAATTTGTTTAATCCCTGCAAAGACATAAAAAGGAATGCTAATGAAAGTGCAATCAAAAAGTTGTTGATTATGAAGGAACAATAATCTATTCTCAAACGAAAGTAATCAGGGGGATATACGGTAGACTATTTTCTAGGTCATTACCGATATTCAATTTTGAAAAGTTCATGACTAAAGTAACAGTCTAGAACAACTCTGAAAGTAATCAGGGGGAGATGCCGACATCAGGGGAGGATTCAAGGATATGATGTCGACATAATTTACTTCGAAATTGAAGCTGTGTTGTACTCTTTTTCCCTTCGATCGAGAATAGTTTTTCCCAAAGGGTTTTGTTACTCGACAAGGTTTTTAGAGAGACAACACTAAAACATCAAGTGTGTTGAACGTTGAAGACATAAAGATCGCGTTGATATTACTGAAAATATCTGAATCAAAGAAATGAAATGCGATAGTCTGTTAAGCAACGTAACTTCCAGAATCAACAACATGGTCCTATAAACATTCATGTCACAAAAGTAAAGTGTGATAAACTCCTTTTGAATGCATTAGACTAATGAAAATTGTCTGGCATCAGGGGGAGAATCTAATGGTGTGTTGAACTATTTTCCTTCATCGAGGTTACTTTTTCCCACGGGGTTTTGTTACTCGGCAAGGTTTTTAATGAGACAACAACAAACACCGGGAATGTAATTTCCCAACTAAGGCTATTATCTTTCCCACAAGGATTTTCTGCCTTAAGTGTTGTGAAACAACTAGTCAACTTCAACGGAGCAAAGTGATCATCTGCAACGGATCACCTTTACTTGCATCTGTCACGTTGTACTCTTTTCCCTTCGTCAAGGTTTTATCCAACTGAGGTTTCCTTGTCAAGGTTTTAATGAGGCAACATATTCGAGTCCAACTATGTTCTAAGTTTGCTTAATATTGTACTCTTTTCTTTAGTTCGGGTTTTGTCCCTCTGGATTTTCCTGGCGAAGTTTTAACGAGGCAATTAACTTAGACTCATCGATCTTTGAAGATCATATTGCATGTGATGAGCTACATGTAAAGTACGAGACAACATGTGAAGTACTACATGTGAAGAGTTGTACTAAGGTTTTATCCCACTGGGTTTTTCCTTGTCAAAGTTTTAGTAAGTCAAATGATTTCGACACAAGTCATCAAGGAGAGAACAATATTTGAAGAACTACATCCGAAGCACTGCATATGAAGTTCTATTGGACTGCACAAGGGGGAGTGTTGTAGGGCTTTAGCCCATGGATGTGCGGGCCAATATAATATATATGGTCTTATTCCTATTGTATATATATAAAAGATATTATAGACATGTAATATGGTTATTCATATCAATAAAAAATCCTCTCATTCTCTGTCTCTTTATCTTCCTCTCCATAACCTACTACAGTATAAATAGAATTATTTTTCCTACCTAAAGTCACATATCGGATTTATCTTTCACCGCGAAGATATTTCAATTTTTCAAGTAACTTGATTTGGATACAAAAAATAGTGTAGTCTTCGATATACTTGACTGTTTTAGTAAATTAGAGAACCGTAAATTGTCGGCGAATCACTCCAAAATTATAACTTTAATTAACAATGTCCCTCTAAAAGTGCGTTTCAAATGAGTAATCCTCTAATTTAGTTTAATGGATTCTTGGTTGCATTAAGTTTTTTAACTTTTTATAACAAGTACTTATAATCCATTAATGATTTTCAGATTCATTTTTAACTTTTTCATCAATAAGTACTTATTAATTAATTAAACTAGCTAAAAATCTCTCTTTTGTCAGCTCTGCTTTTTCAGACATTCTCAGTTCTACCCACAATATTCTCTCTTTCTCTCTCTCCCACTCTCTTCAATCATGGAGGAATGAATTCATACTGCATTTTTCTCATCAATGACTTGCTTTGATCTTCTTCTCATCACCACCATCTATCTTTCGTAAGTAATGATTTTGATGTTTCTGTTAGTTGAAAAAATTAGACTTTCAAATGATTCATTGAAAAAAGTTAAAATTGTTGTTTCAGCTTAAATTCTTAGCTTAAAGCTGATAACTTGATCCTAAACTGTAACTCTTATTCTAGATCTAATGTCATATATATTGTTTCTTTCTGTATATGTGTGATTATAAGTTGTTTTTATGAGTGCATTTTTGTAGGGGGGGGGCATTGGCCCTCCCAATGACCTTAATTAGCTGCTGATATTATTTAGAAACTGTGATTAAAATGAATTTTTGTTCTCAAATGAAGAGGTTTGTCAGTGGAACTTTTTTGGAAGCATTAGGGTGAGAACCACAGAGAGGGATAGTGTTATCTCATCCTACCTCAGCCATGGTTCTTGGGTTAAGGACAAAACACAAGAAAGGCTCTTCAGTTCAAGTTGGTTACCAAATTCATATCCAAGAAATTAAACCTTGGCCTCCGTCGCAGTCTTTGAAATCAGTTCGTTCTGTTATACTTCAATGGGAAAACGGTGATCGGAATTCGGGTTCAATTAACCCCGTTGCACCTTCGGTCGGGTCTGGTGTTGGAGATGGAAAAATTGAATTCAACGAGTCTTTTAGGCTTACTGTAATGCTGTCTAGAGATGCATCGGTTAAAAGTAGAAATGCTGAGATTTATTTGAAGAATTGCATAGAGTTTAATCTATACGAGCCTAGGAGGGATAAGACGGTTAAAGGTCAGCTTCTTGGAACAGTCGTGATAGATTTGGCGGAGTATGGGCCTATCGGAGAAACTATTATTGTAACTGCTCCAATGAACTGCAAGAGAAGCTTTAAGAATACTGCTCAACCTGTTTTGTCTATTAAGATTCAGCCGTTTGAAAAGCTTATTTCCAGCTCTTCTTCAAGGGAGAGCTTGTTTAGAGAAGCGTCCCTGGACACGGATGCCGAAGGATCTGTTTCCGCATTGATGAACGGAGAGTACGCAGAAGAAGCTGAGATTGCTTCATTTAGTGATGATGGTGTTTCATCACAATCTTCTATTACTAATTCCTCATCAGCGTTTGAAGCTACAGGGAGTTCGTCACCACAAAATGAAGAGGTATATATACTTGTTGCTGTTCTTTGATTGATCCTGTAAAAATAATTTGCCCCAATAAACTCAAATCTCGCAATATTGGTTAAATTTAGGAAAGGCCTGTAGTCGTCGTGGACTCATTGCATTTTCTGGCTAGAATTATCCCCCAAATTTACTAGTACATGTGACAGATTGAGGTTGAACCCACTGTTTGATGATTAATGCCTACCTTTGGCTTAACAATACAAATAATGCCTACCTTGGCTGCTTAGATGTCTTGATTGTCCGTTTACATCCGATTTCAGAATGCGCTGGAATCTGTCAAGGATGGCAAAGGAACAAGTACCCATGAGCCCAGCTTATCTCTGGAACAGGTGGCAGTGAAGTCGAGTGACGAACCTGTAATTGCAGCAGGCAAACATTTAAATGGGAGTTCATCTCCTTCTCCATCAATAGAGTTATTTTCTGAAGTAGGGAGTCCAGAGAATGACCAGGCTTCAATGCCTAATTTTCACAACCGAAACTCAACATCAATCATAAGAAAAAATGTTAACCACAGTGATCAATTTTCTTCTTCATCCTTAGCTAATGAAGGTACAAAGGACGAAAACATGAACAACTCTGAACCCATGAGTGTCAATGGCAGAAGCAATATCCAAGTAAGAGCCCAACCTGCGGACGAGAATAACTTCGAAAATCTTCTACCTGAAGCTGCAGCTCCAGATACAACTCACCAGGTTGTTGACTCTCATCGGGTTATAGGGAAAAAACTGGGTGAGAATGATCAGAGACTATCAGCTGATAAAGGACATAATACCGCACAAAATGAAATTTCAAATGGGTTTTCACCAGATGCTATAAGACCATCAGGGATTAGTACGAGTGATATACCTCCATTTAGTAGCAGGAGAGGTCTCAGAGTGAATGGTAATACCCCAACTACCAGTAGGCTGAGGTATGCGAAGTCTGTAAGATCACCGTCAGACTCCCCTAAGAGCAATGGATTTGACGGTGATAATCAGTCATCGGGAGAAGTAAAAACACTGGAGATTCCAGATAAAGCGCGTGAAGGTACCTTAAGCTTCACAAGGGATGAAGGAAAAGACGCTACTACAGTGCCAAGAGAAGCAAGAACCAATTCATCTGATAGCATAATCCAGCAACTCAAGCACAGAATAAAAAAGCTCCAGGGGGAGCTGAGAGAAACTGCTGCAATGGAGCTTTCCCTATATTCAGTTGTTGCTGAGCATGGGAGTTCTGTAAACAAAGTCCATGCTCCTGCTAGGCGCCTATCTAGGCTCTATTTACATGCTTCAAAAAATCCATCACAAGTAAGCAGAGCAAGTGTGGCTAAGAGTATAGTTTCGGGATTACTTTTGGTCGCAAAAGCAGGTGGGAATGATGTCCCAAGGTATAGATCCACCCATTCGCAACATATGCTTTCTGCTCTATTAAATACAAATTTTCGGACTCCTAAAAGGTTGTCCTTGTGTCGTGATTCGTGATTATTTTTTTTATTTGGTTGCTGTGTTTCTAATTGTTTCTGCCTTCAAAATGCAGGTTAACTTTCTGGTTGTCAAATTCAGTTGTTTTGAGAGGGATTATTAGCCTAACTCTTGAGGATTCCCAGCTACCAGTTTCTGCAGGACCCCATGTTGAAACCATAGACACTGCGAATGGAAACACCAACAGATTTTCCTCCACATTGAAATGGAAGAAATCTCCTTCAATTAAGAAGGAAAATAATCTTGGTTCCTCTGATGACTGGGAGGACTCGTGCACGTTTACAGCTGCATTAGAAAAGATCGAAACCTGGATCTTTTCTCGGATAGTTGAATCTATTTGGTGGCAGGTATAGTAGCCTTGTTTGCATATCTCTCAACTTGTTTTCAATTTCCCTATTTGATGCATAACATTTAGCTGAAATGTAAACAATTAAAATCTTATAGCTTTGTGGTGTTTCTTTTTACCTGCCCTCCAGACGTTGACTCCATATATGCAGCCTGCTCCTGGGAAGTCACGTGAAATGAGGAGGGTGTCTTCAAGTATAAGGGGAAGCTATGAGAGGCAATCTAGTTTGTCTGCCCAAGAGCAGGTCAACTTTTCTTTAGATCTCTGGAAGAAAGCCTTCAAAGACGCCCGTGAGAGGCTTTGTCCAGTTCGAGCTTCAGGGCATGAGTGTGGTTGCTTACCTCTGCTGGCTAGATTGGTAAGTTTAGTCGACTTGCATCTCGAGTTATACTCCATGGACATACACATGTGTATCATCTACTTTGGTGTCAGTTAGCAATATTATTATTTTCAAAGTGATTGACCCCAGTAACCCATTATCTGCACTTACTGATACCTTGCTTAAGACATGCAGGTAATGGAGCAATCTGTTGCCAGATTAGACGTGGCTATGTTTAATGCAATTCTTCGTGAATCCGTTGACGAGGTTCCAATGGATCCTGTATCTGACCCAATAAGTGATTCAGATGTTCTACCTATTCCAGCTGGAAAATCAAGTTTTGGTGCTGGTGCTCAACTGAAAAATGCTGTAAGCTATAACTTCATCTTTTCTGTCAGCCATTTGCTTTATATATTCATTGTATCATCAGGCATCGGTAACCTATGTTTACACTCTTGCTTTCTGTTTGTTGAGACTCCAGATTGGGAACTGGTCCAGATGGCTTTCGGATCTATTTGGGTTAGATGATGATGACCACCATCATGATGACGAAGAAAGTGAATTTGGTAGCAGAGAAGAATCTGAGAAATCTTTCCGTCTACTTAATGCATTTAGCAATCTGTTGATGCTCCCAAAGGATATGCTCATGGACAGGGCCATCAGAAGAGAGGTATACTAAGAAATCCCAAAGCAAATTTATTTTTTTCCTCATTTGGTTTGTGCAAGGTCATGCTTAGTTGCATCAATAACATTTGGATTTTGATTGTAAATTTGGAAGGTATGTTCAACATTTGATGCTCCAATGATCAGGAGGATTCTTCAAAACTTTGTTCCCGACGAGTTTTGTCCTGAGCCAGTTCCAAATGATGTGTTTGACACACTAAATGCTGAGGTTAGTACGAGCGGAGAAGCCTATATCTGTTCTCCACTCCTTCCTCAAGATAAAGTCTACGTTGCTCACGTTTAATAGCCCAAAAAAGAACCAGTTTCGTTGTACAGCTTTATTTATCAATCATGTCTGATCCCTTGGCTCGTGAAAATTCTGAAACAGTCCGGACACTCTTGATTTTTGATACTAAATTTTGTTCTTCTTGTTGATTTCTTAGTGTCAGGAGCTTATTGAGTGCGAGGATGAATTCATCGAGAACTTCCCCCTTAACGCCACTCCTATAACCTATCAGCCACCTTCAGCAGATTCTCTTTTGGATATCATTGGAGAAGTTGGAAAGGAAACCCAACTGAGAAGAAGTGGGTTGTCTGTAGTCCGAAAAGCTTACACAAGCGATGATGAGCTTGACGAACTTGATTCGCCTCTAAACTCGATTATATTTGAAAATTCACAGTCATCTTCCGCACAAAAGTGGATGACTACGACAGAATATGGGGTTCAGCAAGTCAGCAGGTATCAACTCCTTCGCGAGGTTTGGAAAGAAGCAGATTAAGTTGTAGTATACAATATGTATTAGCATCTTCAGTTCAGTCTTCCTCGAGGTATTGTGTGTACCTATGTATTTTATGTTCAACTAGGAAATACAAAAATAAACATGTAACTCACACTGTACTTATTTTGTGGGTCTTGTAAATTTTGGTTCCTTCTTGAGTTGAGGATGAGATTAGTAATTGCGAACTCTTTTCCTCATCATATCATTGTGGTTGCTCTCTCTAGTTTGTTTTCAATAACTATGGATATTTTTATCACAAAATTGGTCAAAAAACCAAAACAGAAATTTCCTGGGTGAAATAGATTCTTAGCTTTAGATAGTGTTTATATAGCCAAAAAACAGAAATATACTGTTTATATAGCCAATTTGGATATTTCACCCAGAATAATTTTTATTTATTAACCTGAAGAGACAAATATGTCACTATCTTCTACAAATGTTTACTGGGTTGGGTTACTAAAGGTTGGAAAAAAAAACAGAGTACTACTACCACAACCACGTACACATAATTACAACCATTTCATAACTTCTACTTGAATTCGATCTCTTCAAAAAAAGAAAATATGAAGTAACATAAAACAAAGTTCCAACTTCTTCTACTTCTTCCTCTGGAAGAGCAAAAATTGAAAAAAAAAAACAGAGCAAAACAGAGTAACAAACAGAGCAAAAACAACAGAGTACACCACCACCACCACCGCAAATACAAAAGAGTAACTTTAAGGTGTACCAAAAACACAATGTAACTAACTTGGATCGAGTAGTAGAGTACGTAGATTGCTCTCGAAAAAGAAAATGAAAGCATTACCAAGTAGTGCATATCAGGCCCATCATCATCAATTAAGACAAGAGCACCACCAGCTGGAGCTCCAGTTGACACAACCTCTACCTTCCCCCAATATGTGTTAGTAACAGCGCACCCTCAACTAAGTTGCTTAGTGCCTGACGCAATGCAGATTCTTCTACCGCAACTTGTAAAGATAGTGAAAGTGCAGTCAGTTCCAATGTCCGTTTCTGCTTATGAGCTAGCGGTCCAGCAGCGTCAACTAAATCAACCAGTAAATGAGAAACATAGCACGGTCTGCTTGACAAAATAAAGAGCATAAGCACCGAGAAAATTCTGACTGAAAGCAGCTACAATTCAACCACAACCAGGTGATATTCAAATCCTGAACATAAAACAAATATTGAACACAAGAACCTACATGATACTGTAATTTGGTAACGCTTCCAGAGTAAGTGGAGGCATCGGCATCTCCAAATCGTTTCCTGCAGAACTTCGTGAGGTATACAGCATCTTGAAGTTGCCCAAGAGTATCTCTCACGCGAAATAAGTTGTAGTTTGACATACATGATGAAACTGCTGGGCCCATCATCTTCTCTTCCAACAACCATCAGTAGTTTAAGTGGGATTAAACTAGTTTCAATCCAACCTAAAATGGGATGAAACCAGTTTCATCCTGGTTTAAAATAGGTAAAACCAAATTCTACCAAAACTAAAACACAATGAAACCAGTTTCATCCTTTGTTAAAAATGTGTGAGACAAACTCAACCCACTCTAAAACACGATGAAACCAGTTTCATCCAAGTTAAAAAAGGATGAAACCAGTTTCATCCAGTAATAACTCAAGATGCAATGTTTTATTCAGTGGAAACACAAGATGAAACCAGTTTCATCCTGTATCAACAAATGATGAAACCAGTTTCATCTTGTATCAACAAATGATGAAACCCGTTTCATCCTGTATTAACAAAGGCAACACATGATGAAACCAGTTTCATCCTGTATCAACAAAGGCAACACATGATGAAACCAGAATCATCCAGTGGAAGCAGATGCTGGAACCGTAAAATGCATCGGAACGTGTACTAAGATGAGAAATATTCAACAGAAACTCAATTGCATCATATTTTATACTACTATGTAAACAAATTAACAAAATGCAAATTAGTATGTTTACAGATTGATACATTAACAAGAAAATTGACATATACATTTCACATTTATAAACAATGAAACCAATTTCGTCCTAGTTTACATAGAAGTAAAACCAGCTTTATCATGTTATTGAACAAGAACTCTTACCTAAAAGGAAAATAAAAATGAGTATATCCACATTTCCAGAAGAAAAAAAATCAATTAATTTACACATTAAAACAGGATGAAACTAAGTTCATCTCAGTTTAAAACTGGATGAAATCATATTCAAGAGCCAATTAAGAACATTGTACATTCACATCGCACATTTAATAAACAAAGATAAAACATATGTACACGGGTTCATCAAATTTACTAATTAAGATGAAACCATTTTGAATATAATCTAACATTAGGGTTTGGAAACATACCAATTTGAGGATACTCTTCAATTAATACAAAACCCTAACTTTCTTAATTTATGAATTTAAGAAAATTCAATTGAATTAGGGCACGCATTGCAAATTTCTTTTGGATGATGGTGGCGGTGGTGGTGTCGATGATGGTTTCGGGGAAACACGATATAGTCAACTGTGGTGGAAATGATGATGGTGGTGTCGATAATGGAGAAAATTTGATGTTATCTATGGTGGTGTTACTGTTTATGGTAGATTAGATGATGAAGGCGGAAGAAGTCTATGTTGTCGATGGTGGTGCTGGTTGTGGTGGTGAAGTTTTTTTGAAGAGGGAGTTTGATTTTCCTCGGTGGTGAATGGCGGCGATGGAGAACAAGAGCTGGTAATTTGGTTTTTCAGATATGTTTATGTTCAGGGTTCGACGAAGAAGACGAGAAGAAATGGGATTTCTGATGTCAAGTAATGTGATATGAAGGGCAGTAATGTAAACTTCTTATTTAAAGATTCCTTTGGACATTTGACCCAGGACGAATCCTAACTGTCCATTTGGCCCAGAAAAAGTGTACTTTTGGCTATATAGCCCATTTTCAGTATTTTTATGTAAATGACTATAGCTTAATGATTTTTGGTATTTTCTAGTTAAACCATTAAACTCATTCAAACCACTTTGAGCTAGGTTTTAACTTATCGTCCGACCAAAGGGAGGCCTTCTATAGGATGAGAAAATTCTTCCATGTCCGTCACAATAAATGTCCAGAAAAATCATAACCAGTTTTTCCTGCTATTAGATTTTCATGAAATTAAGATATAAATTGGGATAATCAAACAAATTGGTGAATGACTTCCCTCAATTATAATCATATAAACACTTTATCAGTTCAAACTTCTTTAATAGGCCTGTCAATGGAAGAATATCTGTCGGATATTTAGAAATCCGATATCCTACAGGTTAAGCACTACAGGATATTCGATATCCGATAATATCCTATAGGATATCAAAATCAGATATCGATTCCTATAGGCTAAGCTGTCGGATATCCGATAATATCCGGTTATAACAAAAAAGCTTAAAAACCCTTGTAAAACATTTTCATAATTGACACTTATCGGATATTTATCCGACAATATCCGCTCGAAATTAGGATAAATTACAAATAAGTTCTTATACTATCGGATATTAACATTTCGGATGGGGTCTAATCCGTTTCCGATATGTTAAGGAAAAAATATCCGATCTGATATCCGATAAAACGGATAAAATCCTATAAGATGTCGAATATTCGGAAACGGATTCCGGATATCGGACAAATATTGACAGGCCTATTCTTCAAAATCTAAATTATATCGATCAGAATCTATCAATTTCTTTATCATACTCGAGAAAATTTAATTATCAACTGTTTAAAAACCCATCAAATTGGTTCACTTAAAGAAATTAACACCTCCATTCAATACAAAAAACACCTCAATTTAATACAAAAATAAACTAAGAGTTTCAAATTGATAAAATTCAATGAATGAATGTCTACATTGTATTGAGACGGTTTGAATCAAAGTTTTGATTAAGAGAAAGATAATGGATACAGACACATGACATGGTTTATAAAGATCCATATCTCTCGACTCAATTCTGTTAGAACCAGACTAAACATCCGACAACTCTCACGTGTTGTTTGCACGGTTACAGTTCAACTCTCTCTTACGTGCGACACATACTTTCACTTTCACTCTCACATATACATGTTATTACCTCCCCTCAATATCAAGTGGGCATAGACAACGGGAGATTTTACACATACTTTCACTCTCACAAAAATATGACAGTCATAGAGACAAAAGTGAATAATAGGGACATCAGAAATAGTTACAGTTGATGGGTCAAAACAAACATTCATGCAACAGAAAATTAAGTTGTGCAGTAGCGACACACCAAGGCCTGAATTGGAGAGACTGATGATGTGAAATCTAATCGCATAGCACTAAAATCCACATCATATGAACTAAAACACCAACTGAATGTGGAGATGCTCAGCAACATTAGACCCAGTAGCACAAGATGAGACATGGAATAAGCTTTGTAATTAATCCTGAAGTACACATTTGATAATATGTAGATGCACTTGACATAGCAGGGTACCAATTGAGATTGTAGCAGTAAGTGTTGTAGATAAAATTAAAGGGTGGTTGATGCCGGAACAGTTGGAGTGAAGCAAACACCATGGAATTAAGATCCTTGAATGATGTGTAGAAACCCTGCACTATTGTATGCTGAGAACATATTCCAAAAATACTTGCAGTTCAAATCCTTAAAAATTCCTAACCATTTGTAGATGGTCATATTCAAGATTGCTGACTATAGATCACAAAAAAATAGACAACTGATGTAGTTCCAAGTCTAGCAGTATTTGACAAGTTTAAAAACAATAATAAAGCCGGTAGCAGCAACAAAACAACCAGAAAATCTGCAATAAAGTGTGTATCTATGCACTGAATTGTGACATTAATAGGTAGAGAAAGTATAGGAATTGTGCATATAAGAATTGTACCCATGTAGCCTATGTAGTAACCATATGCAACAGCAAGGCAGTGAACCAATATTGAACTTGAACTGACATAAGAGAAGAAGCAGACACTTGAACTGATATCCACCAAATAACAGCTGAAACAACTTATTGCAGTACTTAAGAAAGTATCCATTATTATGTACTAAGAGATATGAAAAACAGCTGAAAAGATAACTAAACCAGGCTACATCGAAATGGAATGTAGACTCATCACAGAGAACATCATCTTGTACTTATGTAACTCCCCAATTTCAATCCCATAACATCATCTTCAGTTTCATTATTTGAACTCGCAAGCCAACTCACTCATAAAAAGAGGATTGTACCAAAGCCAGTACCAATGGGATGAACTGATACCAAGCAAATTAAGCACATATAGTGCAACAAACTCTCATTACATACACACATCAATACACATATGTGATTTAAGAGGAGATTTTCCTAACTTTTAAGTGGAACAACTTTAAGCTTCTATCTTATCTAGACAAGGTGTATAGGAGATAGGCATGCTCAGACTTAAAAGCACTAGGTATCAGCACAAGTAGGACTTGATTAAAAAAACTAGATGCTACAATTCTAGTTATGATGAAAAATCTTTTGAAGACGATATTGTCTGTTGTTGAGCCAGTGATGTAGAAGCCGAACACATGAGGTTAAAACCTAAAGTAATCTAAAGATAGTAATGGAGATTACCAGCAGATACTCAAATTTCAGTTGATGAGTTAAGAAATTCCAATCCTATACAAGCAAACTGGAAACTGGAAAAACCAAGAGCTCAAACCCCAAAACTGAGTTTTAGATCAAAAATCATGCTTAATCCTCTTGACGACGTTGCAATACTAGCATCAGGATCAGATACAACCTCACACTACTTAACCATCAATAATCACAACTGCATACTAGTTCCATGAAAATAAACTCTATGAACAGAATTGATGAAAATTAGAAGAACCCAAACTTGTTGATTCGTACACTCTAACTCCAATACGAAAATCAAACTCAGAAACATCATATAAAATGAAAGATTCTTCAACACATATGTGAGTACTTCCTTGAAGTAAGATATGATGAGACCAACAACTTCTCAATCTTCTGTTGAATCCAATCGGTGGAACGACTTTAAGTTTTCTCCCTAACTAGACTGTAGTGTAGTGAACTAGTACACGCTCATACTATCTCGGCATCAAGAATCAAGATCAGCAGATCTTGATGAAGAAATTAGCTGCAAAAACAAGCTAATTATGATGGAAAACTTTGGTTGAAGATGAAATTAGAAGATGTTGTTGTAAGTAATCTAGATCTGAGATGTAATTCTTTGCAGGATGACGAATAATCTATGAATATTTTACGAACAACAATCATAGTTATAAGATGTTGTTGATGAACAACAGCAGGAGATGAAGATTCATGTGAATCAGTGGAAAAATTGGATCGATACCCTCATAAATTCATGATTTATGAGGCTGATACCATGATAACATTCAATGAATGAATGTATACATTGTATTGAGACGGTTTGAATCAAAGTTTTGATTAAGAGAAATATAATGGATACAGACATAGGACAGGGTTTATAAAGCTCCATATCTCTCGACTCAATTCTGTTAGAACCAGACTAAATATCCGCCACTCTCACGTGTTGTTTGCACGGTTACAGTTCAACTCTCTCTTACGTGCGAAACATACTTTCACTCTCACATATACATGTTATTATAAATTCTATAGATTATATCTTGAAACTAAACTGATTTACATAAATTAAAAACTGGAAAAATAACTGAGAAACAGAGTATGAACAGATATTCCGGGTTGTTCGCGGGTGTAGAAGATGGCCAACTGGTGTCTGGTTCTTCTGGATCAGAGGTAGACCCAAAAATCCAATCCAACAAAATTACCAACGTGTTAGTTGTGGAATCGATTCAGAACAGTGGTGACCAAATCCTTTCTCTTTAATTTTGCTTCCATTTTGTTTCTGCTCACTAATTGATTCTTGCATAAGTTGCATTTGATTCTAATAATAACAACATTTCCTTAAATTTGAATCAATCTCACAACTGGTACTTAATAGTCGAATAGATGATGTAGTTTTGACAAAGCCATTCAAAATCTGTATGAACTAACACAAAATTCAGTAGGCGAAAATGGGAGAGAAAGAAAGAAGGGGCGGAGAAGGTCAAGGGTAGCGTTTCTGTTTTAGCTTTTCAAGAAATCGAAATTGCCATATTAACCTTTTTCTTGTGGAAATTTTACATGTGTTAGTCATGCAATGTGGATCATAAACAGGTGGAACACCTAATTGGATAGCTATTTAATTTGATGTTTGCAAACATTATAGTGTAAGCTATATGGACATTCGATGGTTGTAGGATTTTATACACCTCTATGCCATTGGACATTTTTTTTAATAAATAAACCAGGTTTTTTTTTTTTTTTTAAAAAAAGCTTTCCATTGTTTGTTGCTCTACCATCCTATAGGAGCTTTACCAAAAAATAGTTAATGAGTGGTTCGTCCACTGCGGACTGAGTTTTTGCTCAGGACAGTTTTCGGCTAGCTTTCTTGCCATGAAACTTTTAGCCTTTGGAACCAAGATGAGTTCCTTAAGATTCTTAATATATAATTTAAAGTTTTTGTTCCTTCCTTCATGTATCTCCCGTGTGTTTTTCCTTTCCTTTCCTAGCCGGATCTGAATAGCTTCAAGGACTTTCGTATTGTCACCTTCAACTTAGACCTGTGAGTGGTTTAGATGATGTGCCCATTGGATTTCCATCGAAGCTGCCTCATCCTATAGCTCTTCCTCAGTACCTGCTTCAACGTTTCTGCATCTTGCTTTAGAGATTTTTCCTGCATGATCATACAACATTAATCCTATTCCTCCCTCTGCGTTGTAACTATTGGCACTTAAAGTTATATTTATCTTGACAGCTAATAAGTTAGTAGCTAAGGGTTTAACATTTTCTATTATTTGAACTTATGAGTTCAAAGTTTCTGCTCTCCTAGACCTTCTGATGCCACTTACCATATTGGTAATATTAGCCCCTACTCTCTATGGGTTAGGCCTCAAATTCCTAAACACTAAGTCACACCTGCTCTTCCAAATTTCCTAGCAGGTGATGGCCAGTATCTCTGCCCACTCTATGTCCCCTACCATGTCCATATTTACTCTATTGAACCAATCCTAGAGCTAACAGTGAAAATCAGTCTGATTGTTAGTATAGACCGTGATTGGAATACTCACATGACTTAGAACAGTAAGAATGAAATCGCACTTTAATAAGATATGGGTTAGAGTTTCATCATGCTATTCACAAAGTGGACAAGTCTTGTTGATATAGGGTAGAACTATTGCAAGTCTCTCATTCAATGGCATGATGGAATGTACACACTTCCGTACGAATGTCGTGACTCTTGGAATTATGTTCATTCTCTACACCTTACCCCAGAAATTTTTCACCTCTGTATCTTCCGGCTGACCCCTGAGCATAATTTTCTTATATAAGGACTTTATTGTGAACTTCCCATTTTTTTCCAGTTTCCATCTCAAATCATCCCTTTTGCCTTTGTGTATCTTAGACTTTTTAATCTGCTTTATAACCTGTTTGACAAGATATCTGGCCATCTTTCGATCATCCCAATTACATTCCTCATTATTTGCCATTATATCCTCCACATAAGTGATCTTCTTGATATGTTGCACCGGTTCTACCAGTTGTTTTTATTTCCCTGAATTCTACCTATCCTCCCATATTCTAATGGTTTTTCTATCCCCCACCATCCATTCAGTATTATCTCTTATCTTTCCCACTTATTTCATTAGGTTTTTCCAGACCCGCGAGTCTTTATAAGAGCATTTGTAGTTGTATTTCAGCAAGCCTGACTCAGGGAAGTACTTGCTTGTAAGGACCCTCAAGCTCGTCAATGCTGTTAGACGGGTCAAGTGATGAATTAGCCAATAATGACTCGATTAGTTTAACACGGACGTTAATTAGTAGGAATTAATCTAATAACGATTTAGATACGAAATTAGTACCGTTGAATAGATCTCGAAAATTTACGCAGAATGGACTACTTGAAAGTGTCAATCGGGTTTCATATGAAGAAGATATCATTAGTTTAGTTTGAAAGGAAAATAGTTATTTTGTAGTATAACCGACTTGGCAGCCCTTATTTAAGTTTTGGGCATCTTAGTATTTTTGGTCGGCCTTATCTTCTCCAAATCGAGGAAGAGAAACTCATTCTTATCTTTTCTTCTTCTTTCTTCTTCTTCTCCTTCCCTGTTCCGCAACTGTTGTGATTATGAGAGCGTGAGATCGAGAGGAACAGAGATGGAAACATGTTAAAAGGATTAGTTTGAAGTGTAAGTGGCTTAGAAATGAATCAAGAGGAAAGAAACAATTCATGTGATGCTGATATGGAACGAGAAATCGAAGAATTCAGGTTTGTAGACCGAATTGTAAATTCGTATGGATTGATAAGTTGATTGAGTTACTGATGGATTGAGAATTAGTGGGTTGATATCTAATTGAAGTTTTGAAGTTATTCTCTTAATGAATTGGAATTAGGGTTTCCCTGTTCTTCCCCAAATTGAGAACTAGGGTTCGTAAGAAGAATT
Organism: Papaver bracteatum; assembly: GCA_023529315.1. Taxonomy (NCBI): domain Eukaryota; kingdom Viridiplantae; phylum Streptophyta; class Magnoliopsida; order Ranunculales; family Papaveraceae; genus Papaver; species Papaver bracteatum. The sequence goes on from JAJJWX010000145.1 coordinate 1,574,505, forward strand.
CAGAGTAACTCAGGGAAGACGTTGAAGCCGAAATTGATGCTCTAGTAAAGTGATAGAAGATGGGTTGTGTCACGTCCATCAAACATTCGGGCTTCTATTGAGCCGGATTTGACCCAATGGATCACTTCCAACCCAACTAGCAAGAACGAATCCTTGAGGCATGACTATGGAACATGCTTCATTTAACTAGAAATGTCTCTTATTAAAAAAATACTTGGAAACTCCAAAGTAATAAAAAAGAAAATCAATAAAAGTACCCATTATCCCATGATATCATATAGTGGTGTCTTGCGAGAATACTAACATCTGAGAACTATGATGTAAGCTTCCGAGTCCGCTTACTGTGCTAACTGCTCCTCAAACTCTGTTGGGAGAGAAAAAGGAATTTGGGGTGAGCAAACCACAGCCCAGTAGGAATTTCAAGAAAATAATATAGTGCAACGAAAATTAAACCATGCAGCTGATAAAAATAAATAAAATCCACGTAAGTCAAAATCCTCTGAAATTACTTACTCATTTTACTCACATAAACCAACCTATAATTGTAGGTCCTAATCTAGTGTCAGAGTTATTCCGGTTACAAACCATACTATTCCCCGAACAGACTTCCCAGGGTTTCCATCAATGATGAGATGCCATAAAGGCCTGACATACATCAGCAATATCAAAATATCCAAAATCTATTTCTCACTTGTACACTCAGTTCCGTACAAAAACTCAAACACGCCCATAAACCGATAAAATTTAACCAATGCATTTATATATAATAATTTAATAATTGCAGTAATAATAGAAATGTTTTTATCTCGGACGTCAGAAATCATTGCCAGAACATTTACCGCGTCACAAAACCCAACAGACAGTTCACGGTAATAATAAAATCTCAAACAATAACAATCATCAATTTACTGTATTTAAATTGGAAATGAACAGAAAACGAGAAGAGATTTTTGACTCAGTGGAAAGTAAATGATATCATATGTTTAAACTGCTAAGCAGGCTGATTAAATAACAAGTGGAGGGAGTTTCTTCTTTTTTAAAAAAATAAATAAATGTGGTGAATGGAGCCATTTGACCACATAACTGATATAATAAAAGAAGTACAGTAAACAAATCAGATACCACATGGGGATGCATATCCCTTATTAAACTATTATTAAAATACCTCATTTTGTGTTCTAACTACTCCCAGTTTCAAAAAGAATGGAGATATCAAAATAATTGAGTAGTTTAGATTAGATGGTAAAGACAAGGGCTAGAAGACAAAACGACATTTCTCTTCTTTTCTTTTTTTAATATTTATTTTGATTAATAATGACATTTAGATTTAAAAAGAGAAACAAAATTTATGTAGGTATAAAACAGGGATGCACGGTCATATAGAAATTTTAAATATTTTTCTCTTCCAAACTGGTTGATAAAGTGAGTACTGATTTGACTGACTAGAAAACAAAAGTACCGACAAGGTTAACCAAAGTAAGCAAACTTGATTTAAAAACGTAAGCAGATGTTAAGAGATAATAACTGCCAAAATAGGGAGAAACATCCAAGGAAACTTAGTACAAAAATTAGATACCAACAAGGATGCATCAAAAAAAAAACATATATCATATATCATATAAAAATAAACAGATCAGAACTGATAAAATAAATCATGCCAAATAGTTTAGTTTTTACTTATTACGAGAAACCCCTACCTCTTACGCATCTGAAATTCTTGTCAATCCAAGCCAATCAGTAATCCAATCAGGTACAATAATAAATCAGATTCCCTTTATTTTTTCTAGTAAAGTAGTAGATGGAAAAAGAGGAAGAAAGAGAAGGTTTCTTTTTCTTTTCTAGGGTTTTAGGAAAAAGACAAAACAATATATATATATATTACTAACCCTAAAGTAAATGCAAAAAAAAAAGAGAAAGACTTATTCCTTTTCCCATACGTATTACTAGCCACCAAAAAATCATGTGCTCTACTAGGTAGCGACCCTATCATTCCATGGGCTAACTATTTCTTTTAGCCACCCACTAATTTGAGCTATTTGAACCCCAAAACAATCACAATAAAATACTAAATAAACTTGGATTTGTACATCACATATATGCAAATCGCTATGTCAACTCTAATGATTTGAAAACGGGCTTTAAGCCCGGATTCAAAAATAGCAGACGTTATACTATAAATCTCTAAAAAAAGAATTTCTCCGGAAATTCGAGGCGTAGTTAAGTTTAATAATTACCTCTCAGTAATTCCGGATATTTGTCTCGTATCTCAGACTCTAGCTCCCAAGTTGACTATTCGGAACCATGATGTTTCCAGAGCACCTTCACGGTTTTGATGGTTTTCCTCCGAAAGATTTGTTCCTTTGAGTCGATTACGCGCAATGGTTTCTCTTCATAAGAAACATTGTCGTTCAGTTGCAAGTCTCTCCATTCGATGACATGGGACGGATCATCATTGCATTTACGAAGCATGGATACATGAAACACATTGTGTATGTCTGCAAATTGTGTTGGTAGAGCTAGTCGATATGCTACTTCTCCAATCCGTTGAAGAATTTCAAATGGCCCAATATAGCGTTTACTTTTCTTCCCAAACCGTTTAATGCCTGGTCTAGGACTAACTCTTAGAAACACATTGTCCCCAACCCGGAACTCCAATGGTCTCCTTCTTACATCTGCATAACTTTTTTGACAACTTATGCCGTTCTCAGTTGGTCTTGGATGATCCTTATCTTCTTTGTTGTCTCTTGAACCATCTGGGGCCCTATGACACTTCTTTTGCTAACCTTAGCCCAACATAATGGTGTTCGACACGATATTCCGTACAACGCCTCATAAGGTGCCATACCTATACTGGACTGATAACTGTTGTTGTATGCAAACTCAACAAGGGGTAAATGATCGCTCCAATTACCTTTGAAGTCGATCGCACATGCTCTTAACATATCCTCCAAAATCTGAATCGTTCGTTCGGACTGACCATCGGTCTGAGGGTGGTAAGCGGTACTCATATCCAATCCTGTTCCCATCAACTGGTGAAAACTCCCCCAAAACTTGGATGTAAAAAGAGGATCTCGGTCAGAAACGATCGATAGTGGAACTCCATGCAACCTAACTATCTCCTTGATGTACAAATTACATAAAATAGGTACAGTATCTGCCTGCTTCACCGGAAGAAAATGGGCCAACTTGGTGAGACGGTCTATGATCACCCATATGCCATCCTTCCCATGTTAGGTCTTAGGTAATCCTCTAACGAAATCCATAGCAATGAAATCCCATTTCCACTCCGCTATTGGTAAAGGCTGAAGAGGTCCTGCTGGTCGCTAGTGTTCATCCTTCACTTGATAACAAGTAAGGTACCTAGAGACGAACAATGTAACATCCCTTTTCAAACCTTTCCACCAGAACTGGTGCTTCAAGTCTTGATACATCTTTGTGCTTCCCGGATGTACTGTCAATACAGACTTAAGAGCCATCGTCAAAATTTCCTTTCGCAATTCCTCAACATCTGGTACACACAACCGTCCTTTATAGCGTATAGCCCCATTGACTCCCAGTGTCCAACCTTCCTGTTGATCCATAGTACCCATCTTTCCTTTGATTTCTTGCAAACCGTCGTCTAACGTCTGCGCCTGAATGACTTTCTCCACAATCTCAGGTACTGCAACAACATGCGCTAGGTATGCCCTTTCATCGTTCCACTCAACAACAAAGTCATATTTTTCCACAACCTTGACCATTCTCAATAAAGCTATGGATCCAGATTCCTTTCTACTGAGTGCATCCGCTACAACATTCGCTTTCCCAGGATGGTACTCCAACTTAAAATCATAGTCCGTAAGAAGATCGAGCCATCTTCTCTGTCTCAAGTTCAAATCCTTCTGAGTGAAAATGTACTTTAGACTTTTGTGGTCCGAAAATACCATAAAGTTTTCTCCATAAAGATAATGCCTCCAAAGCTTTAGCACAAAGCTGCTAATTCCAGATCATGAGTTGGGTAGTTATTTTCATGATTCTTTAACTGTCGAGAAGCATAAGCTACTACTCTCCCTTTCTGCATAATAACTACACCCAAACCACTCCTTGAAGCATCACAATAAACATCATAACCTAATCCTGGTTCTGGGGTAACCAAGATGGGTGTCGTAGTCAATCGCCACTTCAACTCCTCAAATGCTTTATCACACTCAGTAGTCCACTCAAACTTCACACCCTTTTTGGTCAAACGAGTAAGAGGGAATGCTATCTTCGAGAAATTCTCAACAAATCTTCAATAATAGCCAGCCAAACCTAAGAAGCTGCGAATCTCAAAAACACTCTTTGGAGGTTGCCATTTTGTTACGGCCGGTATCTTCTCGGGATCAACATATATGCCATCCTTGGAAATAACATGTCAGAGAAATAAGACTTTCGTCATCCAAAATTCACACTTGCTCCTCTTTGCATACAACTTGTGCTATCTTAGAGTTTGTAAAAACATTGTCAGATGTTCTTCATGATCTTCCTTAGTCTTGGAATAAATGAGAATGTCGTCAATGAACACTACCACAAACTTATTCACAAAAGGTCGGAGAACTCGGTTTATCAGATCCATGAATATTGCAGGTGCATTTGTTAACCCAAACGGCATCACGAGAAATTCATAATGACCGTAATAAGTTCCAAATGCGGTCATACGAATGCCTTCCTCTTTGACCCGCATCTGATGGTACCCAGATCGAAGATCAATCTTTGTTAAGTAAAACGCTCCCTTCAATTGGTCAAAAAGGTCATCAATTCTCGGCAAAGGATACTTATTCTTTATTGTAATTCGGTTCAGTCGTCGATATTCAATACACATCCTCATTGATCCATCCTTTTTGAGCACAAAAAGAACAGGATCTCTCCACGGTGAGGTACTTGGTCGAATAAATCCCAGTTATTCCAACTCATCAAGTTGTTTCCGTAACTCCTTCATCTCTTTGGGTGCCATATGGTATGGGTGCATCGATATTGGCATACTTCCCGGTTGCACTTCAATCTCAAAGTCAATCTCTCTCTTTGGTGGTAATCCAGGCAATGCCTCTGGAAAGACATCCGGAAAATCTCTAACTATCGGTAACTCTTCATCTACCACCTTGGTATCCTCTTCTTCACTCAAATTAGCAAGATAAGCTATGTGTTCTTCGGTTTCATCCCTCCTTTTCATCCCGGGTAAGGATGGATTTATAACTTTCCACCTTTCTCCTTGAACAGACACTCGACTTCCATCCGATGAGTGGAAAGATACCTTCTTCTCAAAACATTCCAGTATATCTTGTTTTTCGACAACCAGTTCATATCAATAATAACATCATAATCTTGGATCCTCATCGGTATCAAGTCTATTTTCACTGTATGGTCACCAAAAGTTATTTCACAACCCTTGCAAAATTTACTAAGGGAAACTACATTTCCTAGTGGTGAAGAGACATTCAAAGTAAACCCCATGGGTACTGGTTTCAAACCAAGATAAGCAGCTAAATGCAAGGATATGAACGAATGAGTCGCACCAGAATCAAAAAAAACTTTAGCACGAGAACTAAAGATCAGGAAGTTACCCTCAATTGCGGTATTTTATGTCCTCTTCTCAACAGTAGCAATGTGGTTCAGTTGCCCCGAAATATTTGGCTGACGTCTTGGCTGGAATGGTGGTGCATTGTTTCGCGGCTGGTACGGATGTCGTGCTTGGAAATTTGGCCTTGGGGAATTTTGAAACTTATTATGAGTTGGAGGCCTAGGTAGTGCAGGTAGAGGACACTCCCTCACAAAATGATCTTCCTTCCCACAACGATAACACCCCGAGATTGCATTCAGTTGTCCATGTGGCTTCGATTTAGGACAATCCCTAACGAAGTGACCCACAACTCCACAATGAAAGCAAGGTTTTGGTGCAACTACCTTCCCAGGGTTATCCGTACACGGACGCTTCCGATGAGTCGATGAATCCGTCTTCTGGTTTATCTTGGGATCTCTCGGCTCCCTTTCCTTATGGTTCTTGATCTAGTCCGCTTCTATAGCTAATGCAGTATCAAGGACATCCTCATAAGTAGTAAGGCAACATGGTACCAATCTAGCACGGATGGAAGGTTTCAGTGCATCCTGAAGTTTTTTTTGCTCTTCGTAACGACGTATTGACCAAGTTATCCCCAAAACGTTCCAATTCAACGAACCTCTTGTCTAGTTGAGAAACCGTCATGTCTCCCTGAGATAAGGTTGCAAATTCAGCACACATCTGGACTTTGACCGTCTCAGGAAAATACTTGTCAAAAAACAGCGTTTCAAACTCTGCCTAAACGGTAACATTTCGGACTCGTTTTATCGAATCCCACCAAAAATCAGCAACTCCAGTGAAAAGGTGCGTAGAAAAACGGATCTTGTCATTCTCTTCCACTCTCAAGGCTAAAAACTCCTTTTGTATCCCCATTAACCACATTTCAGCCTCAAGAGGTTCTTCAGTCCCCTTAAATTCCTTTCTTCCAACCACCTTCAAGAATTTTTCTAAGTCCACTCTACCCTGGCGTTGGGTTTCAACAACCTGTACCAGTGTTCCCAATGTCCAAACAACTCGGTCAAGGGTAGCTTCCATGCATTCCCTTATGTCCTCTCCTAGTTCTCCATTTGGTTGAGGACCAGTGGTATTACGACGAGGCGGCATCGTCTAAATAGAGAGAAACGCGCACTAATGTTAATATCTAATTCGAAACCCTACATTAACTAATACACGCAACATTTTATTTTATAAGGCTTTTAGTTATTTACCCCAACCCCAAAGTAAATTAAATATCAAAAAGAAACACTTGATGAAAACTAAATAAATTTATTTTTCTAAATAAAAATAATAAATAAAAAAACATAACACACTTTTCAAAAGAGAAATCGTTTTGAATCAAAATTCGTAAAAATAAATAAATCAGAGTGCAATTTTTTTTTTTTTTTTTTTTTTTGAAAACTAAACCTTCAAAACTAGTAAGTCCACACGTACGTTCCAAGTAAATCGGAACCATGCTCTGATACCAAACTGTCATGTCCGTCAAAAATTTGGGCTTCTATTGAGCCGGATTTGACCCAATGGATCACTTCCAACCCAACTAGCAAGAACGAATCCTTGAGGCATGACTATCGAACAAGCTTCATTTTTTTTTTTTTAAAGAATGCTAATAAAACAAAGTACAACTACAAAATGAATTAAGACGATATTATTAAATGTCTTTTCCAACTCAAATTCCAAGTAAAGAGTTCTCAAATAATAATAATCACTAATGATGTTCTAAAATTTATAAAATAAGAACAACAATTTAAAAAGTATTTAACTAGAAATGTCTCTTATTAAAAAAATACTTGGAAACTCCAAAGTAATAAAAAAGAAAATCAATAAAAGTACCCATTATCCCATGATATCATATAGTGGTGTCTTGCGAGAATACTAACATCTGAGAACTATCTTTGTAAGCTTCCGAGTCCGCTATCGTGCTAACTGCTCCTCAAACTATGTTGGGAGAGAAAAAGGAATTTGGGGTGAGCAAACCACAGCCCAGTAGGAAATGCAAAAAAATAATATAGTGCAACGAAAATCAAACCATGCAGCCGATAAAAATAAATAAAATCCACGTAAGTCAAAATCCTCTGAAATTACTTACTCATTTTACTCACATAAACCAACCTATAATTGTAGGTCCTAATCTAGTGTCAGAGTTATTCCGGTTACAAACCATATTGTTCCCCGAACAATCTTCCCAGGGTTGCCATCAATGATGGGATGCCATAAAGGCCTGACATACAGCAGCAGCAACAAAATATCCAAAATCTATTTCTCACTTGTACACTCAGTTCCGTACAAAAATTCAAACACGCCCATAAACCGATAAAATTTAACTAATGCATTTATATATAATAATTTAATAATTGCAGTAATAATAGAAATGTTTTTATCTCGGACGTCAGAAATCATTGCCAGAACATTTACCGCGTCGCAAAATCCAACAGACAGTTTACGGCTAAAAGAAAATCTCAAACAATAACAATCATCAATTTACTGTATTTAAATTGGAAATGAACAGAAAACGAGAAGAGATTTTTGACTCAGTTTACTGTTATCATATGTTTAAACTGGAAAGTAAATGATATCATATGTTTAAACTGCTATGCAGACTGATTAAAAAAACATGTGGTGAATGGAGCCATTTGACCACTTAACTGATATAATAAAAGAAAATGAAAAAGTGGTTTGGATGTACAGTAAACAAATCAGATACCACATGGGGATGCATATCCCTTAATAAACTATTATTAAAATACCTCATTTTGTGGTCTAACTACTCCCAGTTTCAAAAAGAATGGAGATGTCAAAATAATTGAGTAGTTTAGATTAGATGGTAAAAACAGGGGCTAGAAGACAAAACGAAATTTCTCCTCTTTTCTTTTTTTAATATTTATTTTTATTAATAATGACATTTAGATTTAAAAAGAGAAACAAAATTTATGTAGGTATAGAACAGGGATGCACAGTCATGTAGAAATTTTAAATATTTTTCTCTTCCAAACGGGTTGATAAAGTGAGTACTGATTTGACTGACTAGAAAACAAAAGTACCGACAAGGTTAACCAAAGTAAGCAAACTTGATTTAAAAAAGTAAGCAGATGTTAAGAGATAATAACTGCCGAAATAGGGAGAAACATCCTAGGAAACTCAGTACAAAAATTAGATACCAACAAGGATGCATAAAAAAAAAAACATATATCATATATCATATAAAAATAAACAGATCAGAACTGATAAAATAAATCATGCCAAATAGTTTAGGTTTTACTTATTACGAGAAACCCCTACCTCTTACGCATCTGAAATTCTTGTCAATCCAAGCCAATCAGTAATCCAATCGGTACAATAATAAATCGATTCTTTTTTTTTTTCTAGTAAAGTAGTAGATGGAAAAAGAGGAAGAAAGAGAAGGTTTCTTTTTCTTTTCTAGGGTTTTAGGAAAAAGACAAAACAATATATATATATTACTAACCCTAAAGTAAATGCAAAAAAAAAGAGAAAGACTTATTCCTTTTCCCATACGTATTACTAGCCACCAAAAAATCATGTGCTCTACTAGGTAGCGACCCTATCATTCCATGGGCTAACTATTTCTTTTAGCCACCCACTAATTTGAGCTATTTGAACCCCAAAACAATCACAATAAAATACTAAATAAACTTGGATTTGTACATCACATATATGCAAATCGCTATGTCAACTCTAATGAGTTGAAAACGGGCTTTAAGCCCGGATTCAAAAATAGCATACGTTATACTATAAATCTCTAAAAAAAGAATTTCTCCGGAAATTCGAGGCGTAGCTAAGTTTAATAATTACCTCTCAGTAATTCCGGATATTTGTCTCGTATCTCAGACTCCAGCTCCCAAGTTGACTATTCGGAACCATGATGTTTCCAGAGCACCTTCACGGTTTTGATGGTTTTCCTCCGAAAGATTTGTTCCTTTGAGTCGATTACGCGCAATGGTTTCTCTTCATAAGAAACATTGTCGTTCAGTTGCAAGTCTCTCCATTCGATGACATGGGACGGATCATCATTGCATTTACGAAGCATGGATACATGAAACACATTGTGTATGTCTGCAAATTGTGTTGGTAGAGCTAGTCGATATGCTACTTCTCCAATCCGTTGAAGAATTTCAAATGGCCCAATATAGCGTTTACTTTTCTTCCCAAACCGTTTAATGCCTGGTCTAGGACTAACTCTTAGAAACACATTATCCCCAACCCGGAACTCCAATGGTCTCCTTCTTACATCTGCATAACTTTTTTGACAACTTATGCCGTTCTCAGTTGGTCTTGGATGATCCTTATCTTCTTTGTTGTCTCTTGAACCATCTGGGGCCCTATGACACTTCTTTTGCTAACCTTAGCCCAACATAATGGTGTTCGACACGGTATTCCGTACAACGCCTCATAAGGTGCCATACCTATACTGGACTGATAACTGTTGTTGTATCCAAACTCAACAAGGGGTAAATGATCGCTCCAATTACCTTTGAAGTCGATCGCACATGCTCTTAACATATCCTCCAAAATCAATCGTTCGTTGGACTGACCATCGGTCCGAGGGTGGTAAGCGGTACTCATATCCAATCTGTTCCCATCAACTGGTGAAAACTCCCCCAAAACTTGGATGTAAAAAGAGGATCTCGGTCGAAACGATCGATAGTGGAACTCCATGCAACCTAACTATCTCCTTGATGTACAAATTACATAAAATAGGTACAGTATCTGCCTGCTTCACCGGAAGAAAATGGGCCAACTTGGTGAGACGGTCTATGATCACCCATATGTCATCCTTCCCATGTTAGGTCTTAGGTAATCCTCTAACGAAATCCATAGAAATGAAATCCCATTTCCACTCCGCTATTGGTAAAGGCTGAAGAGGTCCTGCTGGTCGCTAGTGTTCATCCTTCACTTGATAACAAGTAAGGTACCTAGAGACGAACAATGTAACATCCCTTTTCAAACCTTTCCACCAGAACTGGCGCTTCAAGTCTTGATACATCTTTGTGCTTCCCGGATGTACTGTCAATACAGATTTATGAGCCATCGTCAAAATTTCCTTTCGCAATTCCTCAACATCTGGTACACACAACCGTCCTTTATAGCGTATAGCCCCATTGACTCCCAGTGTCCATCCTTCCTGTTGATCCATAGTACCCATCTTTCCTTTGATTTCTTGCAAACCGTCGTCTAACGTCTGCGCCTGAATGACCTTCTCCACAATCTCGTGCTTCGCAACAACATGCGCTAGGTATGCCCTTTCATCGTTCCACTCAACAACAAAGTCATATTTTTCCACAACCTTGACCATTCTCAATAAAGCTATGGATCCAGATTCCTTTCTACCGAGTGCATCCGCTACAACATTCGCTTCCCAGGATGGTACTCCAACTTAAAATCATAGTCCGTAAGAAGATCGAGCCATCTTCTCTGTCTCAAGTTCAAATCCTTCTGAGTGAAAATGTACTTTAGACTTTTGTGGTCCGAAAATACCATAAAGTTTTCTCCATAAAGATAATGCCTCCAAAGCTTTAGCACAAAGTGCTAATTCCAGATCATGAGTTGGGTAGTTATTTTCATGATTCTTTAAGCGTCGAGAAGCATAAGCTACTACTCTCCCTTTCTCGCATAATAACTACACCCAAACCACTCCTTGAAGCATCACAATAAACATCATAACCTAATCCTGGTTCTGGGGTAACCAAGATGGGTGTCGTAGTCAATCGCCACTTCAACTCCTCAAATGCTTTATCACACTCGTAGTCCACTCAAACTTCACACCCTTTTTGGTCAAACGAGTAAGAGGGAATGCTATCTTCGAGAAATTCTCAACAAATCTTCAATAATAGCCAGCCAAACCTAAGAAGCTGCGAATCTCAAAAACACTCTTTGGAGGTTGCCATTTTGTTACGGCCGGTATCTTCTCGGGATCAACATATATGCCATCCTTGGAAATAACATGTCAGAGAAATAAGACTTTCGTCATCCAAAATTCACACTTGCTCCTCTTTTCATACAACTTGTGCTATCTTAGAGTTTGTAAAACCATTGTCAGATGTTCTTCATGATCTTCCTTAGTCTTGGAATAAATGAGAATGTCGTCAATGAACACTACCACAAACTTATTCACAAAAGGTCGGAGAACTCGGTTTATCAGATCCATGAATATTGCAGGTGCATTTGTTAACCCAAACGGCATCACGAGAAATTCATAATGACCGTAATAAGTTCCAAATGCGGTCATACGAATGCCTTCCTCTTTGACCCGCATCTGATGGTACCCAGATCGAAGATCAATCTTTGTTAAGTAAAACGCTCCCTTCAATTGGTCAAAAAGGTCATCAATTCTCGGCAAAGGATACTTATTCTTTATTGTAATTCGGTTCAGTCGTCGATATTCAATACACATCCTCATTGATCCATCCTTTTTGAGCACAAAAAGAACAGGATCTCTCCACGGTGAGGTACTTGGTCGAATAAATCCCATTTATTCCAACTCATCAAGTTGTTTCCGTAACTCCTTCATCTCTTTGGGTGCCGTATGGTATGGGTGCATCGATATTGGCATACTTCCCGGTTGCACTTCAATCTCAAAGTCAATCTCTCTCTTTGGTGGTAATCCAGGCAATGCCTCTGGAAAGACATCCGGAAAATCTCTAACTATCGGTAACTCTTCATCTACCACCTTGGTATCCTCTTCTTCACTCAAATTAGCAAGATAAGCTATGTGTTCTTCGGTTTCATCCCTCCTTTTCATCCCGGGTAAGGATGGATTTATAACTTTCCACCTTTCTCCTTGAACAGACACTCGACTTCCATCCGATGAGTGGAAAGATACCTTCTTCTCAAAACATTCCAAAGATATCTTGTTTTTCGACAACCAGTTCATATCAATAATAACATCATAATCTTGGATCCTCATCGGTATCAAGTCTATTTTCACTGTATGGTCACCAAAAGTTATTTCACAACCCTTGCAAAATTTACTAAGGGAAACTACATTTCCTAGTGGTGAAGAGACATTCAAAGTAAACCCCATGGGTACTGGTTTCAAACCAAGATAAGCAGCTAAATGCAAGGATATGAACGAATGAGTCGCACCAGAATCAAAAAAAACTTTAGCACGAGAACTAAAGATCAGGAAGTTACCCTCAATTGCGGTATTTTATGTCCTCTTCTCAACAGTAGCAATGTGGTTCAGTTGCCCCGAAATATTTGGCTGACGTCTTGGCTGGAATGGTGGTGCATTGTTTCGCGGCTGGTACGGATGTCGTGCTTGGAAATTTGGCCTTGGGGAATTTTGAAACTTATTATGAGTTGGAGGCCTAGGTAGTGCAGGTAGAGGACACTCCCTCACAAAATGATCTTCCTTCCCACAACGATAACACCCCGAGATTGCATTCAGTTGTCCATGTGGCTTCGATTTAGGACAATCCCTAACGAAGTGACCCACAACTCCACAATAAACGCAAGGTTTTGGTGCAACTACCTTCCCAGGGTTATCCGTACACGGACGCTTCCGATGAGTCGATGAATCCGTCTTCTGGTTTATCTTGGGATCTCTCGGCTCCCTTTCCTTATGGTTCTTGATCTAGTCCGCTTCTATAGCTAATGCAGTATCAAGGACATCCTCATAAGTAGTAAGGCAACATGGTACCAATCTAGCACGGATGGAAGGTTTCAGTGCATCCTGAAGTTTTTTTGCTCTTCGTAACGACGTATTGACCAAGTTATCCCCAAAACGTTCCAATTCAACGAACCTCTTGTCTAGTTGAGAAACCGTCATGTCTCCCGAGATAAGGTTGCAAATTCAAGCACACATCTGGACTTTGACCGTCTCAGGAAAATACTTGTCAAAAAACAGCGTTTCAAACTCTGCCTAAACGGTAACATTTCGGACTCGTTTTATCGAATCCCACCAAAAATCAGCAGCTCCAGTGAAAAGGTACGTAGCAAAACGGATCTTGTCATTCTCTTCCACTCTCAAGGCTAAAAACTCCTGTTGTATCCCCATTAACCACATTTCAGCCTCAAGAGGTTCTTCAGTCCCCTTAAATTCCTTTCTTCCAACCACCTTCAAGAATTTTTCTAAGTCCACTCTACCCTGGCGTTGGGTTTCAACAACCTGTACCAGTGTTCCCAATGTCCAAACAACTCGGTCAAGGGTAGCTTCCATGCATTCCCTTATGTCCTCTCCTACTTCTCCATTTGGTTGAGGACCAGTGGTATTACGACGAGGCGGCATCGTCTAAATAGAGAGAAACGCGCACTAATGTTAATATCTAATTCGAAACCCTACATTAACTAATACACGCAACATTTTATTTTATAAGGCTTTTAGTTATTTACCCCAACCCCAAAGTAAATTAAATATCAAAAAGAAACACTTGATGAAAACTAAATAAATTTATTTTTCTAAATAAAAATAATAAATAAAAAAACATAACACACTTTTCAAAAGAGAAATCGTTTTGAATCAAAATTCGTAAAAATAAATAAATCAGAGTGCAATTTTTTTTTTTTTTTTTTTTTTGAAAACTAAACCTTCAAAACTAGTAAGTCCACACGTACGTTCCAAGTAAATCGGAACCATGCTCTGATACCAAACTGTCATGTCCGTCAAAAATTTGGGCTTCTATTGAGCCGGATTTGACCCAATGGATCACTTCCAACCCAACTAGCAAGAACGAATCCTTGAGGCATGACTATCGAACAAGCTTCATTTTTTTTTTTTTTAAAGAATGCTAATAAAACAAAGTACAACTACAAAATGAATTAAGACGATATTATTAAATGTCTTTTCCAACTCAAATTCCAAGTAAAGAGTTCTCAAATAATAATAATCACTAATGATGTTCTAAAATTTATAAAATAAGAACAACAATTTAAAAAGTATTTAACTAGAAATGTCTCTTATTAAAAAAATACTTGGAAACTCCAAAGTAATAAAAAAGAAAATCAATAAAAGTACCCATTATCCCATGATATCATATAGTGGTGTCTTGCGAGAATACTAACATCTGAGAACTATGCTGTAAGCTTCCGAGTCCGCTTACTGTGCTAACTGCTCCTCAAACTATGTTGGGAGAGAAAAAGGAATTTGGGGTGAGCAAACCACAGCCCAGTAGGAAATTCAAAAAAATAATATAGTGCAACGAAAATTAAACCATGCAGCCGATAAAAATAAATAAAATCCACGTAAGTCAAAATCCTCTGAAATTACTTACTCATTTTACTCACATAAACCAACCTATAATTGTAGGTCCTAATCTAGTGTCAGAGTTATTCCGGTTACAAACCATATTGTTCCCCGAACAATCTTCCCAGGGTTGCCATCAATGATGGGATGCCATAAAGGCCTGACATACAAAGTGACAGAACAAAATATCCAAAATCTATTTCTCACTTGTACACTCAGTTCCGTACAAAAATTCAAACACGCCCATAAACCGATAAAATTTAACTAATGCATTTATATATAATAATTTAATAATTGCAGTAATAATAGAAATGTTTTTATCTCGGACGTCGAAATCATTGCGTAACATTTACCGCGTCGCAAAATCCAAAACAGGTTTACGGCTAAAAGAAAATCTCAAACAATAACAATCATCAATTTACTGTATTTAAATTGGAAATGAACAGAAAACGAGAAGAGATTTTTGACTCAGTGGAAAGTAAATGATATCATATGTTTAAAGCGCTAAGACCGATTAAAAAAACATGTGGTGAATGGAGCCATTTGACCACTTAACTGATATAATAAAAGAAAATGAAAAAGTGGTTTGGATGTACAGTAAACAAATCAGATACCACATGGGGATGCATATCCCTTAATAAAATATTATTAAAATACCTCATTTTGTGGTCTAACTACTCCAGTTTCAAAAAGAATGGAGATGTCAAAATAATTGAGTAGTTTAGATTAGATGGTAAAAACAAGGGGCTAGAAGACAAAACGACATTTCTCCTCTTTTCTTTTTTTAATATTTATTTTTATTAATAATGACATTTAGATTTAAAAGAGAAACAAAATTTATGTAGGTATAGAACAGGGATGCACAGGTCATGTAGAAATTTTAAATATTTTTCTCTTCCAAACGGGTTGATAAAGTGAGTACTGATTTGACTGACTAGAAAACAAAAGTACCGACAAGGTTAACCAAAGTAAGCAAACTTGATTTAAAAAAGTAAGCAGATGTTAAGAGATAATAAGCTATAGAAATAGGGAGAAACATCCTAGGAAACTCAGTACAAAAATTAGATACCAACAAGGATGCATAAAAAAAAAAAAACATATATCATATATCATATAAAAATAAACAGATCAGAACTGATAAAATAAATCATGCCAAATAGTTTAGGTTTTACTTATTACGAGAAACCCCTACCTCTTACGCATCTGAAATTCTTGTCAATCCAAGCCAATCAGTAATCCAATCAGGTACAATAATAAATCAGATTCTCTTTTTTTTCTAGTAAAGTAGTAGATGGAAAAAGAGGAAGAAAGAGAAGGTTTCTTTTTCTTTTCTAGGGTTTTAGGAAAAAGACAAAACAATATATATATATATATTACTAACCCTAAAGTAAATGCAAAAAAAAAAGAGAAAGACTTATTCCTTTTCCCATACGTATTACTAGCCACCAAAAAATCATGTGCTCTACTAGGTAGCGACCCTATCATTCCATGGGCTAACTATTTCTTTTAGCCACCCACTAATTTGAGCTATTTGAACCCCAAAACAATCACAATAAAATACTAAATAAACTTGGATTTGTACATCACATATATGCAAATCGCTATGTCAACTCTAATGAGTTGAAAACGGGCTTTAAGCCCGGATTCAAAAATATCATACGTTATACTATAAATCTCTAAAAAAAGAATTTCTCCGGAAATTCGAGGCGTAGCTAAGTTTAATAATTACCTCAAAAGTAATTCGGATATTTGTCTCGTATCTCGGACTCCGGCTCCCAAGTTGACTATTCGGAACCATGATGTTTCCAGAGCACCTTCACGGTTTTGATGGTTTTCCTCCGAAAGATTTGTTCCTTTGAGTCGATTACGCGCAATGGTTTCTCTTCATAAGAAACATTGTCGTTCAGTTGCAAGTCTCTCCATTCGATGACATGGGACGGATCATCATTGCATTTACGAAGCATGGATACATGAAACACATTGTGTATGTCTGCAAATTGTGTTGGTAGAGCTAGTCGATATGCTACTTCTCCAATCCGTTGAAGAATTTCAAATGGCCCAATATAGCGTTTACTTTTCTTCCCAAACCGTTTAATGCCTGGTCTAGGACTAACTCTTAGAAACACATTATCCCCAACCCGGAACTCCAATGGTCTCCTTCTTACATCTGCATAACTTTTTTGACAACTTATGCCGTTCTCAGTTGGTCTTGGATGATCCTTATCTTCTTTGTTGTCTCTTGAACCATCTCGGGGCCCTATGACACTTCTTTTGCTAACCTTAGCCCAACATAATGGTGTTAGACACGGTATTCGTACAACGCCTCATAAGGTGCCATACCTATATCGGATCGATAACGTTGTTGTATGCAAACTCAACAAGGGGTAAATGATCGCTCCAATTACCTTTGAAGTCGATCGCACATGCTCTTAACATATCCTCCAAAATCTGAATCGTTCGTTCGGACTGACCATCGGTCTGAGGGTGGTAAGCGGTACTCATATCCAATCCTGTTCCCATCAACTGGTGAAAATTCCCCCAAAACTTGGATGTAAAAAGAGGATCTCGGTCAGAAACGATCGATAGTGGAACTCCATGCAACCTAACTATCTCCTTGATGTACAAATTACATAAAATAGGTACAGTATCTGCCTGCTTCAGGAAGAAAATGGGCCAACTTGTTGAGACGGTCTATGATCACCCATATGCCATCCTTCCCATGTTAGGTCTTAGGTAATCCTCTAACGAAATCCATAGCAATGAAATCCCATTTCCACTCCGCTATTGGTAAAGGTCGAAGAGGTCCTGCTGGTCGCTAGTGTTCATCCTTCACTTGATAACAAGTAAGGTACCTAGAGACGAACAATGTAACATCCCTTTTCAAACCTTTCCACCGAACCGGCGCTTCAAGTCTTGATACATCTTTGTGCTTCCGGATGTCTCATCAATACAGACTTAAGAGCCATCGTCAAAAATCCTTTCGCAATTCCTCAACATCCGGTACACACAACCGTCCTTTATAGCGTATAGCCCCATTGACTCCAGTGTCCAACCTTCCTGTTGATCCATAGTACCCATCTTTCCTTTGATTTCTTGCAAACCGTCGTCTAACGTCTGCGCTGAATGACTTTCTCCACAATCTCGAATACTTGCAACAACATGCGCTAGGTATGCCCTTTCATCGTTCCACTCAACAACAAAGTCATATTTTTCCACAACCTTGACCATTCTCAATAAAGCTATGGATCCGATTCCTTTCTACCGAGTGCATCCGCTACAACATTCGCTTTCCCAGGATGGTACTCCAACTTAAAATCATAGTCCGTAAGAAGATCGAGCCATCTTCTCTGTCTCAAGTTCAAATCCTTCTGAGTGAAAATGTACTTTAGACTTTTGTGGTCCGAAAATACCATAAAGTTTTCTCCATAAAGATAATGCCTCCAAAGCTTTAGCACAAAGCTGCTAATTCCGGATCATGAGTTGGGTAGTTATTTTCATGATTCTTTAACCGTCGAGAAGCATAAGCTACTACTCTCCTTTTCGCATAATAACTACACCCAAACCACTCCTTGAAGCATCACAATAAACATCATAACCTAATCCTGGTTGGGGTAACCAAGATGGGTGTCGTAGTCAATCGCCACTTCAACTCCTCAAATGCTTTATCACACTCAGTAGTCCACTCAAACTTCACACCCTTTTTGGTCAAACGAGTAAGAGGGAATGCTATCTTCGAGAAATTCTCAACAAATCTTCAATAATAGCCAGACAAACCTAAGAAGCTGCGAATCTCAAAAACACTCTTTGGAGGTTGCCATTTTGTTACGGCCGGTATCTTCTCGGGATCAACATATATGCCATCCTTGGAAATAACATGTCAGAGAAATAAGACTTTCGTCATCCAAAATTCACACTTTCTCCTCTTTGCATACATCTTGTGCTATCTTAGAGTTTGTAAAACCATTGTCAGATGTTCTTCATGATCTTCCTTAGTCTTGGAATAAATGAGAATGTCGTCAATGAACACTACCACAAACTTATTCACAAAAGGTCGGAGAACTCGGTTTATCAGATACATGAATATTTCAGGTACATTTGTTAACCCAAACGGCATCACGAGAAATTCATAATGACCGTAATAAGTTCCAAATGAGGTCATATGAATGCCTTCCTCTTTGACCCGCATCTGATGGTACCCAGATCGAAGATCAATCTTTGTTAAGTAAAACGCTCCCTTCAATTGGTCAAAAAGGTCATCAATTCTCGGCAAAGGATACTTATTCTTTATTGTAATTTGGTTCAGTCGTCGATTGTCAATACACATCCTCATTGATCCATCCTTTTTGAGCACAAAAAGAACAGGATCTCTCCACGGTGAGGTACTTGGTCGAATAAATCCCATTTATTCCAACTCATCAAGTTGTTTCCGTAACTCCTTCATCTCTTTGGGTGCCATATGGTATGGGTGCATCGATATTGGCATACTTCCCGGTTTCACTTCAATCTCAAAGTCAATCTCTCTCTTTGGTGGTAATCCAGGCAATGCCTCTGGAAAGACATCCGGAAAATCTCTAACTATCGGTAACTCTTCATCTACCACCTTGGTATCCTCTTCTTCACTCAAATTAGCAAGATAAGCTATGTGTTATTCGGTTTCATCCTCCTTTTCATCCGGGTAAGGATGGATTTATAACTTTCCACCTTTCTCCTTGAACAGACACTCGACTTCCATCCGATGAGTGGAAAGATACCTTCTTCTCAAAACATTCCAGTATATCTTGTTTTTCGACAACCAGTTCATATCAATAATAACATCATAATCTTGGATCCTCATCGGTATCAAGTCTATTTTCACTGTATGGTCACCAAAAGTTATTTCACAACCCTTGCAAAATTTACTAAGGGAAACTAAATTTCCTAGTGGTGAAGAGACATTCAAAGTAAACCCCATGGGTACTGGTTTCAAACCAAGATAAGCAGCTAAATGCAAGGATATGAACGAATGAGTCGCACCAGAATCAAAAAAAACTTTAGCACGAGAACTAAAGATCAGGAAGTTACCCTCAATTGCGGTATTTTATGTCCTCTTCTCAACAGTAGCAATGTGGTTCAGTTGCCCCGAAATATTTGGCTGACGTCTTGGCTGGAATGGTGGTGCATTATTTCGCGGCTGGTACGGATGTCGTGCTTGGAAATTTGGCCTTGGGGAATTTTGAAACTTATTATGAGTTGGAGGCCTAGGTAGTGCAGGTAGAGGACACTCCCTCACAAAATGATCTTCCTTCCCACAACGATAACACCCCGAGATTGCATTCAGTTGTCCATGTGGCTTCGATTTAGGACAATCCCTAACGAAGTGACCCACAACTCCACAATGAAAGCAAGGTTTTGGTGCAACTACCTTCCCAGGGTTATCCGTACACGGACACTTCCGATGAGTCGATGAATCCGTCTTCTGGTTTCTCTTGGGATCTCTCGGCTCCCTTTCCTTATGGTTCTTGATCTAGTCCGCTTCTATAGCTAATGCAGTATCAAGGACATCCTCATAAGTAGTAAGGCAACATGGTACCAATCTAGCACGGATGGAAGGTTTCAGTGCATCCTGAAGTTTTTTTGCTCTTCGTAACGACGTATTGACCAAGTTATCCCCAAAACGTTCCAATTCAACGAACCTCTTGTCTAGTTGAGAAACCGTCATGTCTCCCTGAGATAAGGTTGCAAATTCAGCACACATCTGGACTTTGACCATCTCAGGAAAATACTTGTCAAAAAACAGCATTTCAAACTCTGCCTAAACGGTAACATTTCGGACTCGTTTTATCGAATCCCACCAAAAATCAGCAGCTCCAGTGAAAAGGTACGTAGCAAAACGGATCTTGTCATTCTCTTCCACTCTCAAGGATAAAAACTCCTTTTGTATCCCCATTAACCACATTTCAGCCTCAAGAGGTTCTTCAGTCCCCTTAAATTCCTTTCTTCCAACCACCTTCAAGAATTTTTCTAAGTCCACTCTACCCTGGCGTTGGGTTTCAACAACCTGTACCAGTGTTCCCAATGTCCAAACAACTCGGTCAAGGGTAGCTTCCATGCATTCCCTTATGTCCTCTCCTACTTATCCATTTGGTTGAGGACCAGTGGTATTACGACGAGGTAATCGTCTAAATAGAGAGAAACGCGCACTAATGTTAATATCTAATTCGAAACCCTACATTAACTAATACACGCAACATTTTATTTTATAAGGCTTTTAGTTATTTACCCCAACCCCAAAGTAAATTAAATATCAAAAAGAAACACTTGATGAAAACTAAATAAATTTATTTTTCTAAATAAAAATAATAAATAAAAAAACATAACACACTTTTCAAAAGAGAAATCGTTTTGAATCAAAATTCGTAAAAATAAATAAACCAGAGTGCTATTTTTTTTTATTTTTTTTTTTGAAAACTAAACCTTCAAAACTAGTAAGTTCACACGTACGTTCCAAGTAAATCGGAACCATGCTCTGATACCAAACTGTCATGTCCGTCAAAAATTTGGGCTTCTATTGAGCCGGATTTGACCCAATGGATCACTTCCAACCCAACTAGCAAGAACGAATCCTTGAGGCATGACTATCGAACAAGCTTCATTTTTTTTTTTTTTTAAAGAATGCTAATAAAACAAAGTACAACTACAAAATGAATTAAGACGATATTATTAAATGTCTTTTCCAACTCAAATTCCAAGTAAAGAGTTCTCAAATAATAATAATCACTAATGATGTTCTAAAATTTATAAAATAAGAACAACAATTTAAAAAGTATTTAACTAGAAATGTCTCTTATTAAAAAAATACTTGGAAACTCCAAAGTAATAAAAAAGAAAATCAATAAAAGTACCCATTATCCCATGATATCATATAGTGGTGTCTTGCGAGAATACTAACATCTGAGAACTATGATGTAAGCTTCCGAGTCCGCTTACTGTGCTAACTGCTCCTCAAACTCTGTTGGGAGAGAAAAAGGAATTTGGGGTGAGCAAACCACAGCCCAGTAGGAAATTCAAAAAAATAATATAGTGCAACGAAAATTAAACCATGCAGCCGATAAAAATAAATAAAATCCACGTAAGTCAAAATCCTCTGAAATTACTTACTCATTTTACTCACATAAACCAACCTATAATTGTAGGTCCTAATCTAGTGTCAGAGTTATTCCGGTTACAAACCATATTGTTCCCCGAACAATCTTCCCAGGGTTGCCATCAATGATGGGATGCCATAAAGGCCTGACATACAGCAGCAGCAGCAAAATATCCAAAATCTATTTCTCACTTGTACACTCAGTTCCGTACAAAAATTCAAACACGCCCATAAACCGATAAAATTTAACTAATGCATTTATATATAATAATTTAATAATTGCAGTAATAATAGAAATGTTTTTATCTCGGACGTCAGAAATCATTGCCAGAACATTTACCGCGTCGCAAAATCCAACAGACAGTTTACGGCTAAAAGAAAATCTCAAACAATAACAATCATCAATTTACTGTATTTAAATTGGAAATGAACAGAAAACGAGAAGAGATTTTTGACTCAGTGGAAAGTAAATGATATCATATGTTTAAACTGCTATGCAGACTGATTAAAAAAACATGTGGTGAATGGAGCCATTTGACCACTTAACTGATATAATAAAAGAAAATGAAAAAGTGGTTTGGATGTACAGTAAACAAATCAGATACCACATGGGGATGCATATCCCTTAATAAACTATTATTAAAATACCTCATTTTGTGGTCTAACTACTCCCAGTTTCAAAAAGAATGGAGATGTCAAAATAATTGAGTAGTTTAGATTAGATGGTAAAAACAGGGGCTAGAAGACAAAACGAAATTTCTCCTCTTTTCTTTTTTTAATATTTATTTTTATTAATAATGACATTTAGATTTAAAAAGAGAAACAAAATTTATGTAGGTATAGAACAGGGATGCACAGTCATGTAGAAATTTTAAATATTTTTCTCTTCCAAACGGGTTGATAAAGTGAGTACTGATTTGATTGACTAGAAAACAAAAGTACCGACAAGGTTAACCAAAGTAAGCAAACTTGATTAAAAAAAAAGTAAGCAGATGTTAAGAGATAATAACTGCCGAAATAGGGAGAAACATCCTAGGAAACTCAGTACAAAAATTAGATACCAACAAGGATGCATAAAAAAAAAAACATATATCATATATCATATAAAAATAAACAGATCGAATCGATAAAATAAATCATGCCAAATAGTTTAGGTTTTACTTATTACGAGAAACCCCTACCTCTTACGCATCCGAAATTCTTGTCAATCCAAGCCAATCAAGTAATCCAATCAGGTACAATAATAAATCAGATTCCCTTTTTTTTCTAGTAAAGTAGTAGATGGAAAAAGAGGAAGAAAGAGAAGGTTTCTTTTTCTTTTCTAGGGTTTTAGGAAAAAGACAAAACAATATATATATATTACTAACCCTAAAGTAAATGCAAAAAAAAAAGAGAAAGACTTATTCCTTTTCCCATACGTATTACTAGCCACCAAAAAATCATGTGCTCTACTAGGTAGCGACCCTATCATTCCATGGGCTAACTATTTCTTTTAGCCACCCACTAATTTGAGCTATTTGAACCCCAAAACAATCACAATAAAATACTAAATAAACTTGGATTTGTACATCACATATATGCAAATCGCTATGTCAACTCTAATGAGTTGAAAACGGGCTTTAAGCCCGGATTCAAAAATAGCATACGTTATACTATAAATCTCTAAAAAAAGAATTTCTCCGGAAATTCGAGGCGTAGCTAAGTTTAATAATTACCTCTCAGTAATTCCGGATATTTGTCTCGTATCTCAGACTCCAGCTCCCAAGTTGACTATTCGGAACCATGATGTTTCCAGAGCACCTTCACGGTTTTGATGGTTTTCCTCCGAAAGATTTGTTCCTTTGAGTCGATTACGCGCAATGGTTTCTCTTCATAAGAAACATTGTCGTTCAGTTGCAAGTCTCTCCATTCGATGACATGGGACGGATCATCATTGCATTTACGAAGCATGGATACATGAAACACATTGTGTATGTCTGCAAATTGTGTTGGTAGAGCTAGTCGATATGCTACTTCTCCAATCCGTTGAAGAATTTCAAATGGCCCAATATAGCGTTTACTTTTCTTCCCAAACCGTTTAATGCCTGGTCTAGGACTAACTCTTAGAAACACATTATCCCCAACCCGGAACTCCAATGGTCTCCTTCTTACATCTGCATAACTTTTTTGACAACTTATGCCGTTCTCAGTTGGTCTTGGATGATCCTTATCTTCTTTGTTGTCTCTTGAACCATCTGGGGCCCTATGACACTTCTTTTGCTAACCTTAGCCCAACATAATGGTGTTCGACACGGTATTCCGTAAAACGCCTCATAAGGTGCCATACCTATACTGGACTGATAACTGTTGTTGTATGCAAACTCAACAAGGGGTAAATGATCGCTCCAATTACCTTTGAAGTCGATCGCACATGCTCTTAACATATCCTCCAAAATCTGAATCGTTCGTTCGGACTGACCATCGGTCTGAGGGTGGTAAGCGGTACTCATATCCAATCCTGTTCCCATCAACTGGTGAAAACTCCCCCAAAACTTGGATGTAAAAAGAGGATCTCGGTCAGAAACGATCGATAGTGGAACTCCATGCAACCTAACTATCTCCTTGATGTACAAATTACATAAAATAGGTACAGTATCTGCCTGCTTCACCGGAAGAAAATGGGCCAACTTGGTGAGACGATCTATGATCACCCATATGCCATCCTTCCCATGTTAGGTCTTAGGTAATCCTCTAACGAAATCCATAGCAATGAAATCCCATTTCCACTCCGCTATTGGTAAAGGTCGAAGAGGTCCTGCTGGTCGCTAGTGTTCATCCTTCACTTGATAACAAGTAAGGTACCTAGAGACGAACAATGTAACATCCCTTTTCAAACCTTTCCACCAGAACTGGCGCTTCAAGTCTTGATACATCTTTGTGCTTCCCGGATGTACTGTCAATACAGACTTAAGAGCCATCGTCAAAAAATCCTTTCGCAATTCCTCAACATCTGGTACACACAACCGTCCTTTATAGCGTATAGCCCCATTGACTCCCAGTGTCCAACCTTCCTGTTGATCCATAGTACCCATCTTTCCTTTGATTTCTTGCAAACCGTCGTCTAACGTCTGCGCCTGAATGACTTTCTCCACAATCTCAGTCTTGCAACAACATGCGCTAGGTATGCCCTTTCATCGTTCCACTCAACAACAAAGTCATATTTTTCCACAACCTTGACCATTCTCAATAAAGCTATGGATCCAGATTCCTTTCTACTGAGTGCATCCGCTACAACATTCGCTTTCCCAGGATGGTACTCCAACTTAAAATCATAGTCCGTAAGAAGATCGAGCCATCTTCTATGTCTCAAGTTCAAATCCTTCTGAGTGAAAATGTACTTTAGACTTTTGTGGTCCGAAAATACCATAAAGTTTTCTCCATAAAGATAATGCCTCCAAAGCTTTAGCACAAAGCTGCTAATTCCAGATCATGAGTTGGGTAGTTATTTTCATGATTCTTTAACTGTCGAGAAGCATAAGCTACTACTCTCCCTTTCTGCATAATAACTACACCCAAACCACTCCTTGAAGCATCACAATAAACATCATAACCTAATCCTGGTTCTGGGGTAACCAAGATGGGTGTCGTAGTCAATCGCCACTTCAACTCCTCAAATGCTTTATCACACTCAGTAGTCCACTCAAACTTCACACCCTTTTTGGTCAAACGAGTAAGAGGGAATGCTATCTTCGAGAAATTCTCAACAAATCTTCAATAATAGCCAGCCAAACCTAAGAAGATGTGAATCTCAAAAACACTCTTTGGAGGTTGCCATTTTGTTACGGCCGATATCTTCTCGGGATCAACAGATATGCCATCCATGGAAATAACATGTCCAAGAAATAAGACTTTCGTCATCCAAAATTCACACTTGCTCTTCTTTGCATACAACTTGTGCTCTCTTAGAGTTTGTAAAACCATTGTCAGATGTTCTTCATGATCTTCCTTAGTTTTGGAATAAATGAGAATGTCGTCAATGAACACTACCACAAACTTATTCACAAAAGGTCGGAGAACTCGGTTTATCAGATCCATGAATACTGCAGGTGCATTTGTTAACCCAAACGGCATCACGATAAATTCATAATGACCGTAATAAGTTCCAAATGCGGTCATACGAATGCCTTCCTCTTTGACCCGCATCTGATGGTACCCAGATCGAAGATCAATCTTTGTTAAGTAAAACGCTCCCTTCAATTGGTCAAAAAGGTCATCAATTCTCGGCAAAGGATACTTATTCTTTATTGTAATTTGGTTCAGTCGTCGATTGTCAATACACATCCTCATTGATCCATCCTTTTTGAGCACAAAAAGAACAGGATCTCTCCACGGTGAGGTACTTGGTCGAATAAATCCCATTTATTCCAACTCATCAAGTTGTTTCCGTAACTCCTTCATCTCTTTGGGTGCCATACGGTATGGGTGCATCGATATTGGCATACTTCCTAGTTGCTCTTCAATATCAAAGTCAATCTCTCTCTTTGGTGGTAATCCAGGCAATGCCTCTGGAAAGACATCCGGAAAATCTCTAACTATCGGTAACTCTTCATCTACCACTTTGGTATCCTCTTCTTCACTCAAATTAGCATGATAAGCTATGTGTTATTCGGTTTTATCCCTCCTTTTCATCCCCGGTAAGGATGGATTTATAAATTTCCACCTTTCTCCTTGAACAGACACTCGAATTCCATCCGATGATTGGAAAGATACCTTCTTCTCAAAACATTCCAGTATAGCTTGTTTTTCGACAACCAGTTCATATCAATAATAACATCATAATCTTGGATCCTCATCGGTATCAAGTCTATTTTCACTGTATGGTCACCAAAAGTTATTTCACAACCCTTGCAAAATTTACTAAGGGAAACTATGTTTCCTAGTGGTGAAGAGACATTCAAAGTAAACCCCATGGGTACTGGTTTCAAACCAAGATAAGCAGCTAAATGCAAGGATATGAATG
This sequence comes from Papaver bracteatum, assembly GCA_023529315.1. Taxonomy (NCBI): domain Eukaryota; kingdom Viridiplantae; phylum Streptophyta; class Magnoliopsida; order Ranunculales; family Papaveraceae; genus Papaver; species Papaver bracteatum. The sequence goes on from JAJJWX010000145.1 coordinate 1,601,395, forward strand.
AATGAGTCGCACCAGAATCAAACAAAACTTTAGCACGAGAACTAAAGATCAGGAAGTTACCCTCAACTACGGTATTTTATGTCCTCTTCTCAACAATAGAAATGTGGTTCAGTTGCCCCGAAACATTTGGCTGACGTCTTGGCTGGAATGGTGGTGCATTGTTTCGCGGCTGGTACGGATGTCATGCTTGGAAATTTTGGCCTTAGGGCATTTTGAAACTGATTATGAGTTGGAGGCCTAGGTAGTGCAGGTAAAGGACACTCCCTCACAAAATGATCTTCCTTCCCACAACGATAACACCCCGAGATTGCATTCAGTTGTCCATGTGGCTTCGATTTAGGACAATCCCTAAAGAAGTGACCCACAAATCCACAATGAAAGCAAGGTTTTGGTGCAACTACCTTCCCAGGGTTATCCGTACACGGACGCTTCCGATGAGTCGATGAATCCGTCTTCTGGTTTCTCTTGGGATCTCTCGGCTCCCTTTCCTTATGGTTCTTGATCTAGTCCGATTCTATAGATAATGCAGTATCAAGTACATCCTCATAAGTAGTAAGGCGACATGGTACCAATCTAGCACGGATGGAAGGTTTCAGTGCATCCTGAAGTTTTTTTTCTCTTTGTAACGACGTATTGACCAAGTTATCCCCAAAACGTTCCAATTCAACGAACCTCTTGTCTAGTTGAGAAACTGTCATGTCTTCCTGAGATAAGGTTGCAAATTCAGCACACATCTGGACTTTGACCGTCTCAGGAAAATACTTGTCAAAAAACAGCGTTTCAAACTCTGCCTAAATGGTAACATTTCGGACTCGTTTTATCGAATCCCACCAAAAATCAGCAGCTCCAGTGAAAAGGTACGTAGCAAAACGGATCTTGTCATTCTCTTCCACTCTCAAGGCTAAAAACTCCTTTCGTATCCCCATTAACCACCTTTCAGCCTCAAGAGGTTCTTCAGTCCCCTTAAATTCCTTTCTTCCAACCACCTTCAAGAATTTTTCTAAGTCCACTCTACCCTGGCGTTGGGTTTCAACAACCTGTACCAGTGTTCCCAATGTCCCAACAACTCGGTCAAGGGTAGCTTCCATGCATTCCCTTATGTCCTCTCCTCCTTCTCCATTTGGTTGAGGACCAGTGGTATTACGACGAGGCGGCATCGTCTAAATAGAGAGAAACGCGCACTAATGTTAATATCTAATTCGAAACCCTATATTAACTAATACACGCAACATTTTATTTTATAAGGCTTTTAGTTATTTACCCCAACCCCAAAGTAAATTAAATATCAAAAAGAAACACTTGATGAAAACTAAATAAATTTATTTTTCTAAATAAAAATAATAAAAAAAAAACATAACACACTTTTCAAAAAAGAAATCGTTTTGAATCAAAATTCGTAAAAATAAATAAATCAGAGTGCAAATTTTTTTATTTTTTTGAAAACTAAACCTTCAAAACTAGTAAGTCCACACGTACGTTCCAAGTAAATCGGAACCATGCTCTGATACCAAACTGTCATGTCCATCAAAAATTTGGGCTTTTATTGAGCCGGATTTGACCCAATGGATCACTTCCAACCCAACTAGCAAGAACAAATCCTTGAGGCATGACTATCGAACAAGCTTCATTTTTTTTTTAAAAGAATGCAAATAAAACAAAGTACAACTACAAAATGAATTAAGACGATATTATTAAATGTCTTTTCCAACTCAAATTCCAAGTAAAGAGTTCTCAAATAATAATAATCACTAATGATGTTCTAAAATTTATAAAATAAGAACAACAATTTAAAAATTATTTAACTAGAAATGTCTCTTATTAAAAAAAATACTTGGAAACTCCAAAGTAATAAAAATGAAAATCAATAAAAGTACCCATTATCCCATGATATCATATAGTGATGTCTTGCGAGAATACTAACATCTGAGTACTATGCAGTAAGCTTCCGAGTCCGATTACTGTGCTAACTGCTCCTCAAACTCTGTTGGGAGAGAAAAAGGAATTTGGGGTGAGCAAACCACATCCCAATAGGAAATTCAAAAAAATAATATAGTGCAACGAAAATTAAACCATGCAGCCGATAAAAATAAATAAAATCCACGTAAGTCAAAATCCTCTGAAATTACTTACTCATTTTACTCACATAAACCAACCTATAATTGTAGGTCCTAATCTAGTGTCAGAGTTATTCCGGTTACAAACCATATTGTTCCCCGAACAATCTTCCCAGGGTTGCCATCAATGATGGGATGCCATAAAGGCCTGACATACAGCAGCAGCAGCAAAATATCCAAAATCTATTTCTCACTTGTACACTCAGTTCCGTACAAAAAATTCAAACACGCCCATAAACCGATAAAATTTAACTAATGCATTTATATATAATAATTTAATAATTGCAGTAATAATAGAAATGTTTTTATCTCGGACGTCAGAAATCATTGCCAGAACATTTACCGCGTCGCAAAATCCAACAGACAGTTTACGGCTAAAAGAAAATCTCAAACAATAACAATCATCAATTTACTGTATTTAAATTGGAAATGAACAGAAAACGAGAAGAGATTTTTGACTCAGTGGAAAGTAAATGATATCATATGTTTAAACTGCTATGCAGACTGATTAAAAAAACATGTGGTGAATGGAGCCATTTGACCACTTAACTGATATAATAAAAGAAAATGAAAAAGTGGTTTGGATGTACAGTAAACAAATCAGATACCACATGGGGATGCATATCCCTTAATAAACTATTATTAAAATACCTCATTTTGTGGTCTAACTACTCCCAGTTTCAAAAAGAATGGAGATGTCAAAATAATTGAGTAGTTTAGATTAGATGGTAAAAACAGGGGCTAGAAGACAAAACGAAATTTCTCCTCTTTTCTTTTTTTAATATTTATTTTTATTAATAATGACATTTAGATTTAAAAAGAGAAATAAAATTTATGTAGGTATAGAATAGGGATGCACAGTCATGTAGAAATTTTAAATATTTTTCTCTTCCAAACGGGTTGATAAAGTGAGTACTGATTTGAATGACTAGAAAACAAAAGTACCGACAAGGTTAACCAAAGTAAGCAAACTTGATTTAAAAACGTAAGCAGATGTTAAGAGATAATAACTGCCGAAATAGGGAGAAACATCCTAGGAAACTCAGTACAAAAATTAGATACCAACAAGGATGCATAAAAAAAAACATATATCATATATCATATAAAAATAAACAGATCAGAACTGATAAAATAAATCATGCCAAATAGTTTAGTTTTTACTTATTACGAGAAACCCCTACCTCTTACGCATCTGAAATTCTTGTCAATCCAAGCCAATCAGTAATCCAATCAGGTACAATAATAAATCAGATTCCCTTTTTTTTTTCTAGTAAAGTAGTAGATGGAAAAAGAGGAAGAAAGAGAAGGTTTCTTTTTCTTTTCTAGGGTTTTAGGAAAAAGACAAAACAATATATATATTACTAACCCTAAAGTAAATGCAAAAAAAAGAGAAAGACTTATTCCTTTTCCCATACGTATTACTAGCCACAAAAAAATCATGTGCTCTACTAGGTAGCGACCCTATCATTCCATGGGCTAACTATTTCTTTTAGCCACCCACTAATTTGAGCTATATGCACCCCAAAACAATCACAATAAAATACTAAATAAACTTGGATTTGTACATCACATATATACAAATCGCTATGTCAACTATAATGAGTTGAAAACGGGCTTTAAGCCCGGATTCAAAAATAGCAGACGTTATAGGTTGGTTCCTGTTTGGTTTTTGATGGAAGCCGTGGAGTTGTTTGAGGACTGAATCAGGAGTTAGTGTTTCATAAGAAAATACTCAAAAGATGTTTAGAATATGGAATTAATGTTCAAGAAGTGTGATTATATATGGGTATGGATTGGTTGAGTGGAGTTACAGTTGGAATTAAGTTGTTATTCGGTGGATTGATGGATCAGTGAATTAGGGTCTCGATGTTGAGAATTAGGAATTGAATTAAGATTAATTGAGAACTGTTGGTGATGATGGGAGTGTTTTGGTGTTGGATGAACTAATTTGGTGGGATGTTGTAGCCTTGAGAATAATTGCAGAATCCAGTTAAGCAAGAACATGGATTGAATTATATTTACTGGAATGGATTCATCTTGAGGTAACTGTTCTTCTCAGTGAATTTAGTAAAGTTATTTGAATTCTGTTTTGAAGTTCTATGCTTATTATCTGAACTCAAAGTTGAGTTAGTTTGATGGATAATTGGCTTGTAGATGAAAGAATTGTATGAGATGATGTTGGTCTTTGGTATTTGAAGAACATTGCTTGAGATCTGTTCTTGAGGAATTTGGAGTTGGGTATTGTGCTTTCAAGAATTTGTATTTCAGATGATGATGAGGTGTGTTGGTTAATTGTTAGAGCTAAACTGTTGGTGGTTGGTGATGTCTGTGTTAAGCTAAGACTGAAATATGGAGGTTTGCAAAGTCAGTAATGTTGCAGGGAGTGGCAGTGTTTGAAATTGAGTTGTGATATTCTGAATTGTGGTAATAGTGGTATTATATTGAGATGGTGTTATGAAATTTTGAGGAAGTTGCTGTTAAATTTACAAGACTGGAATGTGTATTGAACTGCAGGAGGTAATTGATGTACATTGTTGTTTGTTGTTGCAGTTGAAGTGCAAACAAGAAGTTAGTAATGTTATAGTTATTGGAACCTGAGTGTACTTGGGAGATGTTTGAGAAGAAGTTGATTGTAGTGCTGATAGCAGTGGCCTCAGTGAAAGCTTGCAACTGCATTTGCAGGTAAAGCTAGGTTTGTAGTTGAAGTTATTCATGAAGTTTAATTGAAATGTATATGTTTTTGTTATAATGAGGATTGTTGCTTTAATTTGGTTGAAGTTGAAATGATAAGACGAAGGTTATGTGGTAGGAATTGAGGCTGTAATAGCTTAAGTCTTATGCTATTAGTCATCCCAGTCAGTGTCTGACTGAGTATGTGAACCTGACTCACCTGAATCAGTCTTGTAGACTGAGTTAACTCACTGAGTTTTCTTATCTTGACCTGAGTTGAATCGTTGACCGATTCAGGTTTGACTTATTTGACCATTGACCCCGGACCTTGACTTGACCCTTGGACGTTGACTGTTAGTTGACCTTTGACCGTTTAGTTCGACCGTTAGTGACTGTTAGTTGACTTTGGTGGACTTGGGCTTAGGGCAGTTTTCTTAATTAGATGTTTTGGACCTCTTGTGGTCCGAATTAGCATTTGGTTCCTTCTACAAAGTTGTAGATATTCGTAAGACATGTCTAATGGACTATAGAATCAACCTAATTGGTTAGTAAACGCTTAGTTATGTTAAATATGGTGAATGAGATATCATAATGGGCTTAGAACCATTAGATAGAATTGTATAATTCTTGTGTGAGCCATCTTGCCTAGATTCTCAGAGTTTTTGTATGATTAACAATTAGTCTATATTAACAACGATCGATTCAAAGGATGAACCAGTGGATCGTGGATCTCAAGGTAGGCGTGGATTGTCATCAAAAAATGTGGGAATCAATAACGAACTCTCTTGTATTCATTATTGTTTTACAAATCAATCTTTTTGTCGTGAAATTCATGCATATCTTTGTGTGCTTGGTGTGGTATGAGATGTGTGTCGATACAACATCAGTATTATATGGCTAGGGTGATACACCGCAATATTATTATGGCTAGGGCGATACACCGCAATATTATTCTTCTTTTATATATATATCCAGTATTATATGGCTAGGGCGATACACCGCAGTATTACCTATACGGTGTGGAATTGACATCAATATTACTCTTCCCTTATGTGCGGCAACAAACATCTCATACATGGATGTTTACTGTTATTTATGAATGTCTATGAAGAATTTTTTACATTATGTTTTATTGTATTTCCTTGTATTACCGACTTTCGATAAAACCTGCATTGTCTTCGAATCATATTAATGATTACTTGAAAGCTAGTTGTTATTTCTACTGGGCACCCCTTTTAGGGATGATCTGCTCACCCATTCCCACTTTCAGTTTCAGAGACAGATCAAGATGTGCATGTGACGATGAAAGCTTCGAAGAATTATTTACGTTAATTAGCTTCCGCTATATTTATTATGTGTTTGTATTCCATTTTTAAATCAACCCACTATTGAGTATGTATCATTTGAGAGGAGTTCTTGTATATGTATTTTAGAGCGGGGCTAATTTTAGGTTAAGTATTATAGCAAATTTATTAATTGAATGCTTAAGTATATGATTTAGATTCTTAGTGCCTCTTTATTTAGTTAATCTATTGGATTAGTCATCTGCTAGCTTTAGGGGCGCTACATTGCTTTTGTAGATGGACCCCCATAAACTAGTAGGTTCCTTTAGTAACCTACAGATATCTTTGGAAATCATAGCTGCATTAAACTCTCTTAGGTTCAAAAATCCCATTCCTCCCATACTCTTTGGTTTACAGACTCCGATCCAAGCCTTTAAGTACACTCCTTTCTTGCCATACTCATTTTTTCCCCAGAAAAAGTCCTGATGCAATTTATCGAAGTTCTCAGTCACTGCAACTGGCACTCGAAATCAATTCATCTGTTACATCGATATGGTGGACGAGGCTATTTGTATCATGATGTCTTTTCCTGCACAAGATAGGTTTTTTCCTTTCCACTCATGTAAATTGCCCCCAACTCTGTCTAGAATGAACTAACACGACTTAATTTTGGACGTGTGCGTAAACAAGGGTGAACCCAAGTACTTGTCATTAAGGGATATTCTATTCACACCCAAAATGTTTATAACATCATTCATAGTGTTCTGGTGTGATTTTCGACTGAAAAAAAACTCTTGACTTTTCCATGTTAATGAGTTGGCCAGAAGCCATGCTAAACTCGTTCAGCACCTTCAAGATATTCTCACTCTCATCCTTACTAGATTTATTGAAGATCAGCAGATCGTCAGCAAATAAAAGGTGCGATATTGTCGGGGCATTTAGGCCCACCTTAATCTCATGAATGAGGTCTAACTCTTCAGCTTTGGAGATGGCTCTAGACAGCATCACCATGCATATGATAAAGAGGTGGGGAGATAGCGGATCTCCCTTTCTCAGCCCAATAGAAGGGTTGAATTGCTCACAGGGCACCCCATTCAAAAGAACAGAAGCTGACACAGTACTGATGCATTGGTGCACCAGCTTACACCACTGGCTACTAAAACCTAATTTATCTAGAATCTTGCCCGGAAAACTCCACTCCACTCTATTGAATGCCTTCGACATATCTATCTTAAAACCCATAAAGAATTCACTCTCTGGGATCTCATTGTATGTATCATTTCATGTGCTATAAAAACATTGTCTGAGATCTGTCTACCTTGAATGAATGCTGCTTGGTAGGGAGAGATTATACTTGGGAGAAGTTTTTTCAGTCTATTTTCTAGGATTTTTGACATGATTTGTAGATGATATTGCTTAGCTAGGCTAACGGGTCTATAATCACTCGCTGCTTGGGGGTACTCTATCTTAGGTATAAGGGTGATGAAAGTGGTGTTAATTTCTATAAGTATGAACCCTGAATTAAAGAAGATCTCCACTATGCTAACCAATTCCATCTGCACCACATCCCAATTCATCTGAAAAAATAACGGAGTGAAACCATCTGGTCCTGATGCTTTATCAGGCTCCATAGAGAAAACTACACTCTTAATTTCCTCCAAGGTAGGTGTCTCTAATAGCATCTGACTGTCTTCCTCCGTTATGATTGGTTGTATGTCATCAAGATAATTGCTGTCAGTATCCATGCTAGATGTAGTTGCTACATCTTTGAAATGGCCCATGATGATCTCATCCACCTTCTCAGTCCCTTCCATCCACTTACCAGTTCTATCCATAATTGACTCTATCATATTCCTCCTGTATCTGTTAACAACTTTTCTATGAAAATAAGCTGTATTTCTATCCCCTAGTTTAACCTCTTGCTCACATCTTTTATCCTTCCAGAAACTTTTTACTACCCTATACCAGTGATCCACATCTTTTTCACAATCTCTAATCACCTTGCTCCTATTTCTAAGATTAATGTTCGAGCTAGCTTGCTTTTTTCCTTTATCAGATTCCTATTTATGTCACCGAAGATATTCTTGTTCCACCTGTATATTGCTTGTTTAGTACTCTTAAGCTTATGAATTAGTCTATGAGATTTACTGCCATTGGCATTCTTCTGCCAAATGTCTTTAATCAACTTCTTGCAATCAGGCTCATTGAGCCAAGTTCCCATCACCCTGAAAGGCCTATTATCCCCTTTGAGTAGTTGTTTTGATTTTTAAATGATTATAATATGGTCTGACCCCATCAGATGAGTGACCACTGCATCACTGTTGTTCTCACACCAACTCCCATTTTCCATTACTCTATCCAGTCTAGCTTCCGTTAGAGCTTCATCATTCCTTTTATTGCTCCATGTATACGGGTATCCCACAAAACCAAAATTATTCAGGTCAGCCATCTCGAGGAAGTAATTGATCTTATATGCCTCAGTCTTGTTGAAGTTTCCCACTCCTATTTTGTCTTGCTCTATCAAAGTAAGGTTTAATTCCCCTACAAACAACCATTCTTGGTTCATGTTCCCAGCCATTTCTTCCATATAATTCCAGAACTTGTACTTTTCATTCCATTCCGACGGTCCATACACACAACGTGCTTTCCACCCCAGTTACTATATTTCTGATATGGCAGTTGATTAGACTTTTGGAGAAAGCTCATACTCTAAGGTTTGTCCCTATTTTCCATGCCACCACAAGTCCTCCTGCCTCCACAATTGGTTATATCATGAAACAGTTTTTATATCCTAACTTTGTGACTATGGGGTTCACTATAGTTCTGATGTTTTTTGTCTCACACAAAAATAGTATGTCCGGGTTTTTTTCTTTAATCATGTCATTGTGGTATTGTTAGGTAATTCCAGGAAATAACTCTAACATTTCCAGCATGGTGCATATAGTGATTGTTAAAAATATGGAACTTAAATGCTTCGATTAGACCAGTCCATCTACAATTTCCTATTAACACACAGTTTTCTCTATGTTGGCGCAAAGGAAGTGTGATGGGTTATGAAAATGATTTTTTTTTTTTTATTATTATTTCACAAACTTTGATAGTACAAGACCTTATTCACTCTTCTTGTCCTTTGCTCTATCAACTGATACCATGTTGAATTTTTGATATGTTTGATGATCATGGAGATATATGAGCATAGGTTTAGTGTTGCTCGTATAGAGCTCTTAGAACTCTAGAAGTGAAGGTGGAAGCAAGGAGAGTAGTTGAGTGAATTCGTCAGTTGATAGAGCAAAGGACAAGAAGAGTGAATAAGGTCTTGTACTATCAAAGTTTGTGAAATAATAATAAAAAAAAAATCATTTTCATAACCCATCACACTTCCTTTGCGCCAACAAATTTGGTATCAGAGCAAACCTATCCCGATAATCCTAAAACTCTACCCATGGAAAGTATTCAAGGTTTCAACTATGCCCAAAGTCTAATTCCAATTTTTGATGGTGAGAGTTTTGATTATTGGAGTCTACAAATGAAGACTCTTTTCATTTCACAAGACCTATGGGATCTTGTAGAAGATGGTTATAAGGTACCCGAGTCGGCAGCAATTCAATCGTCATGGACGGAGGCAGAGAAAAAAGAGTATAAGGATAATAAGAAGAAAGATGCTAAAGCATTACTGTTCATACAGCAGGGGGTAAGCAAAACTATTTTTCCTCGAATTTCGGTAGCGAAAACTTCGAAGGAAGCCTGGAATATTCTCAAAGTTGCATTCCAAGGTTCAGAAAAGGTAATCTCCATTAAACTACAAAATTTATGGCGAGATTTTGATAATTTACTCATGAAAGAAAATGAAACTATCCAGAACTTCTTTACAAGAGTTACTGGTATAGTGAATCAAATTAGTAGTTATGGAGATACCATTGAAAACAAAAGAATTGTAGAAAAAATTCTAAGAAGTTTACCTTTCAAATTCGATCATATTGTCGCTGCCATTGAGGAGTCCAAAAATTTATCGACTCTCTCCGTACACGAATTAATGGGTTCACTCGAGGCGCATGAAAAAAGGATAAATAGGTTCGCGGAGCAGCCGTTGGAGCAGGCGTTTCAATCAAAAATAAATTTCAAAGAAAAGAAAAATATAGAAGCCGAAAAAGAAAGCTCCAGAGGGGGATCATCATCAAACTCGCAATACGAGAAAGGATCATCATCAAATCAAGGATCCAGAAACTCCTACCGCGGACGTGGAAGAGGAAAAGGAGGTTATAAAAACAACAATCAAAGGTACGGGAAAAATTACTCCTCCAATTTTCGATGCAATGTTTGCAAAAAGTTTGGCCATCCAACTGAAAATTGCAGATATAAGTGCACCAAGTGTGATAAATTAAATCACATGGAAAAGGATTGTTGGTTTAAAAATAATGAAGCCAACTATTCCGAGAAAAAAGATTTTCAAAATCAAGTATTTTATTCCTGCCTCATCTCGCAACAAGATGCGCAAGGTATATGGTATGTTGATAGCGGATGCAGCAGCCATATGACAGGAAACAGAGAATACTTCGTAAAGTTGGAGGAGCAACATATTCCACCAGTCAAACTCGGAGATGGAAAGTATCAGAATGTTGAAGGAAGAGGAGTCATATCCGTACGAACAAGGTCAGGTAAAACTCGATACATATCTGATGTTCTTTATGTTCCTGGCCTAGCTCAAAATTTATTAAGTGTTGGACAACTTATAAGAAAAGGGTACTCACTACATTTCGAAGACGGAGAATGCACAATTTATGATAAAATTAATAAGCAATTGGTGGCAAAAGTAAAAATGACAGAAAATTTTGTCTTTCCCTTCTCTATGCCATCAATTGGAGATTGTGCAATGAGTACCAATCACATAGATGAATGCAAGTTATGGCATTTGAGATACGGGCATCTCAACTACAGATCCTTGAAAGTTCTAAAATCAAAGAACATGGTCATCGGTCTTCCTAATATCAGCGGTGGAGATAAAGTATGTGAAGGATGTATTTTTGGAAAGTTTCATAGACTTCCGTTCACAAGCACATCGTGGAGAGCAAGAAGGCCCCTCGAATTGGTGCACGCAGATATATGCGGTCCGACAAGAACAACTTCACTCAATAACAGAAGATATTTTCTCTTATTCGTGGATGATTATACCAGGATGATGTGGGTGTATATTCTCGAGCAAAAGTCCGAGGCATTCACTAAATTCCTAGAGTTCAAGGCGTTGGCAGAGAAGCAAAGTGGTCATCAACTAAAGGTTTTCCGTACTGACCGTGGTGGAGAATTTACTTCAAATAAATTTATCAACTACTGCAAAGAAAATGGAATTAAGAAGGAGCTTATTGTTCGATACACTCCACAGCAAAACGGCGTCGCGGAAAGGAAAAATCGTACGATCATAGAAATGGCTCGCAGTATGCTAAAAGCAAGGAAGCTACCCAACAGTTACTGGGCTGAAGCAGTCAACACGGCGGTCTACATCCTTAATCGTTCGCCAACAAAAGCAGTTCTCAACAAAACTCCATATGAGGCTTGGCATAAAAAAAAAACCCGAGGTAACTTCTTTCAGAATTTTTGGTTGCGTAGCATACTCACATATTCCATCCCAACATAGAGAAAAGTTCGATGAAAAAGGAGAAAAGCTAATATTCATCGGATACAGCGAAGAATCTAAAGCATATAGACTTCTCAATCCAGATACAAAGGAGCTGGTAATTTCAAGAGATGTTATCTTTGATGAATTCAAATCATGGGATTGGAATGATGAAACAGACAACCACGAGTTGCCACTACTCATTGAAGACGAGCCAAATCAGCCACGTCAGGATGAAAGAACTCCACCAGCTAGCCCGAAATCTCCAAGTCCAACACAACAAAGTCCAAGTTCATCAAAAGTAATTTCCACACCTCCAAGTTCATCAGAAACAAGTCCCACACCTAGAAAGGTGCGTTCCCTAGTAGATATTTATAATACATCTAATTGTGCATTTATAGCACTAGAACCTCAAAAATATGAGGAAGCGGCAAAAGAAGAAAAATGGAGACATGCCATGGACGAAGAAATGCGAGTAATCGAGAAAAATAAGACATGGGAGCTTGTAAATCAGCCAATGGACAAAGAAATAATTGGTCTGAAGTGGGTCTACAAGACAAAATATAATGAAGATGGGTCGATTCAAAAGCACAAGGCAAGGCTAGTTGCAAAAGGATATTCTCAGCAACCAGGAATTGACTACACCGAAACATTTTCCCAGTCGCTCGCATGGAAACAATTCGGATGGTGTTAGCTTTGGCAGCTCAACTTAAAATGAAAGTCTACCAATTGGACGTAAAGTCGGCGTTCCTAAACGGAGAACTGGAAGAAGAGGTGTACGTTGAACAACCTCAAGGATATGTCCGAAAAGGAAAAGAAAAAATGGTTTATCGTCTCTGCAAAGCACTATATGGTCTCAAACAAGCACCGCGTGCATGGAACAACAAAATTGACAAATACTTCCGAGATAACGGATTTGAGAAAAGTCCAAGTGAGCCATCCCTCTACATAAGAAGACAAGGTATGGATTTCCTAATCGTCTGTCTCTATGTTGATGATTTAATTTATGCCAGCACAAAACAAGAGATGGTAGAAAAATTTAAGAAGGAGATGATGAAAGAATATGAGATGACCGACTTAGGACTTATGCGATATTTTCTTGGGATTCAAGTAAAGCAATCTCCAGCAGAAATATTCATTTCCCAAGAAAAATATGCAGAAGACATACTGAAAAAGTTCAACATGATGGATTGCAAACCAATTGCAACTCCAATGGGTGCCAGTGAGAAATTGATAAAAAATGATGGAGCAACTAAAGTGGATCCAACCTCATTCAGAAGTCTAGTCGGCTCACTGATCTACTTAACAAATACAAGGCCAGACATAGTCAATGCAACCAACATTGTTTCTCGGTTTATGAGCGAGCCAAGCAAGTTACACTACGCCGCTGCAAAGAGAATTCTTCGATATATCAAGGGAACAAAGGATTTTGGCATCAAGTATACAAGAGAAAAGGATAATGATTTAATTGGCTTCACAGATAGCGATTGGGCAAGTTCTATTGAAGATCGAAAAAGCACATCAGGCTATGTTTTCCGTATGGGAACAAAAGTTATCTCCTGGAGTTCTAAAAAGCAAAGTACGGTGGCACTATCATCAGCCGAAGCGGAATACATAGCAGCAACAAGTGCAGCATGTGAAGCAGTATGGTTGAGAAGAATTATGACCGACCTACAACAAAGGCAAAAGCAGCCGACAACTATCTACTGTGACAATATGTCTACAATTGCAATGACAAAAAATCCAGTCTTCCACAGAAGGACGAAGCACATAGAGCTACGACACCACTTCATCAGAGAGTTGGTCGAAAACAAAGAAATCGAGCTCCAATTTTGTCCGACACAAGAACAAAATGCGGACATTTTCACAAAAGCAGTCACGGTGGATAAATTCAATCATTTCAGAGAAAAGCTTAACATCACAAATTAAGAGGGGGTGTTAAAAATATAAAGTTAATTTGTGATGTTTAAGAGTGTATACGGGTTAAAGAAAGCCCAGAACCATGGATTCAATCGGCCCAAAAGTAGAGTACTTTGCTCTAGATTTTTCTTAGTTTTTAGGCACGTGATTGTCTAGAAAAATCAGTCTCTAGATTATTGTAGTAAAGTCGGTTGGTGCTAGAGACATAATGAATATGTCGGTCACTTTATGAAGTCACTAGACAATTCTAGTGAAGGCAATATGTCGGTCACCTAGGCCTATAAATAGGCAGTCGATGTCTTCCATTTGTAGTCAACAAAAAAACCCAAGTAAAGTGAGTTGTTAAGAGAGAAAAGTGAAGTTAATGGAAGTGAAAAGGAAAACAACAAACAACACACTCAAGTGAAGTGTTAGTAAAGTAAAAAAAGAAACGTTAGTGATAAGGTGTGAAAAAAAAAAAAAAAAAAAAAAAAAAAATCATTTTCATAACCCATCACACTTCCTTTGCGCCAACACTCTAACATTGCAGTACAGGGAGCACACTCTACTTATATATGATAAGTTGTTGAAGTGAAGATGTACCTGGTGTCCAAGACTGGAGAGCGTATCTGAGTTTGCCTGCATGGTGCCTTGTACCCCCTAGTTTCTTCCTCAAGTGCTGATCTATCATACTGGTCCAAGTGCTGACTGGTGACTGTAGAACTTTTTTTTCTTCTGTAAAGTCTTTTTTGGCTGTGTTTGGTTTGGCAGGTTGTCTAGGATTGTTGTTGTTCTTTCCTTGTTCCCCACTCCCCAATTGAAAGTCAGACCCATCATGGAGCATATGCAGTACTCCACCTTACTTAACACACATTGGCCTTTTGTAGCATTCAATCATTTCGTCATCTTTTCTTAAGATTAGATTCCTCTTTGCTAGAGGAGAAGCCATAATATTTGTTTCCTTTACATCTCTTGCTCTTTGTTTGATTGGGACGGATTTTTTCTGGTTTGATCAATGTACTTTGTTTGGGTTTTGAATTTGTGGTTTTATAGTTTCCTGACAGCTTGTTACATCCAGTTTCAAGCTATTTGTCACCTTGTTCAAAATATCACCTGTATTTGGACTTTGGGTATTGATGGGGTTTGTGTTGATCTTTTTTTTGTGTGTTGATTGTTGTTTTTCATCTATAACAATCCCTTTTTTGCACTGCATCTGGTTCCAATTTGCAAGTGCCATCAAACCCTTCTTAGATTTTTCCACATAGATTTCTTTTCCTTTAGAAATGCCTTCAAGTAACTTTACTCCTTGCACACCTACACGAAAACTCTACATTGAACTTGTCCTCTCATTTACATGTCCATAATACATCATTGTGTCTTTGATTTTTAAGCATTTATCCATGTTTTCCCCCCTTCCAGTATCATATTTTCCCCTCCTTCCTGTGGAGAAGAGTTCTGTTTTTCCTTCTCCACGAGTTCCAACGTCTCTTTACTCCTACTAGCTCCTTAACTCGGCCATACTCCACCATCTAATTTCTTCATGTATGATGGATTGAGCCATTGTCTGCTCCCTTCACATTGCAACTCCGGATGGTCCATAATGTGACATTTTGTGCATAGATTTGGAGGGAGGCAGTCATATTCAAAGTTGATAATTATCTTTTCACCCTCCTCATCAGCTGCCACCATCCTGAATTTAACCTTCTTTTTGACCTTCACCTTCACCTGGATCATAACATCCTTCTCTAGCAAATTGTTGCCCACTAGAATATCGTGTTTTTGGTATTCTCCGACATTGTTTACTACCTTCTTAAGCACCTCCTTTGAAGTATATGCTATTGGGACTTCTATAGCCTTTAACCAAAACAGTTCATGTTCTAAATATATGTTCCTATCTGTAGGTATTCCAAGAGTTGGAATCTCCTTTATTACCAACAGATCACCTTTGAAAAACCATGGTTTGAATTCTTTGAACTTATGATAATCAAATTTGTTCTTGCATTTGAGTATGAAGACATTCTTATATATCTTGTGTTTGTATGGGGATATTGACATTGATCTTGTTAACCTCCATTTTTCCCTTACAAAATTGATGTATTCCCACTGCAACACGTTCCTATTCACACATATTCTACTCAGCATTGTTAAGTTCCAATCGATTGTTTCTTTTGCTAGGATATCCTTGTTTATAATCACCACCTCAGACTCTTCCTCCGGCATGTTCAGTTGTTCTTCCATTTGGCTTGCTAGTCTATTCACTTCCTCCACCGATTCACTCATTTTGACAAACACTTCCACTTACTTTTTGATTTTTTTCCAGGAGAGGCTTAAGGGAAGATAAGTTAAAAGCTCTGATATTACACTTTTTGAAAGTTGATTTTTTATCTCATGCCTAACCTTTTGTTTCATTACCTTTGGATTTTTTGGTGGTTTTTGGGAACTTGTTTTTGTACGAGCATATAGACAGTAGTTAAGATGATGGTTTTTGTTGTTAATGAGAGGGTTCTATACTTTTTTAGATTTACAAGCACGAGGTGCCTGTACTTAACTGCTGGGGGCACATTCTATGATGGGTAGTTGATTGAGTGATGGCATGTTGTTGTTTAGGTGACCGTTTACTCTATAAGCATGGTATGGAAAGACTAGATGCTTTAGGGGTTGTGTGTTGAAGGGTATGTGGTTGGTTTTTCTGGGGGATTGGGAGTAGGTACTGAATGTCGATAAGACTACAAAACCTAGATCTGTTCACCAGAGACCCGCATCCAATTAAATGGCCTAGACCCGAGAAAACAACTTGATCCGGATACCGATACCACAAGCCAGGAAAATATAGATGTCCCGGATAATCTCCCCAGTAAGCCGGACCTCCATGTACCTGAAAATGATAAATGAAAAATAGTCAGTTATGTTTTTTTATGACAATGGCTCGAAATAACACAAGTTTTTTTCTTCAGTTTTTTGTTTGCGGGAGCATCTTCCAGAATTTGTGAGACAATTGAAATTTGTGGTTGAGATATTCAATGCAATAACTTTTTATCTTAGTAACCCTGTAACTCTGCAAGTTCATCCACCCAACGTAACCTCTGCATATTTGAACTCACTTCATGATGTGCATCAACTGCGTGGTAATTTTTCCGACGATGATGATAATGATTATTATCCAGAGGTCGATGATACTGATGCTTTTGTTCCTCCTTCTCCTGATGTTATAATTGATGCCGCTTTTGCTCCCACTGATTTTGATTCCTCCTTAGAGAGTTCTATCCCTCTCAAAGGTCATGTAGTAGACTCATGTATTGCGATAAATAAATCCAATACAGATGCGCCATGTCAAGCTACCCAGTCTTCCTCTGAAATATGCACTACCAGTGTGGTTGATGAACCGATGGTTGTTGTTGCTGCTCATGTTGCAGATGCTACCGGCAGTGAACGAGTTTTTCAACCTAATCCATATCCATATGAAGTTGATGTAATAGTGATCTCTTCTAGTGTAGACAAGGCTTGAGATTGCTTGATGGCTTGATCGGGGTTCTCCCTTATTTTTCTTGTACTTGCCCTGAATCACTCTTACTGATTATTCTCTTTCCTTTCTTTTATTTCCACTTACTTTTTTCCTTATCATGATGCAAACTAGAATTACTTTGAGAAGTTGCTGGTGTTTACACGATAATTCCCTCTAATTTAAGAATATGATTGTATCTTCAGTGATAATCCCCTCAGGATGACTTACAAACTTTTTTATTGGATCTTCAGTGAAAGAAAGAAAACACAGCCAAAGAAACCTTGCACTTTCTAACTCAAACTAGAAATTTTGATTGAATCACCACCAAGTACCCGAAACCCAAGAAACCCAGTAGACACGAACAAGAATCACTAACGAACAAGAATCACTTAACGAACAATAATCACTTAAAAGAACAAGAATCACTAAAAGATATCTGAACATCCGTCAAGTTCTCATTAGAACAATATTTGAACATCCATCCAAACAATAACAACACAAAATAAGAAAAAAACAGTCAAATTACACCTTGAACTACCGTATATTGTTAGAAATATCAGTTGTTCTTCAATGTATTTTAACCAAATAGGTTCATCCAGAAATAAAAAAAAATCTATTAGAGTGTAATTTTTTTATAAATGTGAGCAACAAATTTAGAGAAATGCTAGATATCTCTAGGGGGAATGTAGTCACATGGGATACACTTTACCCATTTATCATCCCAATACTATCCTAATATTCTTTTACAGAATTTTAACCCGGGGTTTACACGACATGCGTAGGATGATTAATAAATTTAGTGGACATTTTTGGGCAAGCCTCTCACTACTGCTGCAGTAATCTAGTATATGATTCTAGGATATGGGGTGTGAAGTTGAGATCGATACTAAACAATATATGTTGGTTATTAAAATCATAGGAAACAGAAAACTAGAATTTGTTAATCACCCTATTGTTAGTTCCACTCAATCTTGCAATCACAAAACCAAATCAAGAACAAATTGCTGCAAAACCTAATAAAAAATCCCTGCCTTCCTGCCCCATCCTAAATTAGATTATTATGCAGCCAGTTAGAGAAACTCCATGGTCTTTTGCTTACTGCATTTGGATTCTCTCGTACTGGTTATGGTTATTTGTGAGAACATAAGGGGTTAAGCTTTTAAGAGTTCTTTTGGAGATCGACATCATTATATATATATATATATATATATATTTTTATAAGTTCTCATGTACGTCTATGTTTTTTTGAACTAGGCACATACTTTCGATATCATACACAGCACGCCCAGGAAGATAATTATTTACTGAAATATGTTATCATCGCAAGTCTTTAAGTTGCGAAGTGAACAAGTATATCACATTTCTGGTGAATTAGTTGATCTTAAGAGTCTCAAGAATTCCGATAGGCTTATAATTGTTAAGATACATAGTGTTGACATCCTAGAGTAGAGATATTGCATAACTTTCTATCTTTACTCTAAGATATTCAACATATGTTTACGTATATATTTTCCTGCATGTTACGTATATATTTTCCAGCATGCAAGATATGTATGATTCATATTTCCTTTTTTAAGTCATTGTAACATGTATAAAGTGGAGCTTGCTCCATTGTAATATTTACACCAATAATATATCAATCCAAATTCCATGATATCTCTTGTCATGGCATCAGAGCCACACAAGATCCAATCTTCCACTGCAAACCATCAATAATCAGAATTCTTCCAAAGCCTGAAATTCTATTTATCCTGTTTGTTTTTCTATCTTAATACCTACACTCTCATCATGGCGCGAGAATATTTTTCACCCATTATAGTAAAGTTCGATGAAACCAACTATAACCATTGGTCTTTTCTCATGAGAAGTTTCCTCAAAGGGAAAGGATTATGGAAGTACATAGATGGTACATAAAAGTGTCATGCAAAAACTATTTCATAGAAAACGGAGAAAACTAAGCCTTCAACCAGTGATAGTCACAAAGATTGGGAGATCAACAATCATAAAATTCTTACATGAATCGGAAACATTGTGATTACATCCATCAGCATGCAACTTACCAATCTTGAGGTCGCCAAAGAAGCATGGGACTTTCTTTCTAAAAGGTATACTCAAATCAACTTTGCTCAACGTTATAAACTTGAACAAGACATTCGATCCTTGAAACAACAGAATGACCAGGAAATATCAGATTTTCACTTAGAGATGTCTATAATATGGAATCAATTGGCACTAATGGAACCCATATGGAATACTGATGCACAATTGTGGGAAAAATATTGAGAATAATCACGGTTAGTTCGACTTCTTATGGCCTTAAAAGACGAGTTTGAATCTGTTAGAGCATCTATTCTACATAGATCACCTCTACCCATGGTAGAAGTTGCATTATCATAACTCATCACTGAAGAAATAAGAAAAAGAATCAAGCCAGACATTTCAGCTGTCTTTACTGTGCCTTCAAGACCCAACTATAATTCTCAGAAGAATACATCAAGTCGTGACATATCTCAAGTTCAATGTCACTACTGCAAGGAATTTGGACATACGGTGATCAACTGCACATCACCAACATTCAGAAATATGCGTGAGAAAAAGAGGAACTTGAATACAAATACATCAACAAGATTCACCGCAACACCTGTTTCGACTGAGTTAGAAAAGAAACATGAACCATCTCTTCCTGATATTCAGAAAATGATCAAAACAATCATGTCAATTGGTAATAATCCCACAATACCTTTTGCACTTGCAATTCCTACAGGTATTTTCTGAACTGGATGGTTTATTGACTCAGGTGCTTCCAATCATATGGCTTTAAATCCTCGGTTATTTGAGATTATGCATCCAATAATAACTCCTAAAATTCATACTGCGATGGGTCTGAATTTACTGCAAGTCATATTGGATTGATTATATCATCCAACAAATTGTGTATACCTGATGCACTTCTAGTTCCTAAGATTATCATGAATCTTATCTCTATTGGTCAACTGTGTGATCAAGGATTAAAATTTTACTTCTTTCCTTCTGGTTGTGTTATACAGGATCCAAAGACGGAGAAGCTAGTTGGGATAGGTCATAGACTGGGTCGACTATACCTCATAGAGATGCTCATTATCCCTATACATTCCAAAGATCAAGTTGTTGCTATTTCAATCTCTACATCATCTTCCACTTCCACGTTCATGTCTTCGCACTCTAGGTTAGGCCATATTTCATTATCTCATCTTAGATATATGGTTAATAAAGGTATGTAAGGTTCAATTCATCTAGATAGAGAACCTTGCTGCATTACTTGTAAGTTTGCTAAACAACCAGCGTTACCTTTTAATAATAATATATAAGTTTTTCCAATACACTATTTGGTCTTGTTCATTCCGATGTTTGGGGAAAATCACCTATTGTTTCTAAAGGGGGAGCCTTATATTATGTGATTTTTATCGATGATTACACAAGGTATACTTGGATATATCTATTCAGCTCAAGGTCAGATTTTAGGAAAATACATATGTTGAATATCTTAGAGTAAAGGTAGAAAGATATGCAATATATCTACTCTAGGATGCAAACACTATGTCTCTTAACACATCATGTAATGTTATGGTTAACTGTTGGAAACAAAATACAAAACTATCTAGGACTGCATTTGGCTAGTGAATATGAATTATGGGCCGGGTATGTGTATATCAACAACGAAGCTACATGCAAGTGTATAATGCTGACAATTTTATTTGTCTCATGTGAAGTAGAAATAAAAGAGACCATTGCACATCATCAGAGACCAATTAAAAGAAGGTAATCCTAATTGAAAGATAGAATGGTAGGTTATTTCCCTCGTGATGGAGAAATCGTCGGGATAAGAGTTGTAGATGTTGAAAGAAACAAAAAAATAAATAAAATAAAATAAGAAAAAAAACATGGGAAGTGAAAGTTATGAAGAGTTGGAAGTGCAAACAAAAGTGGAAGGAAACAACAGAGAAGCTGAAGAAAAAGAGAATAATGCAACCCAATTATGCTAGTAGTAATGATGGTATTTCCGGTGCTACTTCTCCTCTGGTACAAAAACTGGTGCTACCAATACTTTCTCTTATGTTCACAATGCTGAAGGAGTCAGAAATACTCAGCTCTACCTACCATAGCCGATTTGATGCAAACACAAGAAACTCTTGCCAAAACTAAGGAGGACATGACTGTTAGAGCATTGGTCAGTTGAACTCACAACTGTTGCTGTCTCAAGCTTGTTGTCAACTTTAGTTGTCAAAACTATATTTTTATTTTTAGTCAACAATTAGTTAAGCCTCGGATTAGGATAGAAGATGTAGTTGAGAAATGGACATCACGACTGTCATCATTGCGTTTTACCGTTTGAAGGCGAAGATCTACCGTAGCTTTTGGAGAAATTCTTCAACAAAAGGTAAGTGAAGACGTAACCGCCTATATCTCAAGTTATATTCATCTTTCTACCTATGAGACGTTGTCGCATAACTAATTAGACTATCGTAAGCATATCAAGAATTCCGAGTCGAGAACTAATTACCAAGTCAAGGAACTTCTCGAAATATATGACTAAGCTTAAATGAACATTTGTTCATACTTGATGAATTTCGGTTAAGGACAATTTCATTGTTCGTAATTTAAATTATGATTCAAGGTTATCATTTGAAAATAGCCTGGAACAGTGATATTTTTCATTGATGTTATTTGGGAATGTTTCAAATTGATTTAGAGAGAAATATAGAACTACTATAAATTCGGATATAGGACAGTACGCATACCATAAAATTTTGTGAACTCCAGAACTCTGTTATGTTTTAATGGTATACATACCAGCACGCATATCGAAAAAGTTTTGTAAACTTCAGAACTCGGTTATACCTTAAGGTATACATACCAGTATACGCACCATGACATAATTGTTCACGAACAAGTTAGGTATATGTACCCGGTACGCCTACTTACCATGTCGATTAAATTCATATGCACATAAAATGATTTCTCTGAAATAATTAGCATTTGAATAATCTCTAAAAACACTATAGACATATTTGATCACATAAGTGCGACTCGAGATAAGTCTTAAGTGTTATATTAAAATGCTCAAGCTTATAGTTCAGTTGGCTAGTTTCGACTAACCATCCATGAACGTGGTCTTTGTACACAGTTCGGTTACGGTCCATCCTAACCAGAGTGTATAGATTGCTATGTTAATTAGATTCAAAGATTCATCTAACGGTGTATATTGATTGCTTGGTTCCAAAGCTATCTTAGCTTAAACCTAAAGCAACCTATGCTTTGAATGTGTATAAAAGGGGAACATCAAGCAACTAGAATCTTTGAATCCCGACACTACTTTTTTGGTGTGTCCTAGTTGTAAACTAGAGTCGTCATCTTCCTAAAAATCCTTTTATGGTTTAGTGACTATAAAGACTTCACAGGGATTCGTGAAGCCGGGTCTATCTATTGTTTATCTTGATAGCTCGAGTATCCTGATCTTGATCGATTGTTGAGCTGCTCACTTGAAAAATATAGGTAGAAATCTTCAAAGTTCATTTTGTTTCATACTTTGTTGATTCCACAAGTTTAATACTCGTGAGGTGAATAATAATCTAGGCTGCACTTCGGGTAGTGTTAGAGCACTGCTCGGTCAAACTCGCAAGCGTTTCTATCTCAATCTTGTTTGCCAAGTTTAGTTTTCAAAACTATAATTCTTGATTTCTAGTCTACTTATAGCTATCTCTCGGATTAGGATAAAATATGTAGTTACGCTTTAGACTTCACGGCGTTCATCGATTGAAGACGAAGAACTACTAATCTTGTGAAACTTCATCAACAAAAGGTATGTGGATACTTGAACTCATCTATCACTCATAAGTTTATTATATTCTATCTCTTATTGATACAAAAGTCGTATAACTATATAGACTTTACTTTATACACATTTGATATTTCGAGCTGAGTTTAACTCGCTTACATATTTCTCGAAATATGTGTTGGTAAACTTTCGCTTTAACCAAGTTCATATTTTATTCTTGATGAAAGTCAAAAGATGATTATGTGAAAATCTCCTGGTAACATGTTACATGATTTGTTTGAGACAATCATTTGATGTAGACTCGGAATGTTTCGTATTGATCATTTGATCACTTGAAAACTGATTTGAAGCTAATAGTTTGTGTGATACATCTATTCTCTTCTTCTAAGAA
The DNA here is from genome assembly GCA_023529315.1 of Papaver bracteatum. Taxonomy (NCBI): domain Eukaryota; kingdom Viridiplantae; phylum Streptophyta; class Magnoliopsida; order Ranunculales; family Papaveraceae; genus Papaver; species Papaver bracteatum. Next base: position 1,624,677 of record JAJJWX010000145.1, read on the forward strand.
TGTTTCAATGATTAAAATGAGAGTTTAGAATAATTAACCTTTGATTGGATATAGCACAGTATGCATACTTGTATGCTAACTGTTGCAAGTGTATTCAAGTCCGGGAATTGAGTATGCATACCCGTATGCATACTGATTCAACAATTGAAGTCCGAGAACTATAGTATGCATACCAGTATGCATACTGATTTCAACTGAGTTCGGTCATGAATGACAGTTAGCGTACCCATTTGCATACTGGCGAACAAGACCAAGTTCGGGAACTTAGGTATGCGGACACGTTTGCATACTTGAGTGGGTTAAGTTCTAAAATCAGTTAAGTATGTTTACATGCTCATGAACAAATACATTTATATAATAAGGAATGCAATCTTTGAAAACTGTGGCTATAATGTTCATGAACTGATTCGAGTGAATCAAAACTGATTTTGCTTCAATTGTGTCTTGTATACTTCTATGAGAATATAAACAATTGAACAATTTTATAACTAGTTTCATTTGAGTCATTTGAACTAGTTGTGATTAAGATGAAAAAGGTTGATATGAAAGTGTTCATATGGCTAACTTCAGTTAACTGTTATTGAGCCAACTCAATATACATGTTTAAGTACGGTTACCCATATCTAAATGAAAGTATATTTCATTTGTGTGTAATAAGCTAAGTTCAATCTAACGGTTGAAAGATATTAGCTTGAATCTTGAATCAAGTTTCATCTAACGGTGGATATTGATTGCTTTGTTCCAAAGTTATCAAACCCTGATTTGAAGACTATATAAGGGAGAACTCTAGCAACTAGGAAACCTATTCCCCACACCTCATGTGTGATACTAGTTGCGACTAGAGTCGATTCTCCTTTAACCTAGGTTTTACCTAAAACCATTATAGGTTAACGACTTAAAGACTTTATTGGGATTCTGAAGCCAGACCCAACTATTTTCTATGTATTTGCGTGTTTTGATCTTACTTTTTTCTATCGTATTGAGTATCATATTCCCTAAGATTTGCTCGAGATTTATCTCTGATATGTAAGATATAAAAAATAATCATAAAGCTCTTCGTCTTATTCTTTGTGATTCCACAATAGCTTGTTCTACTACCATATAGTTAAGTTATTGTGAGGTGATTAATATTACTAAGATGTTCTTCGGTAATATAAGATCGGTGTATCAATTGGTTCTTGTTCACCTTGATTTATCAAAAGACAGAACAAAAACTCTTAGGTATTTCTGTGGGAGACAGATTTATCTATTCAATAGACTTTTCTGTGTAAGACAGATTTGTATATCAAGTCTTCGACTTTGGGTCATAGCAACTCTTAGTTGTGGGTGAGATCAGCTAAGGGAATCAAGTGCGTAGAGTTCTGCTGGGATTCAGAGGCGTAAGGAACGCGACTATTACTTAATCAGTGTAAGACTGGTTAGGGATCAACTACATTCCTGTCAGAAGTTAACTTGAAGTAGGCTTAGAGTATTTAGTGGCTTAATACAGTATGGTGTTCAAATCTGGACTAGGTCCCTGGGTTTTTCAGCATTTGCGGTTTCCTCGTTAACAAAACTTCTGGTGTCTGTGTTATTTCTTTTCCGCATTATATTTTTTATATAATTCAAATATCACAGGTTGTGCGTAGTTTAATCAATTGGTAAATCCAACATTTGGTTGTTAATTGAAATTAATTGACACTTGAACATTGGTCTTTGGTACCGTTCAAGTTGTTTCTCATAATAATCAGGCTCGTGGATTTCTATTTGTTTGATTTGCTGATTACATTGAGAAACAGAGATATAACTCTTAGATATCTTTTTTCTTAATTGAGTCTGATTATCTAGTTGATTCTCTTGGAATTATATTGGAGTTAGTCCAAATAGATTTCCTAAACGAAATATTATATGTGGTTGTTAGACCCCCGCTTTTTTAATTGGCATCAGAGCAGGCGAACACAATAAACCTAATAAGTTTGTGATTGTTTGATCATAAAGATTGTCCCTATGGGAAATCACTTTGGGAAATTTGTTTTGGGCATCTGTGACACATACCATAAATCCTCAAAGATTGTTCAGAGTTTATTCTTCTCAAGACCGCTGGTCTCTCAAGATAATCTTACATCATCTAATATCTTAGAAATCTTAGATGATAGAATGCAATCTAAAGGAAAGATCAAATATTCCTTTAAAAGGTTTCGTTGCAGGAAACGTGCAAATAAAATCTCAAGGATATGGAACCTCATTAGACTACTTATTAATCTTTTTGAGGAATACTATCATGATGGATCAATTGACAAAGATCTATTTATGGCTTTTGAAAATGTTTTTAAATCTCTGGAACGACTAGTCTTGATTAAGGAAAAGGTTTGTACTGGTAAAAATTCTGATTCCGTCATTCGTGACATACATTCGAGTTTTATCAACTATTCGGTCAAAATCAATAAAAATATTTTTGCTGATGGTGTTGCGAGTTCCAGTAGTTGGAAAAATGATTCCTTTAATCACAAGAAAAATGAGTAAATTTTTTCAAATAACCCTGAGTATCATCATTACTATGATTATACTTCTGGTACAATTCACAAATATCGACCGGAGAAGGTGCCTGAGGTTTCATATGCTCATCTAGCCTCTTGGTAACAAGATTGGCTCCACCCCATTTGTATATAACTTGAAGTGGGGCAAGTAACGATATGATTTGTTTTGTATTATGGGTTAGTTTTATTTTTGAAATTGATTTTTTTTGAGGAAAATCTCTATCAATGGATTTCTTCCTGTCCATTTGAGGTTAAATAATGTTTTGCAGTCATGCATTACGTTCGTCATCACACTGGTTTTTCTCGATGTGCAAACCTCTTGGTTCAGGTTTAGAAATGGAATCCTATTTCCCTTTATATTGTACCGAACCAGTACGGGTCCAAGCCTACTACCAGATTCTTTTAAGGGTTTTCGCACGTGTACATTTCATCTCTTTGTATAAGTTCGTGAACAAGGGCATTTATAGGGTTCATGAGTTTACTCCATTAAATCTCTTCTTGGAGGTCAATAAGGGACAAATACTTATCATCATTTTCAAGGAGCATATCAAGTAAAATTTTCTCTTTCTTATTACTCTCAATTTTAGGTCTCATGGGGAAAATCAATAATGATGATAACGTTTCTAAGAAGATGTCAAAAAATCATGGTTCTTCCTCTCTCTGGTGAATAAATATACCAAGTGACCAAGATTCTATTAGAATTAGATTTATCATTGATTCTAGTAGTAAGATCTTTGAGAGATTTCTTCTTGTGATTTCATTCTAGAGAAAAAATTGGAAAATGGTCATAAGGAAGATTTGATTTGTTTTGTGAAATATAATCTTGGTAATATCTTTAATGGTCTTGGTGAAGGTTTTGACACTCTCACAAGAATCTTTTATGCTAGCATCCATGATGTTAATCTTGATGACTTAGAATTCAAGACTATGATAAATAAAGAAAGGATTCTTGTTGATAGAGAGTTAATTTCAAGGATTACTAAAATTCCTTTGAGTAATTTTCGCCTTCCTAGACCAAGAGGAGAAAGACCATCTTATGAAATCATCTCTAATGGTCTTTGTGGCAAGAATGTTGATTGGTTTGAATGGAAACTTCCTACAAATGATCTTAGTCTTGCTTTAATAATTTTCGAAAAACTTGGAATTTCTAATCTTTGTCCCTCTACAATTGAGTACTCTCGGTGGAGTCATGATTTTGCGGAGTTAGTATATTTCCTTGAATTAGGTGCACAAGATCTTGATATTTGTGAATTCATAATTCTTCAAATGGTCTCGATGACGTCATCCAACAAAAAGTTAGGCTTTCCATGCTTGATAGAGCAAATATGTCATGCACATTCCATTGCTCCCATTGGAAATTCTATTGGAACTCCCAAAATTGTTCGTTCGATTACTTTCGAATGTATGAAGACGAATGCTTGCAAGAGACAAAAATGCGATTCCTTTGACAGTTCTTGTGATCCTACCACCTTGGGTCTTCTTTATCAAATTCGCAAGGGTGTGCGTAAGATCAATTCTAAGGTAAAATATGTGCAAGAACAATTTCATGTGATTGCTACAAAGTTTCCCGAAATCAAGGAAGAAATGGAAAAAGTAAGAGCCTCTTGGATGGACTCCGATGATGAAGATGGTGATTAGTTTCTCAATCTCTTATCATTTTTATTATTGTCTAGGAAACTTCTTATGAGAATTTATTCTTGTGTTTTAAGAAGGATAACTAGGGTTTGGAATAACATACATTGTGATTACATAGATATTGCCAACGATTTTCATATTACAATATTTTAGATTTATTTATTTAAATTCTAAGTTATTTGGAAGATGATTTTTGCAGTATTAATCTTTATTGGTTTCATATATTGGAAATAATGTTATGGGATATGTGTGTTTGCGTCCGTGAACTATGATTATCCCATATATGTCAAAAGTTAAGTCTATTATATCATTATGAAAGTATTGATGGAAAATAAAATGAACTTTTGATTTATATGTCAAAGATTAAGTCTATGGTATCATTATGCAAATTTTGATGAAAAATAAAATGAATCTTTGAATATTCCGCAGTATTGATCTTTCCCTGATCCACTTCTATGTGAAAGTACTGTATGGCTCCGTAAGTTTTCTTATGTTGATCATTTCAGATTAAATTAATCATTGAGGTTTCTCTGTGGTTAATTTAATTGAGTTTACTGGATACAAATTCATGTTTCATGTCATTTTTTAATGTCCAAAGAAATCCTTATTTTCTTGTAAAAGTAAGTTCGCTCTTGTTGTTCTTTCGGGAATGAAATTTTATGGGGGAGAGTTCTTAATTGAACTTGTGCTTAATTTCCAAATCTTTGTGGGGAGTGTGACTGTGGAATATTGTAGGAGTTATCTTGTATATTTAGTCATGAAGTATCTCTATGAGAAATTCATTATGATCCCACTAGTTTGCGTACCTTTGCAAATTTTTATTGACAAAAGGGGGGAGAATTATTTTGTAGCTCACACTACATATACATATGGTTTACGGATCATTATGTAAGGAGGAGTGTTCTCATTGTGGGATGAAGTATTGACTAAGGGGAAGTGATACATATTACCGTACTATTATTGTCAAAGTTGTGATACAATTGAACTTTGATGATGTGTAATAATACTATGGCACTGTATAACAATAATAAAACAATCTTGTGAAATTATTGTTATGGCTACGGATATTCAACAACTATGATGTTGAGTTGAACACATTCAGAATCACTGGAATACTTGGAGTGACGAAGAATTCAAGGAATGTTGAAGAACCAAGGAAACCAAGCATTTGGATGAGAAGCTACAAAGTTTATTTATTTTGTAATCCATATGTATTGATAGTTTTGTCACTAAAATTGACAAAGGGGGAGATTGTTAGAGCACTGCTCTGTCGAACTCGCAAGCGTTGCTATCTCAAGCTTGTTTGTCAAGTTTAGTTTTCAAAACTATAAGTCTTGATTTCTAGTATACTTATAGCTATGTCTTGGACTAGGATAAAATATGTATTTGAGCTTTAGACTTCACGACGTTCATCGATTGAAGACGAAGAACTACTAATCTTGTGGAACTTCATCAACAAAGGGTATGTGGATACTTGTACTCATCTATCACTCAGAAGTTTATTCTTTTCTATCTCCTATTGAGACAAAAGTCGTATAGATATATAGACTTTACATTATACACATTTGATATTTTGAGGTGAGTTTAACTCGCTTATATATCGAAATATGTATTGGAAAGCTTTTCGCTTTAACCACGTTCATCATTTTTCTTGACGAAAGTCAAAAGATGATCATGTGAAAATCACCTGGTAACATCATACTTGATTTGTGTGAGACAGTCATTTGATGTAGGCTCAAGATGTTTCATATTGATCATTGGATCACTTGAAAATTGCTTATAAGCTAATAGTTTGTGTGAGACAGCTATTTTTGTCTTCTAAGAATGTTTCAATGATTAAAATGGGAGTTAAGAGCTAAAAACCATATCTGGATACATTACGGTTTGTGTATGATAAGCACGTAAGTGCTACATTTTGTGCCCATATTTATATTAGCTAGGACTCGATATTTTGGCTAACAACACTATTTTAGTGCTTTTGTATAAAGTACAATTGAAATCGATCATGCGTGGAATATATGGCTAAATGGGAGCTAAACTGACATTTGAGACAACAATCACCAAATCACTCACGGCAAGCTTCATTGCGGCTGGCCTGGTATGCTGATATATCAGCACCTGCTTAAGTCATCTCAAGCCAGGGAGTAGTTAAACAAAGAATTATGTTTATAAAGCCAAGCACCTGAGATGAACTCAAGGACAAAGATGGGAGATGTGGCCAACTCTTTACCACATTTCTGTGTGGTATTTATTCATCATAACAACAACAGGATCTTCCGTTTTTCTTCAAAGCAAAGAGATTTCATTTCACATTCGAGAAGCTACTGCCATCTTTCACTTTGTAATGGGAGATTGAGACTTCGCAGAGGGGTACAATGAATAGAAGATGAAGATGTCATTACACATAAGGACTCAGTCCACGAAGATTACAGTGATGGTATAATTTGGAGTCTGTTGATCAAGACATAATGAAGAGAGTACATGCATGAGCTGTGGTGTTGAGTGACAAGATGTGTTGGCTGTATCGGTTATAAGTTTGGTCTGAACTGGATGCTGGTGGCGATGGACTTCGTCTTCATATCAAGAGAATAACAGAAACTTCATTCTACGCAACAACAACAAAGATGGTGTTTGGGGTTTATATGCATCCTGAGATTGGATCTAAAGTGAAACTGTAACCAGCAAAGAACGAGATATGAACGTAGCTGGAATGAGTTGATCGGTGCAGTGGCCTGAGAGAAAAGAAACGAAGGACAGGAAGAAAATGGAAGCAAGCATATGCACTGGTCTGTAAGCTGTTGACTCGATGGAGAATGCTGATGGGTTCTAACTGAAAAATGAGTTCATTGCTGGTTGGCTCGAATTTGGGTCTGGTGATTCTCTAGAGTTCGTTACAGCAACAACGATGGTATCCGTGGAGTTGGTTTCAGGTGGAGATTGATTGAGAGTTCTGGCCTTAATCGGACCAGTGGTGTTGGTCAAAGGTAGCAACAACGTATGATGTGGTCTGGAATTAGTTGAAGAATTATGTTAGCCGCGGCAAAGCTAGGTTCTAAAACAATTGGGAGTTCAGTGCTCGTGCCCTGTGGAGTTTTCATCTGATTTAAGCATGTCAGCAAGTGAATTGGAGATTTCAAAGAGCTGGTGGGGTTGGTATCGTAAACACAAGAAGTTGAGAAGAGAACTGATGCCATGGGTTGGTTACTGGTGAGCGGTGCATGTTGGAAGATGCTGCTGGTAATGAGAAGCAAGAAGTTGGTAGCAAAGTTGGTTCTGGTGCTTAGGGCATCGATGGAGATTTCTTGGTGTTGGCTAAGTTAAGGAAGTAATTTGGTGAATATCTTCCACACCTAAACAGGGTGAAGATGTTTTCATTATAAGGATAGTTACATGCCCAAAATAGGGACAATTCTCAATGAATGAGAATATTACAATGAATGAGAGAATAATAATATATGAATGAGAGAATAATAATATATGCATGAGAAGATAAACTTTTGGTAAGAAGATCAGCTGCAATTATGTTGGTTTACGCATGTGTGACGACATTCTTAACACCTCCCCTCAAGTTGTACTTCACTTGCTGAACGTGCAACTTGCTACGAAGAAATTGAAACCTTGGCGCTGCCAAACCCTTGGTAAAGATATCAGCTAATTGGTCCCTAGAGCAAATGAACTTTACTTGCAATTTCTTGTCTGCAACCCTTTCTCTTACGAAATGATAATCTATTTCAATGTGTTTGGTTCTAGCATGGAAGATTGGATTTGCAGTGAGATACGTAGCTCCCAGATTGTCACACCATAGCATAGGTGTTGAATGAGATACGCCTAACTCTTTTAACAAAGACTGAATCCATATTAGCTCAGATGTCGCAATTGCAACACCACGGTACTCAGCTTCTGTACTTGACTTTGAAACCGTCTTCTGTTTTTCTAGCACTCCAAGAAATCAAGTTGCCTCCAAAATAAATGCAGTAACCACTTGTCGAGCGCCTGTCATCCAAACTTCCATTGTCAATCAAGCATCGTGGATAAGCCTGAAGAGAAGTGTCCTTAGAACACCGCAGATGTAGGCCATAATCTACAGTATTCTTTAGATAGCGTAGAATCCGCTTTACCAACTCCCAGTGCTCTACATACGGATTATGCATATATTGGCACACTTTATTTACTGCTACAGAGATATCAGGTCGTGTCAGATGGAGATACTGCAATGCACCCACAACACTGCGGTATAAGGTTGGGTCTTCAAACTTCTGTGTTCCAAGTTGTTGTATTTTTGCATTTGGAGAAAGAGGTGTAGAAACAGGTTTAACTCCATCCAGTTTGGTTCTCTTCAGTAGATCAGTGACATACTTGCGTTGAGTTAACACTAGTTGCTGATCGTGACGCAGAACTTCAACTCCCAAGAAGAAACTCAAGTCCCCCATATCTTTTAATGCAAACACAGTTCCCAAATTCGAGATCAGCTGCTGAATTTGCAAAGGATCTGAGCCCGTGACAATTATGTCATCCACATATATTAAAACGTATGTAACAGAAGTAGGAGTCCTCAAGATAAAAAGAGAAGTATCTGCTACAGAACCTTGAAATCCTAGATGCTGTAAGTGTGTACTTAGCTTTGAAAACCATGCTCGTGGCGCCTGTTTAAGACCATAGAGGGACTTGTGAAGCTTGCATACATGGTGTGGATGATCGGGATCAACATATCCAGCTGGTTGACGCATGTAGACATCCTCCTGTAACTGCCCATGAAGAAAGGCATTCTCAACATCTAGTTGTTTGACTTGCCAGTGATTCATGACCGTAATAGATAGCACCAGACGGATAGTGCAGGGTTTAATAACTGGGCTAAAGGTCTCTGCATAGTCAAGTCCCTTTTGCTGGTTGTATCCCTTGGCAACTAAACGAGCCTTATGAGTGTTAATACTGCCATCAGGGTTTTGTTTAACCCGATAAACCCATTTACAACCTACTACATTCATACCTTTCTCATACTGGACTAGAGAGTAAGTTCCATTTCGAATCAGCGCATTCATCTGAACATCCATTGCTTTCTTCCATTTAGGATATTTGGCAGCCATGCTATAGCAAGTAGGTTCCATGTATTCAGCATCAGTCAGAGGATGTTTTGAAGCGGTTAAACACAGCTTGTTGATGGGTTTCACAATTCCATCGCGAGATCTTGTCACCATTGAATGCCTTGGAATGTCTTGTTGAATTGCAGGCACATCAGTATCGCTGGGATGTGAAGAAGAAGACATAGACGAAGTTGCAGAGTTATCACGTCTGTCAATATCAGATGCATCTGGATGAACCACTGAATTTTGGGTTGATGATTCAGCTGGTGTTGGTTGCTGATCCGAATGTGTGTGCACCGGAGTGTTATCTGAAGAAGCTTCCGTAGATTCTGAGACTGCAGCACGAGTAAACGGTGGTGATAGTAACACAGCAGTATTAGATGGAGTATTACCTTGTGAAAGCAACGGAGTCATTTGCTGGGCAGACTGAAATGGGTAAGTTGCTTCTTCAAAACGTACATGACGAGATATGTAAACCCTATTTGTCTCACGATGAAGACACACATATCCCTTGTGTGCTGAACTATAACCTAAGAAGACACATGGCAGTGATCTGGGTTCTAGTTTGGTTGTATTATACTGACGGAGACACGGAAAAGCTAAGCACCCAAAAACTCGAAGAAATTTATAGTCTGGTTTTAGACCGAATAGAAGTTCTAATGGAGTTTTGGTGTCAGAAGCAGATTTTGGTAACCGATTGATCAGATAGCAGGCTGTGGTGAAAGCATCAGCCCAAAAACTCTTTGGCATGTGAGCATGAAATAACAAGCACAGACCAGACTCAGTTACATGACGAATACGACGTTCGGCTAAACCATTTTGTGGAGAGGTATGAGGACACGAAAATCTATGCTGTATACCAGAATTATTTAGATATGATGTTAGCTTCTTGAATTCTAGTGCATTGTCGCTTTGAAAAATCTTAATTTTGTGGCCAGTGAGATTCTCCACTTGTTTATGGAAGTGAATAAAGGTTTGATAGGTATCAGATCTTTGAACGAGCGGAAAGACCCAAGTATAGTGAGAAAACACATCCATTATTAGAAGATAATACCGATAACCAGACCTAGACAATGCTGGGGATACCCAGATGTCTGACACAACCAAACCTAAAGGTTTGTCATAAACAGTAGTACTTAAAGAAAAGGACAACTTCTTGCTCTTACTCAGATGACAAGATTGACAGTAGTCAAACTTTTTATTGGAAACAGAAAGAGAATTTTGAGAACAAATTTGAGAGACAGTGCGCAGCATTGGATGACCTAGTCTTTGGTGCCAAACTGGAAAGGAAGATGAGACATTAGCTTGTGGTTTTTCTGGAGCATGTGGTATGTGAAGCCCTTCAAACACGTACAACCCATTTCTATTCAGTCCGCGCAGCAGAGGACTCCCCGTGTGCTTGTCCTTCACAAGAAAATAAGATTTGTGAAACTCAAAAATCACATCATTGTCTCTACAGAACTGACTAATCGACAATGATTAGTTTTGATCTGAGGTACATGATAGATATTGTTCAGATAAAAAGACCGTGAGTTATACGTGAAAGACGTATTACCAACATTAGCTATAGGGAGTGAATTACCATTACCGACTTGCACCATTTCAGTGCCATCATACTCATGGGGAATCGATAGATTTCTCAAATCAGAAGTGAGATGATGTGTAGCACCCGAATCCGTAACCCATTGATTACCTTGGTAATTATCAGGAAAGGCAACAAAGGCAGCCGGAGGTCTAGATTGTTTGCTAGATGGTTTGTAACGGAACCAGCATACATCACCCATATGGCCTTTCTTCTTGCATATCTGACACTTTTCAGTTTTGGTGTTGTCATGGTGAGGAGACCGGTTGCGTTGCTGGAACTGATTGTTGGGCTGTTGGAAAGGCCTTCGATTTTGTTGGTTGTAGTTTCTTGGTGCACCCCTACGCGAGGTATTCGAAACAAGCAACATTGGCAAGTGGCTGTTGTATTTCATCCATCTGACGTGCAACTCTCATGTCAAAGTTGAGTAGATGAGAGTAAAATAGATCCATGCTCATATCCTCCATTGTTGTCAAGGTGGTGACAATTGAGTCATATGTCTGGTTCAATCCATTGCTAATGGATTGCTTCTTTTCGTCATCAGTGACCGTGTAGCCTGATGCTGCAAGTTGAGCAAACAGATCCTTAGCCTCATTTAAAAAGACTCGGAGGGTTTTGTTACCTTTACTCATGTTGTGAAGCTGCTTCTTCAGATTCATCCGGGTGAAACTTTGTCTTTGGAGCATATTCGCCTCCAGTAGCGTCCCATACTTCTTTAGCAGTGGAGAGATCTCTTACCACACCTAAACATTCTGGAGTAAGTGTTGAGTTCAGCCAACCCACTAGAAGCGAGTCTTGTTCTTCATATGCTGTATAGTCAGGGTTTACAGCATCAGAATTGGGTAATGTTCTCGATGGAATGGGTTTGGAACCATCTATGAAGCCAGTTAAGCCATGGCCTTTGAGAATGGGTTTGAACTGTGTCTTCCACAGTGGATAATTAGTTTCCGATAACTTTAGGGTTACCAGATGATGAATCTGGATATTTCGTAGTTGAGTTGTTGTTGACATGTTTGAGTTTTTTTTGAAGGTATTGGAAGCGTAGCTTGGATCAAGGTCGATACCAAGTTAAGGAAGTAATTTGGTGAATATCTTCCACACCTAAACAGGGTGAAGATGTTTTCATTATAAGGATAGTTACATGCCCAAAATAGGGACAATTCTCAATGAATGAGAATATTACAATGAATGAGAGAATAATAATATATGAATGAGAGAATAATAATATATGCATGAGAAGATAAACTTTTGGTAAGAAGATCAGCTGCAATTATGTTGGTTTACGCATGTGTGACTACATTCTTAACAGGCTATGTAGAGACCTTAGCAGTGCATGAAGAAGAACCGGTGGTGGTGTTGGAGTTCATGAGCAGCCAGTACTCGGTATTCAATGGGGGCTGTGATCGAATTAGGAGTTGGGGAAAGCATGCCGTGGCCGGCTGGCGATAACGATGGCTGTGTGGAGATTTGTATTGCGTCTGTTGAATGGTGGAGTACGATGATGATGTGGACGGCCAGTTGTAAGAGCGTTGTGGTCGAATTTAAGAAATGACCAGCCGGAAGAAGGAGGTGTTAATCTCGTCTTTAAATTATCGAGTCTAATGAGGAGATGTTGGACCGGAGGCTAGATGGACCATGATGGACTGGGCCTAGGTAATCCTGTCCTGTCTACTAGGTCTTAGTCGGACTCTTGCAGCAGCTATAACAATCGAAAAAGAAGAGAAGAACAGGTGGAGGCCCAACTGGGATTTACGGGAGGAGGCAGCAGCTGAGAGCCGTCTACAGCAATAACGAATAAGGGTTTGAAGTTTGATTATTTTTTATTCCAATTTTGATTAGCTTGTCATTTTTTATTTGTTTATGGCTTTTGAGAAAGCCATGGCTAAGTAGATCTTTTATTTAGGGTTTTATGGAGGATGCCGTGATTTTGCAATAGGCTATATAATAAAATGAACATTTAGCAGAGGCTTAAATGAATTGAAACCTATTTCTTAAATTATTTCTATCGGTTTTGTGTTGAATATACGCTACCGTTTCACCGGTTTTGTGTATAACAAAAACCCAATTTTAAACTGTTTAATTAGTTTCACTTAATTATTTGTTTCTTGTTTGATAATTCATGCTTGAGATAGTTTTCTTTGATGAGTTATGCTTATGGGTACAAGTAATGTTTGAGGAGCTATACATTTTTGTAGGTGTTGTCATATAGAGCATGTGATAGACATATTTAAGGTTTATGATTTCATTTCTGTTCTTTAATAGATACAATGGTAGAATCCGTAGACCCTAATTACCGGCCATATTACTGGTTTATCAAGTTTGTTAGTTTAATTTTATTATTTCTTTTTCAATTCTAAAAATCCAAAAACATTATTGTTGGTTAGTCGATTAGAGATATTGGTTACGTATTTTCCACCGCTCCTCGTGGGAACGACCCGTACTTGCCTCTGTCTACATTGTAGACACCGTGTGATTGCGGTTATTATATATAGGCATCTCCGGATCCTATCAGTGTACTTAGTGTACAAACTGTTTTGATGGAATTCAGGTTCGGAAGTTTGCATACCCGTTCGCAAACTTATTCAACTATTTAAGTCAGGATACTTAAGTTTGCATACCCGTTTGAAAACTGATTTAATTGTTGAAGTCCGGGAACCAAGTTTGCGTACTCGTTTCCAAACGGTTTCAACTGAGTTCGGTCTGCATCTAAAGTTTGCGTACCTGTTTGCAAACTGTCGGCTTGTAACCAAGGTCTGGAACTTAAGTTTGTGTACCCGTTTGCAAACTTAAGTGGTTCAGGTTCTTAAATCGGTTAATCATGATTTCATACTCATGAACAATTACATTTATATATTAAGGAATGAAATCTTTGTAAACCATGGCTAAAATGTTCATGAACTGATTTTTTTGAATCAATCGGATTTTGCTTCTATCGTGTCTTGTATACTTCCTAACATAATTAGATTCATTTGATTATCAATTGATCTAAAAGTGTTAATATGAATAAGGTTAAGACAAAAGTGTTCATATGGCTAACTTCGGTTAACTGTAATTGAGCCAACTCAATATACACATTTAGGTATGTTAACCATATCTAAATAAAAGTATATTTCATTTCTATGTAACAAGCTAAAGACCATCTAACGGTTAAAAGATATTAGCTTGAATCTTGAATCAGGTTTCGTCTAACGGTGGATATTGATTTCTTTGTTCCAAAGTTATTAAACCCTGATTTTAATACTATATAAGGGAGAACTCTAGCAACTGGGAAACCTAATCCCCACACCTCCTGTGTGATACTAGTTGCGACTAAATTTAATTCTCCTTTAACCTAGGTTTTTCCTAAAACCATTATAGGTTAACGACTTAGAGAATTTATTGAGATTATGAAGCCAGACCCAACTATTTTATTTGTAGTTGCTTGTTCCGATCTTACTTTGTTCTATCGTATTTAGTAATATCTTCTCTAAGATTTGCTCGAGATTTATCTCTGATAGTCGAAGATTTATTTCATAGTTCAGTTACTGTGAGGTGATTGATATTACTAGGTTGTTCTTCGGGAATATAAAACCGGTATATGAATTGGTTCATGTTCACCTTGATTTATCAAAAGACGGAACAAAAACTCGTAGGTATTTCTGTGGGAGGCAGATTTATCTATTCAATTGACTTTTCTGTGTGAGAAAAATTTGTTTATCAATTCTTCGACTTTGGGTCATAGCAACTCTTAATTGTGGTGAGATAAGCTAAGGGAATCAAGTGTGTAGAGTCCTGCTGGGATTTCGAGGTGTAAGGAACGCGATTGTACCTTAATCAGTGTGAGATTGGTTAGGGCTCAACTATATTGCGGTCCGAAGTTAACTTGTAGTAGGCTAGAGTCTATAGCGGCTTAATACAATGTGGTGTTCAAATCTCGACTAGGTCCCGGGGTTTTACTGCATTTGCGGTTTCCTCGTTAACAAAACTTCTGGTGTCCGTGTTATTTCTTTTTTGCATTATATTTTCTATATAATTGAAATATCGTAGGTTGTGCATAGTTCAATCAATTGGTAAATCCAACTTTGGTTGTTGATTGAAATTGATTGACACTTGAACATTGGTCTTTGGTACCTTTCAAGTTGTTTCGAATGACATTCGCACCTCGCCAGCAATAACAAAACCAAATTATGGAAAGGTTGCTAGATATAACATAACAATAAATTGAACATAATTGAGAGAGAGCTGAAAGTGAAATAATGCAAATAGATCTCGAGTCGCTGCTCCAAATGAAAAAATATACTTTGGGTTGAAACAGAAAGCTATATTGGATAAGCAATTGGAGATGCAAGGACTTAATCAGTTTCATTTTAATTAAAAGTTTGTTAGTTTTAAGTTATGGAGTTTTGATTTTTATTTTTAATAGCTTACTTTCATTGTTTTCTATTTAAGTAATGTCGTGTTTCAGTTCCAGTAATGTAGTTTCCTTTTTCTCAGTAATATTAATTTTTATATATCTAGTTCCGATAATTTGAATTTTATTTTCTTCTACCAACGGCTACTTTCAATGCCTATTATAAATTGTCACAAGCTTCCTCAACACGAGTAATTCAAAAGAGGACACATAGTATCCTCTGTATATCCTATCATTTTTGTTTCTTAAGTTCACATAGTAATGATCAGGTATACCGTAGAAGAAGACCTTGCAATCACCAAAGCATTTGAAAGAGCTACCACTCTGCCCATTGAATATGTTTAAGAACTCTTCGCTCATGAAAAATGGACGTTGGTATTCGATGACTTTGTAAAAGAGTTTAGAAATGTTAATAACTGAACCAGACAACAAGTACAAATAATGGATTTCTCAAATTCAAAGAGCGGTACACAAATAAGTTGACATCCAAAGAAGGATTCATGGTTAATCCCCCCAACACATGACAATTACGATTACGGTAAGTCATCAGAAATAGTTATGATATTTGAAAAGACGATTCCAATAAAACACTAACCTATTGCTTTATGTTTGTTTTACGTAGGAGGAAATGGACAAATTTGTGTTCTGGCTAGATACCCGTATAAAATTTACATGTTATTAGTGTTATTTAATCTTTAAGGCTAAATTTCCGCAGCTGAACCCGAAAATCATGCCCAATGATCCTCTAGAAGACGGACCCGACGATTAATATATGCGGGTGTTGTTTAAGATTTTATGGGTACATCTTCTGTAAAACCTCACGAGACTAAACTCGTCCACTAGGGTCACCTATGGGTTTAAAGGCTTGTTGCACATGCTAAGTGCAACCGTGATTACTACGAAAAGTAACCTAGGTTCTTATTCAATAATTGTAATGTCATTTGTGTTGCAGTAGAATAATAGATGAAACAGAGAAAGATAAGAGAAAAACAGAAGAACAATATTATTAAGAGCTTAGGGTAGAAGTATTACATAGTTTCCTTTATATACAACCCTAGGAATCTAGTTGGACCGCAAATTCATGGGCCGTAGGCCCTGTAACACTCCCCCTTGTGCGGTTCAATAATAAAACAAAACTTTATACATAGTGCTTCACATATAGTTCTTAAAATGTCGTTCTCCTTGATGGCTTGTGTCGAAGTCCATTGCCTCATTAAAACTTTGATAAGGAAAAACCCAGTGGGAAAAAACCTTGGTACAACTCTTCACATCTAATACTTCACATGCTGTCTAGTACTTTACATGTAGTTCATCAGATGCAATATGATCTTCAAAGACCGATGAGTCTAAGTTAATTGCCTCGTCAAAACTTCGTCAGGAAAACCCAGAGGGACAAAACCTGAACTAAAGAAAAAGAGTACAATATTAAGCAAACTTAGAACATTGTTGGACTCGAATATGTTGCCTCATTAAAACCTTGACAAGGAAACCCAGTGGGACAAAACCTTGACGAATGGGAAATAGTACAACTTGACAGATGCAAGTAAAGGTGATCCGTTGCAGATGATAACTTTGCTTCATTGAAGTTTATTAGTTGCTTTAGAACTTCTTAGGTAGAAAATCCTTGTGGAAAAGACAATATCCTTAGTTGGTAAGTTAATTCCAGGTGTTTTTTGTTGTCTAATTAAAAACCTTGCCGAGCAACAAAACCTTGTGGGAAAAAGTAACCTCGGTGAAGGAAAAGAGTTCAACACACTATTAGATGCTCCCCATGATGTCAGATAATTTTCATTAGTCTAATGCAGTCAAAAGGAGTTTATCACACTTTACTTTGGTGACTTGAACGTTTATAAAACCATGTTGTTGATTTTGGAAGTTACGTTGCTTAACAAAATATCGCGTTTCATTTCTTTGATCCAGATATTTTCAGTAATATCAACGGTGATCTTTATGTCTTCAACGTTCAACATACTTGATGTTTTTAGTGTTGTCTCGCTAAAAACCTTGTCGAGTAACAAAACCCTTTGGGAAAAACTATTCTCGATCGAAGGGAAAAAGAGTACAACACAACTTCAATTTTGAAGTAAAATATGTAGACATCATATCCTTGGATCTTCCCCCTGATGTCGGCATCTCCCCCTGATTACTTTCAGAGTTGTTCCAGATAGTTCCTTTAGTCATGTATTTTTAGAAATTGAATATTGGTAATGACTTAGAAAATAATCGACCATATCTCCCTCTGATTAGTTTCGTCGGAGAAGAGATTATTGTTCCTTCATAATCAACAACTTTTGTATTGCACTTTCATTAGCATTCCTTTTAATGTCTTTGTAGGGATAAAACAAATTTACGTCAATGGTTACTTTTAAGTACATGATTACATTCATTTTACCATTCCAATGACGTTGCGTTGGCGTTGAGCTATATCTAGCTAACAAATTCCCTGAGTATGCAAAATTTGATCGAGTATATTATTATACTAAGTACAGCTATGCGTCTATTGTACTTAGATATGGGAATTTCATCTCCCAACACATCTTCGTCATCTTTCTTTAGACGAAATGATAACTTACTTACATTTGAACCTCGACTAATCATGGGAGTGCTATCAGGATGCATGTATTTGTTAAATTTCCTGACAACTTTAGACATATGCAAACTGGTGGAATAATATACCACAAGCTCAGTATTCGTTCGAGCTTTCCCTAGATTTTTCATCTCAAATTCGGATTTTAAAATAGCTTTTAAGGTATCTTATATTATATTAATAGTACCCATCATGTCTGTACCATCGACATAAATAGCTACAATTACAAATCAGTAACTTTCTTGTGAATACGCAAGAAAAAAAAACTTACTTGTCTATCCCTCCAAATCAAATAGCCACTTAGGCGGTATACCACTTCCACCTGATTGCTTTAATCTATAAGTGAGCATTCTATCTAGCTGTAAACGCACTCCGTGGTTTAGAGTCACTTGATTTGGGAAATAAAAGGCTATCAACTCTTGATTCTTTCAGAGATACGTAATAACCACATACATATGCTGCATTTCAAGTCCTTTTAAAATTACCAAGCTAACTAAGTAGCGGAACGCTATAACGCTCATTACAAGAGGACAATTCCAGGGCTTTGTGAGAAACCTTGCGCCACAAGGCGAGTCTTGATACTTCGAGACTTCATTCTTCCCATTGTGCTCTATGACAAATAATCATGTATGTCCCATGGGATTTACACTTGGTTGGTTAGCACTACTACACCAAATACCCATATATCTGCCAAAGAACTAAGTTCTACCTGGATTTTGTAGGCCAAATATGTTATTTATTTAAAATTAATCAAAATAAAGCATGGTTCGATCTCATTGTGCTCTACTTCTGGAGCTACTATTTATGGATTATATGATCACTTTGCATGTGTGATCCTTCCATTAACTCATGTGCATTCTCATAATCCGTCAAGATTTCATTGTTCTCTGGAATCATTTAAAACTTCGGAACGTCCTTCAGTATTGATTCATGGACATAGTCAGAGTCAATAAAATGAGATGATTTCATTAATGATACAAATTAGGTTGTTCCTTACTCATCTAATTCCTTTCTAGGTGAGTATTGATCGAACCTGGTGGTCTCTCTATCTTCCTTTGTGGAGCGACGGCCTTAACTACACTTCCACCAAGTGTAGTTGTAACACCTTAGTCTATGGTGTACCCCATATTGAGGATTTCTAACTTTGAAAGATTATTTGCAGCTGGTATGTGTGATCTTGTCACGTTGCCGATATCAGTGCACTTTCTGAAATCGATTATTCATTGTCACTTCACATTTACATTTGTGGAATACAAGAATCAATATGAGACACAGTTGGAACACACCACGACAATTCCTGTCGTTCCCTTAGAAAATACTTTTCCTTATCCCCCTAACGACGGGAAGACTGTCTCATTAAAGTGATAACCCGCAAATTTAGCGGTAAGAGATCTCCTTCCAAAAGTTTTAAAATGCGGATAATTGTTGGGAACTTATTTCCAACATAACTACTTAATAGTTTTGAAGATCCATCATAGTACGATGTGGAGTCATAATGGCACATATATAGTGCAACCAAAAATGCGTAAGAACACGAATGTCAGGCTTAAATCCAGTTACCAACTGGTACGCAGAAAAGGATCACTAATATTGGGTTCTAAAACGAATTAAGTGAAGATGCGTGTAATATTGCATATCCCCCAAGCATTTATAGGAAGGTTGTTACGCATAACCTATCCTTAGATACCACCTGTAACCTTTGATGGTAGCCTCTGCGAGACCATGGGGTGAGGATGTTCTAAACTGATCCTATTAAACATGCAATATTCATCAAGTCCTTTTGATGTAAATATCTAGCATTGACAAGGTCGGTGAGCCCTTAAATTATATAATAAGTTCTAGGATTGTTTCAAAAATGCATAATTTCTTGTGAACAATAATTAATTCAACACTTTGAATCATCCACCAGAGACATAAATCACTTGAATGGTACGCATTCTGCATGGATATGTTCACAAATATCACCTTGTTTATTTTGAAAGAATGGGTTTTTTACCATTGGCATCTTAGGATGGTCGCAATCCTTTTTACTAAAGAATGACTTTGTAAAATGAGTTACATGCTTTATTACTTTAAAAGCATAATGGGAGGGGAGGTGGTGTTTCTTGTATTTTAGAAAGAGTTGATTATGAGAGATGCCGTCACTTTGCATTATTCCAATCTTTGTAATTCCCATTTTCTTGTTCACTCAAATAAAATGATGTTTCAAAACAGAACATCATATCACAACCAAAGTGTCTTTATGGTTATGACAAAACCTGAATGAGTCAGTTCCCAACATTATATTGTCGGTGATGATCTGGATTTAATTATCCAAATATTAGTGATTTACAGTTCACTAGACTGATTGGCTCATTATTTTCTCTAAAATGTGAGTCCTTTCACATTCATTAGAGGCAATTTATACATGCATTCCCATTCTCACAATGAATTTTTGTACGATAACGTAAGAACTTGACAAAGTGTGATTAGCTTTTAGTTCTTACAGAGCTTATATAATTTTTAATCGTTATACCAATTAGGCAACAAAGATTGAGCATTCCTTCGTTCGGATATTACATGTAATGATCCAATCATCACATGGTATTATATAAGGAAACAATTCAACAAGAAGTTTAATATATTTCCTTAAGAGCTTCGTGTAATAAGTGGTGTGGCCTTATTACATAACAAAAGAAAATTTATCTCATTTACTTTAGAGTGTTACAGTTCATGAAGATGATATACTTTTCATCATAATGTACGAATGATACTTTTAACTCAAGTACTTTTGAGTATATCTCAAGTGCTTTAGAGTATTTCAGTCTCATGGAAATGATATACTATTCATTCCGTAAGAGCATACAATGGATATAATTATTCGCAAAAAAAAATCTTTATTTTAGCTAATATAATATCGGTCAAACAATCATGTATCCAATAGTTTAGGATCAAATCATGCAAAATATAAAATCTAACCGTACGAATTCGATTGAATAAAGATAAACAAAAAGAAAAATTGGCAAAATTCTTGTTGCCATTAATGTTGACGTCTAAATAGGATATGACCTTCTCTAAGAATATAGTGAGTTCATTTTTCTTTAAACTCCCTATATCTCTTATGGTTGACTACTAATATATGATACTTGCATTACAACGCTTGTACCATTCACAGTAAAATGCTTATACCAAGATTTGCAACCCTCCTTGATATGAGTCAGAATTACATCACTGTCCCATTATAGGTAGATACATTTACTTTGTATCATTACTGTAGCGCCCCCTAAACTAGCAGCTGCCTAATCCAAGAGATTAACTAAAATAAAGAGGCACTACGAATCTAAATCAAATACTTAAGCATTCAATTAATAAATCTGCTATAAAAACTTAACCCAAAACTAGCCCCGCTCTGAAATATATATATACAAGAAATCCGCTCAAATGATACATATACAATAGTCATTTGGTTTGCAAATAGAATAAACAACATAATAAACATAGCAGAAGTTAACTAATTAACGGAGTAAACTTCTCGAAGCTTTCGTTGTGCGACTCTGATCTGTCTCTAAAACTGAAAGTGGTAAAGGGTGAGCACATCATCCCTAAAAGGGGTGCCCAGCAGGAATAACATTTAACTTTAAAGAAATCATGAGCAAGATTTGGAAAACAATTCATGTTTTCCTAAACATCAACAAGTGACCAAGCCACTTGAAATACACAAACATGTATATGGACAAACTCCTTCGTCAAACAATGTATAATAGTGATGCCGGGTTGTTCCACACCTAATAATATATTCATGCCGGGTTGTTCCACACGTAATATGCATAAAAACTGAATTCATGTAGGTATAAATGTGAAAGAGCGTATCCTATATACCACAAGTGTAAATTCTTATTTCCCATAACAATTTATAATGACATACATTACAAGTCCTTCCCAATTCATGGAAAGATTCAAAGAACCAACTGAACAATCATAATACAAACTAAACAATGCATGAAAATCACAGACAGCCAATGCATGAGTTTGTTAAACATAAACTTTTGTAAAAGAAACAACAATGGTTTCAAAAGAGTTAAAAGTATTCCCACTTCTTTTGATGACAATCCAAGCCTACCTCGAGATCCACGATCTGATGGTTCGTCATTTGAATCGATCGTTGTTAAAATTGACTAACTGTTAATCACACAAGAAGTCTAAGAAACTAGCCAAAATGGCCCATACAAGAATCATACAAGTCTATATAATGGTTCTAAGCCCATTTATGACTTTACCCCTTTTCATTCTTTAACTTTAGCATAACTAAGAGTTTACTAATACAATTATGTTGATTCTATAGTCCATAGCTAAGTCTTATGAATATCTACAACTTTGTAAAAGAAGTCAAAGTCTAATTCGGACCATAAGGGGTCCAAAATATCAATTTATGAAAACAGGGTTCATCCTAGTCAACTAACAATCGCTAACGGTCAAACTGGCGGTCAAAAGTCAACTAACAGTCAACATCCAAGGTCAATGGTCAAGTAAGAACCGGTCAACCGAGTCAAGACAAGTAACTCAGTGAGTCAACATCGATTCAACTCAATCAGATAACTGAGTCAGCTAAACAAGACTGAATCAGACTGAATCAATTTAGTCAGACTAGCCAAAGGTTGAACTGCACCATAATGGTGTATCACAAGACTTTATAAACTACACTAAGCTCTAACTGAGTAACAAAAATCTTCCCTGCCATAACCTCATTTCTAACTCTACCTCATTAACATATCAATTCTACCAAACTAAAAATATACATTCATTTAAAGTAAACTAAATAACTCATTTACAAATGTAAGCTAAATTACCTTGATCTGCAGTTGCAGGCTTTCACTAAGGCCACTGCTAACAATATTACAACCATCCACTCTCACCAACAGTTACTCTCTATGGATTGACTAAAAATTCAACTCAAACAACTGCCACCCTAACACCCATACAACACAACCATCTTTAAACTCTGAACACACATCTTGAATCTCAACAGCAAGACCAAAATCAACTCAGGCAGTACATAAACTCCTCAATTTCAATTCTAATCTTTCCACCAGTTCCATTTACACTTCAGACATCTCCGCCACACTCTCCGTCTGCACATTCAACTTGAGTCCAGTAGCAACCTCATTATTGCTACAATCATTACTCACAGTTACATCCATCATATAAACCAAAATATGCACATCCATTCCATAACCACATCCAAGTTATGCAGTCAAATACCAAACTCCAATATCACTAAACTATTTTACTAAGTTCTGTGCAAGCTTAATAATACTACCAAAACCTCATTTTCAACACCACCAGCACCACTAGCTCAACTCAATCATTTAGTTTTCACTACCATCAATCACCAGCAAAATCCGCCAAACTCGGTACCTATAACCTCTATTCTCAAATCACCCACAGCTACAGAACAACATCATTAACACTTCTGGTAGCTCCTAGTTTACATTCATTAAATCACTTTCACAATCAATATCAACTTATATACCTCAAACATATCATCCTCGACTATAACTCAATACATAAGCCTAACCTACAATGTGCAACTCCATTACAAATTATCATAACCAATTCAATCTTAGCTCCATTAACAACATATACCCAAAATGAAAAATAATAGCTTTACAAGAATAATTACCTCGATCTTCACTGATAACCTGGTTCAGCTGAATAAATCTGAATCATCCATTCATCCTGAGTTGTGAAATCACTGAGTTATTTCTCAACTCTATACAATAATTCATATTGAAACCACCTCTAATTATTCCTCAAGAATATCAACTTCATCTTCTCTGAACTTTTCTTCAAACCCTACAACAGAACCCTAATTATTCAATTCTTCTCTGTGAATCGAAAATCAGATATTAAGTCTTCTCATTTATGCTCAACACACAAAATCCATTCTCAATTGATCTTCTAGAGTATCAATTTCATATTCATATTCTCTTCTGCAACTCTACCGAAAACCCTAATTCAATTGCCAAATCCTTTCTCTCCTAGTTTGAGTTTTACACTTCGATTCACTTCTAAAAACACCACACCCATCCAATAATTTTATCTGATTCTTATCAATCGTTACTCAAATCGAACTTCAATTCAATTATCTTAAACCCTAACTTCAGAACCATATCTTCGATTTATAACAGATTCATATCAACGACCATACCATCTTCTCCATCATCTAATCTACGTCATCAAGAGATTCCCTTAATTAAAACTCACTCAAAACTCGCTAAACCCTCACAGGTGAAGTACAAGAGAAGAAGAAGAAAATTGAGAAAGAAGAAGAGAGAAGAAAAAGTAGAGGGATACGAGTTTATCCCCTCGGTTCTAGGATAATGCCAACGACAAATGATAACGGCACCCTTTCAAATGATATGGGCAGCCAGGTCGTTTTGATTGTTAAAGACTAATTTTCCCTCCTTACTAATCTGATAAATTCTTCTTCGTCTGATATCCAATTGACACGTTCGAGTAGTCCATTCAGCGTAATTTTTCGAGATCTATCTAACAATACTAGTTACGTATCTAAATCGTTGTAAGATTAAATTTTAATAATTAATGTTCGTGGTATACTAATCGTGTCATTATCGGCTAATTCGTCACTTGACTGGTCTACTAGCGTTGACGAGCTTGAGGGTCCTTACATTCTCCACACCTTATTTATTTTTGTCCTCGAAAATCAAACCAATCTTCTGGTCTTCAAAAACTCCCCACCTTATAAAATAATCCCATCTCTTGTTTAAGCACAAACAACGTAAAACAAAACACAAACCTATATGGCTTCCTACAACTAAGATTAAAATTTGTGGCTCTAAGTTCAACTACGCTGAGTTAATTCTATCTAATAGGGAAGTCTAAGTTTCCTCTACAAATTTCTATTTATATATGTCTCTAACTTCAAGGAAGAATCTTACAAATCTTTCTAAATCAACTTACATTTATTGGTTTTCTAAGGAATTATCAAACTTTTATGATCGGTCATCTCTGAATACAGTTGCCCTGTCAAGGTTGGCCGGTTCCAACAATGCCTTCATACGAACAGAGAAAACACAACCTTCACTATTCTCCGTGCAAGATTTACTAACTATTAATTTATTAAGATTAATTAATTTCTAAATTTTATTGTAATGATGATTTAACTTAAAAAAATTACTTCATAAAAATATAAAAAGTTTTCATCATTTTAAGCAATTTAATCATCAAAATTTATTTTATTATTTATTTTATCATTTTTTTAAATAATTTAATTTTTAATTCCAAATGAAACTATTTTTTAATTTTTAATTTTTTTTTATCTTTTTGTTAGAATTGGTTTAGCTATTCAAAAAGGTGTTGGAGCCCAACTTGTTGCTAGGATCCCATCTCGTTTCTTTTAAAATATATATATATATATATTACTTATATTAATAAAAAAAATAAAAATGAAACAATATTAAATAAATTTTAAATTCATGTACTATTTAAGAATAACTTAATGTTATAACCATTTTTCAATGTTACCATTATTATTTTATTTTATTGTTTACATATCAATTTCAATGTATCTATCTATTTGTTTCATTATATATATAAGTAAACAACTGCTAATAGATTTTCATAGTTATTTGGTATTAATATTTTATTATGGTTATTACATTTATTTCTATTTTTAATTACTATTATGATTTATTTTTTTATTTTTTATTAACATTGATGGTTCAATTATTATTCTAATTACCCTTGCAAATATTATTAAATCCCAAAAATTATTATCAACATTTATGTGGTTACTCCATAATTTATTTACTCTTCACATAAGTCAATGTGTTCAGTAAGTTTCTATGTGATTTACAAGTTATATCAATTATACTAATTTCACTATTATTATTATAGTATTAGATTGTTTACATGTTCATACTTTTTAGATCAATTATTCTCAAATCCTTATTGGCTAAAGTTATTGGTGTACCCTACTATTTTTACTTCAACACATAAACAAAGAGCCACATAAACAAATCAAGCAATCGAATAATTCTTTTAATTATTGATAGGTTTTAGTAATTAAGATTTATCTCACAACCCAACCCAGTTCTAAACTAATCTATTTCACTAACTGACACTGGCTATTCCTATCTTTTCTCATGTAATATCTAATAGTGAGCTCTGATACCAACATTGTAGCGCCCCCTAAGTTAGCAGCTGCCTAATCCAAGAGATTAACTAAAATAAAGAGGCACTACGAATCTAAATCAAATACTTAAGCATTCAATTAAGAGATCTGCTATAAAAACTTAACCCGAAACTAGCCCCGCTCTGAAATATATATATACAAGAAATCCGCTCAAATGATACATATACAATAGTCATTTGGTTTACAAATAGAATAAACAACATAATAAACATAGCATAAGTTTAACTAATTAACATAGTCAACTTCTCGAAGCTTTCGTTGTGCGACTCTGATCTGTCTCTGAAACTGAAAGTGGGAAAGGGTGAGCACATCATCCCTAAAAGGGGAGCCCAGCAGGAATAACATTTAACTTTAAAGAAATCATGAGCAAGATTTGGAAAACAATTCATGTTTTCCTAAACATCAACAAGTGACCAAGTGATGTGAATCAATAATGTTGTAGAAAGTGGTAGTAAGGTTGTCGTTCACTCAGACTCGTTGAAATTGATTTTAGGATTTAATAAACTGAAATAAGATAAAAATATATACAAAATATTGTCACAGATGAAGAGATGATCGGGACTCAGAATTCTACCAAACTCATAACAAAAGGTTCAAATATTAATTTTTTTAACAATTATAGCTCAACAAATAAAATTAACATGGACTCTAATCTTGCCAAGGTAGATTCTCAAAAGATTGGTTGTATCCCCTAAGCATAGATTATCTAAACAAAGCATAACCTATCTAATTGAATAACAACCAATTTAATCAAATCATAATTCAATTAAAATAATGCAAAAGTCTAAAAAAGAATTAAATAATTTTACCCATGTATGAAATTCGCCTTCCTCCATCATCCCGGTGATGGGTTCTAGCTCCGCATGGTGAAAACACACTCCAAGGAATTTTTCATTGCTCAAAAAGGTGTTTGCAAGAAGAAAGAGTTCAAATCAGTGTGTTTGTAACAGATATAACTGTTACAGAACCCACCGTTACAGAAATACACTAACAGACTGTTGCGAACTCGGAATAATTGTTACAAAGAACTATTACAGAAAACTATATGGATAAAGTGTCACAGACACTGTAGCTATGCGACTGTTTTCTTGCGTCAAAGTTCTTCGTTCTTCCTCCACATGCAGCAGCAGAAAATAATTCTCTGCAGCCTTATTCTTTGATATCCAGCGTACCCTAAACTCTCCATTCTCTTCTACTCGACCCCAGAAACATTTTTATATCGAACAACACCAATAAATATCGCTCATTCATTCCCAATAATCCTCCATTATTCGACATTGAAGAAAAATATATTCGGGAATATTTTCTTTCCATTCTTGTTTCTCATACGTGCAGTTGCTGCAGAAACACTCCAATACACTCTGTTACACGTCCAAGGGTGAGTCAACATGTTGTAGAGACGCTCCAACGTTCCAAAGAAAATCCAACAAAATCCTGTGTGTCACTTTTGTACGTGAATGCCCTATTTTCTTCGATTTTGAGTATCCGGCTCATTCTAATAGAATCAAGCGACTATACCAACCCTGTCTAAGAGTAACAGGCCCATAACAATCCATTGGAGTGATTAAATCTCTCAGAAATCTCTAAATCAGAAACAGCCAAGTCGGGTTCTTTTCTTTTCAAAATACGCAACTCCCTGAGTGATCCAAACTGAAGTTCCAGCCAATTCTAATCCAAAATATTGATCATACCATTCCTGCTGAGATTAATCAAGACGTCCCATGCATTTTCAGCCATTGAGTCCTTCTAAAACACCCCCAAAATACGAACCCTAAATCTGTTTTTGTGCTGCCATTATCTCCTGCCAAAAACAGAATTTGAAATGAGGAAGATGGTGTGCCCTTATCCAAAACACGGGCGCCTTTAACAGATGGGGTGCCTTGAGGTACCCCTTATCCAAATTGAGTGTGCCTTTAGTAAATTTCTCAGGGGGTCCGAAAAGCACTTTTTGAGCAACTTTTTCCGCACAAGTGTATTTCTCCAAAAACACCTACATAAACATAAAAACACCACAATAAGTACAAATATCGAGACTAACAATAGAGACATTGTGGACAATTCAGACACAAAAATGTGTCTATCAAATACCCCCAAACTTATTATTTGCTAGTCCTCGAGCAAATCTAATCTAGAAAATAAAATGACTACACTTAGCACGTGCAGCAAGCCGTTAAACCGCTAGGTGGCCCTAGTGGCGGAGTGTTGTCTCCGGAGGGTTTACCAGAGGTGTACCCACAAAACCATGACTTCTAATTGGTCACAAGTATCCAAAGAGATATGAGGACATACATATTCTCAACCTATCTCCAAGTGACTAGAATGCTAAAGAAAAGGTGCCCGCTCTAAAGCTGACTAAAGAAAATGGGAGACACATCCGCAACACTGCTAGATAAAGAGATATCCGCTACACAGCTAGATAAACATTGTAAGATATTAGCACAAGATATAAATATACCAACAATCTGAAAATCTGGTAGTCTGCCCAGAAAACAATCTGCAATTCTAGTAACAACTTCATAAAAATATTAGCACAAGATATAAATATAGAAGCTATCACTTTATTGAAGTTTCCCCCACACTTAGTCTTTTCTACACACGAAAGTGGATAGAGAACATAGAATTCGGGAACTTCAAAAGGTTCCCCAGCTTGGTGAACCTGCATAATTCTAGAATCAAACATATCAAGTGGTGGATACTTAGAAGCAAAATAATCCGTTAAAACTTTAGAAGCACAAATACTCAATCCTAAGTGATGTGAATCAAAATATTTAGAAATATGCAAAGGATTCGACAAACCTTCCACAATCTCTTTTATTACAGGATTCTCATCATTCTTAAAGAATTGCAATGAATTATTTACCTCGTTTGTATCGTGGTCCTCTATCAAACTATTTAGTCATTCTTCGTCTGCTTCAACCGAAATCTTAGCATCATTAAAATCCTTGGCAAGCTCAATTGGGTCTTCCACGACTTTAACCAATTTGGTTTCATTATCAATCATAATCATCTCCTAAAAAGTCTAATTCATTGGTGCAAATCCTAAAATCATTATTTGAGTACGTTACACCATTTATAACAACGGTTATGTCATATCCATTATCCTCCTTTTGAATAGGCGAGTGATCGTTATTATGATCTGGAGTTGAAATAACATTACCATTATTGCAAGGATTTTCCAAAGGTTGCTCATCTTCATCAGAGTCTTCGTCAACCTCATAATCTTCAATATCCCAACGACGTTGAAGTTCCGCTCGTATTTCCTTGTTAATTTCTTCGAGAGTCTTTTCTGATGCTCCAGCTTCTTCTAACTGATCATATTGCTTAGAAAGTTTTCTGATATTAATATGTTTTCCGCCGTTATTCACGACGGAAAGTTCAGACCGTATCTCTTCTTTTGACATAAATGAAGAAAGAACATGATAAAGAGGAGTAGGTCTTTCCAAACTCTCTGTCATCTGCACATTACTAGAAAACAACTGATCAGAAGTATAACTATCCTCCCATCCCTGTGATTGCTCACTTACATACCGGTCATAAGGTTGTTGATATGTATGAGAGTATCCATAAGGCTCCGTAGGTTATGGTTGGTAGTTGTTATATGAATGAGATTGAAATCCAAATTGATTACTACTATAATATGATGATGATTTTTCTTGTGCTCCGTACATGTTATGTCCGTAAGGAAACATGACGACTCACAAGAACAAAAGAAAAATTCTAAAAACAAAAACAAGCAAAACAAATAACAAATCAATTAGCAACCGCTCCCCGGCAGCGGCGCCAAAATTTGATGCGTGTCGTAACCACAACAAATTAATTAAGATATTTCCCACTAATTAACTGGTAATATAGCGGTAGTAAGAGATCATTCCCACGAAGAGTTGTGTAATTGATATGTTATTTAGATAGCAAAATAATAAAATACAAGGAGGATTGGTTTAAATTAAATAAAAAGATTAACAAATAAAAGAAAGAGATGATCAAGGAATCCTTCGCCGTTACCAAGCGATAACTGGATTAGTATACTTATCTATCTTCGTAAGAACCATTCATCACCAACTGTAGAATAGCAGCTAGCTCAATGCTATCCCTAAAACTCCTTTTCCATGGATACGGAAGCTCTCCAATATCAGATTTTATTCAACGAACCACCAAGTAGTAGCTCACTCAAGGTGTAATCCAATTGAACGCTTTAGGATTTGTGAATTAGGTTGATCCCAGTAGTTAAACTCTTAGCTCAAGGTCTACTTGCTGGTGTTATCTTCACTCGCAATTTCTCCACAGAATCCCTCTGCAAGGTCTCGCAATTTCCACTTGTGTATGAATTATTCAACGATTACTTATCGCCTAATCCAATACTAGCAATAGAACAATTAATAGATCAATCTAGTGTGCACTCCAAATCAATCCAATAATCACTCATAAAGATCAAATATGGTAAAGACAAACGTTAAGATGATTAAAACTCCGAACAACTTGTATAATAATATAGCTTCATGCTAGAACATTGAATTCATCCTCAATCAACAAAAGTTTAGCCTCTCATGCTTACACCGTTTCCCGGTTTCCCCCTAAAGGGGTAAACCCTAGAATATTTTATGAAGAACAAAAGTATAATATGAGATGTAGAGATATGATATTAGGTTAAGAAGCCTCTTTTATAGTTGTCCAAGTAGTAGAAGTGCCCGTGCTCGAATTCCGGTCGAAATAAGATGCCAAACTTGCCAAAACTCCACTAAAATCTTGCCAAATTCGTGCAAATTCCCATAGCCCACGTCAAAACACTCTTCATGGGCTCGGTCATGAACAGTAAAGCCCAGCCCATTTCAAATCTCAACTTCAGTTGGCTTGTCAGTCTTCCAAAACTGACAGCCTATCTTTTCTTCTCCTCTTATGGCCAGGTTTTTACATCCGTATGTTCTCCTGGATGTTTTGACAAATTTCTTGTTTTCGATACCGTCTAGGTTTCCCATACGTAACTTCTCCCTGTTCTTCATCTACAGCTAACATCAACCCATACTAGTAGTTACCTTCGTCACTTCCATTAGAATCCCCTTCAACAACATGTTCTCAAGATCTATTCTATTTCTTCTCAGTTTAATAATCCATTTCATCCCTCGGAAATGACAGCAAATCATTGGCAGCAGCGCCGATCACAACTCCTCCTATGTTCCGCGTATCACTCACCATTCTCTGTCGATAATCACCACAACTGCAAACTTCATCGTCGCTTCCATCATAACCTTTCCCTGTATTCATCAGCCAACTCATTCACCGGTCCCATGCAATGACTATCTCCTCCCTATCGCATGAAACAATCACCAACCATTACTTCCATGCTCACGATAGCACCATCTCTTCTAGCACCTTAGCTTCCATTAGTTGCAGCTCAACCATCAGCTTGAGCTTGAGATCTCCTCTATCAACCACGGTAACACCTCCAAGCCATAAGTCACCACCAGCTTACCTTTTCAACTCAACCAACTCTTCCATCATCTATTGTAGATAATGGAAGCAGCCTATCATTCTTGCTCATTCTCCGGCTTCATGGCAACATCAACTAAACACCACTGGTACAGCAGCGACCCCATTCTCTATTTTATTCTCGAGATCAGCTGATCATCGTCACTACTGCCAAGTTCACAGCAGCACATCGTCACCTCCATGTGATTATCAGCTTCTCCATCATTCACTGGCAATGGCTGTCTCATCGCTTCTTCCTCTCTGATATTGGCAGCAGTATTTCCGTCGACCATCAAAACCCAACTGCAACATCCTTAGTCAACAGACTCTGTATCCTTGCCAATGCTATCAACATCATAAACCGTGAATAAGGCTACCGTGCTGATCATTTTCATCTTCTTTCGAGCAGAAAACCAAACTCCATCTCATCCCTGATCATCTTCATTAAACTAGTTTCGTCGGGTTTGACTAAACTCTCTCTGAACCGATCGTGATAATATAGGAAGGAGATGAAGTGCCCTTAACGAGTTGTTTGGTGCCTTTAACACTTGGGATGACTCTTAACAGGATGGACCGCCCCCTTAGTAGTTTGAAAATCTTTCTTTAGCACTTCCAGTTTAACCGTCAGCTTTGGAGAACCGACAAGGTTAACTTCTCGTTTCACCCATAACTTCTTCATACGACATCGGATTTACATCATTTTTTCGCCGTTGGCTTCGTATTTTCGTCCTCTTCTAGATGATAGCAAGAACTCTTAAATTAGAATGAGTTCCATTTGGTCTTTGGCCATTCTCCGCTTGCGGCTAACTTCTTTTATTGCCCAATAAAGTGCAAATTCACTTCTTTTGGATGATTCACCTTGCAAAACATAAATAAAACAAAACAAACATAATATACAATAATTTGCAAGAAACTAAGCAATTACTAGTATGGATTCGACACAAAATATATGCAAAATATGCACTTAACAAATTCCCCCACACTTGACTTTTGCTAGTCCTCGAGCAAACTATCTAAAATGCAACAACTCCCTGTCGTTGAGGATACGGTCACACTTAGCATGTGTAACAAGCCTTTAAACCCCTAGGTGTCCCTAGTGGACGAGTTATAGTCTCGTGAGGGCTTACGAGAGATACACCCACAAAACCTACTCCAACTTCAAAGCGTTCCATCTTCCCAAGCATCCAAAGAGCTATGAGGACATACAATTTCTGCATGCTAGTAATAAGAAGTTAGAAATACCAAAGAACATATTCATTATTTAATCTTGAGTGAGAAATAACCACACCATAATGAGAGAAACGCGTGTTTGAGAATGATCAATAAGCATTTCGCCTCGACTTCTGCCTCACTTAAAAGGATTTTATGATAATTGCACTCAATAAGACGGCTTTTTTTATGGGTCTCACATGTGTGTAGGTAGGAATGAAGAGAGAAATCCTACACACGTTGAATGGTGAGAAGGTAACCTTCCGAATTATTTCTGGAGACTCCATAAAATCATGGAAAATAAAAATATTTTTCTGATGATCTCTAAGAAAGGAAATCAACCACTATAGCAAGGGTGAGAGTACATACCACCTTCACATCTGATTGCAATGATGAAAGCACCACTCTCACAGCATCTAATAGAAACGTCTTCCTTTCTTCGGCTCGTCTTCTTCATCTTGGTCTTCGGTCTTCAACTGTTAATGATAAACTCTTGAACTTGTAGAACTTCGACAATTTGTACTCTTTTCCTCAATTCCTTGTTGCTTGAAACTTCTCTATATATTTTTCTTCCACATGGATTTATTGAATAAATAACAACCTAAATGCAAATTTTTTTGTATTTTTTTTCTTCTTCTATATATATATTTTTTTTTGTAGAGATTGCAACTAAAACAATAAAAATGACATAACATTAACATGGCTATGGAAGAAGAACTTTACCACTTTAATCTTCACAACTTGTATTGTCTTCATATCATAAACTTCAATAATTCTCATCTTTTGATTTTCTTCACTCTTGTAAATAAGTCTTCATATTTTGATATAGAATTCCTCTCCATGTATTGTAAGTCTTCAACATGTATATATAAAATATGCTCATTGTATGTTGCTTTTACTTGAATATGAAATTTCGATCTTCCTTGTATTGTTGCATGTAAACCTCAAACGTCTTCAACTTTCCTTGTAGATTTTGATGTCGCTCCATTGTTGATGATGATGTGTTTCTATGGATCTGTTGTTGGCGAGAGAGAGAATGGTGCTAACTACAAATCAAACTACAAGAAGGTGGTTTTCGTCTATAGACGTTACCCTCATGATTGACAAAATTAGCACTCAAGAGATCAAAAATAGTTCTGAAAATGGTGTGAAGTTGGGTAGCACACCATTCTACCCGGAATTAACGTACGGTGACACACACTCAAAAGAAAGCTCTTTAGTCAGCTACAAATAAAATTTGGTTTGGTGCCTCAGTTGATATGAAAATAGGTAGTCTCCACTAATGATTGATCAGCAACTCTAATAATGCATTTCTCTCTACTCCTAATTTGCATCACCGGAATGATTAAATCCATTATTTAACACTCCAATTCGTAAGAACATTCCGAACATAGTTCCCTAACACTTCCAAGTTCAGTTATGTCGGTCAGAATCTCTATGTAAACATACCTAGAAGTATGATAGTGACTCTAAAATATCTACAAGTTGAAGGTTTTTTTATGCAAAATTTTGAAAAATCTATATGCAAAAGACTCCCCCACACTTAAACTTCACATTGTCCTCAAAGTGTAAAACCGAAAGTTCTGAATTCTGACGTAACAGCAGATAAAACGCAAAACCTGTGCAAATTGGTAAGGAAATTGAAAAAACTCCATTTCACAAAAGTTGTTCATATACGTGTTTTATACACAGTTTCAAAAGGTCACAATGTTTCGATAAAATTCCTGACAGTTATGGTCTCTGGACTAAACTATGCTCAGTCTGAATTTTTCTGACGAAAAGGTATTCGTCATAATTCTCTTCTAAGATAGATTACGGACTCAATGAAATTAAACATGGGGATGAAAATATGATATGGAAACAATAAAAACAAAAAATAAAAAAATAAAAGGTTTTAAGATACAAAACCTATGGGTTTCCTCCCATTCAGCGCTTGGTTTAAAGTCGTCAGCCCGACTCTTTTGTTATCGTCCATATACCAACAATCTAAAAATATGGTAGTCTGCCCAGAACACAATCTGCAATTCTAGTAACAACTTCATAAAAATATTAGCACAAGATATAAATATAGAAGCTATCACTTTATTGAAGTTTCCCCCACACTTAGTCTTTTCTACACTCGAAAGTGGATAGAGAACATAGAATTCGGGAACTTCAAAAGGTTCCCCAGCTTGGTGAACCTGCATAATTCTAGAATCAAACATATCAAGTGGTGGATAGTTAGAAGCAAAATAATCCGTTAAAACTTTAGAAGCACAAATACTCAATCCTAAGTGATGTGAATCAAAAGATTTAGAAATATGCAAAGGATTCGACAAACCTTCCACAATCTCTTTTATTACAGGATCCTCATCATTCTTAACGAATTGCAATGAATTATTTACCTCGTTTGTATCGTGGTCATCTATCAAACTATTTATCCATTCTTCGTCTGCTTCAACCGAAATCTTAGCATCATTATAATCCTTGGCAAGATCAATTGGGTCTTCCACGACTTTAACCAATTTGGTTTCATTCTCAATCTCTATCTCTTCAACAACCTCGTCATCGGAATCGGAATCATCTCCTAAAAAGTCTAGTTCATTGGTGCAAATCCTAAAATCATTATTTGAGTACGTTACACCATTTATAACAACGGTTATCTCATATCCATTCTCCTCCTTTTGAATAGGCGAGTGATCGTTATTATGATTTGGAGTTGAAATAACATTACCATTATTGCAAGGATTTTCCAAAGGTTGCTCGTATTTATCAGAGTCTTCGTCAACCTCATAATCTTCAATATCCCAACGACGTTGAAGTTCCGCTCGTATTTCCTTGTTAATTTCTCCGAGAGTCTTTTCCGATGCTCCAGCTTATTCTAACTGATCATATTGCGTAGAAAGTTTTCTGATATTAATACGTTTTCCACCGTTATTCACGATGGAAAGTTCAGACCGTATCTCTTCTTTTGACATAAATGAAGAAAGAACATGATAAAGAGGAGTAGGTCTTTCCAAACTCTCTGTCATCTGCACATTACTAGAAAACAACTGATCAGAAGTATAACTATCCTCCCATCCCTGTGATTGCTTACTTACATACCCGTTATAATGTTGTTGATATGTATGAGAGTATCCATAAGGCTCCGTAGGTTATGGTTGGTAGTTGTTATATGAATGAGATTGAAATCCAAATTGATTACTACTATAATATGATGATGATTGTTCTTGTGCTCCGTACATGTTATGTCCGTAAGGAAACATGACGACTCACAAGAACAAAAGAAAAAATCAAAAATCAAAAACAAGCTAAACAAATAACAAATCAATTAGCAACCGCTCCCCGGCAGCGGCGCCAAAATTTGATGCGTGTCGTAACCACAACAAATTAATTAAGATATTTCCCACTAATTAACTGGTAATATAGCGGTAGTAAGAGATCATTCCCACGAAGAGATGTGTAATTGATATGTTATTTAGATAGCAAAATAATAAAAGACAAGGAGGATTGGTTTAAAGTAAATAAAAAGATTAACAAATAAAAGAAAGAGATGATCAAGGAATCCTTCACCGTTACCAAGCGATAACTGGATTAGTATACTTATCTATCTTCGTTAGAACCATTCATCACCAACCGTAGAATAGCAGCTAGCTCAATGCTATCCCCAAAACTCCTTTTCCACGGATACGGAAGCTCTCCAATATCATATTCTATTCAACGAACCACCAAGTAGTAGCTCACTCAAGGTGTAATCCAATTGAACGCTTTAGGATTTGTGAATTAGGTTGATCCCAGTAGTTAAACTCTTAGCTCAAGGTCCACTTGCTGGTGTTATCTTCACTCGCAATTTCTCCACATAATCCCTCTGCAAGGTCTCGCGATTTCCACTTGTGTATGAATTATTCGACGATTACTTATCTCCTAACCCATTACTAGCAATAGAATAATTAATAGATCAATCTAGTGTGCACTCCAAATCAATCCAATAATCACTCATAAAGATCAAATATGGTAAAGACAAACAATAAGATGATTAAAACTCCGAACAACTTGTATAATAATAGAGCTTCACGCTAGAACATTGAATTCATCCTCAATCAACAAAAGTTTAGCCTCTCATGCTTACACCGTTCCCGGTTTCCCCCTAAAGGGGTAAACCCTGGAATATTTTATGAAGAACAAAAGTATAATATGAGATGTAGAGATATGATATTAGGTTAAGAAGCCTCTTTTATAGTTGTCCAAGTAGTAGAAGTGCCCGTGCTCGAATTCCGGTCGAAATAAGATGCCAAACTTGCCAAAACTCCACTAAAATCTTGCCAAATTCGTGCAAATTCCCATATCCCACGTCAAAATACTTTGGGTTATTTAATGTTTGGTACCCAGCAAATGTCCAACACCTAGCTTTGGTACCCATTATTTGAAATATTAAGGGTTGGTACCTTGACCTGACGTTGACTGCTAAGTCAAACCCTTGACCAAACTTAGTGTGAACTTTTAAATTTTAATTATTAATAGAAATTAATTATTTAATGACGTTAAATCGCCGTTAGCACGTGATTTCAATAAAACCGTGTGACCTTATTCATTTTGATCTTACGGTTACAACTTGTATAATCCAACGTTTGCAACTTGACCTTGAATATTTGAGTTCTTATACTCGTTAAGGTATTTCGTCGAACACCATCTGTGTATGCGACTTTCCGCTGGTGATGAGATGATTTTGTTGCTACATATTTAGACCTTTCTAGAACTCAACCTAAATCACTTTGTTAATTCATTCTCTGATTAAAGGAAAATGAGAGAACAATTCATGTTTCAGTTCTTAATGTTTTTGGAAGCCATTGGTTCTTCAAATACGAGTGAAGAAGACAGGAAACAAGGGTGATAGTTCAAGTCGTGTATTATATAAATGATGATGATCTTCCTAAGATTTCACGAGAGATGCATTTAATGTCTCTAAAATACTCTCTCTGTTCATTTGGGGGTAACACGATCACTGATTGCAATTCTATTGTACCCAGGAATATAAATACCAAGTACTATCTTATACACATGAGTAACACTAATACACAATCAAGAGTGTCTCTGATTCCTGAATTAGATACTCTAATCGGACTTCTTCTTCAAGTGTTATTAGTGATCAATTCATATTAAAAAATAATGGAGGCTTTTGAGAAAAGGTATAAGTCGAGTTAAGAATCACAATCAACATGCCTTAAATCTATTGGGGATAAGTGATTTTTATGGCCCTGTTATGCCTTCTGACTGTTGTCCATTTGATTGAGTTGCAGAGGCACAAGATCGAGTTGCCTTCGACACAAGAAGTGATATGAGCCGTGAAAATCCTCTTACATTTGGTTTTAGGGATTCCTTTTAATCATGGACGTTTGGTCGAGATGCTATGTTAGATTCAGACATGTGTAATGTCATCAACGGAAGTTAGGAAAGTTCTATCCATTATTATCATCGATAAATCTAATAAGGTAAAAATGTCGGTTCTGTCACAGAATTTTCAACTTAGTTAAGTCAACGAGCCAGCTTGACGGTCAACGGTAGGTCAAGGTACCAACCCTTAATATTTGAAATATTGGGTACCAAAGCTAGGTGCTGGACATTTGCTGGGTACCAAACGTTAAATAACCCAAATACTTTTCATGGGCTCGGTCATGAACAGTAAATCCCAACCCATTTCAAATCTCAACTTCATTTGGCTTGTCAGTCTTCCAAAACTTATAGCCTATCTTTTCTTCTCCTCTTACGGCCAGGTTTTTGCATCCGTATGTTCTCCTGGATATTTTGCCAAATTTCTTGTTTTCCATAACGTCTAGGTTTCCCATACATAACTTCTCCCTATTCTTCATCTACAGCTAACATCAACCCATACCAGGAGTTACCTTCGCCACTGCCATTAGAATCCCCTTCAACTGCATGTTCTCGAGATCTATTCTATTTCTTCTCAGTTTAATAATCCATTTCATCCCTCGGCAATGACAGCAAATCATTGGCAACAGTGCCGATCACAACTCCTCCTATGTTCCGCGTATCACTCACCATTCTCTGTCGATAATCACTACAGCTGCAAATTCCATCGTCGCTGCCATCATAACCTTTCCCTGTATTCATCAGCCAACTCATTCACCGGTCCCATGCAATGACCATCTCCTCCCTATCGCATGATCATGACAAACAATCACCAGCCATTACTTCCATGCTCACGACAGCACCATCTCTTCCAGCGCCTTAGATTCCATTAGTTGCAGCTCAACCATCAGATCGAGCTTGATCTCTCCTCTATCAACCACGATAACACTTCCAAGCCATCATACACCACCAGCTTCCCTTTTCAACTCGACCAACTCTTCCATCATCTACTATCGATAATGGCAGCAGCCTATCATTCTGTTATGAACCTGGATGTGATTCACAACAAGAATGGGGATAGAGATAATAGTAATGTCAAGATCCTCACGGATCAAGCCTCCCGGTTCAGCGAACACGGTTTGATCGATTGAAACGATCTAGTTCTTTTCATTAATTCTTAGATGCCTTTCACTTACAGACTCTCTAGCTTATAAAGCTTAACACAGAGAACTACCCTAGATCCTACGGCTATAATACCATCATATGTTTACATCTAAACCACTCATTACAATTAATAAAGACAACCCTATTTGGTTAAAGGCTACCCACTAAGGATTACACTAAATACCGTCATCGAAATGATATGGGTGCCCTCCTCCAAAGATTGGGACATGACAAATACCATCCCCTTCGGAACATCCTTGTCCTCAAGGATGAAGGTCAAGAAAAAGGCTTGTTAAATTCACAAGGGAAAGATTTGTTGATGCCTTTGTGCCGTCGAAATGATATGGGCCGCTCTTTTCTTGTAACAGGTACATGATGACACTTTGTTGTATTTTGTCGTACCAACATCTTTGCTTTCCGTAGCACCATGACCTTGTGGTTGTCTGTAGTCATCTCTATCCCGGCAAAAAAAAACTTCCAAGTGAATGATGACCAACATCGCATAACAAAACTTCTCATAAGCCTCCGAATATCGTGCACTCCATAATCCCATTACAAACAAACTGTATTTCCGAATGACTGTAGCACCAGAAAAATTCATAGTCCACATGTTGTGTATACCAGGAAGTGGATATCCCCTAGGCTGAGCTACTTCAAGCAAATCCCTTGCCAATATCTTGATAAGTTCGATTCCAACTGTGAGTTTCAGGAGCACATATAAAAGAATCATTGTCGTTGGAATACTACGAACCTCTTCCTTGGTAGTTGACATAATGGAAAATGCAGCTTTCTTATCTCTCCCTGGCAGTGCTAACTGCACATTTTCTACACCCCACCAACCTGTAGAAAGTAACTTGAATTTCCACTTCAAGTAATCAAGCCACGCTAACCCCTTAAGAGTTTGAATCTCAGTGAGTAAATACTTAGCCCAAAAGCTGTATAATTCCTTGGTGAGACTATTAAGTCCTTCAGCTGCCATTCTAATACAAGTACATCTGGAATCATCAGTCTTTAAAGTGTAAGTCGGTGCAGAATGTCGATTATCCACTTCTTGAACATCATAAAGTTGATGGGCCACATGTGAGGTACTTGTACAGTTCCAGGTATTAGAATGAGAAGTCCAAAATATTAAATCAAGCAATTTTCCTCTGTCAAACAAAAAACTGCCGCAGCCTATACAACCATGTGACTCACTGAAATGCCATACAGTACCACGAAACCTTCTTATACTCCATAAATCTGTTGAGACCAATCGGAATTTCCACTTCAACAAGGCTGCCATCCTTAACGCATTTGGAATATATAGCATAGTGAATAGATGTTTCACTACCCTTGCAAGCATACCACTAACACAGTCCTTATTCGTTGTTGGAGATGCCAATCCCCAGTGATAACTGTACCACACATTTATATACTGACTAAAATCACTGTCATACAAACTAATTAGTTTAGAATGCCCCACTGCCATCACAACTGTCTCTTGCATTGAAAAACTATTATGGGCTTCAGATGTGGACAAACAAAAGTGCAAGAAACACGTAATTTTTGAAAGGTAACTTTGACTCTTCTCCACTATACCTTGAAGCATGTGGAGATACCCAAGCTCCTTCAAGGGAATCCATTTATTAAGTAACCCCAAGCTCAGCTGCAACAAGAACAAGGATTCTATATCGGCATGCCCACTCCATCTCCCTTTGTCCGGAATAAGACATCCATAAAACACATATGAAGGCATCTTTGTTTTGCCAACTTCAGTCACTTGGGTGGATATCTTATTGGATAAAATGAGAGATTCTATAAGAAAATGATAGAAGAAAGAAGTATTACCTTCACCCCACGGTCGCAACATGTGAAGAATAAGGAATCTAAGATTTACTTGACAGAACGGGTGATAGAAGATAGTCGAAGTGTCGATGGGAGGTTGTTGTATAAAGTGTGACCTTAAAATGAGAGCTTCAAGGTAGTAAAAACACAACCATTGTTCACTCTTTCCTTCCCACTTCATGGACAGTTCACTACTTCCACAGCCAAACAAGCGAAGTAAAAGAAATAGCACAATGATAAACAATTTTAAACCACTTCCCTTTCCCAAATATTGGAGACAAATAGTTAGCACTTTAAATTTCCACCTCAAGTGATCTACCAACATGGCCATAGCTGAATTTTGAATCACTATGAGTAAGACCTGAGTCCTCAAATTTCTTGTAAAAATTCTGGTCCAGCTATAATTTTCCTTTGCATGGTATATTGGACTGCACATATAGGTGTAATAATGAAGTAGACATATAGAAAAATCAAAATCGCACATACCCCCAGCAGAATAAGACTTGTACATACAAGTGCAAGCGGAATGCCGAATTGTCCCTTGAACAACCAATCTACCAAATGCTTTATATCCCAGAAATGAAGAGTGCTGACAAGAGACTATTCCCGAGAGATAAGAATGAGAACTAACCCTTGTGGAAATGGAAAAATGTAATAGCAAAAGAAATATAAACTCCCTCATATTAATTTGCAGCACAGCACCTTCCTGTCCCTTAATTAGAACTTCAAATAATTCAATGCAGGGAATATCTTTTCTAGCCGGTAAAAGATGATGAAATTGCAAGGCTATAGCATCTTCATATTGACGCAAACTCCGAAGTAGACAGTCGAGCACACTATCCATTTGAATCATTTTACCAAACACTTGCCCAGCAGTAATACAAACACCACCTTCAGTTAACATACCATTTGTAAATAACATCACTACAAATGAATTCATAAGCCACGAATGTAGTCTATACCTATATTCAAGAAGTATCTCAGGAGAATAATTTGGAGGGTATTCAGCCAATAGGATCGAACATATAGTGAATACACAAAAACCAGAAGTAGTGATGATTATATTGAATTCAAAAACACCCACAAAGACAGAAAAACCCTGAGGGAGATGGAACCTTTTCCCACGATCAAATATTCTACGCACAGAACCTAAGGCAGGTAAGTAATAATCATCAATTAGTACCGTGGAACTCACCTCAAGCAACTCATCGAGCTGTAAGAAAACAGTTTCTGCTCCCTTCCTACTCAGCACTGGAGCATACCATTCATATGTCCTATGAAAGCTCACCACTCTAGCCAACAAGAGTAACAAAACCCCAGTGCTCTCAGTCAGTTGATCAACCCATTGATAAGCAATCCGAATTATACCAGCAAGATATAAGGACCTCATAATGAGTTCAATGATTTTCCCACAGTCAAATACTTTATCCATTTTGAGCTTCCAACAAAATTCGACTCCAACACCACTCAATTTTAGACTCTCAGACATTTTATCAAACAGTTTGCTCGCATCGAGAATTTCAGCCTCATTAATACACAAATGCAAAGTCAAATGG
The DNA here is from genome assembly GCA_023529315.1 of Papaver bracteatum. Lineage (NCBI taxonomy): Eukaryota > Viridiplantae > Streptophyta > Magnoliopsida > Ranunculales > Papaveraceae > Papaver > Papaver bracteatum. The sequence continues at coordinate 1,667,224 of JAJJWX010000145.1, forward strand.
ATGCACGAGAAATATAATTGGTACCCCAAACTTGGAATCCATGGAACAATCAATTTCTTATGTGAATTGAAAGAAATAAGGATACGTTTACCTCGATCAAATATGCTACGAGAAGCATCAAAGAGAAGAGAAAAACGACTCTTACCAAATAGGTTACTGTGTCGAAAGACCAATTCCTTCAAGTATCCAAGTTTCTCACAATTAACCGCTGAACTGATAACTTCTTTAGATTGAAATTTCATCTTGGAAGGAGAATTTTCCTCCTCATCGAAAAAAAACGAAGGAATGAGCAAATCGAAATTGAGAGAATCATCACCTTCTTCAAAGAAATAAGAAGGAATCATCAACTCGAATTCATCTTCTTCTTCCTGTTCTGCTTCAATAGAATAAGAAGGAATCAACTCAGAATCGTCTTTCTGGGTGACAAGCTCCTCAATAATCTCCGCTTTGTCGATTACAGGTTCTTCAGATGGTTCAAGTTGAATTGATGCAATAGATCTGTTGAGAGAGTCCAACTGGTTTAAAGTGATGTTAATGTAACTATCCATTTGACGAAGAGCCTCTTGTCGATTTGGTAAGTTCACATCCATCACTACCTTTGATTTCTCCAACCGCATATAAGATAGTCTCTTCTCTACAAGCTTAATAACCTCCAATTGAGCTACAAAATCCCCCATTGCAGAGTACGCACAAAATCTTCTGGATGATACCAATTGTTATGAACCTGGATGTGATTCACAACAAGAATGGGGATAGAGATAATAGTAATGTCAAGATCCTCACGAATCAAGCCTCCCGGTTCAGCGAACACGGTTTGATCGATTGAAACGATCTAGTTCTTTTCATTAATTCTTAGATGCCTTTCACTTACAGACTCTCTAGCTTATAAAGCTTAACACAGAGAACTACCCTAGATCCTACGGCTATAATACCATCATATGTTTACATCTAAACCACTCATTACAATTAATAAAGACAACCCTATTTGGTTAAAGGCTACCCACTAAGGATTACACTAAATACCGTCATCGAAATGATATGGGTGCCCTCCTCCAAAGATTGGGACATGACACATTCTTTCTCGTTCTCCGTCTTCATGGCAACATCAACTAAACACCATTGATACAGCAGCGACCCCATTCTCTATTTTCTTCTCAAGCTCAGCTGATCATCGTCACTACTTCCAAGTTCACAGCAGCACAGCGTCACCTCCATATGATTATCAACTTCTCCATCATTCGCTGGCAATGGCTGTCTCATCGCTTCATTCTCTCTGATATTGGCAGCAGTATTTCCTTCGACCATCAAAACCAAACTGCAACATCCTTAGCCAACAGACTCTGTATCCCTGCCAATGCCATCAACATCATCAACCATTAATAAGGATATCGTGCTGATCGTTTTCATCTTCTTTCGAGCAGCAAACTAAACTTCATCTCATCCCTGATCATCTCCATTAAACCAGTTTCGCCGGGTTTGAATAAACTCTCTCTGAACCGATCGTGATAATATAGGAAGGAGATGAAGTGCCCTTAACGAGTTGTCTGGTGCCTTTAACACTTGGGATGCCTCTTAAAAGGATGGACCGCCCCCTTAGTAGTTTCAATATCTTTCTTTAGAACTTCCAGTTTAACTGTCAGTTTTGGAGAACCGACAAGGTTAACTTCTCGTTTCACCCATAACTTCTTCATACGACATCGGATTTACATCATTCTTTCGATGTTGGCTTCGTCTTTTCGTCCTCTTCGAGATGATAGCAAGAACTCTTAAATTCGAATGAGTTCCATTTGGTCTTTGGCCCTTCTCTGCTTGCGGCTAACTTCTTTTATTGCCCAATAAAGTGCAAATTCACTTCTTTTGGATGATTCACCTTGCAAAACATAAATAAAACAAAACAAGCGTAATATACAATAATTTGAAAGAAACTAAGCAATTACTAGTATGGTTTTGACACAAAATATATGCAAAATATGCACTTAACACATGCACATGCACATCCATTCCATAACCACATCCAAGTTATGCAGTCAAATACCAAACTCCAACATCACTAAACCATTCTTCCAAGTTCTGTGCAAGTTTAATAATACTACCAAAACCTCATTTTCAACACCACCAGCACCACTAGCTCAACTCAATCATTTAGTTTTCACTACCATAAATCACCAGATAAATCCTCCAAACTCAGTACCTATAACCTCTATTCCAAAATCACCAAAAGTTACAAAACAACATCATTAACACTTCTGGCAGCTCCTAGTTTACATTCATTAACTCACTTTCACAATCAATATCAACTTTTATACCTCAAACATATCATCCTCGACTATAACTCAATACATAAACCTAACCTACAATGTGCAACTCCATTATAAATTCTCATAACCAATTCAATCTTAGCTTCATTAACAACATATACCCAATAATCAAAAATAATAGCTTTACAAGAACAATTACCTCGATCTTCACTGATAACCTGGTTTAGCTGAATAACTCCAAATATCACACCCATCCAATAATTTTATCTAATTCTTCTCGATCGTTACTCAAATAGAACTTCAATTCAATTACCTGAAACCCTAACTTCAGAACCATATCTTCGATTTATAACAGCTTCATATCAAAGACCATACCATCTTCTCTATTATCTAATCTACGTCATCAAGAGATTCCCTTAATTCAAACTCACTCAAAACTTGTTAAACCCTCACATGTGAAGTACAGGAGAAGAAGAAGAAGAAGAAGAAGAAGAAGAAGAAGAAGAAGAAGAAGAAGAAGAAGAAGAAGAAGAATAAGAAGAAGAAAAAATGAGAAGGAAGAAGTAGAGGGATACGAGTTTATCCCCTCGGTTCTGGGATAAGAATAACGACAAATGATAACGGCACCCTTTCAAATGATATGGGCAGCCAGGTCGGTTTGATTGTTAAAGACGAATTTTCCCTCCTTACTAATATGATAAATTCTTCTTCGTCCGGTATCCAATTGACACGTTCGAGTAGTCCATTCCGTGTAATTTTTCGAGATCTATGTAACAATACTAGTTTCGTATCTAAATCATTATTAGATTAATTTTTAATAATTAATGTTCGTGGTATACTAATCGTGTCATTATCGGTTAATTCGTCACTTGACTGGTCTACTAGCGTTGACGAGCTTGAGGGTCCTTACATTCTCCACACCTTATTTATTTTTGTCCTCGAAAATCAAACCAATCTTCTGGTCTTCAAAAACTCCCCACCTTATAAAATAATCCCATCTCTTGTCTAAGCACAAACAACGTAAAACAAAATACAAACCTATATGGCTTCATACAACTAAGATTAAAATTTGTGGCTCTAAGTTCAACTACGCTGATTTAATTCTATCAAATAGGGAAGTCTAAGTTTCCTCTGCAAATTTCTATTTTATAACATATCTGTCTCTAACTTCAAGGAAGAATCTTACAAATCTTTCTAAGTCAACTTAAATTTATTGGTTTTCTAAAGAATTATCAAACTTCTATGATCGGTCATCTCTAAATGCAGTTACCCTGTCAAGGTTGGCAAGTCCCAACAATGCCTTCCTATGAACAGAGAAAACACAACCTTCACTATTCTCCAGTGCTAAATTTACTAACTATTAATTTATTAAGATTAATTAATTTCTTAATTTTTTTTAATGATGATTTAACTTAAAAAAATTTACTTCATAAATATATAAAAAGTTTACATCATTTTAAGCAATTTAATCATCAATTTTTTTTTATAATTTTTTTTTAATGAAATTGAATTTTTAATTCCAAATGAAACTATATTAAATAAATTTTAAATTCATGTACTATTTAAGAATAACTTAATGTTATAACCATTTTTCAATGTTACTATTATTATTTTATTTTATTGTTTACATATCAATTTCAATGTATCTATCTGTTTGTTTCATTATATATATAAGTAAACAACTCCTAACAAATTTTCATAGTTATTTGGTATTAATATTTTATTATGGTTATTACATTTATTTCTATTTTTAATTACTATTATGATTTTTTTTTATTAACATTGATGGTTCAATTATTATTCTAATTACCCTTGCAATATTATTAAATCCCAAAAATTATTATCAACATTTATGTGGTTACTCCATAATTTATTTACTCTTCACATAAGTCAATGTGTTCAGTAAATTTCTATGTGATTTACAAGTTATATCAATTATACTAATTTCACTATTATTATTATAGTATTAGATTGTTTACATGTTCATACTTTTTAGATCAATTATTCTCAAATCCTTATTGGCTAAAGTTATTGGTGTACCCTACTATTTTTACTTCAACACATAAAAAAACAGCCACACAAACAAATCAAGCAATCGAATAATTCTTTTAATTATTGATAGCTTTTAGTAATTAAGATTTATCTCACAACCCAACCCAGTTCTAAACTAATCTATTTCACTAACTAACACTGGCTATACCTATCTTTTCACATGTAAGATCTAATAGTGAGCTCTGATACCAACATTGTAGCGCCCCCTAAGCTAGCAGCTGCCTAATCCAAGAGATTAACTAAAATAAAGAGGAACTACGAATCTAAATCAAATAATTAAGCATTCAATTAAGAGATCTGCTATAAAAACTTAACCCGAAACTAGCCCCGCTCTGAAATATATATATACAAGAAATCCGCTCAAATGATACATATACAATAGTCATTTGGTTTACAAATAGAATAAACATAATAAACATAGCATAAGTTTAACTAATTAACGGAGTCAACTTCTCGAAGCTTTCGCTGTGCGACTCTGATCTGTATCAGAAACTGAAAGTGGGAAAGGGTGAGCACATCATCCCTAAAAGGGGTGCCCAGCAGGAATAACATTTAACTTTAAAGAAATCATGAGCAAAATTTGGAAAACAATTCATGTTATCCTAAACATCAACAAGTGACCAAGCCACTTGAAATACACAAACATGTATATGGACAAACTCCTTCGTCAAACAATGTATAATAGTGATGACGGGTTGTTCCACACCTAATAATATATTCATGCCGGGTTTTTCCACACGTAATATGCATAAAAGCTGAATTCATGTAGGTATAAATGTGAAGGAGCGTATCATATATCCCACAATTGGAAATTCTTATTTCTCATAACAATTCATAATGACATACCTTACAAGTCTTTTCCAATTCATGGAAAGATTCAAAGAATCAACTGAACAATCATAATACAAACTAAACAATGCATGAAAAGCACAGAGAGCTAATGCATGAGTTTGTTAAACATAATTTTTTGTAAAAGAAACAACAATGGTTTCAAAAGAAAGTATTCCCACCTCTTTTGATGACAAGCCAAGCCTACCTCGAGATCCACGATCTGATGGTTCTTCCTTTGAATCGATCGTTGTTAAAATTGACTAACTGTTAATCATACAAGAAGTCTAAGAAACTAGCCAAAATGGCCCATACAAGAATCATACAAGTTTATCTAATGGTTCTAAGCCCATTTATGACTTTACCCCTTTCCATTCTTTAACTTTAGCATAACTAAGAATTTACTAATCCAATTATGTTGATTCTATAGTCCATAGCTAAGTCTTATGAATATCTACAACTTTGTAAAAGAAGTCAAAGTCTAATTCGGACCATCAGGGGTCCAAAATATCAATTTATGAAAACATGGTTCATCCTAGTCAACTAACATTTGCTAACGGTCAAATTGACGGTCAAAAGTCAACTAACAGTCAATGTCCAAGGTCAAGGTCCAGGGTCAATAGTCAAGTAAGAATCGTTCAAATGTGTCCAACATCGATTCAACTCAATCAGATAACTGAGTCATCTAAACAAGACTGAATAAATTCAGTTAGACTAGCCAAAGGTTGAACTGCAGTTGCAGGCTTCCACTAAGGCCAATGCTAAGAACATTACAACCAGCCACTCTAACCAACAACTACTATCTTGATTCACTACAAATTCAACTCAAACAACTGCCACCATAACACCCACACAACACAACCATCTTTAAACTCTGAACACACATCTTGAATCTTAACAGCAAGACCAAAATTAACTCAGCCAGTATATAAACTCCTCAATTTCAATTCAAATCTTTCCACCAGTTCCATTTACACTTCAGACATCTCCGCCACACTCTCCGTATGCACATTCAACTTGAGTCCAGTATCAACCTCATTATTGCTTCAATCATGACTCACAGTTACATCCATCATATAAACCACAACCTGCACATCCATTCCATAACCACATCCAAGTTATGCAGTTAAATACCAAACTCCAACATCACTAAACCATTTTTCCAAGTTATGTGCACGTTTAATAATACTACCAAAACCTCATTTTCAACACCACCAGCACCACTATCTCAATTCAATCATTTAGTTTTCACTACCATCAATCACCAGCAAAATCCGCCAAACTCAGTACCTATAACCTCTATTCATAAATCACCAACAGTTACAAAACAACATCATTAACACTTCTGGCAGATCCTAGTTTACATTCATTAACTCACTTTCACAATCAATATCAACTTCTATACCTCAAACATATCATCCTCGACTATAACTCAATACATAAACCTAACCTACAATGTGCAACTCCATTAAAAATTCTCATAACCAATTCAATCTTAGCTCCATTAACAACATATACTCATTAATGAAAAATAATAGCTTTACAAGAACAATTACCTCGATCTTCACTAATAACCTGGTTTAGCTGAATAACTCCAAATCATCCATTCATCCTGAGTTGTGAAATCACTGAGTTATTTCTCAACTCTATATAATAATTCATATTGAATCCACCTCTATTATTCATCAAGAATATCAACTTCATCTTCTCTGAACTTTTCTTCAAACCCTACAACAGAACCCTAATTCTTCAATTCTTCTCTGTGAATCGAAAATCAAATATTAAATCTTCTCCTTTACGCTCAACACAAAAAAACCCATGCTCAATTGATCTTCTAGAGTATCAATTTCATCTTCATATTCTCCTCTGCAACTCTACCGAAAACCATAATTCAATTGCCAAATCCTTTCTCTCTCAGTTTGAGTTTTACACTTCGATTCACTTCTAAAAACATCACACCCATCCAATAATTTTATCTAATTCTTCTCAATCGTTACTCAAATCGAACTTCAATTCAATTATCTGAAACCCTAACTTCAGAACCATATCTTCGGTTTATAACAGCTTCATATCAACGACCATACCATCTTCTCAATCATCTAATCTACGTCATCAAGAGATTCCCTTAATTCTAACTCACTCAAAAATCGCTCAACCCTCACAGGTGAAGTACAGGAGAAGAAGAAGAAGAAGAAGAAGAAGTAGAGGGATACGATTTTATCCCCTCGGTTCTGGGATAAAACCAACGACAAATAATAACGGCACCCTTCCAAATGATATGGGCAGCCAGGTCAGTTTGATTGCTAAAGACTAATTTTTCCTCCTTACTAATATGATAAATTCTTCTTCGTCTGGTATCCAATTGACACGTTCGAGTAGTCCATTCCGCGTAATTTTTCGAGATCTATCTTACAATACTAGTTTCGTATCTAAATCGTTATTAGATTAATTTTTAATAATTAATGTTTGTGGTATACTAATCGTGTCATTATCGGCTAATTCGTCACTTGACTGGTCTACTAGCGTTGACGAGCTTGAGGGTCCTTACATTCTCCACACCTTATTTATTTTTGTCCTCGAAAATCAAACCAATCTTCTGGTCTTCAAAAACTCCCCACATTATAAAATAATCCCATCTCTTGTCTAAGCACAAACAACGTAAAACAAAACACAAACCTATATGGATTCCTACAACTAAGATTAAAATTTGTGGCTCTAAGTTCAACTACGCTGATTTAATTCTATCAAATAGGGAAGTCTAAGTTTCCTCTGCAAATGTCTATTTTATAACATATCTGTCTCTAACTTCAAGGAAGAATCTTACAAATCTTTCTAAGTCAACTTACATTTATTGGTTTTCTAAAGAATTATCAAACTTCTATGATCGGTCATCTCTGAATGCAGTTGCCCTGTCAAGGTTGGCCAGTCCCAACAATGCCTTCTTACGAACAGAGAAAACAGAACCTTCACTATTCTCCAGTGCTAAATTTACTAACTATTAATTTATTAAGTTTAATTAATTTCTAAATTTTATTGTAATGATGATTTAACTTAAAAAATTTACTTCATAAATATATAAAAAGTTTACATCATTTTAAGCAATTTAATCATCATTATTTTTTTTATCATTATTATTTTTTAATGAAATTGAATTTTTAATTCCAAATGAAACTATATTAAATAAATTTTAAATTCATGTACTATTTAAGAATAACTTAATGTAATAACCATTTTTCAATGTTACTATTATTATTTTATTTTATTGTTTACATATCAATTTCAATGTATCTATCTGTTTGTTTCATTATATATATAAGTAAACAACTGCTAACGAATTTTCATAGTTGTTTGGTATTTATATTTTATTATGGTTATTACATTTATTTATATTTTTAATTACTATTATGATTTTTATTTTTTTATTTTTTATTAACATTGATGGTTCAATTATTATTCTAATTACCCTTGAAAATATTATTAAATCCCAAAAATTATTATCAACATTTATGTGGTTACTCCATAATTTATTTACTCTTCACATAAGTCAATATGTTCAGTAAGTTTCTATGTGATTTACAAGTTATATCAATTATACTAATTTCACTATTATTATTATAGTATTAGATTGTTTACGTGTTCATACTTTTTAGATCAATTATTCTCAAATCCTTATTGGCTAAAGTTATTGGTGTACCCTACTATTTTTACTTCAACACATAAACAAACATCCACACAAACAAATCAAGCAATCGAATAATTCTTTTAATCATTGATAAATTTTAGTAATTAAGATTTATCTCACAAAGTCAAAACCTGATAGGTTTAGGTTAACTAGAGAACGACACAATAGACATGAACAGACTAGAATAGAAGACATGTTTTATTGATTAATATTGTGTGTAATATATTGAACTGAGATACAAATATTTATACATGAATTGCCTTGAACTTTAAGTTTACATAATTTCCTAAACAAGTCTAGATTTTTGACATACAAAAGTCTAAAACTTACTTGATTAACAGGGTAACGTGTGTTATGTTACACACGTACCTAATGTTGTGTTAACACCCTCCCACAAGCGTATAGGGTTCTCTTGAACCGTTAGCTTGATCCTTAAAAGAGAAAAACGATATTTGGATAGCGTTTTTGTAAAGGTATCCGCAATTTGATCCTTAGACAATATAAACCGAACATCAAGAAGTTTAGAAGCAACTTGATCACGAACAAAATGATAGTCAATCTCAATATGCTTTGTCCTCGCATGGAATATAGGATTGACAGTGAGATAAGTAGCACTAAGATTGTCACACCATAGAACAGGGGGAGATTGAGTAGATACACGAAGTTCTGAAAAAAGTGATTGGATCCACATAATTTCAGCAGTAGCAATGGAAAGACCTCGATATTCAGCTTCAGTACTAGAACGAGACACTATTTTTTTCTTACGAGCACTCCAACAGATAATATTACCACCCAAGTAAACACAATAACCACTAGTAGAGCGACGATCATCAAGAGAACCAGCCCAATCAGAGTCATTGTACGCACTGAATGATAACTGTAGAGAAGTAGATGGCCGAAGAAGTATAACAAAGGTACTTGTACTCTTGAGATAGCGAAGAATACGCTTAACTAAACCCCAGTGAAACTCGGTAGGAGCATGAATAAAATGACAAACTTTATTGACAGCAAAGGCAAGATCTGGACGAGTAAATGTTAAGTATTGCAACGCTCCAACAATACTACGATATTCAGTAGCATCATTTAATAAAGTGTTACGATCAGAAGAAATATCACCAGAAGTACTCAGTGGAGTGGTAATTGGTTTGACTCCATCCATTTTTGCTCGAACAAGAAGATCTTGAGCATAACGTTGTTGAGAAAGAAATAAACCCGAAGAAGTACGAATTTCCTCGATGCCAAGAAAATAAGACAATTGACCAAGATCTTTAATTGCAAACTCTTGTTGTAAACGAGTGAGAATAAAGGCAATACCTTTAGTACTTGAGCCAGTGACAATAATGTCGTCTACATAGACCAACAAATAAATAACACCATGAGTTTCATTGTAAATAAAAAATGACGAGTCACATTTTGAAGTAACAAACCCAATTTATAACAAAAAGGTACTAAGTCTGTGATACCACGCACGAGGAGCCTGTTTAATTCCGTAAAGAGAACGATGTTGTAACTTACAAACATGTGTAGGGAAACGAGAATCTACATAACCTGGAGGTTGTTTCATGTACACCTCTTCTTGAAGTTCTCCATGTAAGAAAGCATTATGCACATGAAGTTGATGAATAGGCCAATTGGAAGATAAATACAATGTAAGAATAATACGTATACTACATGGTTTAACAACCGGACTAAACGTCTCATAGTAATCAATTCCTTCTTGTTGATTGTAACCTTTAGCAACCAAGCGAGACTTGTGACATGTAACTGTACCATCAGTATTACGTTTGATTCGAAATACCCATTTACATCCAATAACATTCATAGAAGGATCATATGGAACTAATGACCACGTACCATTTCGAATTAATGCATTAATCTCATCATCAGAAGATATACGCCATTGTGGATCTTTATGAGACTGATAAATACACGTAGGTTCAAGAGTTGAATCACACACGAGAGCATATTTTGAATTTGGTTTAAAAATTCCATATTTAGCCCTTGTGACCATTGGGTGTGTAGTAAGAACAGGTGTTGTAGCAAATATGGGAGCAATAGCAGAAGTAGATGCTGTTGTGATTTCTGGTTCTGGGACAGAAGTAGATGAAGCGATAGATGTTGAAGACTGCAACTGATCATTAGCAAAAGCTGGTGTTGTCGGCTGTAGGGGAGTGTTGGCAGAAGCAGGTACAGGAACTGTCACATATGTAGGCGTTGTTGGACGTAGTTGATGATTAACAGAAGCAGGTGTTGTCGACCTATCATTATCAAAGACACGTCATGTAGGTTGCTGTGAAGACTGGCGAAGTGTATGCTGTCGAATAGAAGATGTACGTTCTGACAGCATCGCGTAGATAGAATAACGATTAAAAGAAACCATATATGAAGAAACCGATAAGGGAGAGTATGACGTTACATGTGAAGCAGTTGATGCCGGTGAAGGTGATGATGCGGACACAAAAGGAAAGGTAGTCTCATCAAAAACAACATGACGACTGACGTATACTCGAACCGTGGGAACATGAAGATACTTATAACCTTTATGAGATGGACTATAGCCAATAAAAATACAAGGAGAAGAAAGAGGATCCATTTTATGAGGCCTATATGGACACAAGTGAGGATAACATAGAAAACCAAATACACGAAGAGAAGTGTAATCAGGTGGGAGACCAAAAAGAGCTTCATATGGAGAGAAATTATTAACAGAAGTCAAAGGGGCACGATTCATCAAATAACAAGCAGTGTAAAACAAATCATACCAATTTGAGGATGGCACAGAATCCATATTTAATATAGTAAGACCAGTTTCATGAATATGTCGATGACGACGTTCCACCAAACCATTTTGCTCAGAAGTATGTGGGCATGAAAAACTATGAAAAATTCCAAGGTTCTGGAGATGTGGATTAAGTTTGCGATACTCAGCAGCATTGTCATATTGAATTTTTTTTATCTTTAGGTTAAAAAGATTTTCAACATGTTTTTGGAAAAAAAGAATATAGCAAAAACTTCAGATTTTTGAGACATAGGAAACATCCAAGTAAAACGACTATACGCATTAATAAATATGACATAATATTTGTATCCTTCATTAGATAAAATATGAGAGGGTCCCCATACGTCCGAGATAATTAAATCTAATGGATTCAAATAAATAGTTGTACTGGATTTAAACGGTAATTTATGATTCCTATGCTCATGACAAGAAGAACAAAAACTAATAGTTTGGTTTGAAACTGGAAGAGAAAACTGAGAAATAACTTTGTGAACTGTGCGCATCATTGGATGTCCCATTCTAGCATGCCAGACTTGTAAACTAGCACGTTATCCTATGCAAGCTTGAGGATATTGAGATGAGGCATCAAGTCGATAGAGATCACCCTTCTTACGGCCGCGAAGAAGAACCTTCCCGGTACATCGATCCTTCACAAGACAAAAATTTGGATGAAATTCAAATAATACATTATTATCAATAGTGAGACGAGAAACAGATAAGAGATTATGATAGATTTTGGGTGCAAAAAGAACATTGCGAAGCTACAACTTACGATTGGAAGTTCCTAAAATAGAGGAACCAACATTAGAAATTGGTATAGAAGAACCATTACCCATCTGTATTTCATCAGGACCAGTATACTCAGTCGGAAATTAAATGCGAGAAATATCATTAGTGATGTGATTAGTAGCACCAATGTCAAGTGTCCATGAGGGTGACGGTAGTAAGTCAGGCCCATAAGAAGCATAAGCCCGTGGTGCAGATGATGGTGGTTGACGCTTGGGAGGACGAAAGCTTTTGTCATATCTATTCCAACAATTTTGTGCTTCATGATTTTTACGACCGCAAAGTTGACAAGTCACATCAGATGTTTCAAAACCAGGAGGTCCATGTTGAGTCTCAAAGCGATCAGGCCCATGTTGATTCTCAAAGCGAACATGCCCACGTTGGGGGTTGGGTTTTGTTGTTACCAGAGAAACTGGACAAAGCAAACTGGGAAGCGGAAGATGCAACTGATGAAGAGAACCGTGATGAGGGCTGTCGAGATTGTACAGCTAGATTCGCAACTGGATGAGAGGTCATCATATTTGTCTGTTGGTCGATACGCAGCTCAAAAGTCAGTAGAAAGGTGAGAAAATCTTCCACAGTCAGTGAACTCATTGTGGTGGTTAATGACGTGACAATAGCATCATAGGAACTATCCAAACCATCTAGGAGACAGTGGCGGAATTCTTTATCTATAATTGTGGTATTGGCAGCAGCAAGACTATCAACTAAATCATGAGCATGATCAATATATGCTCGCATAGTTCGAGATCCTTTCTTAAGCATACATAATTCATAGTGCAAATGATGAATTTGTGCATCGAACTTTGAAGCATATAGAGATTCAAGATAGGTCCAGATTTCTTTGGCTATTGTAAGACGGTGAACATGACGAAAAACAGAAGGAGTAAGAGAAGAGAACAGCCAACTAACCAGGATTTTTATCTTGTTTGGTCCATGAATCAAAGGTAGGATTGGGAGATTCATCTGCAAGTGTAGGCGAAGGGCAGGGTTTTTTACCAGTGACATGACCGTCTAAATCATAACCTTGAAGATAGGGTAAAAACTGAGCTCGCCAGAGGGAGTAGTTGGTTTCGTCAAGATTAACTGTGATGATGTGGTGAGGTTGAGAAAACTGAACGGAAGCCATAGCCCAAGATTGAGAGGGTACAGAGGATGAGATAATTTCAGAGGTTGTAGAAGAAATCGTAGAGGATTCGGTAGATATTTTTTTGGGGATCTAAACCTAGCTCTGATACCAAGTCAAAACCGATAGGTTTAGGTTAACTAGAGAATGACACAACAGACTTGAACATACTAGAATAGAAGACGTGTTTTATTGATTAATATTGTGTGTAATACATTGAACTGAGATACAAATATTTATACATAAACTGCCTTGAACTTTAAGTTACATAATTTCCTAAACAAGTCTAGCTTCCTAATATACAAAAGTCTAGAAATTACTTGATTAACAGGGTAATTGTGTGTTATGTTACACACGTACCTAATGTTGTGTTAACACACAACCCAACCCAGTTCAAAACTAATCTATTTCACTAACTGGCACTGGCTATTCCTATCTTTTCCCATGTAAGATCTAATAGTGAGCTCTGATACCAACATTGTAGCACCCCCTAAGCTAGCAGCTGCCTAATCCAAGAGATTAACTAAAATAAAGAGGCACTACGAATCTAAATCAAATACTTAAGCATTCAGTTAAGAAATATGCTATAAAAACTTAATCCAAAACTAGCCCCGTTCTGAAATATATATATATACAATAAATCCGGTCAAATGATACATATACAATAGTCATTTGGTTTACAAATAGAATAAACAACATAATAAACATAGCAGAAGTTTAACTAATTAACGGAGTCAACTTCTCGAAGCTTTCGCTGTGCGACTCTGATCTGTCTCTGAAACTGAAAGTGGGAAAGGCTGAGCACATCATCCCTAAAAGGGGTGCCCAGCAGGAATAACATTTAACTGAAATCATGAGCAAGATTTGGAAAACAATTCATGTTTTCCTAAACATCAGCAAGTGACCAAGCCACTTGAAATACACAAACATGTATATGGACAAACTCCTTCGTCAAAAAATATATAATAGTGATGCTAGGTTGTTCCACACCTAATAATATATTCATGCCGGGTTGTTCCACACGTAATATTCATAAAAGATGAATTCTTGTAGGTATAAATGCGAAGGAGCGTATCCTATATACCACAAGTGGAAATTCTTATTTCCCATAACAATTCATAATGACATACATTACAAGTCTTTTCCAATTCATGGAAAGATTCAAAGAATCAACAGAACAATCGTAATACAAACTAAACAATGCATGAAAAGTACAGACAGACAATGCATGAGTTTGTTAAATATAAACTTTTGTAAAAGAAACTACAATGGTTTCAAAAGAGTTAAAAGTATTCCCACCTCTTTTGATGACAAGCCAAGCCTACCTCGAGATCCACGATCCGATGGTTCTTCCTTTGAATCGATCGTTGTTAAAAATGACTAACTGTTAATCACACAAGAAGTCTAAGAAACTAGCCAAATGGCCCATACAAGAATCATACAAGTCTATCTAATGATTCTAAGCCCATTTATGACTTTACCTTCATTCTTTAACTTTAGCATAACTAAGAGTTTACTATCCAATTATGTTGATTCTATATGTAGCGCCCCCTAAGCTAACAGCTGACTAATCCAAGAGATTAACTAAATAAGAGGCAATAAAAACTAAAACATTTACTTAAACAATCAATTAATAAATCTGCTACAAAACTTAACCCAAAACTAGCCCCGCTCAGAAATATATACATACAAGAACTCCTCTCAAATGATACATATACAATAATCTTTTGGTTTACAAATACAATAATCAATATAACAAACATAGTAAAAGTTAATCAACTAACGAGATCAACCCTTGAAGCTTTCGGTACGCAACTCTGATCTGTCTCTGAAACTGAAAGTGAGAAAGGGTGAGCACATCATCCCTAAAAGGGATGCCCAGCAGGAATTCCATTTAACTTTCAAGTAATCATAAGCAAGAGTTGGAAAACAATAATGTTTTCGCGAAACATTTAAGAGTGACCAAGTCACTGAAATAAACAAACATGTATATGGACAACTCCTTCTTCAAACAATTTATAGTATGGTGTCAACCAGTTACACACCTATTTATGTATTGATATCACCAAGACCATGATGACCTACTCTAAGCAAATAAAAGTTAAATTCATGTAGGTATAAATGTGAAGGAGCGTATCCTTTCCAAATTCTCATTTCCCATAACAATTCATATGACAAACAAACATTACAAGTCCTTTCCAAATCATGGAAAGATTAATGAAATCAACAGAATTATCATAATGCAATTTAAACAAAACATGGAATGCACAACTAGACAATGCATGAGTTTGATAAACATAAATCTTTGTGAAAGAAAACATCAATGGTTACAAAAGTGTTAAATGTATTCCCACCTCTTTTGGTGACAAGCCATGGCTACCTCGAGATCCATGATCCACTGGTTCATCCTTTGAATCGATCGTTGTTAATATAGACTAACTGTTAATCACACAAGAAGTCTAAGAATCTAGCCAAAAGGCTCACACAAAGAATCATATAAATCTATTTAATGGTTCTAAGCCCAAGTCCACTAATCCGTCCCATTAATCAAAGGTCTGGTCCATCTGGTCAACTGACAGTCTCTAACGGTCAATCTAAAATTCAACGTCGGTTAAATGGTCAATGTCCAAGGTCAGGTCAATAGTCAAATTCTAGTCTGGTCAAACGAGTCAGGATTGGGTTAACTCAGTCATGAAGACTAATTCAGATGAGTCAGCTAGACTGACTAGGATGACTAAGGCTATGTAATAACTTCATTTTCAATTTCACTTCAGCTTTAATTCTTATAAACATTACAATATCACTTCATTCATTCTTAAATAACTTCAAACTTCATTTACAAATACAAAACTAAGTTTACCTGCAATTGCATCTTTTAGCAACACATTCCACTAAACTGAATCATCACCAGTTTCAAATTAACTATAACAGCAATCTCAGCTTAATCACTTCAAGCTTCATCTATACAATTCATTCATTTAAAAGAAACTTTATAACTCCAACTGAAATACAAAATCTATTTACCTTATTCTGCTGTTGCAGGCTTTCACTAGGACCATTGCCATAACAGCATTACACCCAACTCAGCCTATACATCTTCTCAGCACAAAAAACTTCCAAAAGTCTCAACAAATCATAAGCTACTTCAATTGAGTTCAGTTCAATACCTTCACCACTATGATCTCTTCTTCATCCTCAACTACACCCTCACAACATTAATACCAATTTCATAACCTGTAATTCTAACTTCAGTTCAACTTCCATCTATTCATTATATCAATTCAAATATAGTAAACAAACCTCAAATTCAATTTACAAACAAAGGCTATGCCTACCTGCAAATGCAGATTTTCCAAGCTTCTACAAGAGAGGTTCAACTCCATACAATCATCTAATCCATCATTCTAATACTTCTGTTACATAACATCTCATTCAACAAGAATCCTTATGAATTCAGTTATTACCAACAGTTCATTTCTCTACCCCATTTAACTGAACCCCAACTCAAACAACACATCAAACTGACACAACAAAGCTAATCCCATTCCTCCTTCCTGTAATCCACACAATACCAAATCAATCTCCCCTGCATCTATTTCATCCACCATTTAACCGCAACTCAACAACACAAATCAACAAACACTACCATAACTGCAGTTTTACTCTAACTACAACCCAACTCCTAAAATCACTCAAATTCTCATCAGTCCTTCTCAAACATCCTCAATCACTAGCACCTGCAGAATTACACAATATTCTCTGCTTAACAAGTTCATCTTCAACACTTCAACATCATCAGTTGAAGTTCTAACTCCATCTGCACTGCTAAAATTCACTAACAATTCAACCCCAAACACATGAAGTCACAAACACACATACAAAACCATGTCCAGTTCACCCCATTATCCATAGGCACAATTATATCTCCACATAATACAAATCCCCTGTGAAAGTGATTTTACTATCAATCATGTATATTCAAACAATATCTATACTGAATCAATTCAGAGAAATAATTACCTCAAATACATGTCCAACATATTAAGACTAATCCATCTTCTCTGCTAATCCAGTTCAACTTCAATTAACACCAAACCCAACAGCTGATTTTACAATCATCAACCACCCTCTTAATCTTCAACCATTACAACTCGATATCACCCTCTGCTCATCCACAAACTCCAAAGAGAATCTAATTTCAGAAACTATAAATCATGAAAATCGAATCCACTAATCAACTAGTTCTAAACTTCAATTAAACAAACTCTCTTGACTAGTCTAATAGCATTGATAAGCTTGAGGGTCTTTACACTATAGTCCATAGCTAAGTCTTATGAATATCTACAACTTTGTGAAAGAAGTCAAAGTCTAATTCGGACCATCAGGGGTCCAAAATATCAATTTATGAAAACAGGGTTCATCCCAGTCAACTAACAATCGCTAACGGTCAAACTGACGGTCAAAAGTCAACTAACAATCAACGTCCAAGGTCAGGTCAAGGTCCAGGGTCAATGGTCAAGTTATAATCGGTCAACTGAGACAAGACAAATAACTCAGTAAGTCAACATCGATTCAACTCAATCAGATAACTAAGTCAGCTAAATAAGACTGAATCAATTCAGTCAGACTAGCCAAAGGTTGAACTACACCATAATGGTGTATCACAAGACTCTATAACTACACTAAGCTCTAACTGAGTAACAAAAATCTTCCCTGCCATAACTTCATTTCTAACTCTACCTCATTAACATATCAATTCTACCAAACTAAAAATATATATTCATTTAAAGTAAACTAAATAACTCATTTACAAATGTAAGGTAAGCTTACCTTGATCTGCAGTTGCAGGATTTGACTAAGGCCATTGCTAACAACATTACAACCATCCACTCTCACCAACAGTTACTATCTGGATTCCCTATAAATTCAACTCAAACAACTGCCACCCTAACACCCACACAACACAACCATCTTTAAACTCTGAACACACATCTTGAATCTCAACAGCAAGACCAAAATCAACTCAGGCAGTACATAAACTCCTCAATTTCAATTCTAATCTTTCCACCAGTTCCATTTATACTTCAGACATCTCCGCCACACTCTCCGTCTGCACATTCAACTTGAGTCCAGTAGCAACCTCATTATTGCTTCAATCATGACTCACAGTTACATCCATCATATAAACCACAACCTGCACATCCATTCCATAACCACATCCAAGTTATGCAGTCAAATACCAAACTCCAACATCACTAAACCATTCTACCAAGTTTTGTGCAAGTTTAATAATACTACCAAAACCTTATTTTCAACACCACCAGCACCACTAGATCAACTCAATCATTTAGTTTTCACTACCATCAATCACCAGCAAAATCCTCTAAACTCGGTACCTATAACCTCTATTCCCAAATCACCAACAGTTACAAAACAACATCATTAACACTTCTGGCAGCTCCTAGTTTACATTCATTAACTCACTTTCGCAATTAGTATCAACTTTTATACCTCAAACATATCATCCTCGACTATAACTCAATACATAAACCTAACCTACAATATGCAACTCCATTATAGATTCTCATAACCAATTCAATCTTAGCTCCATTAACAACATACACCCAATAATAAAAAAACAATAGCTTTACAAGAACAATTATATCGATCTTCACTGATAACCTAGTTCAGCTGAATAACTCCAAATCATCCATTCACCCTGAGTTGTGAAATCACTGAGTTATTTCTCAACTCTATACAATAATTCATATTGAATCCACCTCTAATTATTCCTCAAGAATGTCAACTTCATATTCTCTGAAAGTTTCTTCAAACCCTACAACAGAACCCTAATTCTTCAATTCTTCTTTGTGAATCAAAAATCAGATATTAAATCTTCTCCTTTACGCTCAACACACAAAACCCATGCTCAATTGATCTTCTAGAGTATCAATTTCATCTTCATATTCTCCTCTGCAACTCTACCGAAAACCCTAATTCAATTTCCAAATCCTTTCTCTCTCAGTTTGAGTTTTACACTTCGATTCACTTCTAAAAACATCACACCCATCCAATAATTTTATCTAATTCTTCTCAATCGTTACTCAAATTGAACTTCAATTCAATTATCTGAAACCCTAACTTCAGAACCATATCTCAACGAACATACCATCTTTTCCATCATTTAATCTACGTTATCAAGAGATTCCCTTAATTCAAACTCACTCAAAACTCGATAAACCCTCATAGGTAAATTACATGAGAAGAAGAAGAAGAAGAAGAAGAAGAAGAAGAAGAAGAAGAAGAAGAAGAAGAAGAAGAAGAAGAAAAATGTGAAGGAAGAAGAAAGAAAAAGAAGAGGGATACGAGTTTATCCCCTCGGTTCTGGGATAAGACCAACGAAAAATGATAACGGCACCCTTCCAAATGATATGGGAAGCCAGGTCTGTTTGATTGTTAAAGATTAATTTTCCCTCCTTACTAATCAGATAAATTCTTCTTCATCCGTTATTTAATTGACACGTTCGAGTAGTCCATTCCGCGTAATTTTTAGATATCTATCTAACAATACTAGTTTCGTATCTAAATCATTGTTAGATTAAAAAATTTCTAATAATTAATGTTCGTGGTATACTAATCGTGTCAGTATCGGCTAATTCACTTGACTGGTCTACTAGCGTTGACGAGCTTGAGGGTCCTTACAATTACTACTGGAGACAGAATTACATTGAAGGTATGGTTTCCTCTTTGAACGATATATCTTCATAAGTTGGAGATTTTTATGAAGAAATTATTGTACTTGTGCACACATATTCATGATTCCGTATGACTGTTCCAATTAACGTTTATGTGGACATAGATGGAAATATCACGCACTTTGGAGTATTTTCCATAATTGGATCTTTATGAAATTTTTAGAGTGGTTAAAGGAGAAAAATATATAACACATAACCAAATTACAGAATAATCCAACGGTTATAATTCCTAAACCTTAAGTTTTTCTAATCTGTTATAAATTAGGGTTTTCCTGAACTACACAGATTCATTAAAATCTAGTGTTTGAGATTGCATCATATTCCGATTTGATTGAAAATTTTATAGATTATGTAATACCTAATTGGTTCACACATATTAAAATTGTGTGAAAATCTAACGGTGAAATATCTATGTTTTACAATCATATATTCGTGGAACCCTAGAAAATACTATGAAAACGAAATTCTTTTGTTAAAAAAAATACTTGGTGACGCATCCATAATATTATAACCATGAGATCCGAACCATGCTAATCTTCAAGAAGTAATCCATCACAGTTCTTGAACGATAATTTTTTTTTTCACAGTTGATAGAGTCGTGTTGATGACGTGTTGCAGTAGAATAATAGATGAAACAGAGAAAGATAAGAGGAAGCAGAAGAACAATCTTATTAGGAGCTTAGGGTAGAAGCATTACATAGTTTCCTTTATATACAACCCTAGGAATCTAGTTGGACCGCAGATTCATGGGTCGTAGGCCCTGTAACAATTTTTAATTTTTTGATATGAAAATTTGAATTATATTTTGAACACCCCATCCTCAATTATTTCTTGAATGAATACTTTCAAACGACTATTTTCCAACGACTACTTTTGACGGATATTATAAATTCTGTTATCTTCCTCTAAACAACAAATACCTATTTTCATACACTTTGCAAAACTCCTGATTCTCTTTCTACACCTCCCATACCTCTTCATACGAACACAAGTATGGGATCATTTTATCAAATTAAAGATTTGGCCATCATCGAAGCATGGTACACCGAAAGTCGAGTTGTGGATCTCTCCCATGTAATGGCAGTGCCCGAAACCTTTTGGGCGAAGATATATAACCAATATAGACAAGATTATGGGAATCGAAAGAGAAGAAGTCTTCAAAAATTCATGACAGGTACCAAATTATCCAAAAAAGCGTATGCGATTTTATATATATTCAACAAAATATCTTCAACGCCAGCCATATTAGCATGTCCCCCCAACTATTTGTATGTATTTTAAAGTTATTTTAGAAGAAAGCTAAATTGATTAATTTTACATTATACTAATAAGTATATTGTGTTGTGTTATTGTAGCACGAAGTTGCCAAAGCGCACTATTTGGAGGAAAAGGGGGAAGCATTCACATTTAATGAAAGATATAATTACATGGTATCCAAAATATCGGAGTATCAATCGCCGGATAATTCCTCTGGTTCATCCGATGAAGATTGAAAGTTTCATAACTGTTTGTGTAGGTAAATCTCTTATGTAAACCCTCACGAGACTATAATTCGTCCACTAGGGTCACCCAGGGGTTTAAAGGCTTATTGTACGTGCTAAATGCAACCGTGATTATTACGAAAAGTAATTTAAATTTTTATTCAATAGTTGTAATGTTGTTGACTATTTTGTGGAATTTCAATTTTAGTTGTGTTAATTAAACTTTTTTAAAGATCATATCTAGATTGCAAGAACACATAAAGATAAAATATTACATAAATATAAGATGTGGTAATACATTCATATATAATCATTCTTCAAGATTGTAGAGCCAAAGACTTGATTAACATCTGATACAGGAACATATAAAGATAAAAGATTACATAAATATAAGATAATACATTCAAATGTAATCATTCTTCAGGATTATAGAGCCGAAGACTTGATTAATATCTGATGCAGGAACATCCGGGTGATAAAAGACTCCAATGATATATCTATATTTTATCGGGATTGTATGGCTCAAAACTTGCTTTCAAAAGCCGATAGCATTCATCATGAGGTGAATTGTTTCATGTCTGGTTAAGATAGTATAAACGAGCAGCACTTTTCTGAAATTTAAAAAAAGAAACACGAGTTAAAATAGTTTAAATTTAGGAAAAAAATGATATATCTTAAAAAATTCTTACCATTTGTTCATATGGCATTCCAGGATTGCGTATGTTAACTTCAGCCTGAATTGTTACAAAAGTGACGACTTCCTTGTTGACAACACTGAACCTAGTTTTAAGACCTCCTTTATTTCTCGCATTTGGATTTCTGGATATGTTATCAAAACATTCAAATATATTATTCCAGAACTGGTTGCTGCTGGCTTGAACTGTGATAAGAAGATTGGTTTTGCATAAATCCATGCTTGCACATGAGCAACGTCTTCTTCTTTGCTGAATCGTATTTTTTTTAACTAATAGAATTCAATGTTTGGATAACTGCATTTGGAAAATGATTTATAATTCAAAAAAAACTAGCCATTATACATTGAAAATGACCAGTACATATAAAAAAAAAACTAGTTGTTATATACAAAATAAAAAATTAGTCGTTTTGATTAAAATAACTCGTTACGAAATGCGAAAAACTGTCCGTTCAAATATTTCGATTGTACAGTTCCGGCAAATGCAACCATGGATCTTGTCCATTGCCCTGATATTGGTATGTTGTTGTACTTTGATGGAGTTGTTCATACACATTATAAGGATGGTAGACACAATCCTCTTGACTGATTGGGACAAAAGAATCCAACGACGATCCCGAATCATGAGAGTGGCATGGGGCAGATGACTCACATGTATATGGTGGTAGATACTCTCTGACATACCTCTCAGAGAAATCAGAACTGTAACAGAGTTTGGACTACAGTTCATTTGTATGGTCGAAATGGAATTGTTGTAGAACCATATTCTGTTGTTGCACAACCTTATATGCCTTGCACCACATATCCTGTAAACACCGCAGTAAGTTTAATATTTTTTGTCACCAAAATAAATCAAAAATATAAAATAAAAGTATTACAAGACATATGATACTCACAGTTATACTCTGGTTGACATTATAATTGGGTTTAGGATACTGATTCAAATACTCCCTTCCAATAGGTATATCTACCGCCTTAAAATCCTGATTGCATATTCTAGCTATCAGAATTATTGGTGGATATGGGAAGAGATGACGGTCGACCGACACCAACTCTTCTGTATATGTGGATTGCCTACGCGGTGGTGGTCGACGTTCATAAGCTTCGGGATCTTGTGTACCATACACATCTCTGTTTCCTTCATGCACAATTATACTTGAGTACTTCCCAACTGACCACCATAACTGTAAAGACCCTCAAGCTCGTCAATGTTAGTTGACTGGTCTAGTGATGATCAAGAGACGAATTGACCGCTAATGACTCGATTAGTTAACATAGATTTAAATTAATAGAAATTAATTTAACAATGATCTAGATACGAAATTAGTACCGTTGGATAGGTCTCGAAAAGTTATGCGACATGGATTACCCGAACTTGATTATCGAGAAGGGCAAAATAGTCTTTTTGTCATTAAACCGCCTGGGTACCCTTATCATTTTACTGGGTGCCTTTATCATTTACCTTTGGCCTTATCATCACCAAAACCTGTCGAGAGAAACTCATTTTCTCTTATTCTTTCGCTTTTTTCTTCTTTCTTTCTTCTTCTGTTCTTCGCCTCTGGCGATTCTGAAAGTTTTGAGAGATGAAATTAAATTATGAGATCGTGAGGGTTGATCAGAGATCAAGGCATATTTGAGGATGTCGATGTTGAATCGATTATTATACTCGGAATTCATAGAGAGAGGTAATTCGAAGATTAAATTTAGAGTTTCTGTTTTGATTGATTTCGTTCGTGAAATTAAGTTTGTTTTGGTGTTCTACTTCTTGGGTTTGTTTTTAATTAGAATAAAGATGGTTGCATAAGGTTTAATTTTAGTTTCTATAGGAAATCAGCTTCACAGGTTAGGGTTTTAACGAATTGAGGATGGATATTAGGGTTTCTGATTTGGGTATTTCGGATGAGAAT
This sequence comes from Papaver bracteatum, assembly GCA_023529315.1. NCBI lineage: Eukaryota > Viridiplantae > Streptophyta > Magnoliopsida > Ranunculales > Papaveraceae > Papaver > Papaver bracteatum. The sequence goes on from JAJJWX010000145.1 coordinate 1,691,572, forward strand.
GATGAACTGACAAGTGGTGATTAAAGTTGAGTTATTGATTTAGGGTTTTACAATGATGAAATAGAAATCAGGGTTTGAGTTTGTATATGGGAATCAACTTATTAGTATTGGCAGGAAGGTGAATTAGGTTGATTGAGTCAGTTTCTACTGATGAAAAAGATGAATTAGATTGAGGTTGGATTTTTTTTAATTCAGGGTTTTGCAGAGAAGAATCAGAAGTTGGGGTTTTTGAGCTAGAAGATGGTTGTGTAAAATTGATATGTGAATCGAATTAAGGTTAGATGACATGAAGATGGGTATGTTGCTGTTTCAATGGGGTAGATGATTGTATGTTAAATTACAGAGAACTGATTACAGGGAATAAAATGAGTTAGAATGGATTTGATTTCAGTCAAGACATGGATGTGCAGCTGAGGTTGTTTAACTGACAATGATGACTTTACTTATTGAATTTTAAGTATGCTTGAGTTGAAGTATGAAGTGAATGGTGTTGATACCAAATTTGGTTGCTGGTGCAAGACAAGGCAGAGAATTTGAGTTGAGTATAATATGGAGTTGTAATTATTTGTTAGGATTGTGTTAGATCACAGGGTGGAAGGAAAGACGGTGTTATTACTGAATTTGTAGTGAAGTGGTTTAGATGAGTTGTATATGATCTGGGATGGAAGATGAAGTGATGTTGAGTGAGATAAACATGTTGGTGGCTGTAATTGAGTAGGGTGGTGTTATCGAGTACAAGGAGAAGAACTGAGCTGAAGCTTAGATGATAGAGAACTAAGAAGTGACCGAGTGTGATATTGAAGTTGTTTCTCAGTTGAGAATGTGGTTATAAAATGTAAGAGCTGGCAGTTGGAGTTAGAGTTGGTAGTTACAGATGGAACATATTTATTTTGGAATTACAAAGGACGACTGATTGATGTAATAGTGCTTGTATGAATGATAGTGATACTGGAGTTGCAGTTCATGACAAGGAAGAGACTTAAGTTGTGTACTTTTACAAAGAGAGTTATAAATACGTTGTTTGAGTCTTGTTTAGTTTAGTTGTGCTCCATGCTTTGGTCTTGACATGTTTAGCTTGAATCTGTTATCCTAGTCAGATTATATGACTGATTATGTTCTTAATCTGACTTAGTATATCTAACTGAGTTAGCTCAGTGACCAGACCTGACTAGACTTGACTCAGTGGACCTTGACCGATTTGACTCGGTTGACTTTTGACCTTGACTGTTGACCCGACATTGGATGTTGAATGTTAGTTTGACCCCTTGATCGATTTTGACGGTCAATTGACCCAGATGAACCAGGCCTTGTGTTTTGGCTTCTTTAGTGGGCTTGGGATTAATGCCATATTTTTCTTCGATTGATACTTTGAATTAGCCTTTAGTTCCTTCTACAAGGTCGTAGATACTCTTTAGAATTATCAAATGGACTATAGATTCTACCTAATGGAATTAGTAAACCTTTGTTATGCTAAAGATTGATAATGAAAAGGTGTAGAACCATAAATGGGCTTAGAACCATAAGATAGTTCACTTAGCCTATAACTAGAGAGTTGTATGAGATTGTGTTATGAGCCTGTATGAGCCTTTTTGGCTAATCTTTAGAGTGCTTGTGTGATTAACAGTTGATCTTTATTAACATCGATCGATCTAAAGAATGAACCAGTGGATTATGGATCTCAAGGTATGCGAGGCTTGTCATAAAAAAAAGGTGGGAATCGATAACGAACTCTCTTGTATTCATTATTGTTTAACAAATCTATCATTTGTGAAATCCATGCATATCTTTGTTACTATATGATAGTGTATGCATGTATTATATATGTGTAATACAAACTAGATTACTGTTACAGCAGTGGGGGGTCGATCGAAAAGATAAATGTAACTAAATCAGACACATTATAATTAGTAGAGTTTAGTAGCACTGTATATATTTGTTCCACGGGAAGGTTGGGCATCAGACCCCCCTAATAACTTGAATTTTAAGCTTATGTAGTTGTAGAAATCACTGTTCAATACTTCAATGTATTAGTAATAAAAGAAAAAGTACAGTATTAGAATTTAAGTTATTAGAGGGGTCTAATACCTTAACTTCCCGAGGAACAAATATATGCGATGCTACTAAACTTTACTAATGTGTTTGATTAATTACATATGTATTAGTAATATAAGAAAAAGTACAGTATGGCGCACAATTCTAATATGAATGTGTATCAATAAAAACCTGGCGAGATTGGGGTATACCCAGATTAATTGGGGTATACTCATTTTATTCCCATCCGACGTAGTGTGATAAGGGGTGTCTAAAAGGTATTAAAAGACCAAATTGCCCATACTAAGAAACCATGCCCGTTAAAACATATTAAAAAAAAATCAAAATCTTTCTTCAAAACTCTAACTATACATGATGAGATCAAAAAAAAGAAAGAATCAAAACAGATCTAAAATCGGCAAGGTTTTTTTTGTCGACCTTGCCGACTATATTTTAGTCAGCAAGGTATAAGGTTGAATACCATGCCGACTTTTCATCTCTGAAATTAGCAGTTACAGGGTCGTCATGGTATTCAACCTTATACCCTGCCGACTATAATATAGTCGACACGGTATTCATCCTTATACTTTGCCGACTATAGTTTAGTCGGCAGGTTATGAAATTAATAACTTGCCGACTAATCATGCGTAACACCTTTCTATGTATGTCAAAAATTCTATAGTAGGTAGGGTATTTCTTGTCGACCTTGCCGACTATAATGTAGCCAGCAAGGTAAGAAATCAATAAGACGCCGACTAGTGAAGCATTTATAATAGTGTCCTGTGTGTCAAAAAAAATAAAGTCGACATCTTCTTCATTCATTGACTTTGCATGCCATAAGTTGTCGGCATGTTCTTCATCCGCAGACCTTGCCGGCCAAAGTTAGTCGGCATGTTCTTCATTCGTCGACCCTTCCGACTTTTCATAGTTTCAGAACTGAAAGTTTTGATTTCTTCTTTAATTTTGAGTATGATTTCATACATCAGCTTTGCAATCCCCTTTTTAGAAGTGTTTGGGTAGTATGTTTTCATTTCCGTTATGTGTATGAAATTACACGCTTGGAGATCTCCTTGCAAAGGTCATAAATGCGAACACAACGACATCATTCCTGGTCCCTTTAACGGCACCTCTGCATAATTCACCATACACGGTGTTAGCAAGCCATCGAGTGAAGTTTTGAACACGCCTGTTGCAGCTAAAAATTCCTTGGCAGAGGTGAGTTCTGTTGATGATAACGAGTTGGAATCCTTCTATTTGTCCGTTGAACTTCTTAATGTTGTTTTTCAAAGGCGTTTTACCACTGTATCTAGCATTCCACATCCATGTAGACTCGCTTTCTCACGCACCTTGAAGACCTGCCTTGATCAAGTGTTGTGCATACCTACTGACCTTTCTGTTTGGTTACGGCTCCTACTCCTCCCAATTTGCCTCTTGTCTCTTTACAGACCCAAGCGTTCAGCGGAGGAAAACTCAAGTAATGGGAAGAAGCTCCAAATAGCTATAATTCAGCAAGCACTATTGGTTTGTAAGGAACCCAATGGGTGTTACAAACTGATTTCAAAGTTATTGCAGAAGCCATGCCACCAACACACTAAAAAGGACAGTGAGAAGGATTGCGAGAAGAAGCCGGAGGTTTCCAATTTGAGTGCCAGCCGAAAGAAGATTGGCTATGGACACTATGCAGCTGCAATTCGTGTTTTATCCTCGAATGGTATTGCTCCGCGCGATGATAACACCTTGGCTGAGCTTGAATCCAAACATCCGACTTCCCCTCCTCCTTCCATTCCGAATACAGGCTTCTGCAGTGAACCCATAACGGTTGATTCGAGAGCGGTTTTGGGTGCTATCAAGAGTTTTCCTAAAGGTACTTCGTGTGGTCGTAATGGCTTATGTGCACAATATCTAGTTTATGCCTTGAGTGGGGAAGCAACAACGGTTGCAGATGGTTTGGTGGCTTCGATTACTGGTGTAGTCAACCTTTGGTTGCGAGGCAAATGCCCCGGTGTTCTAGGTGAGTACATTGACATTGCACCCCTTACGCCTTTACTCAAGACAGGAGGAGGACTTAGGCCTATTGCGGTTGGAACCATTTGGCGTCACTTGGTCTCTAAGGTTGCTTCCTTTTCTGTCGGTAAGGCAAATGCCTTCTTATTTAAGCGACCATCAGTTCGGTGTTGGGATGCCGGTTGGAGGGGAAAGCATTCTTCACTCAGTTAATGGTTTATTGAAATTGAAGGGTCATTCAGACAAGATGTCAATGTTGCTTATTGACTTCTCGAATGCAGGTATTTCTCGTAAAAGTGGTATGGCTTCATTGTCCAGGTATTTCTCGTTGGGTTGAGTTATGCTATGCTAGGCCTGCTAAACTTTACTACGATCAACACATTTTATCTTCCGCCCTTGGTGTTCATCAAGGTGACCCCCCTTGGTCCTCTTTTGTTTGCTCCGACACTTCACCCTCTTGTGACGTCCATTGCCTCTCGTTGTAAACTTGATCTGCATGCCTGGTACTTGGATGATGGTACTATCATTGGTGATACGCTTGAGGTTACTAAAGCTTTGAGCATAATAGAATCCGAAGGCCCATGTAGGGGTTTACATCTGAACATTAATAAAACTAAAGTGTTTTGGCCTACAGTTGATCCTCGCATCATTGCTGAAGGTGTTTTTCCCAATGATATTGGTAAACCTCGCAACGGTGTTAAATTTCTGGGTGGACCTGTGAGTTTGGATCTGGATTTCATGAGTGACATAGTTTTGAGTAGGGTGAACAAGACCATTCAGCTTATGTCCGCTATAAAAAAACTCAGAGACCCGCAGAGTGAGATGCTATTACTTCGAAATTGTGTCGGTGTGTCCAGACTATACTTTGCGATGCTTACCACCAAACCTGCAGCTTTACAAAAAGCCAATGATCTTTATGACGACCATCTTCTTCAATATTTGAGGATTTTAATCACAGGAGATGGTGCAGATTTTGGGCCTTTGCAACAGAGATTGGCTACCTTTCCTATCAAGGATGGTGGTCTTGGTATATACACTATGTCTGACACTCGCAGCTATTGTTATCTTGCTTCCCATAGTCAAACTGCTCCAATGCGGAAGGTTATTCTTGGTAACTTATTTCCACCAGATCATGGTTCTGCTTACCATACAGCTTTTCAGAACTTAATTCAGGTATGTGGTTTTCCTTCAACTTACTATGTCGATAACATTTCCCCCCTTTCTATGCACGCCCTGGAAGTCACTTATTTTGATGTAGTTAAGAAGCAAATACCTACCCAATATTCACTATCTGCAAGAGATTCTATTCTGTGGCAATGTAACCATGTCAAACACGCACAAGATTACCTTCTAGTTATTCCAATCAGCGGGTTGGATCACTGCCTTGGGCCCAGATAGTTCAGAGCTGTAGTTTGTTATCGCCTTGGTATCCTATTGTTTGCCGAGGATGGTTTATGCTCGTGCTGCAATAAACCTATGGATATTTTTGGGGATCATGCACTTAACTGTGCTAATGATGTTGGAATTAAGTTTCGACATGATTTGGTTCATGATGTAATTGCTGATATATGCTACAAGGCTGGTGTCCATGCGCGCAAAAAAGTTTCTCTGGGTTTTCTGTTTGATGACAACAAGGATTACGACCGGCGGATATTCTTGTTATTAACTGGGAGAATAGCCAAGACGTGTGTATAGATGTTACATGTGTCTCTTCGTTCACTGGTGAGGGTGTTCGTGCCTTTATTCCAGGCCAAGCCATTTCAAGGGCAGTTGGGCATAAACGTACTAAGTATTTGGATGAATGTACCTCACATGGTTTTGGGTTGGATGTTTTAGCCTTTACTACTCTAGGGGAGCTTGGTGAAGATATGATTTGTTTCTTCAAGCGTTTGAAAAATTGTTTAGTTAGTAATGATGCCGGTAGTGGTCCAAATAGATTTATTTTTCATAGGTTGGGTATTGCTATTCAGAAAGGGGTTGGTGCCTAGCTTGTAGCTCGGTTACCAACTAAAAGTGTAAAATCTTAATAATATTCTCATTAACCTATTTGTAAATAAATAAACAAAAAAAAATTCATCAAAAATCTTCCCACATGAGTTCAATCAAAAACTAAATTTCATAAGTTTTAATCTACTTAATTAATTCATTCAAACTCAATAAATTAACCTAATCAGAATTTAAGTGTTAATTAAATGAGGGCATATTAGCCATTTAGAAAATATATGGTTAAGGGGTGGCTTGTTTTACTTCCAAATGACCCTATTTTGTCTTATTGGGTATACCCCAATCTCACCAGGAATAAAAATAGACAAAAATTAATTACTTATGAATGAAAATCGAATATTTAAAATTGATATGGGAATGTGTATTAATTAAAATAGAAACCGTCACAAAGAAAAGAAAAAAAAACTTTCATCTTCTTCTTCGTTTTCACCCTGATCTGTCCGGATTTGATCTGATTTTTTGGATCTACTGGACAGATCAAGGTTTGCTTCCTAGTTTGTAAAGTTTTCAATAAAACATTGTTCTAAGAATTTTTAGTTTTTTTTTTATATTTCTGATCAATCAGATGGTTTATGTATGCCATCTTGATTTCTTATTATATGTTTTTATAACAATTTCATATAGCCTTCAAGCAAGTTCTATCGATTGTTGCAATCCTTTCAAAGACATCTTCGAGGACGAATTACATTGGTTTGACGTAGATCTACATTACTGTAAAGATCCATGGCTTCCGGATGTGATCGTGTTTTCGATAAACTGCGCATATTACTCGTTTGTTATGGGAGCATCAAATCTTAAAGAAGAAGATAAACTTGTTCACAATGAAGAACAACAATTCAAATGGTGGAATCAGAAACTTCACACCATCCCTCAAATAGCATCGATTTACTCAACGAACTACATGAATTTAGTACTTTTGTTGTATTCTAGGATACATATATTTTGTATTTGTTCATGTATTTCATTGAAGATATATTTGTTTCTTGTAAGAAATCTTATCAATATATGAAATTGGAAGCATCTGCTCATGTTCCTTCAAAAAAATAAAACAAAACGAATATTTATAAATGTAATATAATGTGTATTAATAAAAATGCATAAAAATTAGTTATGTACCAATAAAAATCTAATATTTATAAATGTAAATTTTATTAAACATCAGTAGAGTCGTACGAAATTTTGGTTGGCAGCCTGGTAACAAGCTGACTAGCTGAGTACCAACTCCCTTTTAAATACCAACCCCTAATTTATAAAAATAAAATAAAAATATAAGTGATAATATTGTAAAATAAAAGCACAACCTAATAGAAAAAAATAATAAAAAGAATTTAATATTCCTAATAGAAAAAAATAATAATGTTTTAGCGTTTTCTACTTTAGGCGAAGTAGGAGATAATTTGTTGTTTTTTTGAACCGGGTAAGGAATTAGTTAGCTAATTATGATGTTAACTGTAAGATAGGTAATTTTCTTTTTCATCGGGTAGATGTTTAACTGACAATGATGACTTTACTTATTGAAGTTTAAGTGTGCTTGAGTTGAAGTATGAAGTGAATGGTGTTGATACCAAATTTGGTTGCCGGTGCAAGACAAGGCAGGGAAGTTGAGTTGAGTATAATATGGAGCTGTAATTGTTTGTTAGTATTATGTTAGATCACAGGGTGGAAGAAAAGACGGTGTTATTACTGAATTTGTATTGAAGTGGTTTAGATGAGTTGTATATGATCTGGGATGCAAGCTGGAATGATGATGAGTCATGAGATAAACATGTTGGTGGATGTAATTGAATAGGATGGTGTTATCGAGTACAAGGAGAAGAACTGAGATGAAGCTTAGATGATAGAGAACTAAGAAGTGACCGAGTGTGATATTGAAGTTGTTTCTCAGTTGAGAATGTGGTTATAAAATGTAAGAGCTGGTAGTTGGAGTTAGAGTTGGTAGTTATAGATGGAACATATTTATTTTGGAATTACAAAGGACGACTGATTGATGTAATAGTGCTCGTATGAATGATAGTGATACTGGAGTTGCAGTTCATGACAAGGAAGAGACTTAAGTTGTGTACTTTTACAAGGAGAGTTATAAATACGTTGTTTGAGTCTTGTTCAGTTTAGTTTTGCTCCATGCTTTGGTCTTGACATGTTTAGCTTGAATATGTTATCTTAGTCAGATTATCTGACTGATTATGTTCTTAATCTGACTTAGTATATCTAACTGAGTTAGCTCAGTGACCAGACCTGACTAGACTTGACTCAGTGGACCTTGACCGATTTGATTCGGTTGACTTTTGACCTGACCTTGGATATTGACTGTTAGTTTGACCCCTTGATCGATTTTGACGGTCAATTGACCCAGTGAACCAGGCCTTGTGTTTTGGATTCTTTAGTGGGCTTGGGCTTAATGCCATATTTTTCTTAGATTAATACTTTGAATTAGCCTTTAGTTCCTTCTACAAGGTTATAGATACTCTTTAAAATTATCAAATGTACTTTAGATTCTACCTAATGGAATTAGTAAACCTTTGTTATGCTAAAGATTGATAATGAAAAAGTGTAGAACCATTAGATAGTTCACTTAGCCTATAACTAGAGAGTTGTATGAGATTGTGTTATGAGCCTTGTATGATCCTTTTGGCTAATCTTTAGAGTGCTTGTGTGATTAACAGTTGATATTTATTAACATCGATCGATCTAAAGAATGAACTAGTGGATTATGGATCTCAAGGTATGCGAGGCTTGTCATCAAAAAAGTTGGGAATCGATAACGAACTCTCTTGTATTCATTATTGTTTAACAAATCTATCTTTTGTGAAATCCACGCATATCTTTGTTACTATATGATAGTGTATGCATGTATTATATCTGTGTAATACAAACTAGTTTTCTTTTACATTTTGGGATGGGATCTTTAGGAACAATTAATATCTATGTTTTGGGAGTATTTACTTATCTTCAAAATGTGATCATTTTCATTGACTGGAAAGTAGTTACAAACTTTACTTGTTGTTAGCATGTAAGGAAACATTTTCCTTTTGATTGGTGTGTGATGTGGTTTCCCAAAAGTTATATCTATATTTATGCGCTAAAGGAGTGAAAATTGCTGCCAACTAATAAACTATCTAGGTGTGCACTCGTGTCACTGAATATTATTTTCCCTATTTCTGTACGGGCAACGCATGTCTCATACATGGATCTTTACTGTTTCTTTTAAATTACTTTCAAAAGCTATTATATTTTGTTCTAGTATTTTAGGAAAATAATGTTGGGAATGTTGTAGGTGGTTGTTGGTCTTGTTTTATGGAATGCGATGACATTCCATAGAATTTAGACTTTCAGGCAGATATACTGTTGCCATCATTTGTTTCTTTGAGTACTTGTTATGTAAAGTGCGCGTATATTGTGGTACTGGTAAGGTACAAATTTTATATGACTACGGGGTCGTCAAACCTCAGGGCACTTTAATGATCATTGAAGAATCCGCAAGAGTCACACCATACTACTCTGAAGGACTGCATCGCGTAACTATTATTTCTGTTGGGAATCTGTGCCGCAAGATTGGTTGGTAGAACTTTATATTTCCGTACAACTTATTATCTTAATATACTTTATCTTTTTTTCGTGTTTTATCGGTTTTCAGTAAAACCTCACTTCACCGTATGGGTCGATTTGCAATATTTTGTTTTTTAGGTGTGCAACGGATATAAACGAGCTTGAGGGTCCTTACAATTACTACTGGAGCCAAAATTACATTGAAGGTATGGTTTCCTCTTTGAACGATATATCTTCATAAGTTGGAGATTTTTATGAAGAAATTATTGTACTTGTGCACACATACTTCCACATCATAGACTCTTTAATGGTGCTCAAGTACTTCTGAGTCCAAAAAGTTAAATTAGAGTCGAATTGGTGTAGTCAAAGTTCGGTCAACTATTTGGTCAAGAGCTGGTCCATTAGGTTGACAAGTTCATGGTTAATGAATATAAACATATATAGTCTATTATATATGAAGCATTCAGGCCCATTGATAATAGCATATGAGCCCAAAACATATCATTAACCCTAACATTTGAAACATTCTTCTTTCAACTGTTCTGATCGACAGACAAATGCATCATAGTTAGATCATGATGAAATTTATACAGTTGATGCACCCAAATATTTAGCCAAACATAATCAAATTTCAAGGAAATCCAACGTCCAAATAAAAATTTGAAAGTTTTATAGATTATGTAATACCTAATTGGTTCACACATATTAAAATTGTGTGAAAATCTAACGGTGAAATCTCTATGTTTTACAATCATATATTCGTGGATCCCTAGAAAATACTATGAAAACAAAATTCTTTTGTTAAAAATAAATACATGGTGACGCATCCATAATATTATAACCATGAGATCCGAACCATGCTAATCTTCAAGAAGTAATCCATCACAGTTCTTGAACGATAAAATAAAATAAAAATTGCACAGTTGATAGAGTCGTGCTGATGACGTGTTGCAGTAGAATAATAGATGAAACAGAGAAAGATAAGAGGAAGCAGAAGAACAATCTTATTAGGAGCTTAGGGTAGAATCATTACATAGTTTCCTTTATATACAACCCTAGGAATCTAGTTGGACCGCACATTCGTGGGTCGTAGGCCCTATAACAATTTGTAATTTTTTGATATGAAAATTTGAATTATATTTTGAACACCCCATCCTCAATTATTTCTTGAATGAATACTTTCAAACGACTATTTTCCAACGAATACTTTTGACGGATATTATAAGTTATGTTATCTTCCTCTAAACAACAAATACCTATTTTCATACACTTTGCAAAACTCCTAATCATATCTTTCTACACCTCCCATACCTCTTCATACGAACACAAGTATGGGATCATTTGATCAAATTAAATATTTGGCCATCATCGAAGCATGGTACACCGAAAGTCGAGTTGTGGATCTCTCCCCTGTAATGGCAGTGCCCGAAACCTTTTGGGCGAAGATATATAACCAATATAGAAAAGATTATGGGAATCGAAAGAGAAGAATTCTTCAATAAATTCATGACAGGTACCAAATTATCCAAAAAAGCGTATGCGATTTTATAGATATTCAACAAAAGATCTTCAACGCCAGCCATATTAGCCTGTCCCCTCAACTATTTGTATGTATTTTAGAGTTATTTTAGAAGAAAGCTAAATTGATTGATTTTACATTATACTAATAAGTATATTGTGTTGTGTTATTGTAGCACGAAGTTGTCAAAGCGCGCTATTTGGAGGAAAAGGGGGAAGCATTCACATTTGATGAAAGATATAATTTCATGGTATCCAAAATCTCGGAGTATCAATCGCCGGATAATTCCTCTGGTTCATCCGATGAAGATTGAAAGTTTCATAAATGTTTGTGTAGGTAAATATCTTATGTAACCCCCCACGAGACTATAACTCGTCCACTAGGGTCACCCAGGGGTTTAAAGGCTTATTGTACGTGCTAAATGCAACCGTGATTATTACGAAAAGTAATTTAGATTTTTATTCAATAGTTGTAATGTTGTTGACTATTTTGTGGAATTTCAATTTTAGTTGTGTTAATTAAACTTTTTTAAAGATCATATCTAGATTGCAAGAACACATAAAGATAGAAGATTACATAAATATAAGATAATACATTCAAATGTAATCATTCTTCAGGATTGTAGAGCCGAAGACTTGATTAATATCTGATGCAGGAACACATAAAGATAGAAGATTACATAAATATAAGATAATACATTCAAATATAATCATTCTTCAGGATTGTAGAGCAGAAGACTTGATTAACATCTGATGCATGAACATCCGGGCGATAAAAGACTCCAATGATACATCTATATTTTATCGGGATTGTAGGGCTCAAAACTTGCTTTCAAAATCCGTTAGCATTCATCATGAGGTGAATTGTTTCATGTCTGGTTAAGATAGTCTAAACGAGCAGCACTTTTCTGAAATTTAAAAAAAAAAAACACGAGTTAAAATAATTTAAATTTAGGAAAAAATTGATATATCTTAAAACATTCTTACCATTTGTTCATATGGCATTCCAGGATTGCGTATGTTAACTTCAGCCTGAATTGTTACAAAAGTGACGACTTCCCTGTTGACAACACTGAACTTAGTTTTAAGATCTCCTTTATTTCTCGCATTTGGATTTCTGGATATGTTATCAAAACATTCAAATACATTATTCCAGAACTGGTTGCTGCTGTCTTGAACTGTAATAGAAGATTGGTTTTGCATAAATCCATGCTTGCACATGAGCAACGTCTTCTTCTTTGCTGAATCGCATTTTTTTAACTAATATAATTCAATGTTTGGATAACTGCATTGGGAAAATGATTTATAATTAAAAAAAAAAACTATCTATTATATAGTGAAAATGGCCAGTACATATAAAACAAAAAAACTAGTCGTTATATACAAAATAAAAAATTAGTCGTTTTGATTAAAACAACTCGTTACGAAATGCGAAAAACTGTCCATTCAAATATTTCGATTGTACAGTTCCGGCAAATGCAACCATGGATCTTGTTCATTACCCTGATCTTGGTATGTTGTTGTACTTTGATTGAGTTGTTCATACGCATTATAAGGATGGTAGACACAATCCTATTGATTGTTTGGGATAAAAGAATCCAACGACGATCCCAAATCACGAGAGTGGCCTGGGGTAGATGACTCACATGTATATGGTGGTAGATACTCTCTGACATACCTCTCAGATAAATCAGAACTGTAACGGAGTTTGTACTGCAGTTCATTTGTATGGTCGAAATGGAATTGTTGTAGAACCCTATTCTGTTGTTGCACAACCTTATATTCCTCGCACCACATATCCTGTAAACACCGCAGTAAGTTTAATATTTTTTGTCACCAAAATAAATCAAAAATATAAAATAAAAGTATTACAAGACATATGATACTTACAGTTATATTCTGGTTGATATTATAATTTGGTTTAGGATACTGATCCAAATACTCCCTTCCAATAGGTATATCTACCGCCTTAAAATCCTGACTGCATATTCTAGCTATCAGAATTATTGGTGGATATGGGAAGATATGACGGTCGACCGACACCAACTCTTCTGTATATGTGGATTGCCTACGCGGTGGTGGTCGACGTTCATAAGCTTCGGGATCTTGTGTACCATACACATCTCTGTTTCCTTCATGCACAATTACACCTGAGTACTTCCCAACTGACCTCTGGCTCCACCATAACTGTAAAGACCCTCAAGCTCGTCAACGTTAGTTGACTAGTCTAATGATGATCAAGAGACAAATTGACCGCTAATGACTCGATTAGTTAACATAGATTTTAATTAATAGAAATTAATTTAACAACGATCTAGATACGAAATTATTACCGTTGGATAGGTCTCGAAAAGTTATGCGGAATGGATTACCCGAACTTGATTAGCGAGAAGGGTAAAATATTCTTTTTGTCATTAAACCGCCTGGCTACCCTTATCATTTTTCTGGGTGCATTTATCATTTACCTTTGGCCTTATCATCACCAAAACGTGTCGTGAGAAACTCATTTTCTCTTCTTCTTCTTCTTTCTCTTTCTTCTTCTTCTTTCTTTCTTCTTCTGTTCTTCGCCTATGGCGATTCTGAAAGTTTTAAGAGATGAAATTAAATTATGAGATCGTGAGGCTTGATCAGAGATCAAGGAATATTTGAGGATGTCGATGTTGAATCGATTATTATACTCGGAATTCATAGAGAGAGGTAATTCGAAGATTAAATTTAGAGTTTGTGTTTTGATTGATTTCGTTTGTGAAATTAAGTTTGTTTTGGTGTTCTACTTCTTGGGTTTGTTGTTAATTAGAATAAAGAGGGTTGTATAAGGTTTAATTTTAGTTTCTTCACAGGTTAGGGTTTTAACGAATTGAGGATGGAGATTAGGGTTTCTGATTTGGGTATTTCAGATGAGAATGATGAACTGACAAGTGCTGATTAAAGTTGAGTTATTGATTTAGGGTTTTATAATGATGAAATATAAATCAGGGTTTGAGTTTGTATTTGGGAATCAACTTAGTAGTATTGGCAGGAAGGTGAATTAGGTTGATTGAGTCAGTTTATGCTGATGAAAAAGATGAATTAGATTGAGGTTGGGTTTTTTTAATTCAGGGTTTTGCAGAGAAGAATCAGAAGTTGGGGTTTTTGAGATAGAAGATGGTTTTGTGTAAAATTGATATGTGAATCGAATTAAGGTTAGATGACATGAAGATGGGTCTGTTGCTGTTTCAATGGGGTTGATGATTGTATGTTGAATTACAGAGAACTGATTACAGGGAATGAAATGAGTTAGAATGGATTTGATTTCAGTCAAGATATGGATATGCAGCTGAGGTTGATTAACTGACAATGATGACTTTACTTATTGAATTTTAAGTATGCTTGAGTTGAAGTATGAAGTGAATGGTGTTGATACCAAATTTGGTTGCTGGTGCAAGATAAGGCAGAGAAGTTGAGTTGAGTATAATATGGAGTTGTAATTGTTTGTTAGGATTGTGTTAGATCACAGGGTGGAAAAAAAGACGGTGTTATTACTGAATTTGTAGTGAAGTGGTTTAGATGAGTTGTATATGATCTGGGATGCAAGCTGAAGTGATGTTGAGCCATGAGATAAATATGTTGGTGGCTGTAATTGAGTAGGGTGGTGTTATCGAGTACAAGGAGAAGAACTGAGTTGAAGCTTAGATGATAGAGAACTAAGAAGTGACCGAGTGTGATATTGAAGTTGTTTCTCAGTTGAGAATGTGGTTATAGAATGTAAGAGCTGGCAGTTGGAGTTAGAGTTGGTGGTTACAGATGGAACAGATTTATTTTGGAATTACAATGGACGACTAATTGATGTAATAGTGCTTGTATGAATGATAGTGATACTGGAGTTGCATTTCATGACAAGGAAGAGACTTAAGTTGTGTACTTTTACAAGGAGAGTTATAAATATGTTGTTTGAGTCTTGTTCAGTTTAGTTTTGCTCCATGCTTTGGTCTTGACATGTTTAGCTTGAATCTGTTATCCTAGTCAGATTATCTGACTGATTATGTTCTTAATCTGACTTAGTATATCTAACTGAGTTAGCTCAGTGACCAGACCTGATTAGACTTGACTCAGTGGACTTTGACCGATTTGACTCTGTTGACGTTTGACCTTGTCTGTTGATCCGACCTTGGATGTTGACTGTTAGTTTGACCCCTTGATCGATTTTGACGGTCAATTGACCCAGATGAACCAGGCCTTGTGTTTTGGCTTCTTTGGTGGGCTTGAGCTTAATGCCATATTTTTGAACCGTATTTTGGGGACCTTTGTTTTTTAAGGCACCCATTCTACAATGATAAGGGCTGTCCTAAAGTCATATGAGTTTACCAATTTGCCCCTTACCCTAATTAATATTAGTCCACCACCACTCCAATGATTACCACCACCACCTCCTCCCACCACCGTCGCCGCCGATTACCACCACCACCAACAACCACCGATTACCACCACCACCTCCGATTACCACCACCACCAACCACCACCACCTATATATATAGCTTAATTTAAATCATTAACAAAGATATTCTCACAAACTCATTGCTTGTCATTCGTTTTTGGTTGAAAAAATGCGAAGTAATCATCAAAATGAGTTGAAAATGGATATTGCAGAGAGGTTTAATGTAGGGTTTTTTTCTTCCAGAGAAAGGTTCGGTTATGTCGCAGAAAAAAATCTCAACCGAACTTTTAGTTCGGTTACAACGCAAAATGTTAGGTTTCGTCGCAAAAATATTTTCTGAACCGAACTAAGAGTTTGGTTCATTCGCAAAAAATACTTTTAACCGAACTATGAGATAATTCCATATATTCATTTGCAAGTGCAGTTCGTTGGATCGCAAAAATTGTTAAGTTTTTACTTTAACCGAACGTTTGCCTAATTGCATATATGCATATATAAGCTCAGTTCGGTTGATTCGCAAAATATGTTGAAGTTTGCGAACTAACCGAACTTCATTAAAGTAGGTTACTTTTAACCAGAAGTTCGGTTGGGAACTTGGTTGCATTGAAGTTTGCGTTGAAGTTTGCGAAACAACCGAACATACCTCTGTAAATGAGTTCGGTTAACTTGCAAAAATAATTTCCAAACCGAGCTCTTCTCTATATAGCCAAATGTTGAGTTCGGTTTAATCGCAAAAAACAAAATTCTGCGAACTTACCGAACTCTGTTATATAAAGTTCGGTTACAACGTGGTCTAGTCGACTGAACCGAACAAAACTCTGTAAACTCAAGCATAGTAGTTCGGTTATATTTGATTTTTCATCAGCTAGCCGAACAAACAAAAACTCCATTAACGCTCTGGTTCGGTTGCCTGTGATTTTGGATTTATTAACCGAACTGCATTTGCAGAAAGTTCGGTTACATGTTCTTCATATAATAAAACCGAACTTTGTTGAAATTTTTTTGTTACAATTTTGATTTTCAAGATATTTTAGGACGTTTATAGCAACATTCACTAAGTTACAAGCATACTTCGGTACCTAGAGGATGTTTTTCCTCTATATTCACCCATCTCAAAATATATTTTTTTCTCCATATCCTTCTTCTTCTATCACTTTAGTCACTCAATAATCGGCGGTGGTGGTGGTGATAATCGGAGGTGGTGGGCGGCGGTGGTGGTGGTAATCGGTGGTTGGTGGTGGTGATAATCGGAGGTGGTGGTGGTGGTGGTAATCGGCGGTAGTGGACTAATATTAATTAGGGCTAATGTTAAATAGGGTAAGGGACAAATTGGTAAACTCATATGACTTTAGGACAGCCCTTATCATTGTAGGATGGGTGCCGTAAAAAACAAAGGTCCCCCCAAATATCTCATGGTCCCCAAAATACGGTTCATATTTTTCTTCGATTGATACTTTGAATTAGCCTTTAGTTCCTTCTACAAGGTTGTAGATACTCTTTAGAATTATCAAATGGACTATAGATTCTACCTAATGGAATTAGTAAACCTTTGTTATGCTAAAGATTGATAATGAAAAGGTGTAGAACCATAAATGGGCTTAGAACCATTAGATAGTTCACTTAGCCTATAACTAGAGAGTTGTATGAGATTGTGTTATGAGCCTGTATGAGCCTTTTTGGCTAATATTTAGAGTGCTTATGTGATTAACAATTGATCTTTATTAACATCGATCGATCTAAAGAATGAACCAGTGGATTATGGATCTCAAGGTATGCGAGGCTTGTCATCAAAAAAGGTGGGAATCGATAACGAACTCTCTTGTATTCATTATTGTTTAACAAATCTATCTTTTGTGAAATCCATGCATATCTTTGTTACTATATGATAGTGTATGCATGTATTATATATGTGTAATACAAACTAGATTACTGCTACAGCAGTGGGGGGTCGACTGAAGAAAAGATAAATGTAACTAAATCAGACACATTATAATTAGTAGAGTTTAGTAGCACTGTATATATTTGTTCCACGTGAAGGTTGGGCATCAGACCCCTCTAATAACTTGAATTTTAAGCTTATGTAGTTGTAGAAATCACTGTTCAATACTTCAATGTATTAGTAATAAAAGAAAAAGTACAGTATTAGAATTTAAGTTATTAGAGGGGTCTGATACCTTAACTTCCCGGGGAACAAATATATACGATGCTACTAAACTTTACTAACGTGTCTGATTAATTACATATGTATTAGGAATATAAGAAAAAGTACAGTATGGCGCACAATTTTAATATGAATGTGTATCAATAAAAACCTGGCGAGATTAGGGTATACCCATTTTATTCCCATCCAACGTAGTGTGATAAGGGGTGTCTAAAAGCTGTTAAAAGAGCAAATTACCCATACTAAGAAACCATGCCCGCTAAAACATATTAAAAAATATTTCAAAATCTTTCTTCAAAACTCTAACTATACATGATGAGATCAAAAAAAAAAATCAAAATGAAACAAAAATCGGCAAGGTTTTTTTTGTCGACCTTGTCGACTAAAATATAGTCGGCAAGGTATAAGGTTGAATACCATGCCGAATTTTCATCTCTGAAATCAGCAGTTACAGGGTCGGCACGGTATTCAACCTTATACCCTGCCGACTATAATATAGTCGGCACGATATCCATCCTTATACTTTGCCGACTATAGTTTAGTCGTCAGGTTATGAAATTAATACCTTGCCGACTAATCATGCGTAACACCTTTCTCTGTATGTCAAAAATCCTATAGTCGGAAGGGTATTTTTTTTCGACCTTGCCGAGTATAATATAGCCGACAAGGTAAGAAATCAATAAGATGCCGACTAGTGAAGCATTTACAATAGTCTCATGTGTGTCAAAAATAATAAAGTCGACATCTTCTTCATTCATCGACTTTGCAGGCCATAAGTTGTCGGCATGTTCTTCATCCACAGACCTTGCCGGCCAAAGTTAGTCGGCGTGTTCTTCATTCGTCGACCCTTCCGACTTTTCATAGTTTCAGAACTGAAAGTTTTGATTTCTTCTTTGCAATCCCCTTTTTAGAAGTGTTTGGGTAGTATGTTTTCATTTCCGTTACGTGTATGAAATTACACGCTTGGAGATCTCCTTGTAAATGTCACAAATGCGAACACAACGACATCATTCCTGGTCCGTTTAACGACACCTCTGCAGAATTCACCATACATGGTGTTAGCAAGCCATCGAGTGAAGTTTTGAACACGCCTGTTGCATCTAAAAATTCCTTGGCAGAGGTGAGTTCTGTTGATGATAACGAGTTGGAATCCTTCTATTTGTCCACTGGACTTCTTAATGCCGTTTTTCAAAGGCGTTTTACCACTGTATCTAGCATTCTACATCCCTGCAGACTCGCTTTCTCACGCACCTTGAAGACCTGCCTTGATCATGTGTTATGCATACCTACTGACCTTTCTGTTTGGTTACGGCTCCTACTCCTCCCAATTTGTATCTTGTCTCTTTACAGACCCAAACGTTCATCGGAGAAGAAGTCAAATAATCGGAAGAAGCCCCAAATAGCTGCAATTCAGCAAGCACTATTGGTTTGGAAGGAACCCAATGGGTGTTACAAACTGATTTCAAAGTTATTGCAGCATCCATGCCACCAACACACTAAAAAGTACAGTGAGAAGGACTGCGAGAAGAAGCCGGAGGTTTCCAATTTGAGTTCCTACCGAAATAAGATTGGATATGGACACTATGAATCTGCAATTCGTGTTTTGTCCTCGAATAGTATTGCTCCGCGCGATGATAACACCTTGGCTGAGCTTGAATCCAAACATCCTACTGCCCCTCCTTCTTCCATTCCGAATACAGGCTTCTGCAGTGACCCCATAATGGTTGATGCGAGAGCGGTTTTGGGTGCTATCAAGAGTTTTCCTATATGTACTTTGTGTGGTCGTGATGGCGTACGTGCAAAACATCTAGTTGACGCCTTGAGTGGGGCATCAGCAGCGGTTGCAGATGGTTTGGTGGCTTCGATTACTGGTGTAGTCAACCTTTGGTTGCGAGGCAAATGCCCCGATGTTCTAGGTGAGTACATTGCCAGTGCACCCTTTACGCCTTTACTCAAGCCAGGAGGAGGACTTAGGCCTATTTTGGTTGGAAGCATTTGGCGTCGCTTGGTCTCTAAGGTAGCTAAATTTTCTGTCGGTGCAATGCCTTCTTATTTAGACGACCATCAGTTCGGTGTTTGGATGCCGGTTGGAGGGGAAAGCATTATTCACTCAGATAATGGTTTGTTGGAGTTGAAGGGTCATTCAGACAAGATGTCAATGTTGCATATTGACTTCTCGAATGCAGGTATTTCTCGTAAAAGAGGTTCGGCTTCATTGTCCAAGTATTTCTTGTTGGGTTGAGTTCTGCTATGCTAGGCCTGCTAAATTTTACTACGATCAACACATTTTATCTTCCGCCCTTGGTGTTCAGCAAGGTGACCCCCTCGGTCCTCTTTTGTTTACTCTGACACTTCACCCTCTTGTGAAGTTCATTGCCTCTCGCTGTAAACTTGATCTGCATGCATGGCACTTGGATGATGGTACAATCATCGGTGATACGCTTGAGGTTGCTAAAGCTTTGAGCATAATAGAATCCGAAGGCCCATGTAGGGGTATACATATGAACATTAAGAAAACTGAAGTTTTTTGGCCTACAGTTGATCCTCGCAGCATTGTTGAAGGTGTTCTTCCCAATGATATTGGTAGACCTCGCAACGGTGTTAAACTTCTGGGTGGACCTGTGAGTTTGGATTTGGATTTCATGAGTGACATAGTTTTGAGTAGGGTGAACAAGACCATTCAGCTTATGTCCGCTATAAAAAAACTCAGAGACCCGCAGAATGAGATGCTATTACTTCGCAATTGCGTCGGTGTGTCCAGACTATACTTTGCGATGCGTACCACCAACCTTGCAACTTTACAAAAATCCAATGATCTTTATGACGACCATCTTCTTCAACATTTGAGGCTTTTAATCACAGGAGATGGTGCAGGTTTTGGGCCTTTGCAACAGAGATTGGCTACCTTGCCTATCAAGGATGGTGGTCTAGGTATATATATTATGTTTGACACTCGCAGCTATTGTTATCTTGCTTCCCAGATTCAAACTGCTCCAATGCGGAAGGTTATTCTTGATAACTTATTTCCACCAAATCATGGTTCTGCTTACCAGATAGCTCTTCAGAACTTTATTCAGGTATGTGGTTTGCCTTCAACTTACTGTGTCGATAACACTGCCCCCCTTTTTATGCACGCCCTGGCAGTCACTTAATTTGATGTTGTTAAGAAGCAAATACCTACCCAATATTCACTATCTGCAAGAGATTCTATTCTGTGGCAATCTAACCATGTCAAACACGCACAAGATTACCTTCTAGCTGTTTCAATCGGCGGGTTTGATCAATGCCTTGGGCCCAGACAGTTCAGAGCTGTAGTTTGTTATCGCCTTGGTATCCTATTGTTTGCTAAGGATGGTTTATGCTCGTGCTTCAATAAACCCATGGATATTTTTGTGGATCATGCACTTCACTGTGCTAATGATGTTGGAATTAAGTTTCGACAAGATTTGGTTCGTGATGTAATTGCTGATATATGCTACAAGTATGGTGTCCATGCGCACAAAGAAGTTGCTCTGGGTTTTTTGTCTAATGACAACAAGGATTTAAGACCAACGGATATTCTTGTTCTTAACTGGGAGAATGGCTAAGACGTGTGTATGTATGTTACAGGTGTCTCTCCGTTCACTAGTGAGGGTGTTCGTGCCTTTATTCCAGGCCAATCCATTTCAAGGGCAGTTGCGCGTAAACGTACTAAGTATTTGGATGAATGTACCTCACATGGTTTTGGGTTGGGTGTTTTAGCTTTCACTACTCTTGGGGAGCTTGGTGAAGATATGATTTGTTTCTTCAAGCGTTTGAAAAATTGTTTAGTTAGTAATGATGCCGGTAGTGATCTAGGTAGATTTATTTTTCATAGGTTGGGTGTTGCTATTCAAAAAGGGGTTGGTGCCCAGCTTGTAGCTCGGTTACCAACTAAAAGTGTAAAATCTTAATAATATTCTCATTAACCTACTTGTAAATAAATAAACAAAAAAAATTCATCAAAAATCTTCCCACATGAGTTCAATCAAAAACTAAATTTCATAAGTTCTAATCTACTTAATTAATTCATTTAAACTCAATAAATTAACCTAATCAGAATTTGAAGTGTTAATTAAATGAGGGCATATTAGTCATTTAGATAATATATGGTTAAGGGGTGGCTTGTTTTACTTCCAAATGACCCTATTTTGTCAATTGGGTATACCCAAATCTCGCCAAGAATAAAAATAGACAAGAATTAATTACATATGAATGAAAATCGAATATTTAAAATTGATATGGGAATGTGTATTAATAAAAATAGAAACCGTCACAAAGAAAAGAAAAAAAAACTTTCATCTTCTTCTTCGTTTTCACCCTGATCTGTCCAGATTTGATCTGATTTTTCGGATCTACTGGACAGATTAAGGTTTGCTTCCTAGTTTGTAAAGTTTCAATAAAACATTGTTCTAAGAATTTTTAGTTTTTTTTTTATATTTCTGATCAATCAGATGGTTTATGTATGCCATCTTGATTTCTTATTATATGTTTTTATAACAATTTCATATATCCTTCAAGCAAGTTCTATCGATTGTTTCAATCCTTTCAAAGACATCTTCGAGGACGAATTACATTGGTTTGACGTAGATCTACATTACTGTAAAGATATCCATGGCTTCTGGATTTGATCGTGTTTTCGATAAACTGCGCATATTACTCGTTTGTTATGGGAGCATCAAATCTTAAAGAAGAAGATAAACTTGTTCACAATGAAGAACAACAATTCAAATGGTGGAATCAGAAACTTCACACCATACCTCAAATAACATCGTTTTCCTTAATGAACTACATGAAATTAGTACTTTTGTTGTATACTAGGATACATATATTTTGTATTTGTTCATGTATTTCAATGAAAATGTATTTGTTTCTTGTAAGAAATTTTATCAATATATGAAATTGGAAGCATCTGCTCCAGTTCCTTCAAAATAAATAAATAAAATCGAATATTTATAAATGTAATATAATGTGTATTAATGAAAATGCATAAAAATTAGTTATGTACCAATAAAAATCTAATATTTATAAATGTAAATTTTATTAAACATCAGTAGAGTCGTACGAAATTTTGGTTGGTAGCCTGTTAACAAGCTGACTAGCTGAGTACCAACTCCCTTTTAAATACTAACCCCTAATTAATAAAAATAAAATAAAAATATAAGTGATAATATTGTAAAATAAAAGTACAACCTAATAGAAAAAAATAATAATGTTTTAGCGTTTTCTACATTAGGCGAAGTAGGAGATGATTTTGTTATTTTTTTGAACCGGGTAAGGAATTGGTTAGCTAATTATGATGTAACTGTAAGATAGGCAATTTTCTTTTTCATCGGGTAGATGTTTAACTGACAATGATGACTTTACTTATTGAAGTTTAAGTGTGCTTGATTGAAGTATGAAGTGAATGGTGTTGATACCAAATTTGGTTGCCGGTGCAACACAAGGCAGGGAAGTTGAGTTGAGTATAATATGGAGCTGTAATTGTTTGTTAGGATTGTGTTAGATCACAGGGTGGAAGAAAAGACGGTGTTATTACATAATTTGTATTGAAGTGGTTTAGATGAGTTGTATATGATCTGGGATGCAAGCTGAAGTGATGTTGAGTCATGAGATAAACATGTTGGTGGCTGTAATTGAGTATGATGGTGTTATCGAGTACAAGGAGAAGAACCGAGCTGAAGCTTAGATGATAGATAACTAAGAAGTGACCGAGTGTGATATTGAAGTTGTTTCTCAGTTGAGAATGTGGTTATAAAATGTAAGAGATGGCAGTTGGAGTTAGAGTTGGTAGTTACAGATGGAACGGATTTATTTTGGAATTACAAAGGACGACTGATTGATGTAATAGTGCTTGTATGAATGATAGTGATACTAGAGTTGAAGTTCATGACAAGGAAGAGACTTAAGTTGTGTACTTTTACAAGGAGAGTTATAAATATGTTGTTTGAGTCTTGTTCAGTTTAGTTTTGCTCCATGCTTTGGTATTAACATGTTTAGCTTGAAGTGGTGATTTGATAAAGTAGACAAGGTAAGGGTTGGATATTTGGACATGACACGTTACAAACGGGATGCGAGACCATCATCAACATCGCAATAGGTTAACATTTATGCCTCTTATGTGGTGATTGCTTCGAGGTAGATCAAGATATGGAAATGAAGTCATAGCCTACCACAAATTATTGTACAACTCGGTGGAAATTGTCACCGATCATTTATATGTTGTATGTGTGATTGTTACTTCGTGTACATTTTTATCAATTGAAGAATCCTTTCTTTCAAAGTGGTGATTCTCAACTACATTTGTATCGGTTTTGTATTGCCATTGTAGTTTGTGTATCTCGTGTGGATGTTGAAATGGGGAACCGGGTAATTGCGGTGGGGAAATGTGGGGGTCTAAATTGGGGAAAGTAACCAATAAATTAGGTAACCAACAAGTATAGTAAGGGTATTCCTATAATAAATAGAAACAACCACATGCTAATAAAAAAAAATTTGTTTGAGTCTTGATGAGCTGTTTTGCTCCATCTATTGTATGTTGCTATATCCTTAAAATTAACATGTTTAAATAGAGTCTTGTTCGATTTAGTTTTGCTCCATGCTTTGGTATTGACATGTTTAGCTTGAATCTGTTATCCTAGTCAGATTATCTGACTGATTATGTTCTTAATATGACTTAGTATATCTAACGGAGTTAGCTCAGTGACCAGACCTGACTAGACTTGACTCAGTGGACCTTGACCGATTTGACTCGGATGACTTTTGACCTTGACTTTTGACCTGACCTTGGATGTTGACTGTTAGTTTGACCCCTTGATCGATTTTGACGGTCAATTGACCCAGATGAACCAGGCCTTGTGTTTTGGCTTCTTTAGTGGGCTTGGGCTTAATGCCATATTTTTCTTAGATTGATACTTTGAATTAGCCTTTAGTTCCTTCTACAAGGTTATAGATATTCTTTAAAATTATCAAATGTACTATAGATTCTACCTAATGGAATTAGTAAACCTTTGTTATGCTAAAGATTGATAATGAAAAGGTATAGAACCATAAATGAGCTTAGAACCATTAGATAGTTCACTTAACCTATAACTAGAGAGTTGTATGAGATTGTGTTATGAGCCTTGTATGATCCTTTTGGCTAATCTTTAGAGTGCTTCTGTGATTAACAGTTGATCTTTATTAACATCGATCGATCTAAAGAATGAACCAGTGGATTATGGATCTCAAGGTATGCGAGGCTTGTCATCAAAAAAGTTGGGAATCGATAACGAACTCTCTTGTATTCATTATTGTTTAACAAATCTATCTTTTGTGAAATCCATGCATATCTTTTTTACTATATGATAGTGTATGCATGTATTATATCTGTGTAATACAAACTAGTTTTCTTTTACATTTTGGGATGGGATCTTTAGGAACAATTAATATCTGTGTTTTGGGAGTATTTACTTATCTTCAAAAAGTGATCCTTTCCATTGACTGGAAAGTAGTTACAAACTTTACTTGTTGTTAGCATGTAAGGAAACATTTTCCTTTTGATTGGTGTGTGATGTGGTTTCCCAAAAGTTATATCTATATTTATGCGCTAAAGGAGTGAAAATTGCTGCCAACTAATAAACTATCTAGGTGTGCACTCGTGCCACTGAATATTATTTTCCCTATTTCTGTACGGGAAACGCATGTCTCATACGATGATGTTTACTGTTTCTTTTAAATTACTTTCAAAAGATATTATGTTTTGTTCTAGTATTTTTGGAAAAGAATGTTGGGAATGGTGTAAGTGGTTGTTGGTCTTGTTTTATGGAATGCGATGACATTCCATAGAATTTAGACTTTCAGGCAGATATATTGTTGCCATCATTTGTTTCTTTGAGTACTTGATATGTAGAGTGCACGTATATTGAGGTACTGGTAAGGTACAAATATTATATGACTACGGGGTCGTCAAAACTCAGGGCACTTTAATGATCATTGAAGAATCCGCAAGAGTCACCCCATACTACTCCGAAGGACTGCATCGCTTAACTATTATTATTGTGGTGAATCTGTGCCGCAAGATTGGTTGGTAGAACTTTATATTTCCGTACAACTTATTATCTTAATATACTTTATCTGTTTTCCGTGTTTTATCGGTTTTCAGTAAAACCTCACTATACCATATGGGTCGATTTGCAACATTTTGTTTTTTGGGTGTGCAACGGATATAGACGTTGGAAACCCAAATCCGTTGGTCAAAATCAATAATACGTTACACTATATTCTAATAATTGGATTGAAAATAAAAAAAACTAGGACATGCTTGTCTTTATCAGTATAGTGGAGGAATTTAACGTCTATTGCGACCTTATTATCTCTCTTTCTTTCTTAATTTCATTTTCCTTATTTTTTTTCTCTCTCAATACATCGAGTTATCCTCCCCTTCTCCTCCTCTAATTTTTCCCGTATCTTCTAAATCTGAATCTGGATCTGCAAAATTAAACCCAATTTTTCAGAAATTAAAACCCATTTCTCCTAAACCCTGATCTCCTTAATCGAAACTAAATCAAACTCAATCTTTTCATAAATCAAAACCTAGAAATCGTTTTCTTCTGTGATGTAAAATTGTTATGTGTGCTTGGCTCCTTCCAATCTCAAGTTTCCTTCACTGGTGATGAATTAATGGATCTGTCAGGGTATGTATAATTTTAATCTTCTTTTTTGTTTTTGTTCTTGTTTTTGTTTTATCACTTTTTTTTGGGAACATTATCAATATACCCCTGCTATGAGGCCCTTTGAAAATATACCTTTTTGAACTTTACAAATACCCTTAAGCTTAATACATTACTAAAATACCCTCTTTTATATAGTGTATATACAAAAAGGCTAACCATTATTCAAAAAAAAAAAAAAAACTACCTCTACTACCCGCCACCACTGTCCACCACCACCACCGTCCACCACCGCCCACCACCACCGTCCACCACCACCGACGATCACCACCAACCACCGCCGCCGCCACCCACCACCATTGTTCACAACCATTAACCACCAACCACCACAGCCGCCAACCACCACAACTGTCCACCACTGCCAACCGCCTCCGCCGCTAACCAACACCACCAATGTCCACCACCACCACCATCAATCACACCGCCGCCGTAAATAACTGCCACCCACCACCGCCGTCAACCACCACCACTGCCGTCAACCACCGCCGACGACGACCACCAATACCATGTGGAGTCAACTAGCAGAAGTTGCGTCCATATCAAAGGAAACTAGCTCAAGTTATCTCCAATAAATAGTGTCCATACCGGAGGCAACTAGCTTAAGTTGTCTCCAAAAGTGGAGGCAACTAGCTCAAGTTTTTTCCAATAAATAGTGTACAAGAACAAGTTGCAAAACAAAATGGAGCCAACTAACTCAAGTTATTTCTGAATTTGAGGCAACTAGCTCAAGTTGTCTTCAAAAGTGAAGGCAACTAGAACAAAATTGTCTTCCAAAGTGAAAGAAACTAGCGCAAGTTGTCTTCATATATAGAGGCTACTATCACAAGTTGTCTCCAAAAAATAAAAATTGTACACAAAAAAGTGAACCTAGTGTGAGTCGAACACACATCTTCTGACATATAGTCAGTTGTGCTACCATTTCACCACAGATTCGTCAATCCAAAGTAACATATCAAAATCACATACCAGCACCTGCCACTTCATATATCTTTTCAGTGCACAACCAACAGTTTGAACCACCACCAGAGAGTATCACATCCTCCATATCTTCTAATGCAACAGCTTCATGACCACAAACTCTACCTGCAACAACTTCATGAACACAACCATATATGTACACTTGCAACATCAGATAAACAGATGCAGTCACTTCCAAGCCCTTACCTAAACACAAGAAACAACAACTCCCGAATTATGCATCTTAAAGATTGAGAACAAGTAACTTTGAAAAATACCAGTAAAAATGAGCTATTGTAGAACAACATTCGAAGTAAAAGAAAGAACTAGATAAAAAATTGAGGATGAGTTTTACCTGCATTCGTTGCATAATAGACAAATCAAACTTCCATACCTAAGCCACAATAGCAGCAACACCACACCAACTACCACCACCACAATAACAACCACCGACAACAGTGCTGCAACATTCACCACCACAGTATCAATTACCCCAACCTCCACTGTAACATCTACTACCACCACCACTAGCAACAAAAATCATTGACACAAAACAAATACAGGAACAACTACTCGACCAAAATAAAATAAAATGGAACCAACTAAATCAAGTTGACTCCAAATCTAGAATCATCTAGACCAAGTTGTCTCCAAATACGGAGGAAACTAGCACTAGTTGGCTCCAATTTTTAACACTAAATGTTACGTATGATGGCCTTACTGAATATGCACTAACATTAATATTGTTAAAGAATGCAAGACACTAAATGCCGATCACACATGTTGAGGTTGGATCAATTCAAACTATAAAAGTACGATATATTATACTAAAAAAATGTTACGTATGATGGCCTTAGCATACTAAAAGATACATAGATTATACTAAAAAAATATAGCTTACCAACAAGGATGTGAGTATGTTTGTCTTTCAATTAGTTGATTCAGTATAAAAAAAATATCTCTTAAACCTTCGTCACCTCCTCCATCACTAAATATTGAATTACTACAACAATCCAACCTCACCACCTACCCTGATTCCACCACTAGCACCATTTACACCTCTCATCTACCACCTACACCACCAGACCTCCACTCATTCCACCACCACCACCACAGATGTACCTATACTCCACCACCTAATCATATGTTTCCACTAGCATTACCACCTGATATCTCTGCCACCACCAAGTCCATCACTACCAACAATTTACATTAAAAAAATTGCTTCCAACTCCAATTCCACAACCATCACCACCTCTAAATTCCACCCTAATCAACCAATTTTACTAATCACACTAATTACATGCCAACCAACTTCATACCTCCACCAATTTCACCTCTTCCATCACCAATTATAATCAAAGTAAGAACTAAATTTAATCAACACTACTACATACGCAACATAAATACCCACCACCACCAAAAATGCTAATGCTCCATTACCAGACACATATCCAAATACCAATTTGAAGATTTAATTAAAAAAAACTAGTCCGACTCTACTTCAATGAGTCAATACATATCAAAATCATAAAAAATGAAAACACTTAATTTATTTGTTCACCTTTCGATCTAATAATCATGTCGATTTGTATTATAAATTACATTGATCCATCTTCAAAATCTTCAAACCATATCATCAATTTTCGAGATCTGAAAATTGAATATGTAATCATTAGTGTGAATCTCTAACTCGGAAATATAAAATCGAGAAAAACAAAAATACAGATCGATGTAATCTGGATTTCGAAAATCAAATGTTTAACCTTAGAAAATGAAGAACAGTTAATAAAAAATTGAATCAATATGATAAAAAATCAACCTTTAACATGTTAATAGTAGTTGCATGTGTGATGGAGGTGGTGGTGCTGGCTGTGGTGGAGGCGATCGAGATGGTGGAGGTGATGGAGCGATGGAGATGGTGGTGTGGGAGCGATGGAGGCAATGGAAAATCTTTCTTCTGGCTTTTTTAAAGAAGAAGGAAATCAAACAGAAAGGTTAAAAATGGATTTCTGGAAATTTTGTTTTTAATAAAAATTTTGGTTATGCCATTAGGGGTATTTATAAAGACCCATAAGGGCATTTGTGATAAACCCATGGATAGTAGGGGTGTTTATAACATTCTCACCTTTTTTTTGTTGCCTTAATTCTATGAATGACAGGTATTATTCGGTAAAGATTTTGTGTGCTTGGTTCCAACCGCAAGTTTCTTTCTATAATGATGAACTAATTGATCCTGAAAGGTACTCATAATCCTAATATTCTTCCTTATTTTCTCTATTATTGCTTTATTTTGAGATAATTCTATGAATAATAACAGAAATTGGTAGGTAATATTTTGTACAAAATTTTCAATCTTTGCTTTTGTTATTGTATTTCAGTATGGATTTCTTGGTGGTGAATTGCTCTATTTTGAGCTAATTCTATGAATAATAACAGAAATTGGTAGGAAATGTTATGTACAAAATTTGCAATTTTTGCTTTTGTTATTGTATTTCAGTATGGGTTTCTTAGTGGTGCTGATGCAGGCAAAAGTTTGCAGTAGTTGGTGGTAGACTGGTTACTGTTGGCTGCAAAAGGTTGGTGTTTTTTTTCTTGTTGTAGTTGTTAGTGGTGGTAATTTGTTGATAATGATGTTGTTTTATAGCCAGTTCTCTTATAATATTGATACATGTAGGGAATTTGGAGTTGGAGTTGGAGTAATAAAAGTCTTACTTGGTTATCTTGTATTCTGTTACAGGGTGAAGATCTGAGACACTGTCTGAAACAATCATGCTATAAACCCCATCTTGATCACCTCACTATCATGTTTGCAAGAAATGTGTTCTATGAATAGTATGGATAGCCAATGTTGTATACCTTGGATCACTTTTAGTGGAACTTTGCAAATATTTGCAATGAAGGACCACCGTTGTATCTGGATCAGTCATGCTAACTATAAGATTTCCTTTGTCTTAATTTGTTCATGGGTAAGTGCTTCTTTAGTTTATGTGTATTTACTATGCAAATATTTGTAATATGCTCACGGATTATTATTGTTTTATTTTTATCCTTACAGCCAATGGAGAAGTATGAATAAAAATCACGGGCGGAACTGTGTAGTGGCTTGGGCTGGCTTAAGCCAGCCCAAAGTTTAGAAAAACTTTCATTTTTATAGTATATTTGTGTTTGGTTATAAAAAATCAAGCTTAAGCCAGCCCAAATTAAACCAAGTTATTTTCAAGCCATCCCATCATTAATTTTCTAGTTCCGCCGCTGATAAAAATTACTATTTGTAGAAACAACTGAGAAACTACAGGTTTCTCTTGCGTGGCAGATACGGTTAAAGTTACGAAAACCAAAGTTTGTAGTTAAGTTTTTAATTTACTTGAAGATGTTTCATATACCTACCCATTGTTGACACCCCAATTTCGCACCTTCCACAGTAAATATCAATCTTATGCTTCGAAGCCAAATACAAGAAAAATTCTGTGTGGAAACCATTTGGGTTTTCATATCTTTTCCATCAAGCCCACAAGCTTTACCCAATCAAGCCCACAAGCTTTACCCAATAAAGCCCACAAGCTTTACCCAATAAAGCCCACAAGCTTTACCCAATCAAGCTCACAAGCATTACCCACTCGTACCCGTTTCATTATCCATTTGAGCCCGGGATCTCTTGCTATCACACTGAAGAGGAGGAAAATACAAAGTCACTGGTGAAAGAATGGAGTCGTTTCGAGTTCGTATGCAAAAGTTACGAGCAAAACGAGAACTCAGAAGACGATAAGGGGCGCCCACTTTTCACCCTCCCCTTATCCGCACCAAGACTTTAATTAGTAATTTTTTTCTTCAAGTGGAACTTACATATATTTGTTTTGAAGAGAATACGGGTGGAAGAGGAAGAAAAGAAGAAAAAAAAGGGATTTTTTCTTAAATGCAAGTGGGACCCACACTTGTTTTATTAGGAAAAGAGAAAGGAGAAGAAAACAAAAGGGGTCAAGTAGGGCCCACATTTGTTTTATTAGGAAAATAAGGGAAAAGGATGTGGGACCCACATGGTTTGAAAAGAAAAAAAAAATTCTTTGCGAAGGACATTTGAATGCGGAGAGATTAACGGAAGGTTGTCGGGTTTCATTCCTATAAATAGAGGTCGAAAACAATCCTCTCAACACACCAATTTTCTGACAGAAAAGTGGAGGGAAAGACAACAATACTTGTTCCTTTACTTCTTCCTTTACTTTAACAAGGTTTCCACCCAAACCACACAACATCAAAGGTTTCCACCCAAACCACACCACAACTCAAGGTTTCTACCCAAACCACAACCCAAAAATCTAGGTTTCCACCCAAACCAAGAAGAATTATTGTTTCTCAAATAGAAAATATTTCTTCTCACATATTTCAAGTCTCCATGTATTGTGTCATTTAATCAAAGAGAAATCAAATTTTCTTCCTACACAATAGTTATCGTTGTCTTGTGCATTTATAGTTCATTTTGAGAAAACTCAAAAAATAAGAAGATTAAATCAAGTATTGTCTTTAAGTTTTTAAAAGATTATCATTAAATTGCTAGTACTTTAACTACTTTCAAAGATACTTAAGGGAAGCAAGCAACCATCGTAAGAATCCTTTCTAATTTAAATATTATATTTCAAGTATATTAATTACCTATCTCTTCGGTAAATTATGTAGTCATACGGGAACGGAATGGTATTCCATTTCGTAGTAACACCGCGACTACTCGTTTGTGTTACATAAAAAAATTATGTTTTATTATTAATTTTCTAAGTGGGATAAATCAAAGTGTGGGTATAAAGCGGAATTCCCTCCCACATTAGACCCATTGTCAAAAAATAAGGTTGGCATTAATCCTATTTTTATTGAGCTAATCTGCAGGTTAATTGTTTAATTTTGAAATTTCATTCAAATTTCTTCTCAATAAAACCAAGGTTTCCACCTAAACCACCAAACAAGGTTTTCCACCCAAAACCACCAGAAAAGAAGGTTTCCACCCAAACCACAACAAAAACAAGGTTTTCCACCCAAAACCACCACAAAACAAGGTTTCCACCCAAACCGCAACAAAAATAAGGTTTTCCATCCAAAACCACCACAAAACAAGGTTTTCCACCCAAAACCACCATAAAACAAGGTTTCCACCCAAACCACAACAAAAATAAGGTTTTCCATCCAAGACCACCACAAAATAAGGTTTTCCACCCAAAACCACCATAAAATAAGGTTTCCACCCAAACCACAACAAAAATAAGGGTTTCCATCCAAAACCACCACAAAACAAGGTTTTCCACCCAAAACCACTATAAAACAAGGCTTCCACCCAAACCATCACAAAAGAAAAACCATCATAAAAGAAAGAAACCACATCTCCATAGTCGAAGTTCCACCCAACTTCTAACTATGTCTCTTTTCTAAAATAGCTCATGCATAAAAATCTATTCTCAATAAATCATAAACATTTCCCCTTTTAATCATGAAGTAGAGGCCAATCCTACGATTGGGTGGCTGATGGGTGGCTAACACCTTCCCATCCCGTACTAGAATCTCCTTACCCAGACTCTCTGATAGCAGACCATAAACATGAAAGTCATAACTAGGTTTTGTTTTCCTCAAAAGAATTCAAACTAGTTAAAAGGGTCCTGACTCCCCTTAGTCAGGTGGCGACTTCAAAACATCTATTTTCCTCTCTGCAGAGTTGGCCCTCTTACTAACAAACTAGTAATAAGTTATCTCTGGCAGACCCTATACATTAAACATCCACGAACGGATGAGAACATGGACCTCGCCCCATAAAAATTATGGACAAAGGAAATAGACCGGCACCTCGACCCGTGCATACCAACCCCTCGTTTTCTACAGTGGTGACTCTGCTGGGGACATAGAATAGACCGGCACCTCGACTCGTGCTAGGCGACCCCCGATTTCTACAGTGGCGACTCTGCTGGGGAAAAAGTAAGAGATTCGACTTGAAAAATGATTAAAAGGGAAATGTTTTTTTTACTAATATTTATTTGAGAAATGATCATATTTCAGGTACCATCATTGGTTGTGAACCATTAAATCTTATGGCTCCTACAACTAGAAGTGTTACCAGAAAATATGCTGATACGGCTGTTAAAGTGTACTTCTGCGAAGGAATCAAGTCCTCAAGAACGAAGAGGTCTTTTAACAATGATGACGCTCCTAAAACATTTCATGGTGACACAAGCTTTCCTGAACATGAAAAGCATGCTATCAACTTAAAAGATGTTACAAATGAATTCCTCAACCGGAAAAGGAGTTTCAAGTATCGCATCAACTCCGCCATAAAGAAAGTAACATCTTATAAGGATAAGTTGAAAAAATCTGAGAAATCTCTATCCAACCTAGAAGCTCAACTCAATGATTTTTTAAGTCTATCTGACAATGAAGAGGATTTTTTCGACAACCATAGCAAAGGAGAAGAAATGCAAGAAGTAGAAATCTCCAGGTTGCAAGAAGTCACAATGACGCCAGATCAATTACAAGAAGGCACTACACAAGTATGCATGGACTCTACGAGTGTTGAGCAACAACCTTCTGAGGCGGATGATTTCCCGATCTACGATGGCGTGGAATCACCAATTCTTCACCTTAACTCATATCTTTCATGCATGGAGAAATGGGAGATGAACGAAGAGAGATATCTAAAGAAATACTTCGGCTATAGCCTAACTGGCAGAGCAAAAATATGGTATGCAACCAACGACCATGTTCAATCTGCAACATGGCCGATGACCATCAATTTGTTCATAGAATATTTCTCAGAAAAGCAGCATACGACCATCCCCAACCATACCAGGGAAAAGTTGCGCGCAGTTTCAACAAACACGAGCAACCACGCAACTTCGACAAAGGAGATCTCGTGCTCAAAGAGATCCGTCCAGTAAAGCACACCGACCCAAGGGGCAAGTTCAATCCAAAGTAGGAAGGCCCATTCATTGTCAAAAAGATTTTCAGGGGATGGCAATACAATTAATGGACCTAGATGGAGAAGAACATGCAAGGCCCACGAATGCAGATCAACTCAAGAGGTATTATGCCTACTCGAAGGAAACATCCCAGCATAACCAATCCCTGCACCTCCTCAAAAGAACAACTGGTTTGTCAAGCATTTATCATTGTTCTTTACTTTATCAACTTGTTTTTAAAAAAAAAAAAACAGATTGCTAAAACTTGTTTTCCAAAAAAAAAAAAAAAAAAAAAAACAGATTGCTAAAATTTGTTTTAAAAAAAACAAAAAAAACAAAAAAAAATCGGAGAGTTTATCAATGATGTAAAGCTTAGGATTTGGGTATGGTGTTATGAGCAACCAGATAGGCAGCTGAGGCAAACTCTCCAAATCAAAATTTCAGTTTTGTAAACTTTTAAGTTTTTTATTTTGTTTTCAAAAAATAAAAATAAAAATAAAATAAATGTTGATGATGAAAGCCCTAGGATGATACTGTGCCTTGCACACGTACCAAATATGCAACTGAGGCAAACGTTTCTTGTGTTATTTTAAGCCTAATCATGTTCTAACCATGCTTTAAGCTTTTTGTGAACGACGAGTTATCTGAATTAAGGCTTCTCCACCGGAGTCAATGATCTGCACAGTCAGTGCAAGTCAAACCAAAGAACAAAAGCA
Organism: Papaver bracteatum; assembly: GCA_023529315.1. Classification (NCBI taxonomy): domain Eukaryota; kingdom Viridiplantae; phylum Streptophyta; class Magnoliopsida; order Ranunculales; family Papaveraceae; genus Papaver; species Papaver bracteatum. Next base: position 1,726,581 of record JAJJWX010000145.1, read on the forward strand.
CCACCAGAAAGAAAATATTTCATTCACAAATGAAGGAATTACAGAATCTTCGTCTACAATAATGAAAAGCATGAACTCTTCCTTATCTGAAGGATACATGATCAGATCGAGAGAAAAAAAAAGCAACAACAATAAGAAACAAACAAAAGAAAAGAAAAAAGAAGAACAACAACAAGAAATGAAAAAATGATCTGACGGCAAACCAAAGAAGAAGAAATGAAAAACAAATAAGGAAAGATGGTGATTTTATCTGAGTCTAGACCAAGATCCAACTTCTTCACCATTTCCCATTGATCGAAACCAATGTGTAATAGTGGTAAAAGTGTCCATGTGACACACTAGATCTAGACATCTTCATCACAGGCAGATCATCCATACTTGTCAGAATACATCTAAATCTAAATCCGATTTCAACTTTAAAATCTGGATTTATCTTTGTATGTATTTTGAAACTGCATATGGAACGATCTTGCATCTTCCCCTAAATCATCAGATCTTCATCTTCGATCTGAAAATTAATCTGGATCTCAAGATACACTACCATCAAGCACAGAAAAGAGAAGATTCATACAGATCTATACTGAAATTCCACCAAAATCTCACTTCAGTTATCATTACTTTCAGCCGCTCAAACTGCATCTCGCATACTCCACCGTAAATGATTACTATGGCGATAAACCAAACAAGCAGAAAGTAGAAGAACATGAAGACGGTGATCAAGAAAAGAAAGATCACTGTCCAGATCCGGCACATACAAGAAGGGTCGATGAAAAGATGGAGGAAAGAGGCGATTTGCGTAAAAGAAAAAGAAGAAGAAGAAAGAGAAACGATGGTCGAGGAAGAAAAAGGCGAGGAATTTAAAGCAAAGGATTAGGGCTCCATCGAATCGCTATTCAGGCAAACCGAAATGAAACCCGTAACCCGTTGGGCTTCTTCAAAAAAAAAAAAAAAAAAAAAAAAAGAAAAAAAAAGAAAAAAAAAAAAAAAAAAAAAAAAAAAAAAAAAAAAAAGAAAAAAAGAAAAGAAAAAAAGAAAAAAATAAACAAAAGAAAAAAATGCAGTCTACCTCGTAAAGAAGTCGAAGCGTAGATAATTCTTCAGAAAGAGTATCAATACATGCCTGCCTCCCCAGGGATTCTCTATTGACTTCATCATATCTCAACATGATACCGTACATCTCATTCACCACCGATGTCAACTGGCGCCCATGGCTATCCACCAAACGGAGCAAGTATTCTTGAAGAGGTCTGGAAGCCTGAAGCGAGAAAGGAGTCAATAAAAAGTATTAAATCATTTAGTCAAGAAGAGCAGAGTAACAGCGGCACCTCAGGAATATCATCTGGGAGAGGTAAACCAATAATATCTTCACGGTCAACAGGGCCACCTGCAATTGGAACCACATTTGAAGTCCCCAAGATAGGTATTTGAAAATCCCATGTTGGAAGAAGATGACCGAAGCCCGTTAGTGGAACTTGTTGAGAAGAAGCATTGCTGGAAGATCCTATCAATAATGGACGAGGGGCAAAACCCGGATCACCCACTACAAGATTCTCTCGGCAAGATTGGATAGCAAGAGGTGGACCTAAAGAAACCGATCTCCAATATGATTCAAAATTCATTCCCCGATCAACGGAATCTTCGTAGGAACGTTGCGGTTGACGTGAAATCTCGTCCATATCACTAAACGATGCATAAGGAAAACATGTAATGTTGGGAGGAGGAAAACGGGGTGTAGCATCTGGTTGAATAATTTGTCTCCCAAATCTGTCACCAAGATACCAAGCACAGTAATCCGGGCCACGTAACAAGTACCGAAGCATGCTAGACGACATGGCATGAATGGCTCTTTGATCACGCCGAATCAGATAATCCTTTCAAGGGTCCCAACAAATCTGCGATCAAAATAGAGGTACATATATATATTAAAAAAAAACAAAAACAAAAAAACAATATAGGGTTTCTTACAGATTCAACTGTTGCCCCCTCCAAACAAAGGCGCATATATGCAGTCGAGTGCCTTCGAAGTGCACCTTTCCATCTAGCCATTCGAGGAAATGTTTGGCTATTGGAGAAGCTTGTATCAAAATGAGGGCGACTAAGAGGAAAATATTCGTAACACCAATACTGTTACAAAGAAAGAGTATGGGTGTTAAAAAAGGGGGTCCAAGATCGTTCAACCTAAAGCAAGGAAAATGTACTCACATTCAAGATGGGCCAGAATCCACATAAGGCTTTTGTTTGAAGGCGTGTTGCTCGAGACAGATAGGTGTAAAGCCGCGCCATCGCACAACTTCCCCAATCGTAAAAATTCACCAATTCAAGGTCAGAAAATGCTGCCAAGTAACCAGATTTGATATAGCCACCAGAAGAGTCAAGGAAGGTATGAACCACAACAAAGATCAGGAAAGCTCTGGTAACTGTAATAACTTTAGCATCATATTTTGAAGCGTCAGTGATGAGATCCAGCTCGGGGACCGAGAAATTCGTCTTCAAGCCGCTAAGCCGACATACCAATTTTTAGGGAAGATATCCCCACAATGTGGTCCCAACAGTTTCGGACATTCTCCTCTCGTCACGTTTTCACCCACCGGACGGGAGCTCCTACCCCCACACGGATGCCGTAATCATATAGAAATCCAGGAGGAGTGATGGTTAACTCACAATGTGGCAGGTGAAATGAATTAGTATCACCCCACCATCTTTCTGCCACGATTAAAGCATTCTCACCATCATGGAACGGTTCCAAAGCTTCAACAAAGTCATACCAACTGATCTGTTGTACAAGCTCACGTACACCTTTGCATCGTCTCAACATCAGCCACCATTCTACTATGCCATTGGTCCCTCAGCGAATACGCGCCAAGCGTAATTCTATGAAAGAAAGCGTGGTTGAGAAATAATGAAAGGAAACTTGGAAAACAAAGAAGAAAATTTCGATCAACAAGGAAACTTACTGGGGTCTTCCGGATTCTTGCGAAAACGTGATCATCCACATCGTTTAAAACCCCAACTCTTCGTCTTCTACGCAGCGTAGGCAAAGTGGGAGGATCAGGAATAATGATAGCCATCCGCCTAGACGACATATTGAAGAAAAGAAAAGGAGTTTCTTACCTAAAGAAAGGTCTTTCTACCCTATCTTATAAATAAAAAAAAAGGTAATTACTTCCTCAAGAAGTTTTTAAAAAAAATATATACTTTATCAGAATCGTCTCGTGAAAGAAAAGCAAGTCATGTCAAGACAAAGTGTGGAACGGAAGCCATTGAGAATGCACTTCAGAACTGACAAGATCAACTAGGAAAAACCTGGCCAACGTCAGAAATTGCTTCATCAACTTTTCAACTATTCAATCGGCTCGAACAAAGGGCTATCCAAATGAATCAACCATAAAGGTTCAAAAACATCAAGAACAGGGAACTGACAAGCTTAACTGGAACAAACCCATCCAACGTCAGGACTTTCTTCATCAACTCATCAAAAACCAACTTTTGAAAATCAGGTGTGATTGGGTTTTCATGGCTTTGTTCGTAAACCGCGAGCGATTACTCTCAAAGAGGGGCAACTGTTGACACCCCAATTTCACACCTTCCACATTAAATATCAATCTTATGCTTCGAAGCCAAATACAAGAGAAATTTTGTGTGGAAACCATTTGGGTTTTCATATCTTTTCCATCAAGCCCACAAGCTTTACCCAATCAAGCCCACAAGCTTTACCCACTCGTACCCGTTTCATTATCCATTTGAGCCCGGGATCTCTTGCTATCACACTGAAGAGGAAGAAAAAACAAAGTCACTGGTGAAAGAATGGAGTCGTTTCGAGTTCGTATGCAAAAGTTACGAGCAAAACGAGAACTTAGAAGACGATAAGGGGCGCCCACTTTTCACCCTCCCCTTATCCGCACCAAGACTTTAATTAGTAATTGTTTTCTTCAAGTGGAACTTACATATATTTGTTTTGAAGAGAATACGGGTGGAAGAGGAAGAAAAGAAGAAAAAAAGGGATTTTTTCTTAAATGCAAGTGGGACCCACACTTGTTTTATTAGGAAAAGAGAAAGGAGAAGAAAACAAAAGGGGTCAAGTAGGGCCCACATTTGTTTTATTAGGAAAATAAGGGAAAAGGACGTGGGACCCACATGGTTTGAAAAGAAAAAAAAAATTCTTTGCGAAGGACATTTGAATGCGGAGAGATTAACGGAAGGCTGTCGGGTTTCATTCCTATAAATAGAGGTCGAAAACAATCCTCTCAACACACCAATTTTTCGAAGAAAAGTGGAGGAAAGACAACAATACTTGTTCCTTTACTTTAACAAGGTTTCCACCCAAACCACACAACAGCAAAGGTTTCCACCCAAACCACACCACAACTCAAGGTTTCTACCCAAACCACAACCCAAAAATCTAGGTTTCCACCCAAACCAAGAAGAATTATTGTTTCTCAAATAGAAAATATTTCTTCTCACATATTTCAAGTCTCCATGTATTGTGTCATTTAATCAAAGAGAAATCAAATTTTCTTCCTACACAATAGTTATCGTTGTCTTGTGCATTTATAGTTCATTTTGAGAAAACTCAAAAAATAAGAAGATTAAATCAAGTATTGTCTTTAAGTTTTTAAAAGATTATCATTAAATTGCTAGTACTTTAACTACTTTCAGCATACTTAAGGGAAGCAAGCAACCATCGTAAGAATCCTTTCTAATTTAAATATTATATTTCAAGTATATTAATTACCTATCTCTTCGGTAAATTATGTAGTCATACGGGAACGGAATGGTATTCCATTTCGTAGTAACACCGCGACTACTCGTTTGCGTTACATAAAAAAATTATGTTTTATTATTAATTTTCTAAGTGGGATAAATCAAAGTGTGGGTATAAAGCGGAATTCCCTCCCACATTAGACCCATTGTCAAAAAATAAGGTTGGCATTAATCCTATTTTTATTGAGCTAATCTGCAGGTTAATTGTTTAATTTTGAAATTTCATTCAAATTTCTTCTCAATAAAACCAAGGTTTCCACCCAAACCACAACAAAAACAAGGTTTTCCACCCAAAACCACCACAAAACAAGGTTTCCACCCAAACCGCAACAAAAATAAGGTTTTCCATCCAAAACCACCACAAAACAAGGTTTTCCACTCAAAACCACCATAAAACAAGGTTTCCACCCAAACCACAACAAAAATAAGGTTTTCCATCCAAGACCACCACAAAATAAGGTTTTCCACCCAAAACCACCATAAAATAAGGTTTCCACCCAAACCACAACAAAAATAAGGTTTTCCATCCAAAACCACCACAAAACAAGGTTTTCCACCCAAAACCACTATAAAACAAGGCTTCCACCCAAACCATCACAAAAGAAAAACCATCATAAAAGAAAGAAACCACATCTCCATAGTCGAAGTTCCACCCAACTTCTAACTATGTCTCTTTTCTAAAATAGCTCATGCATAAAAATCTATTCTCAATAAATCATAAATATTTCCCCTTTTAATCATGAAGTAGAGGCCAATCCTACGATTGGGCGGCTGATGGGTGCCTAACACCTTCCCATCCCGTACTAGAATCTCCTTACCCAGACTCTCTGATAGCAGACCATAAACATGAAAGTCATAACTAGGTTTTGTTTTCCTTAAAAGAATTCAAACTAGTTAAAAGGGTCCTGACTCCCCTTAGTCAGGTGGCGACTTCAAAACATCTATTTTCCTCTCTGCAGAGTTGGCCCTCTTACTAACAAATTAGTAAGAAGTTATCTCTGGCAGACCCTGTACATTAAACATCCACGAACGGATGAGAACATGGACCTCGCCCCATAAAAATTATGGACAAAGGAAATAGACCGGCACCTCGACCCGTGCATACCAACCCCTCGATTTCTACAGTGGCGACTCTGCTGGGGACATAGAATAGACCGGCACCTCGACTCGTGCTAGGCGACCCCCGATTTCTACACCCATGTCTTGTTATTCAGTATTGATAGGTCATGGAAAGGTGTTCTCTTTATTGCTTGCCTAGTTATGGAAAAGGTGTTAGCTTTTTCTAGGTGGGGAAATGTAGAATGAGGAAATTGGTTTAAAGAAATTAGTTATTTCTCCTAAAGCTAAGGCTCTATCTTGATGTTTTGTAGAGATCTATTCGAGTGGCTTGAGCTAGAACGATTCTCCTTATTAAACTCATTTTTTATTCTTGTATCAAGTTGAATTATCATTGGACTTTTATTTTTATTTTTTACTAATGAATCTCGATTTGGTGTTGTTGAAATAATATCATGTATTGTGTGTGTTTCTTGTTTGTTATAATTTACTCATAAATGATTTTTAATTGCAGAACAAAAAGAGGATATCAAGATTAGAATTATCTCATTGTAGCCAAGCATATATGATATGAGAATGATAAATCTACAGGGCATAAAGGTAGAGTAGTCTCGCATATTGGTTTCTGAAATTTTAAGTTGCTTTGTGTTTGTTCCTTCACATGATTCCACATCTGGGGCTCCTCATGAAATGAACAAAATGAGAAAATACAGGGAACTTGGGGTAAGTACCATCTTATGGTATTCTTACTGATTATATTTGAATTTTTACTGGGTCCAATAAGCCTCTGTATACTTTTCTGCTCTTGTTTCATTTTAACCTGCTTTCTCATGAACTCGCTGATGCTTATAATTTCAGAGGAAAAACTATCTAAAGTTTGGTGGAGATGAAACCTAAAAGGTAACTACTCTTAAAAAGGATAAGTATTATGAAATTTTGTAGTGGAAACCATCTAAACCTATATGCATAAAGCTTTCTTATATAAGATTGTTCCTGGTTCTGTAGCGGACGTCTAGCAGGATTTCTATTAGACATGGACGAACTAATATTGAGCTATGTATGTGCTAAACAGTCTTGTTATAGCTGATCCTTGCTTTTATAGTGTGTTAAGAATAGTTATACCCTTCTCTCTATGGATTTGGAGTTCTTAGTTTCCCTATGTTTCTAGTTTTACATTATGCCCCTCTTTTACTAGCTATAAGGCAATACTACAAGCAGTTGGAAAATCTAGTGGATTTTTTAATTTTCAAGTTTATATTTGTTTAGATAGATTTGATTGATACGTATTAAAAATGCTACAATTTAATCTCAAGTTTACTCTTCCTATGAATATGCTTAGGATACATGAGGTATTATGTAAATTCCAGTGATTATGAACTTCCAAAATCATTAAAACTGAAAGATTTCTGTTCTAATCCTTTTTCAAGCCTTTACTCCTTGAGAAAAGAAAAGCCCGTACTCCAAAATCCAAGGTGAGTGTCAGATGTGAATTTAAGTCAATAAAGAAGCATCGAAAAAGTGTCAATAGAAAAATTTACCCTGCTAACTAAGAAAGTCTTCTGTTTTCATACGTAGGTTGGTTATGATTCCTACATCCTGATTTATTCAATCTATCGAAGTCAATAATAGGCTTGTAATCTTGTATATTTGTAAGTGCTTTTACATCTCCGAATGTGTCCATGTGGTTAACAAAAGTACTCATTAGTAATTTTACTAGTATGAAATATTATCGGAGTTTACCATTTTTTGTTCATCTTATGTACATGAACTAAAGAAGTACTCTGGTCTTAGAGTAGAGGTTTCCAATGCCGGGACTAAAGCAGTACCATGGTCTTAGAGTTGAGGTCATTGGTTCCTTGTAAGGAATGAGGGATTAAAAGTAACAAAAAAACTCTAAGTTTCGTTGACATGGAGTCTATTTGCTTCTGTTGATTTCTTCCTAAAGCTTCTTCAAGATGTTAAAAAGGGTGTAATTGATATAGTAACTTGTATCTTCACTGGGAGCAGGTAAACTTTTAAAAACCTTTTATTTGCTAAGGAAAACAAAAAGATCAGTTGGTTATTTTTTGCATATGATAGTTGTGGCAGTTATTTTACGTGGATTTGAACATATTAGGTTGTATCTGCTGAAATCTTTGGGAATTGAACAAGTGATAGGTGTCTAAAACACCTAATTTTATATTTAGTATTTATGCTTTCTTTGCTATCTTTCGTGTGAATTATGTATCTTATGTTTGCTTTTGAGTTTCATAGGTGTTTTGGAGTCATTTGGAGCAAAAGGGCAATATTGTCAATTTACTTGCGAGTTATACTTGGAACGGGATGAGGTGCGCGAGAAGGAGGTGAAGAATGGCTGTCAGTTCTGTGCAACTGACAGTTGAGCGCGTGAATATAGGTTGTCGTTATCCAGAACCGACAAGCCAAGCACCCTAGGTTGGCCCTTATCCACTTGCACTTGGTTGGTGAATTATGTTACTACACAAGACCTAAAATTGAGGGAAAGCCGTCTCTCATTGAATGAACTTCACCGAAATTGAGAGAGGTTCTTCTTTGAATCGATGAAAAAGCTGGAGAGGGGTTTCAAGCTCGGGTGGATGGACTTGCTCAATGGGTTAAGCTGGAATTTCGTAGAAGTTCAGGCGAACAATCTAGCTGCCAAGAAGACTGAGTGGGTTGTCCGAGATTTTTCTAGGTTGTTTTGGTAATGAGAAAATAAAGGGAACAAATGAGAAGCTGCTGCCATTGCTCTTTAGGCTGAATGGGTGTGTTCTGGTACTGAGTATGGTTATTGAGCGATGGAATGGTAATGAGTTCAGATGAATGCATAGGTTGATTCTGTGCAGGGTTGCTAATGGAGTTATGGGCTGTTCTTGGTGTTGATTAGTACAGATGGTGGAATGTTGTGTGGAATTTGGAGTGCAACTGTAGTGTTGGTGGTGTCGGAGGTTTGCAGAAGCTCGAGAATTCTCTTCTTTATTGATGGCAATGTATGTGTTGAAGTTACAAGGCAATGATGCAGTTGAATGGGTTTTGACGGAAAAGAAGCTGAAATTGCACACAAGGTGCTTGTTTTGTTGCTTGAACGAGTGTTTATAGCAAGAACAGTTGCGATTCTGAGGCATAATTGAAAGAATGGGTTCTTGTACTTGTTTTGCTGGAAATCGAACCAAGAAAGAGATAATGATGCCAAGGGTTGTTTCTGGTGAACTGGTGGCAATGCCTGCATTGTGGAGTCTCTAAGCAAGAGAAGGTTGTTGTTTTAATCGTTGCGGAGGTCATGGCTTGGATCGAATGGTGGTGTTAAAGGTCTGAAATATGGGAACTGATTGGTTGGTGGAGCTGGTTATGGGTAACTCAGGGAGTTGAATGAAGTTGCAGGTGAAGGAATTAAGCAAGGAGAGCTGGCAGTTCAGGGAATGCAGTGACTGGGGTAGATGGCTTATCTGAATTGCAGATGATAGAGAATTGGGTGCAGTTCTGGTAGAGCATTTTCTGTTGCTGGGGTGGAGTTGTCAGCTAGAGGAGGAGTTTGCATTTATTATGGACTGTTTCCAGGGAAGTAGGAAGCTAGTTAGTCATGGCTCAGATGGCTGTGTATGAAGAGTAACCGGCATTGGATTGAACTAGAGATGCCGTCAAGCTGGTGATGGTTTGATGAAAGAGTGAGATGTGCACTGCAAGGATGAATGGGGATATAGCTGCCGGTAATTTATGAAAATGGTGAAGACTGAGGACCAGGTGCAGGTGCAGCTGTGTAGAAGAGGGTTAATGCAGCTGAGATCGAGCTATACAAGGAATGATGGCAGAGTCAACGTTTACCGGAAGGAGAAATTAGCCATTGCGTATAGTTGGGGTTGAAACTGAACTGAAAATGTTAAAATCTGGTGGTCGCTACAGATGTAGCTGCAGCTGACAGTTGTCGAGGCAGTCATGTGAGAGAGTTGCAGCTGTTCATCAGGTTTGCTTTGAAAGCAATAGAGTCGAGGAACCTGAGATTGGGATGGATGCAAAGGAGTGATATGCAACTGCATTGCAGAGAGGTATGGCCTGAGGCAGTGAGAAGTGCGATGAGAATTCGAAGCTGACCGATGCAAAACTGAGCGAAATTGGTGAGCCGGTGAGCATATTTCTGGTTATCGGATTTTGGAACCGGAAGTGGGCATGGTAATGTTTCTTGAATCATGCGGGGTATGTGTTGGATTCAAGTGTTGACGCTGGACATAGGAGCTACGCGTCACGCTTTTGGGATGCGTTTCGCAAGAATAGAAAATTGGATTTAGATGGGTTATGCAAATGTTTGAAATGCAGGAAAGCAAAGTTGAGCAACTGGAAGTGTAGAATTGACTGGTGACAGTTTCCAATGGTTCAAGTGATCGAAGAAAGTTTTCATGACGGTGATGGGATTCAAGCGATGATGTCGGCATTAGGCGACCCGGTTTTGGACCCGAAAATTCCAGAGATATATTTTTCACACATGGGCTTGGTGGACTGGTAGATGAACGTGGACTTGAAGATTTTGAAGACTTTGACCTATTTTTGGAAAGCAAAGGGCTATAAAAAGAGAGTTTCAACAACAAAGAAAGGGAATTATTCTTGGAGCAGAGGAGAAAGCCGCTGAAACTACAACTAGGGTTTTCTTTCGTATTTAATATCTATCTCCTTTATTTGATTATTGATTATGATGAACTCCATAGCTATGAGTAGCTAAATCTCTTATTATTGGTTAAGGATGTAGTCTGATTTCTAAAATTTGTGCTTGATTAATGTATTAGTTTTCTCTCTTGATTATCGTTCATATCTCTACTGTTTTTAATATCACATGATTGATGTATTGTGATAGGGTTTTGATGTTTGTTTAGTTAAGTGGCCAATTAATTGAACTTGCATCTTGTCCATAGCTATTTTAGGGTTTTTCATCGAGCGATAACCCCAAATACAAGTAGCATGATATGATTATAGTTTGTAGTGATACACTCTTATAATCATATGTAGAGTATGACCATTGTCCTAATTGTTATGCGCAATGTATGACAATTGCATAGATTATCCTATTTCCAAAACTTAATGCTCCTGGGAATTGAACTTGATTAGCGCAAGGCGTTAGGTTATTCTTTAGGTAGAATTCACATACGCATCTCTAATGTGTGTGTTGATTAACTTGGGAAATTTTCAGATTATCTTGCTCTCTTGATTTTCTAGGCTTTTGATAATAAAAGAGATTAAATCGTAATTCTAATCATGTATGCAAGCACATGTTTAAGATTGAAGATGAATTCCTTGACCAATATCTTTCTCTCCTTGATAATTTCAAATATTTACTTAGCTTTATTTTACTTTTGATTTTACAAAAATCAGAAATCCCCCTTTGGGTTACTAAGAAACTAGAATTTGATAACAACAATCGCCTCTCTGTGGATACAAACTCTTCCTTACTTTATACTTCATTCATATTTTGTCGAGTAAGAAAGTGAATTATTTTTGTGTCGGCTGACAACCGATCAAATTTTGGCGTCGTTGCCGGGGAGGCATTCGGCTTGTTATCTAGTTTTTAGTTTCTTTTTAATATTTCTGTTCGCATACTGTTTTTTGTTTCTTGTCTTGTTTCTTACTTGTTTGTGAGAAGTGTGTTTCAGGTACCTTACCGAAATACAAAAAATAAGAAGCAATGGGTGACGTTGCAAATCGTACACTCAAGGACTTGGCTTCTCACAAGATGGATACACAGCAGGGTTGCATTCAAACCAACTCTACTTTTGAGATAAAGCCGGGATTGCTTAGAGAATTACCAAAGTTCCATGGCATGGTGAATGAAGATCCAAACAAGCATCTTATGGACTTCCACACCATTTTCATGGCCGTGCTTCCAGCGGATGTTGAGGCGAATGGTGCAATGTTGAAAGTTTTTCGATTCTCTTTGGTGGATAACGCTAAGGATTGGTTATATTATTTGCCTCCCGAAAGTGTCACAACATGGAATGGGATGAAGAAACTCTTTCTAGAGAGATATTTTCCAGCATCAAAGGCTACTCAAATTCGCAAGGAGATTTTCGGAATGAAGCAACATATGGGAGAATCTTTATATGATTGTTGGGAACGATACAAGAGATTGGTGGCAAGCTGTCCTCATCACCAATTCAGTGACGCGCTGATTATTCAATACTTCTAGGAAGGACTATAATCGAGTGATAGGAATCTTATTGACGCTGCAAGTGGTGGTGCACTTATGAACAAGACGGTGACACAAGCTCGAGAGTTAATTGATAGTATGGAAGCAAATTCTCAACAATTTTCAATTCATGGGTCAGAACCATCTATCAAGGAAGTTAATCAAGTTGGCGAGATTATTGAATTACGTCAACAAATGAACAATATGATGGCAATGATGCAACAAATTGCAGCAGTGGTTGTAAAACCATCACGCCCAACTTATGAGAACGTAGAGCATGTCAATGCTATATTCTCAACCCAGCCGAATGGTATTTACTCCAACACTTACAAGCAAGTTGCAAGTGCAAGTTCTGTTTCCAGCCATCCGAGTGAGTTCCAGCAACAAGTGCAACAACCACAACAAGGGCATAATCCAGAATTGGAGAAGATGGTTACTTTGGTGGAGGCTCTAATGTCCGTGGTACAACAAAATCAACAACTAGCGATCTTAAATCAGCAGAAAACGGATAATGCAATTAAGGAGTTGCAATCACAAGTTGGTCTACCGCAACAACAACAATTCCAACAAAAACAACCACCTGAAAATCAAGGGTCCAACATGGAAGAATTGCTGAAATCTTTTATGAAAAGAACGGAGGGTGTGGTCCAGGACTTGCAAACACAAGTTGGTTCAATGGCCGAGGAGATTAATCAGTTGCATGCACAAAATGGTGAGAAACTCCCTTCCCAACCTCTTAACTCAAGTGAGGGTGTCAATGCTATTAAGTTGGGAAGTGGTACACAATTTTTGCAACCCGAAGTTACATATTCGGGTGAATAAGAAGCGCCAAAGGAACCAATGCTGGAGGAAAAGAACACAGATTTTCCCCAAACTCCCGAGGTAACTAAATCAAACTCTAAACCTCTTATTTCTACTTATGTTCCTCCTCTACCTTTTCCTGGCAGGTTCGCTAAAGCTAATGAGAAGGTGGAACAAGATAGGGATATTTGGGATGTTTTTAAGAAGGTCCAAGTGTATATTCCACTCATTGAAGTAATTAGGCAATCTCCTCGCTATGCAAAGTGTGTCAAGGAATTGTGCACTAACAAGCACAAGCTAACCGGTAATGAAGTAATGAGTGTGGGGGAGAACGCTTCGGCGTATCTTAAAAAGAAACTCCCACCTAAATTGAAAGATCCCGGTAGTTTCACTATTCCATGCACAATTGGTAAAACACGGTTTACAAAAGCTATGCTAGATTTAGGAGCTTCCATTAATGTTATGCCTACTTCCATTTATGATGCTTTAAATCTTGGTCCTTTTAAGGAAACCGGCATAGTTATTCAACTTGCTGATAGATCTAATGTTTACCCAAAAGGGATTGTTGAGGATGTTTTGGTGAAGGTAAAAGGACTAATATTTCCAGTGGATTTCTATGTTCTAGATATGGGTAATGTGAATTCATCCTCGTCTACACCGTTACTATTGGGTAGACCATTTTTGAGTACCGCTAGAACGAAGATTGATGTCTACAATGGCACCTTGACTATGGAGTTTGATGAAGAAGTCATTCACTTCAACATCTTTGAGGCGAGGAAACCCCCAAGTAACATACAATCAGATTTCCATAATGCGTTGGACGCCGGCTAAGGCGTAACAAACGAGGAGCACGTCGGGCTGAAGACTTTAAACCAAGTGCTAATTGGGAGGCAACCCACCGGTTTTGTATCTTTACCCTTATCTTTTTATTTTTATGCATTTGCTTTTATCTTTATTTTTCTTGTTTTTGCATATCATTTGCGGAATTTCCCACCTTGAACTTTCTTTGGACGATTCAATTTTACATTGAGGACAATGTAAAGTTTAAGTGTGGGGGAGAATTTATACATTTGTATAGTTTTTTTTAGTGTGTTTTATGCATTTAAAAAAAAATCAGAAAAATAGAAAAACCAAGAAAAAGATTCGTGCTTTTTGAACTCCGAAATCTAGAAACTTGTGCCTTTAGGATGACACCATTAGTGGATGGAACCATTGTGAATGCAGGAGTTGAGGAACTAATTAACTATAAAGGGGACGAACATAGCTCATAATCATAAATACCATGATAGTTGTTACCATATCTCGGAATATCACCATATCGCATTCTATTTTTATTTTTCCATATTTATCTATTGTTCTCTAAGTGCTTTGGTGGGTCACTAAACATCGACGTGTTATTACTGCTAGGATGAAATAGAGTGATTGAGTTACTATAAAAAGAAAAAAAATTGAAAAACAAGAAAGAAAAAAAAAAAAGAGACCGACCAATTAGACCAAAACGGAATAAAATGACACTTGGGAATAGCAGTATGTGTGAAACGTAGTCCCTGTCTCCGTCGCCTAAACAAGCGTGGAATGCAGGATCCAAGGCAACTATCATGTACTTGCTGACAAGAATCATGCGCTTGGATCCAGTTTGATCCAATCATGTTATCTAAAAAAAAAGAGAAAAAAAGAGAAGAAAAAAAAGTGAAAAAGTAAAAAGAAAAGGAAAGTATTGGTTGAATAAAGTCACTCCTGTTTCCCTTGTATATGCCAGTGAGTTGATGTAGAATTCAAACCAAGTAGCTCAATCCAATAGGCATAGGTTCATCTTAGCGGTGACCTTCAGACAGATATGGGATACATCGAACACTTGTGAACATTCGCCAACATCTACATCTATATCCATCTTCTTAATCTTTTCATTGTGATTGTGGTTTGTTAGTTCCCGAGTATTGTGGCTTGTTCAACTATCTAATTAGAGCTTTATTTACTAATACTTGAATTGAATTTGCAAGGTACCTCCTCCTGTAGTCATTTTGGATTCGTTCATTGATTTGTCACAAATAGACGGAGTTGGAAATATAGGTTTTGTAGGCAGACCTCTTGTAAACCTTCACGAGACTATAACTCGTCCACTAGGGACACCTAAGGGTTTAAAGGCTTGTTATTTATGCTAAAAATTAACCGTAGCCTCGACGTCATGGAGTTGTATGTATTTGTTTTAGTTTTGTTTTGTTTGATTTGCTCGAGGACTAGCAAAGTCTAAGTGTGGGGGAATTTGATAGGTGTCTAAAACACCTAATTTTATATTTAGTATTTATGCTTTCTTTGCTATCTTTCGTGTGAATTATGTATCTTATGTTCGCTTTTGAGTTTCATAGGTGTTTTGGAGTCATTTGGAGCAAAAGGGAAATATTGTCAATTTACTTGCGAGTTATACTTGGAACGGGATGAGGTGCGCGAGAAGGAGGTGAAGAATGGCTGTCAGTTCTGTGCAACTGATAGTTGAGCGCGTGAATATAGGCTGTCAGTTATCTGGAACTGACAAGCCAAGCACCCTAGGTTGGCCCTTATCCACTGCACTTGGTTGGATGAATCATGTTACTACACAAGACCTAAAATTGAGGGAAAGCCGTCTCTCATTGAATGAACTTCACCTGAAATTGAGATAGGTTGCTGCTGAATCGATGAAAAACTGGAGAGGGGTTTCAAGCTCAGGTGGATGGACTTGCTCCAATAGGTTAACTGGAATTTCGTAGAAGTTCAGGCGAACAATCTAGCTACCAAGAAGACTGAGTGGGTTTTCCGAGATTTTCCAAGGTTGTTTTGGTAATGAGAAAATAAAGGGAACAAATGAGAAGTCTTTGCCATTGCTCTTTAATTTGAATGGGTGTGTTCGCAATGTGAGTATAGTTATTGAGCAGTGACAGCGGTAATGAGTTCAGATGAATGCATAGGTTGATTCTGTGCAGGGTTGCTAATGGAGTTATGGGCTGTTGTTGGTGTGGATTAGTACAAATGGTGGAATGTTGTGTGGAATTTGGAGTGCAACTTTAGTGTTGGTGGTGTCGGAGGTTTGCAGAAGCTCGAGAATGCTCTTCTTTATTGATGGCAGTGTATGTGTTGAAGTTACAAGGCAGTGATGCAGTTGAATGGGTTTTGACGGAAAAGAAGCTGAAATTGCACATAGGGTGCTTGTTTTGTTGCTTGAACTAGTATTTATAGCAAGAACAGCTACAGTTACCGGGCATAATTGAAAGAATGGGTTCTTGTACTTGTTTTGCTGGAAATCGAAGCAAGAAAGAGATAATGATGCCAAGGGTTGTTGCTGGTGAACTGGTGGCAATGCCTGCGTTGGTGAGTCTCTAAGCAAGAGCAGGTTGCTGTTTTAATCGTTGCGGAGGTCATGGCTTGGATCGAATGGTGGTGTTAAAGGTCTGAAATATGGGAACTGATTGGTTGGTGGAGCTGGTTATGGGTAACTCAGGGAGTTGAATGAAGTTGCAGGTGAAGGAATTAATCAAGGAGAGCTGGCAGTTCAGGGAATGCAGTGACTGGGGTATATGGCTTATCAGAAATGCAGATGATAGAGAATTGGGTGCAGTTCTGGTAGAGCATTTGCTGTTTCTGGGGTGGAGTTGTCAGCTAGAGGAGGAGTTTGCATTGCTTATGGACTGTTTCCAGGGAAGTAGGAAGCTAGTTAGCCATGGCTCAGATGGATGTGTATGAAGAGTAACCGGCATTGGATTGAACTAGAGCTGCCGTCAAGATGGTGATGGTTGGATGAAAGAGTGAGATGTGCACTGCAAGGATGAATGGGGATATAGTTATTGGTAATTTATGAAAATGGTGAAGGCGAGGACCAGTGCAGGTGCAGCTGTGTAGAAGAGGGTTAATGCAGCTGAGATCGTGCTATACAAGGAATGATGGCAGAGTCAACGTTTACCGGAAGGAGAAATTAGCCATTGCGTATAGTTGGGGTTGAAACTGAACTGAAAATGTTAAAATCTGGTGGTCGCTACAGATGTAGCTGCATGGTGACTGACGATTGTCGAGGCGATCATGTGAGAGAGTTGCAAATTTGTTCATCAGTTTGCTTTGAAAGCAATAGAGTCGAGGAACCTGAGATTGGGATGGATGCAAAGGAGTGATATGCAACTGCATTGCAGAGAGGTATGGCCTGAGGCAGTGAGAAGTGACAGAATTCCAGAACTGCAGCCGCAGTGCGAAAACGGAGCGAAATTGGTGAGCCGGTGAGCATATTTCTGGTTATCGGATTTTGGAACCGGAAGTGGGCATGGTAATGTTTCACTGAATCATGCAGGGGGTATGTGTTGGATTCAAGTGTTGGCCGCTGGACATACGAGCTACGCGTCGCGCTTTTGGGTACGTTTTCGCAAGAATAGAAAATTGGATTTATATAGGTTATGCAAATGTTTGAAATGCAGGAAAGCAAAGTTGAGCAACTGGAAGTGTAGAATTGACTGGTGACAGTTTCCAATGGTTCAAGTGATCGGAGAAAGTTTTCCAGCGACGGTGACCGGATTCCGGCGATGACGTCAGCATTCCGGCGACCAGTTTTGGACCCGAAAATTCCATAGATATATTTTTCACACATGGGCTTGGTGGACTGGTAGATGGACGTGGACTTGAAGATTTTGAAGACTTTGACCTATTTTTGGAAAGCAAAGGGCTATAAAAAGAGAGTTTCTACAACAAAGAAAGGGTATTATTCTTGGATCAGAGGAGAAAGCCGCTGAAACTACAACTAGGGTTTGCTTTCGTATTTAATATTCATCTCCTTTATTTGATTATTGATTATGATGAACTCCATAGCTATGAGTAGCTAAATCTCTTATTATTGTTTAAGGATGTAGTCTGATTTCTAAAACTTGTGCTTGATTAATGTATTAGTTTTCTCTCTTGATTATCGTTCATATCTCTACTATATTTAATATCACATGATTGATGTATTGTGATAGGGTTTTGATGTTTGTTTAGTTAAGTGGCCAATTAATTGAACTTGCATCTTGTCCATAGCTATTTTAGGGTTTTTCATCGAGCGATAACCCCAAATACAAGTAGCATGATATGATTATAGTTTGTAGTGATACACTCTTATAATCATATGTAGAGTATGACCATTGTCCGAATTGTTATGCGCAATGTATGACAATTGCATAGATTAGCCTATTTCCAAAACTTAATGCTCCTGGGAATTGAACTTGATTAGCGCAAGGCGTTAGGTTATTCTTTAGGTAGAATTCACATACGCATCTCTAATGTGTGTGTTGATTAACTTGGGAAATTTTCAGATTATCTTTCTCTCTTGATTTTCTAGGCTTTTGATAATAAAAGAGATTAAATCGTAATTCTAATCATGTATGCAAGCACATGTTTAAGATTGAAGATGAATTCCTTGACCAATATCTTTCTCTCCTTGATAATTTCAAATATTTACTTAGCTTTATTTTACTTTTATTTTACAAAAATCAGAAATCCCCCTTTGGGTTACTAAGAAACTAGAATTTGATAACAACAATCGCCTCTCTGTGGATACAAACTCTTCCTTACTTTATACTTCATTCATATTTTGTCGAGTAAGAAAGTGAATTATTTTTGTGTCGGCTGACAACCGATCAAATTTTGGCGCCGTTGCCGGGGAGGCATTCGGCTTGTTATCTAGTTTTTAGTTTCTTTTTAATATTTCTGTTCGCATACTATTTTTTGTTTCTTGTCTTGTTTCTTACTTGTTTGTGAGAAGTGTGTTTCAGGTACCTTACCGAAATACAAAAAATAAGAAGCAATGGGTGACGTTGCAAATCGTACACTCAAGGACTTGGCTTCTCACAAGATGGATACACAGCAGGGTTGCATTCAAACCAACTCTACTTTTGAGATAAAGCCGGGATTGCTTAGAGAATTACCAAAGTTCCATGGCATGGTGAATGAAGATCCAAACAAGCATCTTATGGACTTCCACACCATTTTCATGGCCGTGCTTCCAGAGGATGTTGAGGCGAATGGTGCAATGTTGAAAGTTTTTCGATTCTCTTTGGTGGATAACGCTAAGGATTGGTTATATTATTTGCCTCCCGAAAGTGTCACAACATGGAATGGGATGAAAAAACTCTTTCTAGAGAGATATTTTCCAGCATCAAAGGCTACTCAAATTCGCAAGGAGATTTTCGGAATGAAGCAACATATGGGAGAATCTTTATATGATTGTTGGGAACGATACAAGAGATTGGTGGCAAGCTGTCCTCATCACCAATTCAGTGATGCGCTGATTATTCAATACTTCTATGAAGGACTACAATCGAGTGATAGGAATCTTATTGACGCTGCAAGTGGTGGTGCACTTATGAACAAGACGGTGACACAAGCTCGAGAGTTAATTGATAGTATGACAGCAAATTCTCAACAATTTTCAATTCATGGGTCAGAACCATCTATCAAGGAAGTTAATCAAGTTGGCGAGATTATTGAATTACGTCAACAAATGAACAATATGATGGCAATGATGCAACAAATTGCAGCAGTGGTTGTAAAACCATCACGCCCAACTTATGAGAACGTAGAGCATGTCAATGCTATATTCTCAACCCAGCCGAATGGTATTTACTCCAACACTTACGAGCAAGTTGCAAGTGCAAGTTCTGTTTCCAGCCATCCGAGTGAGTTCCAGCAACAAGTGCAACAACCACAACAAGGGCATAATCCAGAATTGGAGAAGATGGTTACTTTGGTGGAGGCTCTAATGTCCGTGGTACAACAAAATCAACAACTAGCGATCTTAAATCAGCATAAAACGGATAATGCAATTAAGGAGTTGCAATCACAAGTTGGTCTACCGCAACAACAACAATTCCAACAACAACAACCACCTGAAAATCAAGGGTCCAACATGGAAGAATTGCTGAAATCTTTTATGAAAAGAACGGAGGGTGTGGTCCAGGACTTGCAAACACAAGTTGGTTCAATGGCCGAGGAGATTAATCAGTTGCATGCACAAAATGGTGAGAAACTCCCTTCCCAACCTCTTAACTCAAGTGAGGGTGTCAATGCTATTAAGTTGGGAAGTGGTACCAAATTTGTGCAACCCGAAGTTACATATTCGGGTGAAGAAGAAGCGCCAAAGGAACCAATGCTGGAGGAAAAGAACACAGATTTTCCCCAAACTCCCGAGGTAACTAAATCAAACTCTAAACCTCTTATTTCTACTTATGTTCCTCCTCTACCTTTTCCTGGCAGGTTCGCTAAAGCTAATGAGAAGGTGGAACAAGATAGGGATATTTGGGATGTTTTTAAGAAGGTCCAAGTGTATATTCCACTCATTGAAGTAATTAGGAAATCTCCTCGCTATGCAAAGTGTGTCAAGGAATTGTGCACTAACAAGCACAAGCTAACCGGTAATGAAGTAGTGAGTGTGGGGGAGAATGCTTCGGCGTATCTTAAAAAGAAACTCCCACCTAAATTGAAAGATCCCGGTAGTTTCACTATTCCATGCACAATTGGTAAAACACGGTTTACAAAAGCTATGCTAGATTTAGGAGCTTCCATTAATGTTATGCCTACTTCCATTTATGATGCTTTAAATCTTGGTCCTCTTAAGGAAACCGGCATAGTTATTCAACTTGCCGATAGATCTAATGTTTACCCAAAAGGGATTGTTGAGGATGTTTTGGTGCAGGTAAAAGGACTAATATTTCCAGTGGATTTCTATGTTCTAGATATGGGTAATGTGAATTCATCCTCGTCTACACCGTTACTATTGGGTAGACCATTTTTGAGTACCGCTAGAACGAAGATTGATGTCTACAATGGCACCTTGACTATGGAGTTTGATGAAGAAGTCATTCACTTCAACATCTTTGAGGCGAGGAAACCCCCAAGTAACATACAATCAGATTTCCATAATGCGTTGGACGCCGGATAAGGCGTAACAAACGAGGAGCACGTCGGGCTGACGACTTTAAACCAAGCGCTAAGTGGGAGGCAACCCACCGGTTTTGTATCTTTACCCTTATCTTTTTATTTTTATGCATTTGCTTTTATCTTTATTTTTCTTGTTTTTGCATATCATTTGCGGAATTTCCCACCTTGAACTTTCTTTGGACGATTCAATTTTACATTGAGGACAATGTAAAGTTTAAGTGTGGGGGAGAATTTATACATTTGTATAGTTTGTTTTAGTGTGTTTTATGCATTTAAAAAAAAATCAGAAAAATAGAAAAACCAAGAAAAAAATTCGTGCTTTTTGAACTCCGAAATCTAGAAACTTGTGCCTTTAGGATGGCACCATTAGTGGAAGGAACCATTGTGAATGCAGGAGTTGAGGAACTAATTAACTATAAAGGGGACGAACATAGCTCATAATCATAAATACCATGATAGTTGTTACCATATCTCGGAATATCACCATATCGCATTCTATTTTTATTTTTCCATATTTATCTATTGTTCTCTAAGTGCTTTGGTGGGTCACTAAACATCGATGTGTTATTACTGCTAGGATGAAATAGAGTGATTGAGTTACTAGAAAAAGAAAAAAAAATTGAAAAACAAGAAAGAAAAGAAAAAAAAGAGACCGACCAATTAGACCAAAACGGAATAAAATGACACTTGGGAATAGCAGTATGTGTGAAACGTAGTCCCTGTCTCCGTCGCCTAAACAAGCGTGGAATGCAGGATCCAAGGCAACTATCATGTACTTGATGACAAGAATCATGCGCTTGGATCCAGTTTTATCCAATCATGTTGTCTAAAAAAAAAGAAAAAAAAAGAGAAAAAAAAAAGTGAAAAAGTGAAAAGAAAAGGAAAGTACTGGTTGAATAAAGTCACTCCTGGTTCCCTTGTATATGCCAGTGAGTTGATGTAGAATTCAAACCAAGTATCTCAATCCAATAGGCATAGGTTTATCTTAGCGGTGACCTTCAGACAGATATGGGATACATCGAACACTTGTGAACATTCGCCAACATCTACATCTATATCCATCTTCTTAATCTTTTCACTGTGATTGTGGTTTGTTAGTTCCCGAGTATTGTGGCTTGTTCAACTATCTAATTAGAGCTTTATTTACTAATACTTGAATTGAATTTGCAAGGTACCTCCTCCTATAGTCATTTTGGATTCGTTCATTGATTTGTCACAAATAGACGGAGTTGGAAATATAGGTTTTGTAAGCAGACCTCTTGTAAACCTTCACGAGACTATAACTCGTCCACTAGGGACACCTAGGGGTTTAAAGGCTTGTTATTATTGCTAAAAATTAACCGTAGCCTCGACGTCACGGAGTTGTATGTATTTGTTTTAGTTTTGTTTTGTTTGATTTGCTCGAGGACTAGCAAAGTCTAAGTGTGGGGGAATTTGATAGGTGTATAAAACACCTAATTTTATATTTAGTATTTATGCTTTCTTTGCTATCTTTCGTGTGAATTATGTATCTTATGTTAGCTTTTGAGTTTCATAGGTGTTTTGGAGTCATTTGGAGCAAAAGGGCAATATTGTCAATTTACTTGCGAGTTATACTTGGAACGGGATGAGGTGCGCGAGAAGGAGGTGAAGAATGGCTATCGAGTTCTGCAACTGACAGTTGAGCGCGTGAATATAGGCTGTCAGTTATCTGGAACTGACAAGCCAAGCACCCTAGGTTGGCCCTTATCCACTGCACTTGGTTGGATGAATCATGTTACTACACAAGACCTAAAATTGAGGGGTAGCCGTCTCTCATTGAATGAACTTCACCTGAAATTGAGATAGGTTGCTGCTGAATCGATAAAAAACTGGAGAGGGGTTTCAAGCTCAGGTGGATGTACTTGCTCCAATGGGTTAACTGGAATTTCGTAGAAGTTCAGGCGAACAATCTAGCTACCAAGAAGACTGAGTGGGTTTTCCGAGATTTTCCTAGGTTGTTTTGGTAATGAGAAAATAAAGGGAACAAATGAGAAGCTGCTGCCATTGCTCTTTAGGCTGAATGGGTGTGTTCTGGTACTGAGTATGGTTATTGAGCAGTGATAGCGGTAATGAGTTCAGATGAATGCATAGGTTGATTCTGTGCAGGGTTGCTAATGGAGTTATGGGATGTTCTTGGTGTGGATTAGTACAGATGGTGGAATGTTGTGTGGAATTTGGAGTGCAACTGTAGTGTTGGTGGTGTCGGAGGTTTGCAGAAGCTCGAGAATGCTCTTCTTTATTGATGGCAGTATATGTGTTGAAGTTACAAGGCAGTGATGCAGTTGAATGGGTTTTGACGGAAAAGAAGCTGAAATTGCACATAGGGTGCTTGTTTTGTTGCTTGAACGAGTGTTTATAGCAAGAACAGCTGCAGTTACAGGGCATAATTGAAAGAATGGGTTCTTGTACTTGTTTTGCTGGAAATCGAAGCAAGAAAGAGATAATGATGCCAAGGATTGTTGCTGGTGAACTGGTGGCAATGCCTGCGTTGGTGAGTCTCTAAGCAAGAGAAGGTTGCTATTTTAATCGTTGCGGAGGTCATGGATTGGATCGAATGGTGGTGTTAAAGGTCTGAAATATGGGAACTGATTGGTTGGTGGAGCTGGTTATGGGTAACTCAGGGAGTTGAATGAAGTTGCAGGTGAAGGAATTAAGCAAGGAGAGCTGCGATTCGGGAATGCAGTGACTGGGGTAGATGGATTATCTGAATTGCAGATGATAGAGAATTGGGTGCAGTTCTGGTAGAGCATTTGCTGTTTCTGGGGTGGAGTTGTCAGCTAGAGGAGGAGTTTTCATTGCTTATGGACTGTTTCCAGGGAAGTAGGAAGCTAGTTAGCCATGGCTCAGATGGCTGTGTATGAAGAGTAACCGGCATTGGATTGAACTAGAGCTGCCGTCAAGATGGTGATGGTTGGATGAAAGAGTGAGATGTGCACTGCAAGGATGAATGGGGATATAGCTGCCGGTAATTTATGAAAATGGTGAAGACTGAGGACCAGGTGCAGGTGCATCTGTGTAGAAGAGGGTTAATGCAGCTGAGATCGAGCTATACAAGGAATGATGGCAGAGTCAACGTTTACCGGAAGGAGAAATTAGCCATTGCGTATAGTTGGGGTTGAAACTGAACTGAAAATGTTAAAATCTGGTGGTCGCTACAGATGTAGCTGCAGCTGACAGTTGTCGAGGCGATCATGTGAGAGAGTTGCAGCTGTTCATCAGGTTTGCTTTGAAAGCAATAGAGTCGAGGAACCTGAGATTGGGATGGATGCAAAGGAGTGATATGCAACTGCATTGCAGAGAGGTATGGCCTGAGGCAGTGAGAAGTGACCGGATTCCGGCGATGACGTCAGCATTCCGGCGACCAGTTTTGGACCCGAAAATTCCAGAGATATATTTTTCACATGGGCTTGGTGGACTGGTAGATGGACGTGGACTTGAATATTTTGAAGACTTTGACCTATTTTTGGAAAGCAAAGGGCTATAAAAAGAGAGTTTCTACAACAAAGAAAGGGTATTATTCTTGGATCAGAGGAGAAAGCCGCTGAAACTACAACTAGGGTTTGCTTTCGTATTTAATATTCATCTCCTTTATTTGATTATTGATTATGATGAACTCCATAGCTATGAGTAGCTAAATCTCTTATTATTGGTTAAGGATGTAGTCTGATTTCTAAAACTTGTGATTGATTAATGTATTAGTTTTCTCTCTTGATTATCGTTCATATCTCTACTGTTTTTAATATCACATGATTGATGTATTGTGATAGGGTTTTGATGTTTGTTTAGTTAAGTGGCCAATTAATTGAACTTGTATCTTGTCCATAGCTATTTTAGGGTTTTTCATCGAGCGATAACCCCAAATACAAGTAGCATGATATGATTATAGTTTGTAGTGATACACTCTTATAATCATATGTAGAGTATGACCATTGTCCGAATTGTTATGCGCAATGTATGACAATTGCATAGATTATCCTATTTCCAAAACTTAATGCTCCTGGGAATTGAACTTGATTAGCGCAAGGCGTTAGGTTATTCTTTAGGTAGAATTCACATACGCATCTCTAATGTGTGTGTTGATTAACTTGGGAAATTTTCAGATTATCTTGCTCTCTTGATTTTCTAGGCTTTTGATAATAAAAGAGATTAAATCGTAATTCTAATCATGTATGCAAGCACATGTTTAAGATTGAAGATGAATTCCTTGACCAATATCTTTCTCTCCTTGATAATTTCAAATATTTACTTAGCTTTATTTTACTTTTATTTTACAAAAATCAGAAATCCCCCTTTGGGTTACTAAGAAACTAGAATTTGATAACAACAATCGCCTCTCTGTGGATACAAACTCTTCCTTACTTTATACTTCATTCATATTTTGTCGAGTAAGAAAGTGTATTATTTTTGTGTCGGCTGACAACCGATCAACAAGTATTTTGTTTCCACTCTTGACTTGTTTAAAACTTATGCAGGACACCTAAGGCTTGAGTTCCAAGGTGTTAAAAGAATCATTTACCATGCTTCAGGTTTGTATCTTTCGTGTTGAATTAGGTTTTCAGCTGAAACATTTACTGTCAGCTTCAGGATTTATGAGATTATTTGGTGCTTCCTTATTATGCAGACTTGGCCCATCCGTTCTCCAAAAACCCGTTGCACCAGAACATGCCACTGATATACCTCATCTGACTGGGCAGTTCAACTTATCTCTTGCTTGCTCATGCCTACTGTAATACTGGTTGAAGCTGGTAATACCAAGGATGGATTGGTTCATTATTCCTTCTTGTCATTGTGCCATGCGCAGAAAAATAATCGAGGTACCTTGTTTGCTAAATGTAAATCCATGCACCTGCATACCGTATATGTTCGATGTTTAAGTATAAAGAGATCCTAGTAGTAAGAAATTTATGTATGCAAGTGATGTCCATATCAATAGAGGTTTGGTTCATAGGCTTCTTTTTCCAAGGTTCTTAGTCTGTAGCACACATTAGGTCAATTGTTAACCCTTACTTTTTAGCTTACTCTGTACTTTTTAGTTTACTCTTTACCTTATATGTGTATGTAATCCATGTTGGAAGAGAGAATGTTGTGAGAATATTCCATTTTCATATGAAAAATTGGGTCTTTTAGGTGATCTACAATGATATATGAAGGTGCATAATATATATTCAGGTGCAGAAACCTACCGGAATTATTGTTAGATTTTTTGTTTACCTGAATTGTCGTCGGATTTTATTTATTTTTACCTATAAATGGGTTTGCAATGTATATAAATGCTGCTCAAATTAGAGTAATACGTTTCCTAAATTATTGTAAATGTTGCAGAAATTAAAGAATCCGTTGCTTCACAAACGTTGGTAAACCAGTTGACTAACGTTTTTATGCATTGCACAAATTAATTTGACCAACGGATTTTGGTGTTGCACACAAATTTGCTACGCCATATTTCCAACGGATATTAGCGTTGGTGAAATTCATTGCAACACATATATCCGTCGCAAATCGGATGTTTTGGTGTAGTGCCTTCATTGTTTACAAATCATTCTAGTGATTACTTGAAAGTTAGTTATTTTTTCTACTGGGCACCCTTAGGGATGATGTAATCACCCAATTCCCACTTTCAGTTTCAGAGGAAGAGACATATCAAGTTGTGCACGTGGCGATGAAATCTTCGAGGAGTTGGTTAGCTTCCGCTATGTTTATTGTTTTTACAATCTGTTTGAAAACCAACTCATTATTAAATATGTATCACTTGAGAGGAGTTCTTGTATTTATTTCAGAGAGTGTTTAATTCGGGTTAATCTTTGTTTAGAAATTCTTTCTTAGTGTTTTAAATAGATGTTTTAGATCGTTAATGCCTAAATCTCTTGGATTAGTCAGCTGCTAGCTTAGGGGGCACTACAGACTTGGTATCAGAGCTCACTATTAGATATTATATAGGAAACAATAAGTAATAACTAGTGCCATTATTAAATTAGCTTAGAACTGGGTTGGGTTTGTGAGACAAATCTTAATTCACTAAAAAAAATCAATAATTAAAAGCTGAATTGAGTTGTTTGATTGTTTTGGATATCATGCTAGTTTGTTTGTTCGTTATGCTGTGTATGTATTTTACTATATAAAAAATGAAGTAAAAAAAATTAAGTTGGAACCAGTTACATTATAGTTAGAAATTTTAATATAGGATTAAAGATTAGTTAGTCTCCATTGAATGACACTTAGCAATCCCCAGTGCTGAATAGTGAAATAATCAAGTACGAAAATAGTGAGGTTTGTAATTCTGGAATGTTTGTGTTATCTTGGCAGTAGGAAAGCATTGTCAGGCGTCAATAACCTAGACAGGTCAACTGCATGCATGGATTACTATTCATAAAGGGAGGACTTACTTCTATTAGTGAATTGTTAGATCCCAATTGTACTTAGAAATCTGATAGAGTACATATTCCCTTAATTAGAATCATTAATCTACTAAAATAAAAATGAAGTTAAAATTTTAAGAGCAGTTAAGATAATACTTCGTCCATTAATAATATTATAATAATAATAACATCACTAGTGATTACAATAGAAGTAATATTAACACTTATTAAAAATAGTATTGTATTGAACTTTAATCTTATTAGTACATATATAACGATAAAAGTAATAGTTAGGATCAAGTAGGTACGCAAAGTTATTAGTAATTATCTAGGGTCAGATTTTGTAAAATTAAATTAGATTAGAAATACATTCTTGTGCATTGAAACCAAATAGATAATATAAGACTTATTAGATTAGACTTAAGAACGTGCGTATATTTTGCATAAAATCGTAAAGACCAAATATCTTAGTAAACTTATACCCAAATTATTTTTAGTTCAATAATTGATTTACTAAATCATTAGATAATAAACAAATATACGTGAAGAAACAATAATATTATTTGAATACTTAGTACAAAAATAGACTTGAAAGGAAATAAATTCGTATATTAATAAGATATTTTTTTTACATTAAAGACTATTAGAATACATTATAATTTTATGCAGACTCAAATTGAAGTAATATTAAGTTACAATTGCTAATATTTAATAAGGTATATATTGTATACAGATTCGATATGATTAAGCAAAATCGATTATAGAAATCTTTACGTGAATGTAAAATCATACTTAGAAAATGAAGATTTAGTGTGTCAACTGGACTATCAACAAACCAATAACGATAATAATTAAGATAGTGAGAATGGTAATACAACTGATAATAGTATTTCAATAATTCTGTTAATAGCAAATTTATAGTAGATAATAATATTTGGAAATTTTATATATAGTATAACAGTAAGTTAAAATATCATAAATTATATATTTACGTGAAATCAAATTTGGATTAGCTATATGAATAAATGTATAGTAAATATAGAACTACATCAAATTAATAAATTAATAAATATTAGACTATAATTTTAGCGCGGAGAACTTAGACATACGTATCTGTTATAATCAATTTCACCATAGTGAGTATACAAACAATCTTATTATGAAATAGAAAAGTAGTCTATTGTACTTAGAGATACAAATTATAGATTTTAGTTGTAGAAAACAATTCTAGTTGTAGAAAACAATTTGGTATCAACTCTCTTCAACCAAGTGATATGAGTTGCGCAAAGGCTTTTCTATTTATCTTAACATAAACTCCTTTGCCAGGTTCCAAGATTTATCTTATGTTCAATCACCAAAAGGCAATCGGTAAGATTTTGTAATCAACACTCTTAATCCAAAGAATTGTGCTGATGCCGATCTTCTCAACTATTCTATCAAAATACCCAAAGTATAAATCGATTATAGTTGGATCCTCTGTTACCCAAATAAGTATTATGCACACCAAAGATTATAAAACCAAGTCAGAAATATTTTATCTCTTCTTTGTTTTCAAATCTTCTTAGATATTCAATAAACACCTTCACACAACTACTTGAATCTCTTGTGATCAATCACACACAGAACGGAGTCTGTTAACAATGGATTATCACAAGATCGTCTTTAGATCTAACAAAAGTCTAAAGATCCCTGTCGAAACCTTGAACTAGTTTGAGTGAATCTTATATCAAAAGAGAAGATTCTCAAGCATAAACAAACTAGGTGCAATCAAATTTCAACCACCGTTAGTCAATCAAATCAATACGAAAACTAAAGATAAACCGCAATATCTAGTTTCCCACCAACGGGTCGTGCTAGAGCTTCTCAATCCCAAAGAAGACTTTAAATTGAGCGACCATAAGAGATTTCACCTAATTAGATTACTCTCCTCTCCGATAGGCGGCTTCACCAGTAACAGTACAACAGAAAAAGTTTATTGTCACGAAGGATTAGTTTGCTAGAAATGAAACTCAAAGTATTTATAGACAAGGAAGTTTGGACACCAAGGAATTTTCAAAACTGAAAATATTCTCAAGATATTTTTCCATATTAACCCAAATTCGGTTTTTCATAATTCCCGTGAATGCACTGTCCAAAAATAATTATCGAAATCTCCTTGGTAAATCTTTAACTAGCAAATGCACATTACTAATTCTTATTTTCCAAATATAATTAAAAAACCTTAATTAAAAGATTCTTAACTTATTTAAATTCGATCTTGGTATTTACTTCCTTCTTAGATGTTAAGGAATATCTTTGAACAATAAAAGAATACACATTAATGCGCGTGTTCAAAGTGTGTCAACATCTTACTCTTGCAAGTCCTTTTTCATACTTGCTCACTTGAAATCGATTTACACACACTTCCAAACAAGTTTAGAATTTATTCATATGACTTTCAAGAGCTATGTGATTGATCAAGTACCACTCAATCACAAACCATGGGTGTACGGTTCTACCAAAAACAAGTTTCGGTTCTACCTCCATGTGGGTACTGTGTATAGTCACACTAGCTTACCAAAGATATAGATGACTAAGTAATAGGATCGGTTCCCCACATATATTTGGTATCTCACTTATATGCATTGCACATGTCCATAGGATCGGTTCCCCCTTTCCTAAAAACGTGTTGCACATGTTCATAGGATCAGTTCCCCTTTCTTCTATAAACCTTGCTGCACCTCATACAAGGATTGGTTCCCCCTTGTGATGTACTGCACCTCTTCATAGGATCGGTTCCTCTTTCCCAAATTTGGTCAGACACTCACAAACCCGATCATACCCCAGGTGATTACTTAAGATCAGTTTCACTAACAAAAGTCATACCAATACATAAGTCAGGCCTCATGTGAATAGTTTTACCAAGAACACAAACAAGTCATGAGCGGTTATACTAATCACACATATTGGTCGTTCATAAGATTTCCAATGAAGAACAGTCCCAATAACGCCTGGCGATTTCCTTTTCGGTTCACAACACATATCATGAACTTACTTCCTTAGAACACATGTAAACATTATTCCCTATGATGAAATCCTCACCTCATACCCATACATAATCACAATAGCAGTCATACGATTATGTCGATATCTCATATATAAAGTTTAATGGTTAAGCAAGAAACTTCATATTGTATTGCTTAATACTATGTATATCTAGAGCGTTCATACTTCGCAGTTTTGTGTTTTCAATATACACGATTTGAAAGATACGTTAGGGAATGAAAAAGTTCAAGTCGAATATCACTAACCTCAAGTGGAAGGATGATGGTATGGTTGTAGCTCCGTACTTCTTCAAGTCTTCGCAATACTTGTAATGTCTTACCCTAATACTTTCAAGCTAACTTATACGAAGTTGACTCTTGTACATTTAAATCAAGCAACTCTTAAATGAGTTTTGGCTCACTAAAATATGACAACCAAACTTGACATACCAACGCTCGGTGAGTTCAACCGATATATGCTCTAACAGTTAGGTAAAGGAAAATCGTCTTCGGGCAGCATTTGTTTAAGTCTCTGAAATCCACACAGCACATGATCTGTCCATTTTTTTATCGGAACCACATTAGCCAACCAGGTTGGATGATGAATGGGTTTAATGAAGCCAGGAGCTAGTAACTTTTGTATCTCAGTCTTGATTTGCTCTTCCACTTCGTGCCTGAATTGCCTCGGGGACTGTTTGATCGGCTTGGATCCAGGTATGACATGTAGATGATGGGTGACCAATTTTTCATCTAAATCGGGCATTTCTTCATATGTCCAACCGAATATGTCCTGATATTCTTTGAGAAGTTGCACGAGCTTCGTGCGTTCATACGTGGACAAGGTTGAGCTGATGGAGATGGGCTTGGGAGATTCTTCATTCCCGATATTAATGAATTTCAAGTTCATTAGACGTGGAGTTGGTGTCATCCTGCAGCTGTCGTGAAGCATCCAACACCTCTTCTTGTGGCTCTTCGTTGTTGTAGCATTCCATTGGGCAGAGAGACTGGGTAACAGTCTCCCCTGATAATTGCTAACAACGGTGTCGGTACACGGTCTTCCCTTTATGATCACGGCTCGCCATAAAATCTCGCTCTCTCTTAGTATGAACATGGGTTGCAGCTTCACCAGGCGAAGAGGGATGCTCTGTCAGTGAAGAGGTATCGTAGGTCTTAGTCCTCAATGATGAAATTCGGTCCTCCTCCTGGATTGATGCCCATGTGGGGAGTGGGATGCAATGAAATTTGCCTGTTTCTTCCCGTGGAGTTTCTCTTAGCTCAAAAGACTCTACTCCACATATCGGTGCGTAAGGAGACAACGACGTAGGAATACGAACGACTTTTTTATTCAGCATGGTCTTCAGGCACTAGTGATACGTTGAAGGGACAATCCTATTTTTATGAAGCCACGGTCTCCCCAGTATCATGTGGTAGTCCAGCTCATTTTCTATGACTTCGAATTTCACCTTTGACTGGACAGGCCCTACAGATAAATTCAAATTGACATACTCGTACGTGTTGGTTTGGTTTCCTTCAAAGTCCATCATAGTGGTAGGTTGTCGCACGATATTTCTTGGGCGAACCTTGACCGTCCTGAGTGTCTTGAGAGTAATCACATTCGAAGATGCTCCCGTGTCGATGAGGGCCCTTTTGAACTCTGAATCCTTGATGCGTGCAGTAACGTGTAGGGCTCGGTTATGACCTTCTTCCGCCATCATGTCTTCTTCTGTAAACGTAACATTATTCACAGACATCTCTGATGTTTTTGAGGCTTCTGGATGCAAAGGAGTTAAAAGCACGTCCAAGTCTATCTGGTTGATTGTAGCAAACGTCTCCACCCGCTGAATCTTCGAGTGGTGTAAGAGTTCGCATAAACTTTCTACTAGAGAAGCGGCTTCCTAATCCACCAGCCTCTGGTTCATAGTGAAACTATTGACTTGAGGAAGATCATTGCAAGGATCAGTCCCCAGTGTATAAATCCCGTTGACAGGAGAACCGCTCATATCCGATGTCATCTTGATGAGGAGATCGAGTATGCCGTTTATTGTTTCTTTGATCAGGTACATGCTTCGTGTGAATCTCCTGCACCCGTGCTAACTTAATTAACGTTGAAATTCTTCTGGTTACGCCATAAGATACACCATTGGGAAGAGGGGTATCTTCATTGGAGGAACTTCGACCAGAATTTGAAATTGTTAGAGGAGTCCTAAGACCAACCATTTTTAAATCATCCAAATAGGTTTGGGTATTGAAAAAATTGACTTCATAACCGAGAGATTAATCTCCCATTGTGGTCGCCGATTGTTTATGGATAAAAACTATTTCTGCTGGTTTTGGTAATTTTAGGTGTGTGGATGAGAAATGAATCTAAACCCTATACAAATGCAATGCACGTGAGTGATTTTGATTCGAGAGATCAATCTGTACAATTCTGGCGTAAACCAAGAAATGGCCATTCCAGACTTGCTTCGGTCACAAAGTGAAGGAGACAGGGTTGATCTTAGGGAGGGAAGCTAAGAAGGTGTTGAGATTGTGAAGGTGTTGGCTGTTCATGACTTGTATCAGAATGGTGATTTCTGGATACTGGTGACAACACTTGGTTTTTTTAGTGTTTGTCTGTGCTGTTTGGAAATAGGTGAAAGACATATTTATACAAGTCATTGAGCGCAACCCTCATCTCATAGGAAGTGGAAGAGGTGAAGTGATGGAGTAGTGGGGTCGTGCAGGAGTGTTGATTGTTACACGATCACACCTTAGCCCACTTCCCTCATCACTATTAACCGTCCACTCTTCCTGACACGTTCTTGTAATGGCACGTTGCACGCCGTACGCTGCAAACCGCCAGACCAATACCCCAGTGAGTATCCCCCATTTTGTGACATGTTTGATGTCTCGAGTGAGTGGGTCGAGCCGTGGGACCCACATGAAATAGCACATGATGCTATTAGGTTAAATAACTAAGTTATATAAGAAATCGATATTCATGAAATATCGTGTATACTTTATGCATGTAATGCATCGGATATAATTAATATGTATGAAGCATCGTTGTTTTAAAGCTTAACGGAGTAAGTCGTGGATTAAGCGTCTTAAAATAACTGCATGTCCAACCATCTTCGAGTGATCGTTTGGAGGCCGCATGTGCGGGACACCCCTTGGCCGATCACTCCTTGTTGTAGAGTGACGGATGGTGATCACCAAGGTGCCTCATTTGCTGTTTAACTCTTAGCCTAGGATGTCCGACCAAGCTGGAAAAGTTGTACAATTTTGGGTACGGTTACAAAAACCTAAAACGTGCATTTCATTTGTGTGTAACAAGCTAAGTTTTTGATCCAACGGTTGAAACATATTAGCTTGAATCTAATTAGGTTTTCATCTAACAGTAAATATTGAATGCTTTGTTACTAAGCTAACATTGATTGCAAACCCTGTTTTGAAAAACTATATAAGGGAGAACTCTAGCAACTGGGAAACCTAATCCCCACATCTTTTGTGTGATACTAGTTGTATTAGCTAGAGTTGATTCTACTTCAACCTTAGGTTTCTTCTCTAGACCTTGTAGGTTAACGACTTAAAGACTTTATTGGGATTGTGAATCCAGACCGATACTACTTTCTCGTAGTTGTGTGATCTGATCTTGTTGTTTCTATCGTGTTGAGTACAATCGTAACGATTGGCTTGAGATTAATATCTCCGATAGGCAAGACATAAAATTAGTCACAAACATCTTCGACTCATCGTTTGTGATTCCACAATATTTTCTTTAGCTGCGTCGATTAAGATTATTGTGAGGTGATTGATAATACTGAGCTGTTCTTCGATAATATAAGTCTGGTTTATCAATTGGTTCTTATTCACCTTGATTTATCAAAAGACGGAACAAAAATCTATAGGTATTTATGTGGGAGACAGATTTATCTATTGTCATACACTTTTCTGTGTGATACAAATTTGTTTATTTAAGTCTTCGACTTTGGATCGTAACAACTCTTAGTTGTGGGTGAGATTATCTAAGGGAATCAAGTATGTAGTATCATGTTGGGATATGAGACGTAAGGAGCGCAACTGTACCTTGGATCAGTGTGAGATTGATTTGGGTTCAACTATAGTCCAGACCGAAGTTAGTTTGTAGTAGGCTAGTGTTTGTAGCGGCTTAATATAGTGTGTGTTCAATATGGACTAGATCTCGGGGTTTTTTCTGCATTTGCGGTTTCCTCGTTAACAAAATTCTGGTGTCAGTGTTATTTCATTTCCGCATTATATTTTGTTATATAATTAAAATATCACAGGTTGTGCGTTAAGATTAATCAATTAGAATATCCGACCTTTGGTTTTTGATTTACATTGATCGATACTTGAACATTGGTCTTTGGTACCGTTCAAGTTATTTCACATAATAATCAGGCTCACGGATTTTTATCTGTTCGATTTGCTGATTACATTGTGAAATAGAGATATTAGAATTCTTTGATATACTTTATTAAGATTGAGTCTAGTTGATTCTCTTGAAAGTATATTGGAGTTAGTCCATATAGATTGCTAATCGAAATATTGGGTGTGGTTGTTAGACCCCCACTTTTTCACGAAGGCTACAAAATCATTAGATATTATTAACGACTAACAATAGTAAACAAGTAAAGAAAGTAAATTTACAAGTGGGTATGGATTCTTACCATTAATAGATACGAAAAGAACTGCAAGTTAACCGAGGTTCTCATTACTCTAGTACTCAATCCCCATAACATACGACCGTAAATCGCCGAACCCCAATCATAATTTCTGAGCACACCCATATCCCCCTATATATGTAGCCATTTAGTCTCAACAACATTGTTCTTGTTTGAGAAAAAGACATTCCCAAAAAACCACATTGAATACCACCTAGCAATTTGTTCCTCAAATTCAACATTGTTGTCTTGGTTGAGTCTATGGTCAAGAAACATTTTAATAAAACTAATCTTGATCCCCTTGCATCTAGAAACAAGTTTTTCTCTCGAGTCGAATATGTCTTCGGGTCTAACTTCTTGTACTCCTAATATTACTCTTGATTCTTTTCCTCTCCTTCTTCTTGTTTTAGAGGTCGCATTGATATATGGGAGCAAACAATCTATGGTTAAGGGTGCAATCTTATTCAATTGATCTTAGTTATTTTTTGTAATGATATGGGTAGTCCTTGGCCAATAGGAACTCCAGTAAGTTATGTGAAGTCTAATGGGGTAAACCCTATTTCAAAACTAGGGAAGTGAAATGTATTGGTGGTATGCCAACACCTTTCAAATATAACACTACTTAGGAAGTTGTCTTGTAGTTTTGGAAAATGTATTTTGAAAATGGAACCAACCCCGCAGTTGTCTACAAGTTGTCTAGCATGTGGAAATTTGGAAATTGCGGTATACAATTCGTAAACATTGCTTCGATGTCTCCTTGCTTTTGTCCTAGCATCCTACGTCGTGGGGCATTTAATTTGATGCTCAATATTATCTTTTGAAGAGAGCGGAATTGTATCCTCCATAACACGTTGTAAATTTTCGGAATTCATCTACATCACAAATATACATAAAGTTACATTCCAACACATTGGTTAATCAACATAGAAGAATCAACATATAGGTTTCAATGTTGATCCATTTTAATTACAAAATCAACATAAAAGAATCAATATTCAATCCATTTTAATCACAAAACAATGTTTTAATGTTTTTATATTTCTTCAAGCACATTATCCATTTCCATCACAATACAATGTCCCAATCTAATCCTAACCACCTTACAATCCTAATAATATTTCCATCCTAATCTTCCCTACAATGTCTAATTTCCATCTACAACGTCACAAATCAATCCTAATCACATCATCCATATTGGTTCAATCAACAATCAATCCTAAACATATTAGTTTTGGAGAGACATAAAAAATTCTACAACAATCAATCATAAACAATACAATTCTTCAAATATCAATACAATTCCTCAATTCTTAAACATATTGGTTCAATAAACAATCAACATACAAGGAGAGACATCAAAATCAACCTAAAATATCAACAGTTTCATTAAAATCAAATTAAAATTAACTTTAAACCCTAAAATTAAAATCACTCACCTTTGATGATTTTGTAGATGCAATTCGAAATTGAAGTATGGAATTAGTTCGCCTAGGATTTAAGAGCAAACCATTTTAATGTCAGCTACTAAATCGCAATAAATAGACATGATAATCAAACGGGGGTTTAGAGGGTTTTATGGGAGGAAAAAATAGAGAAAAAGGAGAAACGGGAAATCCGAGCACGTTCTGTAAACTATAAAACGGAAACTAAGTTTCAGTATCATGTAGGGAAGGTATAACCCCATCCATAGTGCTTGGCCTTAGGCTAAGTCATATGGGCTAGACTGAGCTGCTAGATTAGCCAAAAAGTGTTGCAGTTCAAAAAAAAAATGTTATTTATTTGTTAGCACTAGTTCTCTCTCCTACCGTTTGCTCGCAGTTGAACTAGCTGTGAGATAGTTCTTATCTGTCGCAATAAAAAATTCCTCTGGGATTTTAATAGATAGAGCTAATCTTTTTAATCTTATGAGCAAAGGATTAATGTGATTTTATCAGTTTTGAATGGATTGAATAATTTCTTTTTCAATTGTGGTTTTGATCAATAAGGAAACTTGTGAGTTTTTTTATTTATTTATCTAGGGTTATGTAATTTCTTTCGAAATTGTGATAATGATCTTCAGCTTAGTGTTATGAATTTTATTCTGAACAGCTAAGTTAGGAATGTGTAATTTCTTCTGAAATTGTGGCATTGGCCAAAATGTGAGTTTTTAAGTATGATCTAGGTTTAGGCAATTTATTTTGAAATTAGGTTTTTAATCTTCAATTTAGTGCTTTGCAATGGTTTTCAAAAACTAGTTTAGATATCTTACCCATTCCCAGCCTTCTTCCTCCATTAGCCCCTAGTTACCCCCTGTTTTTCCATCGTCTTGTCGTATATCCTACTGTGTTGTTCTGACCTTGTATGACTTAGTGAATTTTATGATTTGTTTTGGGTTTGATTACATAAGTTTAGCTTTTTCGTTATTCAGCTAGACTTAGATAATTAACCGTATGTAGAAATTATTTTAGTATCTTAATTCCTTTTCATTGTCCTTTTTAAGGGCTTTTTGTTTAATGTTTAACTTTAATAGCTAGAATCTATTTTTCTTTGGGTGTAATTTTTTCATGCTTTTAATTTCGAGAACTTTGATATTTAGTCCACTAAACCCGACCCGGGTTAATGGCTAGTCCAGCGTGAGAAGTTATTTACTCGCTAGTCCAAAAATGGTTTGAAAAGAGTAAAATTACTCTGCTAACCCTAACATATAGTACTATGTAAAAACCCTCTTTTATGCTCTCCATACGCATCACTACATAACAATATGTGTTATGTAATGTATTGATACTGCATATCAATATGTGTTATGTTATGTATTAATACTACATATGTTACTACATATTAATATGTATTGGTACTACATATGTTACTACATACTACATATGTTATATATGTTACTACATACTACATATTAATATGTATTGATACTACATATGTTACTACATACTAATTAGATCTGGAAGGGTGTTTTAGGCATTTAGAAAACAAACTTTATAATCTCCACAAAGTTTTCGGACTAGCGAGTAAATAATCTGGTCCAAAAACATGTCTTTGGACCAACGAGTATTTTTTTCTGGGGCTGGACTACACAGTAACCGGGTAAGGAAAAACTGGATTAACCAGTAAATCCTACTTTAATTTTCATTTTTACATGTTTCAACCCTTTCTTTAGTCTTAGTTTAGTTAATAGAAATTGGTTTTTCTCAAACCCCCTTAGCGCCTCTTCTGTTTATTCCGAGTATGAAGAAATGATATCCTCTATCCCAAACCCATGTTCCTCTGATATGACTAACCTCCAGGTAAGTCCACTCAAAACACTTTGGTCATACAATTTTTTTTTTCTTTTTCTTTGTAGTTTTCTCTATTGTATTCAATTTTATCCCATCTTAAACTTTGTTCAATTTTTAAGGTGTATCCCATCTTAAATTGTATTTGAAAGTTTGCACTTTATAATTTATGAGACTCCTCGCATTACAGGGTTTATTTTCAAACAACTTTACTTTCATCATTTACATCTAAAGATTTATTCAGTATACGGCCTGACCACAATCAAGAGACTCTTATTTTTGAAGTTATAATTCTGGAAAATATAACAATCCTTATCATTTTTGTCAAACAACATAACCCCCAAGCCCAAGCCATTAAGTTCAACCAATAATTCAAGCTCTCTCACCTGGAATTGTCAGGGTTTAAATCATCCAACAACCATTCAATATCTTCGTGGGCTTGTCTCGATGTATAAACCAATAATTTTATTCTTTTCGGAAACATTGGCCAATAGAATTCAAATACTACACATAGACCAAACATTACAATTTCAAACCACTGCTTCGTCCCTAAAGTAAGTAAAAGGGGGAGGGGAGGGGTTATGCCTATTGTGGAAAAATGAGGTCAATGTCCAAATTCTCATGAAATCCCAAAACCTTGCACTCGTTAATAGATTTTTGATAATTAACCGTATGTAGAAATTATTTTAGCATCATAATTCCTTTTAATTGTCCTTTTTAAGGGCTTTTTGTTTAATGTTTAACAGCTGTAACCTATTTTTCTTTGGGTGTAATTTTTTCGTGCTTTTAGTTTTGAGAACTTTGCTGTTTAGTCCACTAAACCCGACCCGGGATAATGGCTAGTCCAGACGGAGAATTTATTTACTCACTAGTCCAAAAAAGGTTTGAAAAGAGTAAAATTACTCTGCTAACCCTAACATATAGTATTATGTAAAAACCTTCTTTTATGGTCTCCATACGCATCACTACATACCAATATGTGTTATTTTATGTATTGATACTACATATCAATATGTGTTATGTTATGTATTGATACTACATATGTTACTACATATTAATATGTATAGGTACTACATATGTTACTACATACTACATATGTTATATGTTATATATGTTACTACATACTACATATTAATATGTATTTATACTACATATGTTACTACATATTAATTAGATATGGAAGGGTGTTTTAGGCATTTAGAAAACACACTTTATAATCTCCACAAAGTTTTCGGACTAGCGAGTAAATAATCTGGTCCAAAAACATGTCTTTGGACCAGCGAGTAATTTTTTTTCTGGGGCTGGACTGCACACTAACCGGGTAAGGAAAAACTGGATTAACCAGTAAATCCTACTTTAGTTTTCATTTTTACATGTTTCAACCCTTTCTTTAGTCTTAGTTTAGTTAACTAGGATATGACCCGTGCCGTAACAGCCCGGGTTTCGGTTAGTTGTTCAAACAAAATTCATGAGTTTTTCTTCTCGTAAACCGTGAGCTCTATATTGAGAGGGATTGTAGATATATGGTCCTGGCTAAATTTTACAATGATCATGTTGTTAGTAAGTGATCTCGCAATATGGTTATACATCTTCTATAGCCTCTGCCTTACCATTCGTGTCATATAAGAAAACCTCAAATATGTTGCCTCCCAAGTTTTTCCACATTCACTGAATAGTGATTCAGACTGGTATATCCCGAGTTTTTCCGCATTCACTGAACAACCCCCAGTTTTTCCACATTCACTGAACAGTGGTTCAGACTGGTATATCCCGAGTTTTTCCGCATTCACTGAACAACGGTGGTTCAGAGGTCATGGTATATTCTTCACATCATAAAAACTTAGCAGAATTATCAAGCATGTCGAGATACTATAAGAGATGATTTGTGTATCGGAATATGAAAAAAATGAAGATTGCCAAGACTACCATTTAATAATCTAACCAAAGAAGAAGAAGGTCACTTATGACGACTTTCTTGTTTGTTTTTTTTTTTTTTTGCACTTTCCCTTTTATATTGAATAAGTTGTACTTGTATTTATATGACCAACTCATTTATAATGTTGTCTTGGAATGTTAGCGGTTATGCATGGTTATAGACCGGTAGTTGACCAAAAGAATGTAAGGCATCCAATTAATAAGGGAACTATATATGTATTTCTATTTGAATAGTTGTAAGATACGGAAACATTGAAATTGAACAATCCCATCCCATACGATTCAAATAAAATTGAATTCCAAAATGAAAAAAAAACATGAATATACTTATATATCATGATACCAAAACTTCCATCTCCATCAGTCCATTTACGCTTAATGTTGTTGATTTGTAAATTTTCCTGCGTTCAACTGCTCATCCATGCTCCAATGGCTGCTGAGAATATGATTTTGAAGTTCAATCCTCATACTATTTTTTCTATGATTCGGAAATCATCTTGATTACCAAAAGAATGAAACATAAAATTCAAAATTCTTTGATTACCCATATGCCTGACCAAATACTTAGATAGATCATTCCAGCCCGAGAATGATTGTTGATATCTGCATAAGTGGATTGGTGTTAAGAAATTCTTGCGTCAAGATCAACATGCCAAGGATCGAAGGGAAAATAATAATAATTAAAGCATGAGTTCCAAGAGTTCACCTGTATAGTTTGGCAAAAACATCAGTTCCACATTTGAATTGTGAAAATAAAGAGAGTAGTTTGAAGTGCAACCGCTGCAATGACCTAATGCAAGGATTTGTCCAATATAAGGATGATAAAGTCAAAATGCAATGACAAAGAGAGATTCTTTAGGTTACAACATTTTACAGTATAAAGAAAAAGGAATTGTCCGACTTGCAAGCATGGCCATTGATGCTTAAGTGTAATCCAGTCAGGTACACAGTAGTGTTTCCAATTAATATTGAGGCACTTACTACACTTACCCGCAAATTAAACTTAATCTCAAGTCTCAACTACAGAATCGCCAGCAAAAAAAATATTTTTTAAGAGCGAACATTCAAAACTCGACATGATCGACTTTATTCACATTTGGCTGCTACATTGTACATGATGGAGAAAGAACTATGAAAAACAACTCATACAATCAAATGGAACATCTGAACTATTAAGTTTCACCAACTTATATAATAGTGACCTACTGTGAAACATGCAACTTCTTGGAGCAAGACTTATCAAATGGATGACTTTTTCGTAGCAGCATTCTAATCACTTTACATTGCGACTGCGAACCACCAATTCTCAAACCCCTGATTAATTCCCTAATAACTTAAAAAACTATCGATCACAGGACCGTACATACACTATCTACCTTTCACGGTTGACTGAAAACCTTATCTACTAACTCAAATAAGCACATTAAGTATGTAATAGACCATGCATACGCACTGAATTTCATGCGTAAGAGATTACATGTACCTCAAAGAGAATCTAGCGATACCATGTCCACTTGTTAATGCAAGCATGAGAATAATTGAGGTTCTGATGCTTTTCCTTGCCACTTTATGATATCCGAGAGATTGCACTGATTTTCTTCTCCTCGATGAAACAGAGCTTGCACCCACCAAGAAATACAAAGACATAAATACCATCATAAAATGATGATGGGAGCATCTTGAAAGTAAAATTGCTCAATATAGCTTAGAAAATATAAGATTTGTTGCGCAACAAAAATTATCTAAAGTCACTTAAATGCATTATTAACCAAATACAAACTATGTTTTAAATTTAACGCTTACATATTTATCCCAATATACCTATCTTCAATTATTTCCAAATATAAATGTAACTTCTTCGAGCGAGCATATATACATGCAGGTTTCTTCAATCCCTTGTCAGCAACTTTGTTTTTGTTATATTTGATCCTGGTGTAATTGTCAAGCAAAGAATTTAGTATATGAAATTCTAGAATCCTTAGTGAATATTATATGATAAGAACACATCAAATCCATATACGAAAGCATATGCTATTATTCTGGTTTCAATCTACTAAGTACATGCAGTTGATTGGCAACCTGCACCATCATCTTGCATTTATAGGCTCTGGCGATACTCAATTTTTTTTTTCATGAAATGGTATAGAAATAAATCAAGAAATTAAAACGATGACACAATCTGGCGTGATTTGAAATTTGTCAGTAGTAATATTGACAAACATAACATGAGAATACCAACCTCTTAAACTTGCTTGCGATCATGGGATAACTGGCCCCGATGAATCTAGCCTAGGCAATGTAATGTCTTAACTAAATTATGTGACGCTTCACATAGTTGTTTCCCACATGAAATCCCACACCAACCAATAATTACAAAAAAAAAAAAAAATCATTATCCATAAAGAAAAGATAAAGCTTGAATTCGAAGTTTGATATCTGTATGTAACCACTCAGACCTTTTCCGAAGATGGAACTTCAATCTAAACCAACAATTTAAACCATATATTGTCTTAAAAAAAATGCAGATAACATTTAAATTCAAAGGCATTACATGATAATACCATTTGAGCTAATATGGGGAGTGAAATTATGCACACAATGTATTAATCTACTGGAAGATTATAGGTGCAGTTTATAAGAGATTACCATGTCCATCTATCGTCGATGTAGGATGGAGCAGGAACCTAAATTTATATTTTGTGTTAATGCATCAGCGTAACCAACAACCATTCTCCGGTTTATCTCAACCAACTAATTAGTAATTTCCCTTAGGTTTTTGGGAACGACCTCACGCATCAATCTGCACTGAATTTGTTATTAGCTGCGGTGCAAAATAATAATTAGGGAGCAAAGAAACTGGACCATTGTATAGGTGGCCCTGTGTTTCGTCGGGAAGCAACAAATCCAACCTAAATCTGCATACCAACTACATGCCAATTATGAGCAGTCCTCTTTGGTCCTTTTGAAGTCAACTAACTCAAATCTGCCATGGTTTTCCCTTTGTCAATCTCACTGAGCTATTTAGATAGGGTTTGAGATGCCATTAGAAATCACTGCATCGGCAACACCAAAAGGCAACATATCAAAATCTATAAAAGTCAATATTACTGAATAA
This sequence comes from Papaver bracteatum, assembly GCA_023529315.1. NCBI lineage: Eukaryota > Viridiplantae > Streptophyta > Magnoliopsida > Ranunculales > Papaveraceae > Papaver > Papaver bracteatum. Next base: position 1,769,665 of record JAJJWX010000145.1, read on the forward strand.
TGTTTTTCACACATTTACTGATTGGAAAAAAATAATCCAAAATTGGAACAGGATGAAATTTAAAGAAAAAAACACAACCAACTAAAATAATAAAATACTACTCCTTTTGTTATTGGAAAAGAGATACTTTTCTACTCCCGAAACGGAGGGAGTAGAATTTACGTTGAGGATTCAAGAGAATATTTTGTATACACAAATTAATCTGTATCACTCTCCTCTTTATATGGAGTTGGAGTTCTTTAAGTTATAAGCTACTCTAATGGGGTTTTTCATAATTTATGACACTAATGAACAAAATAAAGAATGAACCATAACACCGATATGGAAAATCATTCAGAGGAAAATCATATAGTATTCACTTACAAAAAAAAAAACCTTGCACATCTGGTTATGGGTTTATACTTGAAACACAAAAATACATGGTAGAGTACTAAAGAACCTAAAAATAAATAGAGAACAATCATATCTGAAACTCTTTTGACTGCAAATGAATAAACAAAATCGAGATAATAAAGTACCGCATGAATGAAGAGATACAAAAAGAAATAAGAATGCATATATGACCCAAAATTTTGGTCTTGCGGCATCATGAATCCAGTGATGCCGAACCAAAAATGAAAAAAATTGGAAAAAACTAATTTTCTCAATCAACCAAAATAACAATGAATAGTATATAGAGTTGTGCAATGGATGAACGTGAATAATATTTAGAGTTGTGCAGAAGAGAAAGACAACAACACCAATAACTCTTTCGGGGGAGATGGATGTTGTGATCTTAGTATACTGATAATATCAGGTTTGCTGGGATACAGTTAGAGAGGGATTTGAATGGGTAAGGGAACCGAAAGGAGAGTGATGCAGTGATTTCTTAATCTTAACATTATCTAATTTTGATAGTGTTAGTCAGACAAATATCAAGCCAATGGCATAATGTAGAGCTATTCCCCTCATTGTTTACCGTATGTACCCTGTTAAACCATATTATGTCTTGCCAATAAATTTTTATCGAAGATGAAAAGGGTTTTGGTGTGTGATATCATCATTGTTAGCAATTTAAGCGAGAATTGCAAAGTTCTGGCCATCTTCATCATCAAAGACACGGCTTTTATTTAGTTGAACATGAGTTATCCTACTATAGTTTTCTTTTTCAAATTTATTGTATGCACATAAAAAAATTGGTGATCACGCCAATAATATCTCTTGCGATTAATTGCCTCACTTGTTGCACATGAAGATGTAACCGGAATTATAGGCTAAAAAGCAACACAAAATAAGAAGATATTGGTTATTATAGTTTGTACTCAGGGGTATCTCCTAGTACGCTACCTAGCAAAACACAGTTGGACAAACTCATGTTAAAATGAACTTGTATTCAAAACACAACCAATCGAGGTACCACAACAACAACAACAAACAAACAAACAAACAAACAAACAAAAAACTCTTTACCAACGTTCCGAGATGTTTTCACCCTTATATTGATTTATTTTGTTTACTAATATATAAATTTAGATACTTGAAAAAGCAATTATCGGAATTCATACTTTTTAGTTGCACAATATGATCATTTAAAGTAATAGAGAAAAATCTTCAAGGGAAGAAGTAGACCCATTAAGAAAATCAACAGTAAGATTAAGGGATTCACAATAATTAATATTACCTAAGAACTAAGATTATCTAGTATGAGATTGAGGTCTGAGAGCAAAATATTTATTCTCTTTCAAGTATCTTAGCCCTAATTTGATAATAGACCCTAGGTTTTTTCAAGAATTGTTTCATCTACAGGTTATTCTCAAACAAATGATTAATATACAAAAAAAAAAAGTAATGACGAAAATGCAGCAACATTACCTGCGATGGACGGAAGCTGTATTCTCAATACAACACCAAAAAAACTGCAATAAAACATCTAAAAATTAATAAAGTTCTATCAAGAAACAATGATCAAATATAAAAGATGTGGTCCCTGATTTGAAAACAGATGAGGGTTCATGGGATGAAAATATACCTAGTAGGCTTGATGGAGTATGCGTAAGAAAGAAATGCAGAATCTAGTGAAGATGATAACCTTTGTTGGGGTTTATGTAGGGCAACATTCAAGGGGCAAACTGCGGTTTCATGTAACGTATGAAATTGATTACCCTGAATCAAAGGGATTGAGATCAGGGAAAATACTGGTTTTGGTAATAGAAAAGGAGATGAGATCCATTGAGATGAGATTGTTTGTAACTGAAGAGAATCCCTAATTATGTTCGTGATAATTGCATTTGTAACTGAAGAGTTGAATAAAGCAAGAATTGATCTGAGCGGTCGGAACATGGCTTAGAAGGGGGATTAACTTTCAGCCACGATTTGTCTTTTCTGTTTTGAGAAGAATGAGAGTCGTTGATCGGAAAAAAGAGGTCATTAAGAGCCGTTAGATGGTTCAAAAACCATTTGTTTTTGTAAGATAGATAGAAATTGGTTTTTCTCAAACCTCCTTAGCGCCTCTTCTGTTTATGCCGAATATGAAGAAATGATATCTTTTATCCCAAACCCATGTTCCTCTGATATGACTAACCCCCAGGTAAGTCCACTCAAAACACTTTGGTTATACAATTTTTTTTTCTTTTTCTTTGTAGTTTTCTATATTGTATTCAATTTTATCCCATCTTAAACTTTGTTCAATTTTTAAGGTGTATCTCGTATTTGAAAGTTTGCACTTTATAATTTATGAGGCTCCTCCCATTACTAGGTTTATTTTAAAACAACTTTACTTTCATCATTTACATCTAAATATTTATTTAGTATACGACCTGACCGCAATCCAAGACTCTTATTTTTGAAGTTATACTTCTGGAAAATATAACAATCCTTATCATTAGTGTCAGAAAACATAACCCCCAAGCCCAATCCATTAAGTTCAACCAACAATTCAAGATCTCTCACCTGGAATTGTCAGGGTTTAAATCATCCAACAACCATTCAATATCTTCGTGGGCTTGTCTTGATGTATAAACCAATAATTTTATTCTTTTCAGAAACATTGTCCAATAGAATTCAAATGCTACACATCGCCCAAACATTACAATTTCAAACCACTGCTCCGTCCCTAAAGTAGGTAAAAGGGGGGAGGGAGGGGTTATGCCTACTGTGGAAAAATGAGGTCAATGTCCAAAACCTTTCACTCGTTAATGGCTTTTTGATAATTAACCGTATGTAGAAATTATTTTAGTATCTTAATTCCTTTTAATTTTCCTTTTTAAGGGCTTTTTATTTAATGCTTAACAGCTAGAATCTATTTTTCTTTGGGTGTAATTTTTTCGTTCTTTTAATTTTGAGAACTTTACTGTTTAGTCCACTAAACCCGACCCGGGTTAACGGATAGTCCAGCGGGAGAAGTTATTTACTCACTAGTCCAAAAAAGGTTTGAAAAGAGTAAAATTACTCTGCTAACCCAAACATATAGTACTATGTAAAAACCCTCTTTTATGCTCTCCATACGCATCACTACATACCAATATGTGTTATGTTATGTATTGATACTACATATCAATATGTGTTATGTTATGTATTGATACTACATATGTTACTACATATTAATATGTATTGTTACTACATATGTTACTACATATTAATTAGATATGTAAGGGTGTTTTAGGCATTTAGAAAACACACTTTATAATCTCCACAAAATTTTCGGACTAGCGAGTAAATAATCTGGTCCAAAAACATGTCTTTGGACCAGCGAGTAATTTTTTTATGGGGATGGACTGCACAGTAACCGGGTAAGGAAAAACTGGATTAACCAGTAAATCCTACTTTAGTTTTCATTTTTACATGTTTCAACCCTTTCTTTAGTCTTAGTTTAGTTAATAGAAATTGGTTTTTCTCAAACCTCCTTAGCGCCTCTTCTGTTTATGCCGAATATGAAGAAATGATATCTTCTATCCCAAACCCATGTTCCTCTGATATGACTAACCCCCAGGTAAGTCCACTCAAAACACTTTGGTTATACAATTTTTTTTTCTTTTTCTTTGTGGTTTTCTCTATTGTATTCAATTTTATCCCATCTTAAACTTTGTTCAATTTTTAAGGTGTATCTCGTATTTGAAAGTTTGCACTTTATAATTTATGAGGCTCCTAGAATTACGGGGTTTATTTTAAAACAACTTTACTTTCATCATTTACATCTAAAAATTTATTCAGTATACGACCTGACCGCAATCCAGAGACTCTTATTTTTGAAGTTATAATTCTGGAAAATATAACAATACTTATCATTAGTGTCAAACAACATAACCCCCAAGCCCAAGCCATTAAGTTCAACCAACAATTCAAGCTCTCTCACCTGGAATTTTCAAGGTTTAAATCATCCAACAACCATTCAATATCTTTGTGGGCTTGTCTCGATGTATAAACCAATAATTTTATTCTTTTCGGAAACATTGTCCAATAGAATTCAAATGCTACACATCGCCCAAACATTACAATTTCAAACCACTGCTCCGTCCCTAAAGTAGGTAAAAGGGGGGAGGGGAGGGGTTATGCCTACTGTGGAAAAATGAGGTCAATGTCCAAAACCTTGCACTCGTTAATGGGTTTTTGATAATTAACCGTATGTAGAAATTATTTTAGTGTCTTAATTCCTTTTAATTGTCCTTTTTAAGAGCTTTTTATTTAATGTTTAATAGCTAGAATCTATTTTTCTTTGGGTGTAATTTTTTCGTTCTTTTAATTTTGAGAACTTTGATGTTTAGTCCACTAAACCCGACCCGGGTTAATGGCTAGTCCAGCGGGAGAAGTTATTTACTCACTAGTCCAAAAAAGGTTTGAAAAGAGTAAAATAGTACTATGTAAAAACCCTCTTTTATGCTCTCCATACGCATCACTACATACCAATATGTGTTATGTTATGTATTGATACTACATATCAATATGTGTTATGTTATGTACTGATACTACATATGTTACTACATATTAATATGTATTGTTACTACATACTACATACTACACATGTTATATGTTATATATGTTACTACATATTAATATGTATTGATACTACATATGTTACTACATACTAATTAGATTTGGAAGGGTGTTTTAGGCATTTAGAAAACACACTTTATTATCTCCACAAAGTTTTCGGACTAGCGAGTAAATAATCTGGTCCAAAAACATGTCTTTGGACCAACGAGTAATTTTTTTCTGGGGCTGGGCTGCACAATAACCGGGTAAGGAAAAATTGGATTAACTAGTAAATCCTACTTTAATTTTCATTTTTACATGTTTCAACCCTTTCTTTAGTCTTAGTTTAGTTAATAGAAATTGGTTTTTCTCAAACCTCCTTAGCGCCTCTTCTGTTTATGCCGAATATGAAGAAATGATATCCTCTATCCCAAACCCATGTTCCTCTGATATGACTAACCCCCAGGTAAGTCCACCCAAAACACTTTGGTCATACAAAAAAAATATTCTTTGTAGTTTTCTCTATTGTATTCAATTTTATCCCATCTTAAAATTTATTCAATTTTTAAGGTGTATCTCGTATTTGAAAGTTTGCACTTTATAATTTATGAGACTCCTAGAATTACGGGGTTTATTTTACAACAACTTTACTTTCATCATTTACATATAAAGATTTGTTCATTATACGACTTGACCGCAATCCAAAGACTCTTATTTTTGAAGTTATAATTCTGGAAAATATAACAATCCTTATCATTTTTGTCAAACAACATAACCCCCAAGCCCAAGCCATTAAGTTCAACTAACAATTCAAGCTCTCTCACCTGGAATTGTTAGGGTTTAAATCATCCAACAACTATTCAATATCTTCGTGGGCTTGTCTCGATGTATAAACCAATAATTTTATTCTTTTCGGAAACATTGGCCAATAAAATTGAAATACTACACATTGCCCAAACATTACAATTTCAAACCACTGCCCCGTCCCTAAAGTAGGTAAAAGGGGGGAGGGGATGGGTTATGCCTACTGTGGAAAAATGAGGTCAATGTCCAAATCCAAATGAAATCCCAAAACTTTGCACTCGTTACCCCCCCCCCCCCCCTCACACACACACCCACACACCGCTCCACCCCATCCTTGGATTTGCACATGTATGTATGGTCATCCTCACCTAAACCCAAGGAAAATAATTTTCCCAGCACTTCTACACCTTGGCTAATCCTGGGTGACTTCCACGAATTGATGAAACAATCTAAGAAAAAAGGTGGCATGATAGTCAAATATTATCCACAAATATACAATCATCCATTATCTGCGTGGAAATATTATTCACAAATTTAGGAATTCTTGAAAACCATAAAAAGATAGAAGGGATTCGCATTTCCTAGAATGCCCCGCCAATACTACATCTCATGTACGCGGATGAGTTATTGATAACATATAAAGAAACTCCGGAAGGCACCAAACACCTCAAACATCTGCTACAAGCTTATGGAAATTCGGCGGGTCAACACATCAAAATATACAATCATCCATCACTCGAAGCTAGAACAACACTAACTGGATGAACTAAAACAAGACTTCAATACGCCAAAAACATCAAAGCCCCCACCCCACCTACTTAGGAGCGCAATTTAAACATGGGAGATCTTCCGACCATATCTTTTCCACAATCCTTCAACGCCTAACTCATAAGGCAATAGGTTGGATGACTAAATGCCTAAACCAAACTGCAAATTCTCACTCATAAAATCGTCCCTTACCTCTTCATCCAATCACCTCATGCAAACACAAACCATTCCTACAGACATCCACAAAAAATAAATCGTATTCCAATATTTTTTTTTATGGAGCCATGACTCTTCCATCAAGAATCTCCACCCACTAAGAAGGGACAAGCTATACAAACCCAAAGCTCAGGAAGGACTAGACATTAGAAGCAGGAGGGAGCACAACAAATCACTTCTCATAAAACGAATCTAGAACATTCAAAAAAAAAACATACCTCCGTATTAGCCATATTATACAATGAAAAATACATCAAACAGACACCAATTTTCGAAAACATCCTTCCCCTCCCATCATTTTCCAGCACACAATGGAAACAACTAGCATTACTCATACCCACCTTCAAACATCATCTCTTCCATCAAATTGGAGACGGATTAAACACCCATATCCAATCAAATTGGATTCCACAATTTAATAACAATATTAACCCATCCTTATGCTATCCCATACAATCGATTGGTGACATCATCGACCTATCAAAAAGGAACTGGAATCATGATAGGCTGAATCTACTTCCTCATTCTATAGTTCAACGAATCGTCAGCATTCTCATCCCAAGGAATAACCAACCAGGAAAGATCATTTAGCCTTTTACTAAAAATGGAACGACGACATCAGGATATAAATGTATCGTCAACGACTTTGCGCAAACCTATCAAAACCATGTCCCACCAAATACATTCTTTGTACACTCCCATGTCTCCCAAAAGTACAATTTTTCCTGTAGAAAGCAATTAATGAGGGTTTACCAACCCTCAACATTCTCAACCACATCTAACCCACCAACTCCAACTTATGTCCTCGATGTAGTTTTAGTCCTGGAACACCAAGTTACATTCTGCTTCATTCTCAAACAACCATTGACATATGGAACCTCCTACTACATCATCTCACAAACAACCAATATCTCCCTCATAGAATACCCTCCTCACCGCCCATCAGAAAACAGTCTCCCTACTCCTCAAAACAAAAGCTCTTGCCCAGTCACTACAAATTTGTGCTTCCTTTTTTGGTCCTTATGGATAGATAGGAACGACGCAGTATATCGCCAGCAACTTCCAAATCCGACGAATATAACGCATATGACCATCAAACTTCAGCAGGAATATACCCGAGCTTAAAACCTACCACCACTAGTACTACCTGGGATGCAACCTTATCCAAAACCAGCGCAAACAACACTATCAACAAAAACCATCTTTTTGGGATGGCTCAAACCCCACTTAGATTGGATCAGAATTAACACGGGCGAAGCATCAAGGGGATATCCTGAAATAGTGGGAGCAGGTATTATATACGGAAACGAGGGGGTCAGCATAATCATAGAAATATCACAACCACTAGGTATCATTAAGGCTGCACAAGACCCGGTCTGGAACCGATGAACAGGCCCGGAACCACAATAAACCGGAACATAACCATGCCAGAACCGGTATAGGAGATACAAGGAACGGGAATGGAATATGAGAATCGGTGTAGACTGGGACAGGTACCGGTTCTTACCTTATTCCCGGCCACCCCGGACCAATCATACCTAGTAATAGTCTAGATTATAAGATTAGCATTGATCTTGACCGTCTGCCTACCATATATTTTTCTAAATCTAAACCTAGACACTTTCAAAGTTCACTCGATTCTTCTCGAATTTTTTGTTTCTTCACTTCTTCAGTTTTCTCCACAGAGAGCCACCACCACCACTCACCATTACATCCTCCACCACCATAATCACCACCACCTTATTCGTCATATTCTCTTGTTCTTTAGTTTTGGGTACAACAACTATAGATATAAATTAGTTTAGGTTCAAGTTCAATTGATTTTGGAAAAATTAGGGTTTGTGGTTGTTCAATCAGTGATTTTAGTTGACGAATTATAGAGAAGTTTCAAACGATGAAGAAGATATGGTGGTGCAATTGGATAGAATGGAATGGTGTTGTTTCATCAATTATTGATAAATCGATTTTTATTCTTCATGTTCTTCAATTTTGTATTAATTTGACTTGAGATGAGTTCAAATTGATTGTGATGCTGATAGATACGTTAGATCTGATAAAGAATAAATATGGGTTTCGATCTGAAGCTGTTGCTGTTAATATGGGTCATTGACGCTGAATTGAGAGGGATAGAAGATGAAGATAAGATGGGTGTTGCCGTATTGGTTCTTCTGTCATTAATTGAAGAGAACATATACGTGATAGTGTTGGTGAAGCTGTTGATCTGTTCAAGAAAAATGGAGATGAAAATTGAGCAGAGAAGCAACATGGGATTGGTTTGAATCAAATAAATCGAGAGATGAAGATCTGTGAATGGATCGAGTTTGATGGATTTTGGTAAATATGCAGATGCAGTTTTTGAACATGATTATTGGATTTGGTGGTTTAATTCTGTTTATGTCTCTATTCAATTTATGTTTAATTATGTTTATGTCTCTATGCAAACAGTCATTCTATTGTATCTTTATTCAGTTTCTTATGAACCATTAGTTGGTTTTGTAACATGGGTTCTGATCTTTGGGTTTCCTGAAAATGTTTGAATATTGTGGATTATACTGAGTTTGATATAGATTGATATTGAGGTGAATTTGTGGGTTGATATTTTTTTCAATCGAAGTATGGTTAAATACCCAGTACCGGCTAGAACTGGACCTGTATAACCGGTACAAGTACAGGTACCGGTCCTCAAAATGAGGTATCGGTCAACTCCAGCTGCAGGTACCGGGTTCATAAGAAATCCGGACCATACCGGTCCATGTGCAGCCTTAGGTATCACCTCTGCAATTGCAACGGAAACTTGGGCCATGCTTATCGCTTCTAGGACGGCGATGGAACGAGGGTGGCCAAAAGCTCAATTTGAAACAGACTCGGAGAACTTAACGAGATTTCTAACCTCGGACACTTATGCCCCATTGTGTATTTCTAATCAAATTGCAGAAATCAAGTATATGTTTACCCTTATTCAGCAATATACATTAGGCACGTCTACAGAGAAGGAAATCGAGCAGCGGGCGGTTCGGCAAATCGAGCGACGGATATTTTCTCTATAGGGAAGCTCACAACAACACTGTGGGACAATGTAATTCCCCCACCTATAAGTTCTATTATAATAGTAGACTCTACGGGAATAATATTTCCACGTGTAACCACAATTTAACTTAATAAAATGCATGTTTAAAAAAAAAATTAAACAAAAATGCAACAAATATATCAATAGTCAAGCTACTATATTATTGCATGATTTATAACCTGGCTTGATTGGGGTATATCCAGATTAATTAGGGTATTCCCAATAAGACAAAATATGGTCATTTTGAAATAAAAGAGGTCACCCCTTAACCACATATTTTCAAAATAGCTAATATACCCTTGTTTAATTAATAGTTTAACACTAAAAATCTGATTAGGTTAATTAAGTGAGTAGATTAAAACTTCTCAAATTATGAATTTGAGTAATGAAAATTTTGATTGAACTTTGAGAAGTTTTTTGATGAAAAAAAATTTGTTTTGAAAAAATCTTTTAGAACGAAAATGAAAGCACACTACCCAAGCACTTCTAAAGAGGGGATTTCAAATCTGTTGTATGAAATAATACTCAAAATTAGATCAAAAATCAACACTTTCAGTTCTGAAAGTATGAAAAGTCGGCAAGGTCGACGAATGAAGATCATGCCGACTTTATTTTTTTTAACACACATGAGGCGACAACAAAAATTTATTAGTCGGCAAGGTCATCAAAAAATACCATGCCGGCTGTTGAGAAAAATGTATTAGTCGGCAAGGTTTTCAAAAAATACTCTTCCGGCTGTTTAAAAAATTTGTTAGTCGGCAAGATCTTTAAAAAATACCTTGCCGGCTGTTGAAATTTATTACAGTCGCCATGGCTCTTATGAAAAATCGGCAAGATATGCATGTTACGACCTTGCCGACTAAAAATACAGAAATCACAATTTTCGATTTTTAACCTAATATAACAATCAACTCACACAACACAATGATGGGTTTGAGTTTAAACATCACTTATAGTCTTCTTTTTGACGGTAGAGTCAACAATTTTTTGGAAAATCAAAGTTGAAGATTTTTATATGGCTTTGGTAGATGGAAGATGCAGATGAAGAAGAGAAGATTAAGAGTTGTTTAGTTTTTTAATTTTAAGGTTAATGAAATTAAAAAATGAGTTTATTTTTAAGATTTAATTAGTTCAAGGGTATTAAAGGAAAATCACCATTTTTTAACCTCCCCTTAGTAAGGATACTAGGTCCCCTTAAAATTGTGTACACCCCAATTAATCTGGGTATACCCCAATCAAGCCCGGATTTATAAAGGGGAATACCATTATTAGCAGGGTGATACCAATTCAGCAATCCGACGGTCAGGTTTTATTAGCATTTATTTGTCATATATGGATTGGTATCACCTCCATGCAATACTGGTATCTCATTTATAAATCGTGAACTGGTATCCCATTTATAAATCATGAATTATTATAGGGTTTAAGGACCAGCACAACTAACCTCAAAAGTCAAGAAAGCAAAACTCTTTATTTTCTTGGTATATTAATTATATGTCCCTACTTTTAACTCCCTACAAATATATCCTTATGCAACAATAATTATGTCCCTCCTTTTTTATAACCTTATCCATTTAATATTAGATTACTTTAATACCCTCACTCATATAATATTTTTCTTTATTTCAAAATACAACAAATTTTTTCATCTACCACTTCACCACCACCACTAGCACCACCACCACCAACATTCAACTACCATTCCACCACCACCACCGTTCAACAACCACCACCTACCAACCGCCACCACCACCAATATTCCGCCACCACTCCTTCACCGCCACCATTACACCACCACTAGTCCTCCTCCACCACAAATTCGTCGTCGCCGCCGCCACCACCGTCACCGCCGCCGCCACCACCACCACCGCCGCCACCACCACCACCGTCAAATCACCACGCGCCACCATCATCATCGGTTCAATTTTTTTGTATCAACAAAAAGTAGTTGATCCATTTCAGTTGGATCAAACAATGGATGTTTATCCATTGCAGTTGGATCAAGAGTAGAAATTTATCCATTGCAGTTGGATCAACAATGGATGTTTATCCATGCTGATGGAAAAATGCCACCACTTCATTAGCTGCAGTTTCAGATCCACCCACAAAAACATCAACAATAGAAGTTTATCTAGTTTATCCAAGAAAAAAGGATCAACAATAGAAGTTGATCCAATTTTAGTGGATCAACAATGGAAGTTGATCCATGTAAAATTGGATCAATAATGATAGTTTATCCATGTAAAATGGAGTGAACTTGGCGTGAGTCGAACACGCATCATCTGACATGGAGTCAGGCATGCTACCATTGCACCACAAGTTCAACATTGGGATAAATTTACATGATTTAAACTACAAAAGCATGAGGTCAAAGGATAAACAACAGTAGTTGATCCCATATAGATGGATCAACAGCCATAGTTGATCCAAAATATATGGATCAACAACCATAGTTGATCCAATATCACTGCCTGCTTCAACCCAGATAACCACCATATTTCATTACCTGTAGCTTCATAAACACCAACAGCTCCAAGACCAGCTTCAAAACCAATCTCAGTTGAATCAACAATAGATGTTTATCCATTTCAGTTGGATCAACAGTGGATGTTTATCCATTGCAGTTGGATCAACAACCATAGTTGATCCAAAATATATGGATCAACAACCATAGTTGATCCAAAATCACTGCTCGCTTCCTTTGCCAAAAAATGGGATTAGAAACTACACTTGAATAAAGCTTATATACTATTGAACATGGAACTAGCAATGTGAAATGTTACCAATTCAAAGAACAATAATAAAATTCAACAACACCTAAAACATAATCAACATCAACACCAATTACTAAACATCATCATCATCAACACTTTCTTATGGATAGTTTGCTTGGGGATTAGCTAATAGCAAACACCCTTTCTTATGGATAGTTCGATCAGATATTGTAAAAGGCGACACCAATTGCAAATCAGAATTCCAGCATCAGAAAGAAAAAAAAAACTCCGATAGACAATAACGAGAGAAGGAGAATTTCATATTTTAAATCTATGTATACTAAGCACTCAAAAGAGCAAGACACAACAACAAATCTCAGAATCTAAAAACTCGAAATTAATTCAAAACTCGAACATAATTTTGTACAAAAGATTCAAATCCAAAAACATTTCCACCATGCAAACTCAAAAACAAATCAATCAAGTTGTTTCGATATCAAATCGATTCGATAATTTAAGAGACATTTTGTTGATTTTTTTATTTTTTTCCCGAAATGAGAAATGAAACGATTTAATAGTGAAATGAAATTACCTCTTTTCTAGAGCGTTTATGAGAATTCATGATTGAATTACTAGTTCCAATACTGTCTGATTGGAAAACTCCTGGTTCATTTTGACACAAAGTGGTTGGAACTCAACAATAGAGAGTATTTTCGGTGGAGTTAGGTGATTAGTTACCCATTTTCTCTCGAACAACATACTGAACCGTAGGTACTCGTGCGTTGATTGGGGAATCGGAATGGAAATTGATCATAACGTGACTATCTTTACCACTCACAAAGACATCCACCGTTTCACTATCTGTTTGAACCACAAAGACCATGATTAACAAAACTCTTCATCTCGCTAGTCTCATTCATTATAATTCTACTCGAGTTATCCAAAATCCCAGCAGACAACACCATTTATTCTCTTGAGCTCAACACTACCACCTATAATTTTCATCACCAACTGCAACAACAACCACATCAAAACCCCTCTTTTCTTGAATTCAATCGCATCTTATCAATCACCGATAGAGAAATTATCATTTCTCCCATCTTATAAGATCGAAAAGATCCATTTTCATCATCGATTCATCCCTCTCGCCATAACCAACTTCTTCCATCTCAAATCGAACCAAAACTTCTCTCGGTTCAGATCCGAACTTCAAATCTTCTAAGAAATTGAACTCGAGACGTGTTGCTATTAAAAAAAGAAGAAGAAGATAGTAGGTAGATAGATAGATCTGTTGCTAATAGCGATGGACGTGGTGGTGGTGGCGACGACGCAAGTTGAGTCGTGGTGGTGGTAGTTGCGGAGAGCTGTTGGTGGTTCTTGAAAGAGAAAACGAGAAGAAAAAAAAAATGAAGTATTAAGAAATTAAAAGAAGATAACACACAGGGGGTATATTTGGAAGTTAATAATTTGTTATTGGGCCCCTGATGGGCTTTTGGATGAAGAGGGACATATTTATTTTGTGATAAGGATATTTGTATAGACCATCAAAAGTATGGACAAAAATTCAATTACCACTAATTTTCTTAAGCTCAAATCATTTTGAAATTCTTCCATGAAATTCTTCATAAATACTAACTTTAATCAGAACTTCTGAAGAATAGTAGAATCAGTTTGTTATTTCTACCTCAGTTTCCCCCTCTAAGAAAAAACTAAGAAATGGGTGAAAATCTAGAAAAGGAAGAAAGGTTCAAACTGTTAGAAGCTGAGCTAGAGTCATATGGAAAAAATCCATTACCATCAACAAACTCTTGTATTTATAGAGTTCCAAAGAAGCTTAGAAGAGTTAAAGAAGAAGCATATATACCTGAGATAATCTCAATTGGTCCATATCACCAAGGAAATCCAATTCTCTCGTCCATGGAAGATAACAAAAAATGGTATTTTCAAGCTTTTGTTTCTCGTAAATTATCACCATCATCAGAATTAAATTTAAAAGATTTAATCAAAGCCATCGAGAAGATCGAAACCGTGGTTCGCGAATATTACTTCGAAAAACTTGATGAGAGGTTCACTAGTGATGAATTTGTTAAAATGATGTTAATTGATGGTTGTTTTATACTTGAATTACTTCATAGAGCTGGTGATGAAAGTGGTAGAAATGATAATGATCCAATATTTAATACTGCTTGGATGCTTTTTAGTTTACAACATGATTTGATTCTACTTGAGAATCAAATTCCTTTTCTTGTTCTCCAGACTATTTTTAGTTTAACTTGTGGAGATATTGAACAAGGCGAACGAACTCTTACGGAACTTGTGGTTCGGTTCTTTGCTGCTATGTTGCCTACAATTCAAGTTGTTCAGCAGACAAGGTCGAATTATGTCCTGACATAACCTAAGCATATACTGGATTTGTTGTGTAAGATTCTGTTGCCTTCGGCGAGGCAAATGGAAGTTGCAGGACGGTATCCTGTCTGGGAATTCACTCATTGTGTGACTGATCTTTGGGAAGCTGGAGTGGACTTCAAGAGAAAAGAAAAAGCTGATGGATTGCTGGATATTCAGTTCAATGGTAAAGAGGGGATTTTTGAGATCCCTCCATTCTTTTTCGATGAGAGTACAGATGTTCTTCTGAGGAATTTGATTGCAATGGAGCAGTCTGAAGGGAATTCTACACGTCAGATAACGTCTTATGTGTTACTGCTTGATATCTTAATGAACTCTGAGAAAGATGTGAAGTTACTTAGGCATAAAAAGATAATTCATAGTTACTTAGGAGACGATGAGGAGATGGCAGTAGTGATTAACAGTTTATGTATAGGAGTTGGCATTACAAAATTCTACTATGACGGACTTTGCCATAGATGCAATGAATACTTCGAAAGAGATTGGCATAAATGGAGAGCCGTTTTAAAGCGTGATTACTTCAACACTCCATGGGCAGTACTTTCATTTACTGGTGCTGTTTTGTTACTATTCCTCACTTTAATTCAAACAATTCTTGCCATCCTTTCTTATGCCTCACCTAAAAAAGCAAGCTAGTTTTTGTCCAGCAGGAAAGCGAGAAATGTACTATCTTCCGTGATCAACGTAAGTGTGTTTCCTTCATAAAATTATTTTGTTTGCAATTCTGCTTTATATGCTTGTACATATTTATATAATAAACATTCAGTAGATGCTATTATTAATAAGAACTGAACAATATTTCCTACTTGCAATTGCTTATGAGAATTCACAACTATGGCACACACACTGTACACAATCATTTGAAACCCATGTTAATCCACTGACATAGTAAAAGGCATGTAAAACTGCATTCTCGTCATGAATAACTTTCAAAAGCGTGGGGGATCTAGTCTTTGTTATATCTGAGGGTGAAAGAAACTTAAGCAGAATGAAATGTTTCCAACAAAAACTTAAGCAGAATGAGGTGTTAAGCAGGAGATTATGTTTCTTCTACTCTCAATGGTGGACTGGTACCAGCCTTAAGCTTCTTTCCCTTTCCACCACTAGGACAATCAATGTTCCGAGTCAATACTAATCTGCATTGCATTAAATCTAGCAATCTTGATTGCAAATGCTTGTTCATGTCTGTCATGTGCCTCGTCATGCTTGTGGCCCAAAGTCGGTTCTCGACATTGGTTTCCACCTTCATCTGTATTGCTGCAGGAGTGCTTCCTTGCTGTCCAATTGCCCAGCCAACAAATTAGAGGAAATATAAACCGTTGAAGTTACTTACTGGTGCAATAAAAAGGAGGGGTATTTACAAGAGTGTGTGAGAGAGAAAGAGACCTCCAATTCAAGGATTTGGTTATTCATGGAGCTGATGGTAGAAAAATCAGCAGTGGAAAGATTATCTTCAAGTGAACAATACAAAGGTAGAATAGCGACTGTTCCTCTTGATGTGTTTGATGGCTGTTGGTATTTGTCAAGCAGTGAAACACGAGGCTGGTATGATACTCTCTGATTGTTCTCCACAAAAGGCAGCGATGACCGCGGGATTACTAGTAAGTTAGTTATTTGCCCTGTTATCCATAGCCATTATATGAAGTGTTAGTACACAAAAATGAGAGCAGATAAACACATCTATGGAGAATCTAGGGATGAATATATAAAGAATTTACTCTCTAAAGTCCAATGCTCGGATGTTAAACAAAATTTTGTTACATGCAAGCGAGACAAGAAAATAAGCATGAATTAATCCCAAACAAACCTTTAGCATGGGCAAATCTTCGAGAAACTGCCCAATTTCTGACATCCCAAAGGCAAGCTGTACAGTCCTCAGATGCAGAGATGAGCCACAATCCGCTCATACTGAACGACAATGCAGTTATGGATCCACTGCAGGAAATATTGCACAAGATTTTTCGATTAGTATCATTTTCATATATTATTGAAGTACTCACTAAAGTCAAAGTTCTACTTGTCCATGGTAAAAGGCAGGGTTATAAAAAAACAGCTAAAATGTCAAGTCAAAATGCTATAATGCTCATTACAACCATTTGTGTGAATTATTATTGCTTAGTAAATTAACCTATCTAAGCTTATTAAAACTATTAGTCCACAGAAATTTTTAAAAGGAAAATGAAATGAAATAGTTTTACAATATAATTCTAACCTAGCCAGTTTGCTTTTCAACACACGAATTCAAGATACACAATAACACCATACATTACTTGTGCCCATTGAGTACAATCAGCTGATCGCCTGATATAGAATTTGAGTTCTCCTCCAGTCCTATATCGACTCTGTTGACAAAAATCCTTCCGTCCACACTTCCTGAAAACAAAAGCTGCCCTTCAGGGTCAACACTGATGGCAGTTATGGCTTGTGAAAAGTCGCGAGTTTGCAGAAGCCTCCCGGAAACAATATCCCAAACCTGAGAAGTAAAGACCAATTTTATAAATACTCTTTTGTGGAGAAGAATTTATTAGAAGTGAATAAACTTTGTAGAAAATAAACATTCTTAGTAAGCTAAATAAAACCTTGCAAGTGCAGTCCATGGAGCTTGAAATCAGTACATAGTTTGAACTTCCAGAAATTGATACGAGACCAGTTATAGAGGACGTGTGCTCTGACCAAGAATGAAAGGACGAAGGCATGTTTCCACAATCTGCCACGTCTAGCAAACTTCGATGGAAATGATTAATACACTTTACCATCATAGCGAAAAATGGGTTGTTTTACTACATTGAAACTACTAGATACAAGACATACAATAGAACTAAAAACTTGGGTTGTTTTTGCTTTACCTGATCATAGACCATATGCATATAGAACCATCATCTGAACCAGAAATCAGGAGAGAACTGTCAGCTGTGAGTACAATGCAATTCACTGATTTGTGATGAGCACGCCAACTCCTCAACATTCTTCCACTTAAAACCTACAGATGAGCTCAACCTAATATAGTTGCTGAGTCCTGAGCAACCTCAAGAGTTGGATCATAAGTATTACAGAAGCTAATTTGACAAACAAAAGGAACAAAAAATGTTAGTCACCTCCCAGACATAAGCATTTCCAGAATGTGCTCCACCAGCAAGATACAAACCATCTTCTGTGCATGAAAGTGGTCCAACTGCTTCTATCGGATAGCTTCGCACCGGTGCTTGTGGCTGAAATAAAAAAACAGAAAGAAGAATGTTGGGTTTTGAGGTGGGTAACGAAAATCAGAAACAAGAATGTTGAGATTTGACAAAACAAAAATTAAAAATATTGACAGCTGTGCCCTTTCGGACCAGAGCCTAAATCTGGCGCCTTAGACTACTCGGCCAAACTGTCATACGTTGGCAAATTTTTACACATTAAACACCTAATATTTGATTGCTTGGCCTTGTTGGTCCCTTTGGAAACGCTCCTCAACAGCTACACCTGGCCTGCCCGGCCTATCATAGTTTTTTAGCCGGGCGGCTGGACCTAGCCTTGAACCAAAATTTGAACATGAGGCATGTAGAATAGTAAGCCCCAAAATTTAATTCCACGAATAGGGTGCTCTTGGTCCAATTTGACACAATTTTCCTTGGTTTAAACATTGAATACTTACGCAGACTCAAAGCAAAACAGACCTCCAAAATTCAGAAAATTAGCAAGAAATATCAAGTCTTCTGAAGACGTACAAAATCTCAAAACTAATGATTTGTTCCTGCAACTTGCAATCAACAAATAGCTCTGTTGAAGTTTATGGGCATCTAACTCAAAACTAATTGGCAATGAGTGGAGCGGCCCTTGCATATTATATTTTAAGTTAATTAAGCTTCCATATTATATTTTAAGTTAATTAAGCGGATTATAGCGATGTGGGATTATTATCCTTTCACACGCCCCCTCACGTGTAAGGCCAGTCACTGGGCCTCACACGTGGACCTACGTACGAGTTACCAGTCCATCGGTAACAGGTGTACACAGGTGAGTGACTAAATCAGGGGGTAACACCTCGGCCAGTATCGGCACTAGCCTATACCCCGGGTGTACAAGTGACAATATCAGTTTAAACACTTCGGCCAGTAACTCGGCCTACACCCGGCGTACGCAGGTCTGGGTTTGGGGCTTAGCTCTGATACCATGTTAAAGTCTGCGGGCATCCAACTCAAAAACCAATTGACAATGAGTGGAGCGGCCCTTCCATATTATATTTTAAGTTAATTAAGCGGATTATAACGATGTGGGACAATTATGGGACTATAAGCCATGTTAAATGCCTACAAACAGAAGTGTGACAATTATGTCACAGCGTGTCAAATCTGTTACAAATTCAGAAAGTGGCAAATTTGTAACAGCAATATAACAAGAAGAATAATAGGAGCTTGTGGCGGAAGCTTGACGAAATGAAAGATTGTGAGAGAATCTTGAAATCAAAGAAGTGTGATGGTTTTTACAACAAAAGCGTGACCAGAACAAGAGAAGAAGAGAAGAAGAAACAACAAAAAGATTGTGAAGAAAGGGAAGCAATCACCAAGAGGTGATGAGATAGAGAACAACAAAAGTAGGTGAAAATCCTATGAGTTGTCTAAAGAATACAAGAAGTATTTTACTGAAATGATGATGACCGAAACGTCCTTAAACTACGAAAGGGACCGTAACGTCCAAAAACTACGAAGGGGGCCGAAATGTCCTAAAACTATGATTGGGACTGTAATGTTCTTAAACTTCCATTGGGACCTTAATGTCCTTAAACTTCCGAAGATGACCGAAATGTCCAAAAACTATGATTGGGACGGTAATGTCCTTAAACTACAATTGGGACCGAGATGTCCTAAAACTATGAAGATGGGACCGAGATGTCCTAAAACTACGAAGGGGATCGAAATGTCCTAAAACTTCGAAGATAAGGACCGAAACGTCCTTAAACTATGATGAGGACCGAAATTGGCAAAACTTTTCACAAGTGTTAGGGAAAGCTCAGTTTAAATTTCTTTTGTCCAAGATGGGCATTCGTGATCTACATGCTCCATCTTAAGGGAGGGTAATAGGAAATAATATATGAGAGTCTATATTTAGGAGATATGCACTTTAAGTTGTGAGTTATATTAGGAATTGAATATCTTGAGAATCAAGTCTTGTGTCGTAAGAACCAAGTCTTGTGATTGTATAAATAGCTTGAAGAATTAATGAGAAAGACATACCAAGATTATCATCAACGTAGTCTTTTATGCTTCCGCGTTTATACTCTCCTCTCTCTTGCTCGATCCTTAACAAGCTCTAAATTGATAAACAAAAATGAAAGCCACCAATTTGCAGCCGCAACCCAAAGCTCACACGTACAAGCATAAAAGCAAAGGAAAGTAAACTTGTCAAAAGAGACAATGAATCAGGGGATTACCTTATTTAAGGGCCAGATAAAGATGGCTCCACCGCCAAAAGATCCATGTTTGTGAATTTGAGAAGCAACAAGAAATTGATTCCTCAAGCAGAGAAATCCATGACTAGGTGAAGCACAAGTTGGTATATGAAGAAGATGATCCCCACTTTCCATGTCCCATATTGTAATCCCTGCACCCAAACTCTTATCACTGCAAACTACCAATGCTTCTCTCACCATTTCAATGCGTGTCTTTGTTCTCTCTAGCTCTCTCTCTCTCTCCCTCTCTCTCTTTCTGTCTCTAAAAAAAAAAGAGATGCTGCAAGACTTCGTTACATGTTATGTTAAAATTATATGTGGCAAGTGAAGTTAGTTTCACTAAGTGCCAGCCAATATTGTTTGTGTCTTCCATGAAACAAACAAAAACCTCTGGAACACAATTTTTTTGAAGTTCCTGTGCTAAATGGGTACACGTTAATTGCAGTTGCATAAGATGCTTTATTTCCATCCAACTTTTAGTGTCCATCCATCTGGTCAAACAAGTTAAAAGTTGGCACAAATTAACTACAAAGTATGCTATGTGGCAATACCTCTGACAACCACACTACCTAATAATCAAATCTGTTTCTAAATGGACTATGAGAGCCTAGCTAATCTGATCTATATTAATTTTTGAGCTACTTCACTCACAGCCAAATTGAAAATCCTCAAACTTAACATACTTTCTCTTGTTTCAAACACCTCTCTCGTCGAATCACTTCCTGATAAGGTAGTGACAGAATGCAATAGACATGCTTATGAAATCACCACTCAGTGCTTCATCTTTTGCTGCACCTACCAAAAATACCAGGCAAAAGTACTTTCAGGGTGTTAGTCCTCAAGGGAGTTGGGGGAATTGGGGGGAGTTGGGTTTTTTCCCGTTAGTCGTGGGGGAGTTTGAGGGAGTTTGAGGGAGTCTCTCAAAATTCCCGTTAGTCATGGGAGAGTTCAGAAGAGTTGCCCAAACTCCCTAGAAAACCCCCGTTAGTCGTGGGAGAGTTTGAAAAAACTCTTGAACTCCCCTGTTAGTGGTAAAACTCTAGAGTGCTAGGGAGTTGGTTGTTTTGGGGAGTTCTAGGGAGTTGATAGTGTATTTTTGCCTATACACAAATCTCCCAAAAGATTAGAGATTTGGAGGGAGTTCTGGGGATTTGATAGCCTTGCTTACAGTTCAGGCTCATTTGGTATGCGTGCTTGGTGCTTCCATAATCTGTATATGACAAGAGTGGTAAATTGCTTTGTCCTCTTTCGGCGATGTGTAATGGTGGTAATCCTAGTTCTTTTTCCTGACAGTATGCAACAACATATATATAGCCTAAAGTTCTGGAATATAATGGAAATGTATCAGCAATTTAGCTTGAAAATGATGGGAAATGAATGAGTACCTGCACGCATGGCCATCTGTAGTATATGCTCATCATGTGGCCTATTTGCATCGGTAACAAATGAAATTTTGTAATATCAACTTCTTAAGTCGTCCATATATATAATTATTAAGATAGGACCCTGTAATCCAGCTAGCTAGGTTGTCAGTTTTTTTCATTAACGTTGATAAGGGATTATATTGTGTGCACATGGCTCAAATATATGAAAATTTTGGTGTTCATTAACGTTGATGATGCTGCTCAAATGAAAATCATGTCGCAGATTATGTCATGCTACCATTTTTGGCTATCTTACACTAGTTTTCTTTTTTAGTATCATTAGCTATTATCTTACACTAGTTTTCTTTTTTAGTATCAAGAAGCTAATGCATGGAGAAAGAGTATAGCGGATGACATGTGGGATAATGTTCGTGAACAAAGGGAGTTAGAATTGTATGGAGATCGTTAAAATGAAAGAAATTTTTAACGATCAAGGGAGTTAGAATGTTCGTGAACAAAGGGAGTTTGCAAATGAGAGTTTATTGTTTCTTAAAAGAGAATGAGTTAGGAGTGAACTCTCTCAAACTCCCTCTAATAAACCCTCTCAAACTCCATACACTCCCCCAAACTCCCTGAACTCAAAAACACCAAACTCTCTCAAACTCCCCCAACTCTCTCAAACTCTCTCAAAATCTCCAAGATTCAAAATACACCCAACTCCCCCAAAATCACTCGAGGACTAACCCCCTGTTTGTTAAGGTTCAAATGATATTCAATATGAGTCATCACACACTTATTGTTACTCAGACTGAGAGATTGATCAGCGAAATACAAGCCATGCGCTTCCGAACAGAAAACATTACCACAAAGCGTCGTAGTGTCCATATCCATCATAGAGTATGCTTATAGGATTTTCCTCTCCATATTCTTGGCCATATTCAGCTATAACTTTGAGATTCCCAGTCTTCTGATCTCTCAGATAGACCGAGACAGGCATCCTGCAAACGGTATTTTTATGTACTTTTCCATATTCTTGGCCATATTTGTTCCAGCAGGCATTATAAGTTAGTTATTTATGGCGTATGCTGTGGGTTAAGCTCATATAATCAATTTTACTCCTGCAAATTATAAACCAATCAGCAGGTGATACCGAGGGAAAGTGGAATCTACAATGTACGTACTGCAGGCGAAGACATGATCAGCTCAGGTTCTCCTCCCCAAATGTGAGGTTGTCTCATCTACATTGCGTATATGTCAAAATCAACTTCAAGAAACCTGCAAGTAACAGAGAATTACTTGAGATTTTGAACTAGATTAGTGTACAGATATTGCTATGTGCAGGTAAATAACGATTGAACTGTCAAGAACAATGAAACTGTAAATTCAACAAAGGAACCTGTTAACCATTCAGTGTCGCCACGCCTCTTGATAAACTCATTGACGACCTGTTAAAAACAAGCGGAACTCATTGTAGAAAAGATCTTGACAAGAGGAGATGTGTTCAATATGGATAGATATAGGCAACACTAATACTTAAACAGGAATGCTAGCTCGTAAAAGTCTTTTGAAAAATGTAATTATTCAATAAGGTGAACTGAACAAGAATTTCACTCAGCACAGGGGACTATGTCAAGAATCCTATAGAAAAACAACTAAGCTAAATCAACCAATTTGATTAAGAATCTTTCGTAGTCGTGGGCTATTTTAGTCAAAACTCTCTCTGTCGCTCTCTCTCTCTCCTGGTCCAAACAAAAAACATAATCTTTACATTTCGAAGCTGAAACGACAAGGTAGAGAAGATGAAGATTTCTTATTATCGAAAAGCTTGCTTTACAAAAAGATTTTCCCCATGACTAAATAGGTAGTGATCCAAAAACAAATCTACAGGAAATAAATATCTTTCCTAACTAACAAAATACTCAACCATATATACAAAATACACAATAAATACATATCTCCTAATACTCCCCCTCAAGTTGGAGCATGGAGATCACGAATGCCCAACTTGCGAAGAAGCATCTCAAACTGAGGACGTCCAAGAGCTTTGGTGAAAATATCTGCAAGCTGAGCAGTTGTCCAAACATGAGAAGTAACAATAACACCGGACTGAATTTTATCGCGCACATAATGACAATCAATCTCAATATGTTTGGTGCGTTCATTAAAAATAGGATTAGCAGCAATATGAAGAGCGGATTGAATATCACAGTAAAGACGCATAGGCTGAGAGTGAATCACACCTAGAGATTTCAGTAATGCCTTTAGCCATGTGAGCTCACTACAAGTATGAGCCATATTGGAACGGTACTCGGCCTCAGCAGAAGAACGAGATACCGTGTGTTGCTTCTTTGTCTTCCAAGATATAGGTGAACCTCCCAAAAAAATGAAGTAACCGATGTTAACGACGACTAAGAGGACGGGAGGCCCAATCGAGTCACGATGAAGCAGTAAGTTGAAGAGCACTATCCTTGCGTAAAACAATCCCTTGACCAGGATGGCCCTTTAGATAACGAAGAACTCGGAGAGCAGCTTCCCAATGAGACACCCGAGGAGACTGCATAAATTGAGCCAAAACATGCACCGAGTAACACAATTCAGGACGCGTAATAGTCAAATAAATCAAGCGTCCAATAAGCCGACGATACTGGGATGAATCAGAATATAGAGGTCCATCATCTAGAGCTAAGCAATGATGTTGACCCATGAGTGAAGTAGCTGGTTTTGCTCCAAGAAGTCCAGTCTCGGACATAATATCCAGTGTGTATTTTCGTAGAGATAAAAACAATCCATCAGCTCCTCGAGACATTTCAATACCAAGAAAATACTTGAGTTTACCCAAGTCTTTCATATGAAAACAACGACTCAAATATGCTTTAAAAGCAGTAATAGCAGCGGAATTGTTCCCAGCAATAATTAAATCATCCACATAGACAAGAATATTAATATGATTCTCACCTCGTCGTAGGGTAAATAGAGAATAATCAGCATAAGACTGAATGAACCCAAATGCCTTAAGAGCACCTGCAAGCTTATCAAACCAATTACGAGGAGCTTGTCGAAGACCATACAGATATTTATGGAGTCGACACACTTTACCAGGAGTATTAGTCGAATATCCGGGAGGTAGTTGCATATATACTTCCTCATCAAGATCCCCATGTAGAAAGACATTGTGAACATCCATTTGATGTAACTCCCAATCACGAGCAACTGCAACTGCTAAAAATGTTCTAACAGAAACCATTTTAGCTACGGGAGCAAAGATTTCATGATAATCAACCCCTTCTACTTGTCTATTACCAAGAACAACCAAGCGAGCCTTGTACCTCTCCACAGTACCATCAGAATTATATTTAATTTTATAAACCCATTTGCATCCAATAGATTTCTTCCCTGGCGGCAGATCAGTAACAGATAACGTACCATTTTTATCAAGAGCACTAATTTCTTTGGACATAGCTACACGCCAACAAGGAAGGCGAACTGCTTCAGCATAACTGGTAGGTTCTTTAAGAGCGGTTATTGCCGCCAAAAAATGAGTATGATTAGCAGAAAAATTCGCACATGACACATAATTAGTTATGGGATAAGGCGTACCTGAGGAGGTTGATGAGTGAGGAGTGGAGGAGCTAGGGTCTATTGCTTTGACGGTATTACATATATAATCCTTTAACCGAGTATTAGGTATCCAAGAACGGGCACTTCGTCGGACTGTCTTATCAGAAATAGCGTCACTTTCTGTAACGGGAGATAAATCTGCATCAGAAATGTCGCCGACCGCTGCATCATGATCTGTAGAAACAAAATTCTGTAGGACCCCCCAGATGAGACAAAATAATCACTCAATGTTGTTGATAATCCCGTGTCTTGCCGAGTTCTGTCGCTCCTTGTGACCATTTGACTTCCATCATTACTCGACATGGTCTGAACATGACCGCCTGGAGCAGTTGAATTCTTTGTGGCTATTCAACTTCCATTATTACTTATGTCACTTGACAGGTCCTGAACATGACTTCCTGGAGCACTGTCACTTCCGGACAAACTCTCTTTATGCCTGATGTTGTGTATGTCAGTTGTGTCTACTGGTGTTTTGTCACTACCGGACACTCTCTCTACGCCTGTGTATGATGGTGATCTGTTGATATTTTGTTTGTCAGTTGTGTGTGTTAATATTTTGTCACCACTTGACACTCTCTCTACGCCTGTGTATTCTGGAGTTCTGTCACCACCTGGCAGTCTCTGTATGCATGTGTCTGTTTCATTCAGTTCACCTGTCGCAGTTAAACTATCACCCGGATTAGTAGCACTGTCAGATAACAACAAGTCTGATTGTTCTGCAAAGATCTCCGACCTTGAATCCAACTCATTTTGGCACCCTTGGTTATCATCATCTAAAGAACCAACACCGTAAAGAAATTTGTTTTCAAAGAAAACTACGTCACAGGACACAAAAAATTATTTCGTTTCCAAATCAAACTACCTCCAACCCTTCTTTCCATAAGGATAACCAACAAAAATACAACGGCGACTTCGTGGATTAAACTTGTTTCGATCACGAGGGATAATACTTGCATAACACAAACATCCAAATACTCGAACATGAGTATAAATAGGAGACTTTCCATGTAACAATTCATATGGAGTTTTACCATTGAGCAAGGGAGTAGGCGTGCGATTAATAATATAAGCAGCACTAAATATGCATTCACCCCAAAACCGAAGAGGTAAATTGGCTTGAAATCGTAAAGCACGCACCACATTCAATATATGTCGATGTTTGCGTTCAACTCTTCCATTTTGTTGTGGTGTATCCACACATGAAGTTTGAAATTCTATTCCATGTTTATCAAAGAAAGGAATTAATGGAAGAAATTCCGTACCATTATCACTACGCACCTTCTTAACCTGTCTATTAAACTGTGTCTTAGCCATAGCACAAAAATTATGAAAATTTTGCACCACCTCAGTTTTATGTGCCATCAAATAAACCCAAACACATCGTGAATAATCGTCGACGATGGTAAGAAAATATTGTGCACCACAAGAAGATGGAGTACGATAAGGACCCCGCACATCACAATGAACTAAATCGAAGAAGTTATCAACTTTATTCTCACTAACCGGAAAAGTAGTCCGAGTTTTTTTAGCTTTAAAACAAATATCACATGGTTCCTTAAGAAATTTCTGACAATCAACTTTATTCATACCCGGAAGTAAAGAAACAACCTTATTAGACGCATGACCTAAAATTTTATGCCATAAACAATAATCTTGTTCAGCAGATACCCGATTTGCAGTAATGAGCATTCCACTATGAAAAATATAGACCCCATCTCGTTCCTCACCCACACCAATCACCGTCCTCGTAGTGCGGTCCTGTATCACACATAATTTATCAGTCAAAGTGACAATACATCTCAAATCTTTAATTAAACATGCTAAAGAAATCAAGTTGCAATATAGATCAGGAACGAATAAAACACGGAACAATTTCATATTGTTTTCAAACACCACAGTTCCTTCGAATGGAGCATGAGAGTATGTGCCGTTCGGAAGCTTTACGGAAGAAAAACCTATTTTACGAGTCTTGAATAAAAATTCTTTATTTCCTGCCATATGTCGTGAAGCCCCTGTATCAAGTATACATTTACCATAAATCTTCTCCTTGGAATCATTATTCGAATTTTTAAGCATTTCCATAATGGTTTCCCATTGGGTATCAGTAAGAATATTAGCAAGACCTAGTCGATCTTGTGACGATAGAGATATTCCACCAGAGTTAATGGTCGTGATCGCTAAATTAGCTACAACAGTCATGGTGCTAATCTTAATTAGAGTTTTCTAATTTGAATTTAGATAGCTTCAGTCTTTTCTGGCTCAGATGCCATGAAACGACAAGGTAGAGAAGATGAAGATTTCTTATTATCGAAAAGCTTGCTTTACAAAAAGATTTTCCCCATGACTAAATAGGTAGTGATCCAAAAGCAAATCTACAGGAAATAAATATCTTTCCTCACTAACAAAATACTCAACCATATATACAAAATACACAATAAATACATATCTCCTAATAGAAGCTCATCAGCAAGTTTTTTTTGAAGGTTCTCACTTGGAGATGGCTTTCCAGCTCTAAAGCATGAGCCATGCACAATTGACCGAAACAAGCATCTCCCATCCCCAGGTACACCTACGAGTAGCCAAGCAGCAGTCAATACACCATTCTAATTTGGAAAAATAAAAAACTCCAGACAACAATGTTCAGAAACAAAATCATCCATGAAAGATTAAGTGTAATAACTCAGTAATTTGTTCACACCCAAACAAACAAAAAGTTCCACATTGTAAGAAATGTGGATTTCAAAATTCTAGCATTCAAAATTCCTGTTATGTATCTTGTTTCGTTTTGTTTTTCAATTTGTTTCCTAGGTTGACAAGTCCGGATATTTTTTCCAGCCAGTTACTAAAGTTAAAATATACCAAATTCAATAGTGAAACAAAATGTTGCTAAATTTCAGTGCCTTTTCTATAAACTGAAGTGAGGTCTCATGTCATCTTAAGACTTTCTTCATTGTACTTTCCTTGTTCCACAAAAAGGTCTGGAGAGCCAGTTTGGCCTAGACCCCTGGTGAGGTGGAGGTGGAGGCAGTCAAAACCATGATCTAGATATCAAGACTTTTAACAACGTCAAATGTCGAAAATCAGTGCACATTTCACAACAATGTGATGCACTATGATTTGTATATGGCCTAGTCATAGTGGTGTTCATGGTTAATGGTTAACCGAGAAACCGAACCAAACCATTAACTAATGGTTGGTTTTGGTTTAGAAAAGATGAAAACCGAGATTAATGGTTTGGTTTTGGTATGACAGAGAAACCGAACCAATAACCAATGGTTAACCGAATATTGATAAAAAAAAAAAAATCATTGATTAAATTTTCATTAGAGATGTCATTGTATAGCCTATCATTAGTTAAATCTTCTTTTGATCTCTAGATTTATAGTAAGCTTTAACTACACTTGATATTCTTTTTATTTATTTTTTGTCTTTAAATTTTTGTAAACCAATACTATTTTTTTCTGTAAATTTGTTTAAATTTTTTTTTTTGGTTTGACATAATTATTGGTTAACCAAAAACCACTGGGAAAAACCGAAACCGGTTGGAACCATTTGGAAACCGAACCAATGGTTAATGGATTGGTTTGGTTTCAAATTTTAGAAACCGATAGTATTGGTTTCGGTTTTGGTTTGGCTTGAAACCGAACCAAAACCGACCATGAACACCCCTAGGCTTAGAAAATGCAATTTGTCTCTTTAACATATCATACTGTAAATTTCATAATGGCGAACACAAAATTAAATGCCTTCTTTTACTGTAAGCTTCAACAGTTGCATCGTGATACTGAATGATATACACTCAGGCCTCAGCCCACCAAACTCAAATTACTCTATTGAAGAAAAATCCAGAACTCCAATTATTAGCAATGAATCTATGTATGCAAAGAAATGAATAGTAACTGGACGTATGAATTATCTGTAGTTGACGAAGATCCGTACTAGACGAACAATCAGTGTTCAACATAATTGCAAATTTGTGATAACTGATGCAAGTGTTCTAATATCAATATATATTATATATCTAATCAAAGTAATAAATATTCGGGAGAAGAGATTAAAACAACAACATTTTCTTACCTCTTTTAATGGCTTAATTGTGTTCTTTTATTATGCCTACCAGTTTACGACCGTGAATCGTGAGTGGGGAAAAAAGATGAGGGAATCGGATCTTCAGCAATATGGATCAAATGAGAATCGAATTCGATTCTGCTTTTCTTTCTCTTCTTTTTTCTGGCGCGGAAATTATCCCCTGCGATGTTACCCGGGCCCCACTTATTCGCGGTCCGGCAAGGATGAGTATATGGGACACACTCATAACTGAATAGACCCTAGTGCGATAATGTTTTGTGAATTATCGTTCTGATAAAAACTTTGTTAAAAGGGAAAAGAAAAACGATGATAATATAATCCTGTAGGCACTTCCATTTAGACCATTTCACTTAATCCTTATGCTTCTAAAAAGAAACTTAATCCTAAAATAAATCCAATTTTTTATTTGGAAATGATGCATTTTGACCTTTTTTTAAGCATCTGACATCTATTATGACAATGTCGTAGCAGAGATCTTCTAACTTTATCTCTCATATCTCCTCTTTCTTTTTTTTTCTTTTCGAAGAGAAGGTTATATTAAAAAGAAAAAAAGGATCAAAGGATCAAAACAAGGTTAATACAAGGATTACATATACATTAGAGTCTCCTAATGGCTCCAAATTAAACTAGTATCACATACTTAAAAGTATCATTGTCACAAGACCATAAGACTACCAATTGCTTAACTAAATCAATGCTTTCTTGCACACTCTTGTGACGACCTCCATAAACTCTTCTATTCCCCTCCTTCCACAAAATCCAACAAACCGCATAATGTAATATTTTCCAAACATCCTTACCTCTTCCTTGCAACACATTGTTAGACCATGCTTCGAACAGTTGAATCAAAGTACTTGGAAATGGCCATGCTATCCTAAAGGATTTGATGAAATATTTTCAAACCTCAAAAGAGTACTTACAATGTATGAACATGTGATTTGCTGACTCCCTGACGTCGTTGCATAAAACACATTGATCACTATCAATGTTTACACCTAAATGTCGCAACATATCCCTGGTAGGTAACGAATCATGGAAAGTAGCCCAAATGATAAAACTCACCTTGTTTGGAATGTTACCTTTCCAAAGGAATTTATCGAAGCCGCATTCTTCAAGGTTGCCAGACAGTCTCTCATAACATCTTGAGGTACAAAAATTCTCCATAATCTCCAACTCATCGTGCGCTTCAACAAGCTCAGGAACATGATTTAAGTCACGCCTCAAAAAATCCCATTCTAATTGCTCATTCAAATTTAATGGTCTCTTAAAATCACAATCCCAAACTCCATTCGCTATCATGTCATAAATTGTTGCATCCTTAGCCTTCGCCGCCTTGTAAACAACTGGAAACAAGTCTTGCAATTTTCCCTTGTCTAGCCAACGGTCCTTCCAAAAGCGAATGCCTTTACCATTTCTTACCGTGAAAGTTGCCATATTTTGTACCGTCGTCACCATGTTAGTAACATTCTTCCACAAAATCCTATCATGAGGCTTATTGTCCACATCAGGAACTAAAAATTCACTATTATGAGCAAATATTTCATTTACTAACTTTCTCCAAAGACTAGTTTTGGACTTCGAAAATCTCCAAATCCACTTTACTAGCAATGTTTGATTAATCTTCCTCAAGTTTTTCACACCTAAACCCCCATTCACTTTAGGAACACAAAGCTTCTTCCAAGAAACCCATACCAAATTTCTTTCTTCCTTCCACCGCGCCCCACAAAAAGTTGCGTATTAGTTTAAATCATCTTTTTTCCACACTCACGGGTAAGTGAAAAAGAGACAAATAATAAATTGGTAAGCTCGCAACACAACTCTTAATGAGAATTAATCTACCTGCTTTATTAAGTTGCCTTTTCTTACAAGACGCTAGCTTTTGCTCCATTCTAATCAATACATGATCCCAAACTGATGTGTTGCGCCAATGTGCACCAATCGGCATCCCAAGGTAAGTAAATGGCAATTTTTCTGTCTTGCAACCTAGGTATAAAGCTAAATCATCAATCTCTCTACTCTTTCTCAAAACCTAAAAAAAACTTACCACAATTAAAAGTTATTGTTTAGATCTAGTCCATAATGAACTAGATTTGAACAGGTTTTTTTCTTATTTTCTTAGATAGCTAATAGTTTAGGTTAGGTTTGTGTAAGTTTTTGTTTCAATCTCCATTGATTTTAGGAGACTTTTATGGTGTTCTTAGGGGTGTTTTGCCCTTTTTTTTTATATCTTGTCCTTTATGGAGATTCTCTATGCGCTCTCATGGCATTTCTTTGTGATCTCAATGGAGATTTTGGATGGAAGTTCAAGTGTGTTGTTGATAGAGATTCAAGACTTTGGACATATTACTCTCATATTTTTATGAGAAGATCTCTTTTTCAAAAAGAAATTTTGTTATGGGAAGACCTCTTTTTCAAGAAGAAAAAACTCTATCAAAACGGTCGGATTATAATCCCAAAACCATTCTTTCCATCTTCGGATTGTTTGGTACTCTTGTTGGTAGTTTGTTACTTCTCTTCACGAATTTCTCTTTGTGAGTACCTTTTAATTGTATTTCGATCTTTGATCTTGATGTTCTTAAAGTCCATGTAACCTCTATTTTATCATGAATGACAGTGTCGTTTGTTAGTTTTCATTTGTTTATTAGGGAAATCTCTATGGTACAATGTTTAGACATCTTTTGTGTATAAAAACGAAAATTTCATTTTATGGTATCATTTTTTTCTCTCCAAAGAAACCCACAAAAGGAAAATGATTGAAGTACCTTGTACATCAAAAAATAAAAAATGGTTTGAGATGACTTAATATGTAGAAGTCGACGTAAAAAAAATCCAAATTGTTTTTTAACTTAAAAAATATTGGAAAAAGACGATGAACAATCAATAAATGAACCTCTATATGGAATTTTGGTGTAAAAATACACCCCCACATAGGTCTCCACGTAATTTATGGTAGTTAACAAATTTTCAAACGGGTATATCTCCTTAACTACAAAACTAAATTATTCAAATTATACTATCATAAATAATTCTATAAAACTAGTTAGTTATAATCTAAAGCTAATTAATATGAGAAAATGACTAAAAAAAAGTTTAAAATCTCGTCCAGACAAACAAAGTTTTTTTATATAAATTTCTATATAACTTTTGCACTCTTTAATAGTTGTTTCTCATCTGTGTTAGCTTCGAGAAATGTTTAATATGCAATTTGCTAATACGTTTGCTAAAAATATTTCACCTTTAATGTTTTTTGTAGGTTTCGTTTACACATGTCTCATGCATATGGCTCTCAAATAATGTATGCCCAAGTCCACAGCCAAACGCAAACAATCTATAATTGCCCAGACCTCAACCACATTATTGTTGTTCTTAAAAATGTGCTTCCCATAACAAGCAATAAAGGCTCCAAACT
Organism: Papaver bracteatum; assembly: GCA_023529315.1. Lineage (NCBI taxonomy): Eukaryota > Viridiplantae > Streptophyta > Magnoliopsida > Ranunculales > Papaveraceae > Papaver > Papaver bracteatum. The sequence goes on from JAJJWX010000145.1 coordinate 1,802,498, forward strand.
CATCTCTAATGATTCTGCCAATTCCTGCAAAACCATCATCATTAGAAAAACCATTAGTATTTGATTTAAAATAACCACTTTTTGGGACTGCCAAGCAATCAAGATCTCCTCATTTTTTTTTCTTTTTCCAATGGTCCCGAGTTTTGTTAACATGGTTATACTTTTGTATCTTAAATGCCCAACACCCATACAACATTGAACGTATTGTTCTCAAAAATGAACTTGTTCCTGTATATCCATATGCCCCAGAGAACAAAAAGACATAAATCCTTATATTTTAAGTCACCAACAGACACATCATACAGACATAAGTTCTTGAGAAAATTCGGGATAAAGAATCTAGGCCAACCTGCATACCAGTCTAATCACCTGGTTTCCTTCAAATATGACTGATAACAGAGCAGCCAAATAAAGAACAAATGCAAACAAGTTTCAATGTCACTATTACATAAAAGACAACCAAGATGATTAGTAATTCCTTTCTTGTACAGAGATTCATTAACATGCAGCTTGTTGTGACATAATTGCCAAAGAAAAAACTTATTTAAAGGGACAATTTAATGTCCAAAGAAATTTCCAATCCTTATTGTGATTTTGACTACTATGTTTAGCAACCTGCAAATATTTGTAAGCTTCACACACAATAATATTTCCAGACTTACTTGCAGACCATATGGGATTGTCACTAAAGTATGTAGCATTGCCAACAGGTAATAAAATCGGCTATGTCAGGGCTATCGCAGTTTCCTATCGGAATCTCAATATTTAGAGACGACATCAATGGAAAAACTCATTGTTTCATAAGGAATGCTATAAGTATCAAATTTAGACAAAGAAGTGATAGAAGAGATTCATAACCACTTATCTCTCCAAAAATCAACTTTTGTCACATCTCTCATACTCCATCTAAGATTATCCTTAATAGCATTTTTACCCTTAATTACGCTTCTCCAACTTCTAGAAGACCTATTTTTCACTTCAGCACTCCAAAAATCATGATCACTATAGTACTTATCCTTGAGAAATTTAGTCACAATACTATCTGGTTGAGAGAAAAAAATCGAGCCATTTTTGCAAGTAAAGACATTATTAAGTTTTAAGTATCTAACATTCACTCCTCCTAGGTCTTTAGTTCTACAGACAATTTCCCATTTCACATTATGCATATTTCTCCTATGTTCCCAACACAAGGAAATAGACCAATTCCGCAAACTCATGACTCCAACGAGAATTCTCAATCGTTGAGGGACAAAGATTAGATATACCAAGTTTACCAAAGGACATCAAAGAAAGACTGAGATTATTAGTAGGAAATTTTCCCATATTCCAATCTACACTCTTACCACAGAGACCAATAGAGATGGTTCCATAAGAAGGTCTTTCATGACTAGGTCTTGGTAGGCGAAAGCTCCCTAGGGGAATTTTGGTAATCCTTGAAATCAACTCTCTATTTACAAGAATTCTTTGTCTATTTATCATGGTTTTGAATTCCTTGTTATCACAATCAACATCATAGATGTTAGCATAGAAGATTATTGTAAGAGTGTCAAAACCTTCTCCAAGACCATCAAAGATATTACCAAGATTGAATTTTTCAAAACAAATCAAATTCTCTTTATGCCCACTAGTAAAATCCAACTTCTTTTCTAGAATGAACCCATTTGAAGAAATCCTTTCAAAAACCTTTTCACAAGAATCATTGAAAAATTTAATTCTAATGGAAATTTGATCTATTGGTAAATTCATGCTAGAAGAAGATGAAGAACCCAAAGTTTTTGAACCCTCTTTTGAAACCTTGAAATTCTTCATGAGATCTAAGCAATTAGAGAAAGAGATGACTTACTTGAAATGTTTCTTGAAAACCTCTTTTCACCTTTTGGTCTCCAAGGATGATTAATGGAGAAAACACACAAACCCTAAAACGTTCATGAACGCGGACAAGGTGGGAGGAACAAGAAGGTACACATACCCTTCTTTTATATACCCAATAATGGGCTTGGACCCGTTTTAGAATCGCGACCCACAAAAGGAATGTGTGCTTCCTTAGGTGATCAAACACCAAGGTTACGCAACTCACGAAAGCACCTAAATGTGTGAAATGACAGTGCAGTAGGAAGAAAAAAAAACCCAGGTACAAACAAATTAACACGTTTCTTGCCCCATCTCAAGATATATACAAATGGGGTAATGCCAACAAGTTACCCAGTGGCGATATGTGCAGAGAGATCCTCATGCACAATTTTCGGTTGATATTTGTGAATAGTACCAGTGATATAATCATAGTAATGATGATAATCAGGGTTAACAGAGCTTTCTAGCTTCCTTTTCATATGACCAGAAAGGAGAGTTTTCCGATGTCTTACATCTATGTCAACATGAGAACCCGTTTTATTGGACTCACCAGTGTTGACAATGTGTTTAGTTCGTTCATCATGATTGCATGTGTACCGAAATTTTATCGGATCGATTATTATTCTTAACCGAGTTAAGCTTTTCTAAGAATCTAAAGAATTTTCAAATGCACTAAACAGATCCTTGTCAATTTATCCATCGTGATAGTATTCCTCAAAAAGATTAAGAGTTAATCTAGTGAGATTCCATATCTTTGAGCGTAAACCACGTTTTCTCAATCCTCCTTTCTTTTTAACTTTTCCTTTAGATTGTTTCTCATCATCTAACTTCCCCAGGGTCTTGGATGGAATGAGATTATCATGAGAAACCAAAGAACTGGTCCATAATAAATTCTGAACAATATTTAAGGAGTTTTGGCATGCGTTACAGATGCCGAGAGCAAGTTTCCCAAATACATTTCCCATGAGGGCAAACTTTAAGGATCGGTCAAACACAAACTTATTAGGTTCTTAGTTTTTACCCACTCTGATACCAATTGAAAAAGTGGGGGTACAACAGCCTCACCCAATATTTCTCTTAGAAATCTGTATGGACTAAATCTAATATACTTTTAAGAGAATCAACTAGACAGTCAGACTCAATCTTAATAAAAAGTATATCAAAGAGTTATATCTCAATTTCTAGATTCAATCCTTACTCAAACAAATAGAAATTTGCGAGCCTGATTGATTACAAGAGAAATACCTTGAACGGTACTAAAGACCAATGTTCAAGGATCAATCAATTTCAATCAACAACCAAAGGTTGGATTTACCGATTGATTGATTCAACGCACAACCTGTGATATTTCAATTATATAAAAAAATATAATGCGAAAAAGAAATAACACATACACCAGAAGTTTTGTTAACGAGGAAACCGCAAATGCAGAAAAACCCCGGGACCTAGTCCATATTGAACACACACTGTATTAACCCGCTACATACACTAGCCTACTACAAACTAACTTCGGCCTGGACTGTAGTTGAACCCCAATCAATCTCACAGTGATCCAAGGTAAGTTTGCACTCCTTACATCTCTGATCCCAATAGGATGCTACGCACTTGATTCCCTTACTACGACCCAAAGTCGAAGACTTTAATAAACAAATATATCTCACACAGAAATTTCTACATGAATAGATAAATCTGTCTACCACAGAAATACCTACGAGTTTTGTTCCGTCTTTTGATAAATTAAGGTGAACAGGAACCAATCATTAATCCAGACTTATATTCCAGAAGAACATCCTAGAATTATCAATCACCTCACAATAATCTTAATCGACTAGCGAAACAAGATATTGCGGAATCACAAACGATGAGACGAAGATGTTTGTGACTTCTTTTCTATCTTGCCTATTAGAGAAATTAATCTCAAGCCAATATTATGATTGTACTCAAATATGATAGAAATGGCAAGATCAAATCACACAACTACAGAAAAAATAGTTGGGTCTGGCTTCACAATCCCAATGAAGTCTTCAAGTCGTTAACCTACAGGGTCTCGATAGAAACCTAAGGTTAAAGGAGAATCGACTCTAGCTTATATAACTAGTATCACATAGGAGGTATGGGGATTAGGTTTCCCAGTTGCTAGAGTTCTCCTTTATATAGTCTCCAAATCAGGGTTTGTAATTTAAGTTACCTTGGTAACAAAGCATTCAATATTCACTGTTAGATGAAAACCTGATTAGATTCAAGATAATATCTTTCAACAGTTAGATTGAACTTAGCTTGTCATAGATAAATGAAATGCATGTTCATTTAGGTTTGTGTAACCGTACCTAAACGTGTACACCTAGTTGGTTCAACAGTAGTTAACCAATGGTTATCCATATGAGCACTTTCATATCAACCTTATTCATCTACACCATAACTAGTTCAAGTGACTCAAATGAACTAGTTAGAGAGTTGTTCAATTGCTTAGATCTCATAGAAGTATACAAGACACAATCGAAGCAAAAATGATTTTGATTCACTCGAATCGATTCATGAACATTATAGTCACATTTTGCAATTATGCATTCCTTAATTTATAAATGTCTTAGTTCATGAATAAACAATTTTTAGAAAATAACCCACTTAAGTACGCATACTTAAGTACCCGGACTGAGCTAGTTTTCAGTTCACAAACTCCATCAGAAATTCACGGGATGTGAAATTGTGACAGTACGCGGACTTAGCTTCGGTTATCCTAAATAACAAAGTACGCATATTTTGGTTCAAGGATTTTGGACTTACACAAGTATAAGTCCAAGTCTCCACATACCTTTTTGTCAATGAAGTTCCACAGTTCCTTGAGTAGTTATTCGTCTTTGTATGATGAACACCGTGGAGTCTAGATCTCAACTACACTTTCTATCCTAGTCCGATACTTAGCTATAAGTAGACTAGAAATCAAGACTTATAGTTTTGGCAACTAAACTTGACAAACAAGATTGAGATAACAACGCTTGCGAGTTCGACCAAGAAGTGCTCTAACAGGGTTCCAATTTGCATACGTATGTTTCACACACTTTGAACTCGGTTCCATACGAGTTTGAATCTTGTTCCTGGACATACCTGAACCATCTCTGGTCCACCGTTTGACACAATAAAAGAGGGAAAAACCTCTTCGTTTTCTTCCCCCTCTCGTTCATCTCTTCTGTTCATGTACGAAGAAGAAAACCACCTGTTCACGAACACTCCTTCTTCTTTAATTCATTTCATCACTATTTTTGTTTAGTTTTATCCACTGAACTCATGATAAGCTCATGTATGTTGGGTCAAAAACTGTTTTCGCTTTTGTCAACCTATTTGGAATTCCACCATTAGCAACTGTTCACGAACCAAGTAAGTTTCTCAATTCTTCCTTGAGAATTCATTTTCAACAATGGCACATAGGAGAACTAGTCATGTCAGGAGTTCAAGTGGTCAAGCTGGGGAAAATTCCTTTTACCACCCCAGTATCCGTGCTAAGTTCATTGACCATGCTGCTTGCTTCCTCTATTTGGAGTATAAGAACAAATAACTAATTTTTGAAAGATACTATGATGAGTCAAAAATTGAGGTAGACGGTTTAACTAATTTTTTCAAAAATCACTCCTTGGGAATCATTCACAAACCATTAGGAACTGCTCGTACTGATACGATTGCATAGTTTTATGCTAATATTCATTATACAGACCCATCCAATTGCATGTTTAAGACTATGGTAGGAGGTATTACTTTCACTGTGGATTGTCATATTATTGCTTACCTGTTGAATTTAACTCATAAATTTCCTCCTCCTGATAATGAAAGATTGACTCCACAAGTGATGTCAAATCGTCTCTTTAATAAAGATATTTCTCGAAGAGATGGCAAGATTAATGTTTGTAGTGCTGGTATGTTTCTCAAAGTTGCTGCAAAACTTATTATGGACAACATGATGCCAAGAAATATTGACAACAATCTATGGACCAAGTCTCTTGCTTAATTGGTCTGTTATATTGTTGAACGGAGGGACATTGATTTTTGTGGACTTATTGTTAATTAGATGATAAGTGTGAAAAAAACTACAAAGAAAACTCCAGGCTTTCCTTGCCTCATCACAAGGATTTTCAGTTACTTTAATATCACTCCCTTTGGATCTGATATTGGTGGTCCAAAGGTTCTGAGTAAGGAAAACATCAAAAAGATGAAGCAATCTTCAACCAGTGCCCCAACAAGTACTTCTACATCTACAAACTCTGAACTTGTTTTCCTTCAAGATGAAGTTGATTGCATGAAAGAGCAGATGAAGTATGCTGAAGTAGAACATCCAGATCTAATCGAATTTTTTTATAAAATTGCTAGGGGTTATTTGGTGTTTGGTATTCACATTTTGTCCAAATTTAGTGTTTGGTCTAACTTTTGTCCAACTTAGTGTTTGGTACTTGGAATTGACATTGACCCGCATTGACTGTCAATCACCAGAATTAATCAATTTTTACAAAATAAAAATACTGAGTTTTCGAATGTACCCTTGTACTGGTTTTAGGATCCAACGGTTAGAATAAAAAACACTTTATTATAGTGTCTTGATCATGTCTCATTTATCTTCTCTTTAGGTTGCGGGCATATTTACAAACATACATGAGAATTTCTTGTCCTCTCTTATTTGACTCCCTGTTAATGTCGTCTTGTTTCTCTAGAATCTTTCTCGTGTACCTATTTTTTCTTTCTTAGGTGCAACCCATCAGATAAATGTATCAAGGTTTTATTTACATGGATCAAACGATGAAGAAAATTATTGCTACATGGACTTAAAATATAGGGTTGATTTTGATGAAAGAAGATGTCAAAGTGGGGTTATGTGATTTATTATTATTGTTGCAGTGATGATTAAAGTTTATATGTGATACAATTTGTATTCAATTAGGGTTTAGATGTTTTGAAAAATTGAGGTTAATTTCAAATAAAAACTTAAGTGAAGGCTTTTGATTCTTCTTTGAGTTTCAATTTGGGTTCATATCAGAATCAATTCAATAGGGTTTCAGTTGGGATTTTTTCAGTTATTATTTTACTAGGGTTCCAATCGGAGATTTTGATGAAGTAAGAAAACTGAGATTAGGTCTTTTTGCATATTCATTAATTTTGGTTTCGGAAGGGTGTAAGAAGGATTGAGGAAACCGACGATCCATCTTTTTCATCAATTTAACCATAATTGTTTACCTGTTCTTGTTCTGATTCTTAATCTAAATTGAAATTACAAGTACTGAACATGGATTACGAGGAAGTATCAAATGGAGGTGAGTGTAGTTGATTTTAGTTATGAATGTATAATGGAGCTCAGAGGGTCTACGAAGGTTTGGGGGTTGAATCCTTCTCAAACTAGTTCTCAAGCAATTTCTCAAACTAGTTCTCAAGCAATTTCCAGAATTTATATGAGATTTGGGGATAGGTAAAGAAATAAAGGATGAATTAATAATGTTGCAGGGGACGAATCTGCTTTAGTTCAACGAGAGAAATAAGGGAAGAATTTCTTCAATTTTATTTTTGCTATATTGATTGACTTTGAAATTAAATTGGTAATTTCTGGTTGCAATGATGATCACGGTACTAGTTGCAATGATGGTAGTGGGAAATAAGACGAAGATGATGGTTGCTACATATGTAATGTAAATATCTAACAAATGGAGGGTAGAATTGTAAATGCGTTAATATATTAGATTGAAAATCAATTAATACTTGGTTGACCACGGTCAACAGAAGTCAACGTCACTTTCAGGTACCAAACTCTAAGTTGGACAAATGTTAGACCAAACACTAACTTTGGGCAAAATGTAAGTATCAAACACCAAATAACCCAATTGCTAGAGATTATTATGGGAGAACTGATTGATCTCTGCTCTAGTGATTATATTACTTGCTTTATCTGTTGAACTTATTATATTGACATTGATGGTTGTATTAACTTTTATAGTATTTTAGCCTTGAATGATTCTATCTTTCAATTAAAATTGCTAAATATGAAAAACATAAGAAGTACAGATAAACTTGGTCAAAATTTAAGTCTTTCATATGTCAGTATGCATGTATTGATAAAAGATTGAATGAACTTTTAACAAAAAAAGTTAAGCCTATTATGTCATTATGCAAATAGTGATGGAAGATAGGATGAACTTTTGTTTACAAAGATTAAGTCTATTATATGTCATTGTGAAAATAGTGATGAAAATATAATAAATCTTTGTTTATTCTGTAGTATTGATCTTCCCTGATTCATATTTTTATGTAAATAATGTGTGGCTCTGTAAGTTCTCTTATGTGAGCATTTATGATTAAATTAATCATGGGTTCTCTTGTGGTTAATTTAATTGAGATTTTTGGATACAAATTCATATTCTTATGTGATTTGTTAATGTCCAAATAAATCCTTCTTTTCTTGTGAAAGTAAGGTCGCTCTTGTTGTTCTTTCGGGAATGACATTTTATGGGGGGGAGTTCTTAATTGAATTTGTGCTTAATTGCCAAATCTTTGTGGGGTGTGTGACTGTGGAATATTATATGGGTTATCTTGTATCTTTATAAACTCCTTGATGAATGCATTTAGTTTCGGCTATATGATTGCATCTAAACAAAGTTGATATGTGTTTTTCTTTTGGTCATGAAGTATCTCTATGGAAATTTCATGAGGATCCCACTAGTTTTCGTACCTTTGCCAATTTTATTGACAAAAATGGGGAAAAGTAATGTGTAGTTTACACTACAAATACATATGGTTTTGGATCATTATGTAAAGGGGAGTGGTTTTCATGTGAGATGAAGTATTGACTAAGGGGGGGTGATACATATCACCATAGTATTGTTGTTGAAGTTATGATACAATTGAAGTTTGATGTTGTGTAATAATATTATGACACTGTATAACAATGATTGAGAACTATTGTTTTCTCATTGTTATGGCTACGGATCTTCAACAATGATGATGTTGAATTGAATACCTTTGGAATCATTGGAGTACTTGGAAGTAACGAAGATTTCAAGTAATGTTGAAGAACCAAGGAGATCAAACATTTGGATGAGAAGCTACAAAGTTTATTTATTTTGTATTCCATATGTATTGATAGTTTTGTCACTAAAATTGACAAAGGGGGAGATTGTTAGAGCATTACTCGGTCGAACTCGCAAGCGTTGCTATCTCAAGCTTGTATGTGAAGTTTAGTTGCCAAAACTATAAGTCTTGATATCTAGTCTACTTATAGCTAAGTCTCGGATTAGGATAGTAAGTGTAGTTCATCCTTAGACTCCTCGACGTTCATCGATTGAAGATGAAGAACTACTTAAGGAACTTGTGGAACTTCATCCACAAAAGGTATGTGGTGACTTGAACTTATCTATCACTCAAAAGTCTATCTATCTTATCTCATATTTTGAGACAAAGGTCGTATATCTATATAGACTTCGATTATACACATTTGCTATTTTGAGCCGAGTTTATCTCACTTATCTATTTCTCAAAATGTGTGTTAGTAAGCTTTTGCTTTGGCCAAGTTCATCTTTACTCGTGACGAAAGTCATGTTGATTATTTCAATAAATTGAAAATCGCTTTGATGAAAAATAGTTTGTGAATAACAACTATATAACATTGATAGGTACAGTAAACACCTTCATATTTATCTATAGTTTATGCTTTCTTTGTTATGTTTTCTGGTGAATTATGTATTATTACGTTTGTTTTGAGTTTTATAGGTGTTTCAGAGTTATGGACGCAAAAGAGGAAAAAATAGGCACAGAAGGGCAAAAGCATCATTTCAGAGGCGAATAATATTGCAAACCAAGCCAAAGATAAAGGGCGACCAGCCGGAGTTATCTTAGAAGTGCTAAAAGCGGACATCCAGTTACTCATGGCAGCCACGTATCCAGCTGTTGGGCGTCTTAAGTTATACCTAGTTCTGAGAAATCAATTTCTCATTTATTTCTTTCTTCCTCCCAAGTTCAGACAGCTACAGATGAGGTCCGAATTTGTGAAATGGTGAGGAATTGAGATGGAACTAATGATGGAGAAATAGATTGAGGGTTTGAGCAGATGAAATGGGTTGACTTGTTGGTGGTATTGGACTGAAACATAGAGGAGATGGTGGCTTCACTACATTTACATAAATTGAGGAGATGAAGATGGGATTGCTGCTAATGAAAGATTAAAGAGATGGGTTTATGCTTATATTAAAACTCAAGAAGAAATTAGCTGGGAGATGTTGCTGCAGCTGCCGATTTCTAGGGTTTTATGGAGATAAAGGTTCAGAAGCTAATTGAGACTCTAAATGTGAAGAATTGGGGATGAATTTGAGATGGGTTTGGGTCCATGGTGGTGGTACTAATAGCTGAGAAATTACAAGGAATGAACATGGAGATGGTGGTGCTTGAAGGGCGCTGTTCTCAGGGTTTGACTATTTGAGTTCTGTTGCAGGAATTGTTGGCAGAGATTAAGAAGATATGCGGAGAAAATGAAAATGGTGAGATTGAGCAGCAATGTGAGTTGTAAGGGATGTTTAGGAGTTGGTGGCACTTAGATTACATAAGGGTAATTGGTTGTGTTGTTGGTGCTGAGAAGAAGTGAAATAATCAGGGAAAAAAGGGGTTTGGCTATAGTGGTTTGCAATGCTGCTGCAGTTGTTAGGCAGTGATTGCAATAACATGATTGATGTATCATGGAAGAATGAATCTGGTGTTGTCAAGCAGAACAGGATTGCAGTTGGGAATGGAAGAAACTACAACTTATTTGAGATGTGATAAAGCCGATATAAAGGGAATAATGGCAGGTGATGTGTACTGATGGCAGTAGCTGGTGTTGGTAGAATGCAGAAACTATGGATTATTTTGGGTGAGTTGACTGTGTTGCTATCAGCTAAGTTATCAGGTAATGTTCTTTGTATCTGTTCACCAAGGAGGAGTGGCTCGAGTTAGGTTCGACTTAAATGTGTCGCTGAGGCAAAAGATGGTGGTGTTGTGTTACATGGAAATGGGTTTCTGGATGGATTTAAGTGGCTTAAACCGATAGAGTTAAGAAAGAATTAGGAGATGTTTAGTTGCTGCAGCTGGAGGTACAGTTGAGATAACAAGAAGGTTTAGAAGACGGGTACTAAGATGAATGTATGGCTTGCAAAAGATGGAGCGACTATGTTTAATGGTGATGTTGTTGGCTTCTTTAGCTGGAGTTAAGAGGAGCAGATACAAATCCGCAGTGGTTGGTTGTAATTGACTGGGAGGAGATTGAGAATGGTGATGAGGCTGTGCGAGATTACAACACAGAATAGAGTTACAGGTGCAGCTGCGAGCTAGTCGTTACAATGGGTTAAGATGATGTGCCAGTTGAAGTTGAGCTGCAGTGGGAGCTGTCCTGCTTTCTGATGAAGATGCGTAAGCTACAGAAAGTGGAGATGGAATTGATTGTGGTCAGAAAGAAAGAGGGGTTTTGCAGGAAAAGGAGATGAATTGGAAGTTGCAGCTATTAATTGAATGTATAGATGGATGTTAAGTTTGCAAGTGACGGAGACAGCCTCGAGATTGCAGGAAACTGGCAGCGAAGGCTTAGTGGTGGCAAGCTGAAAAGTGTGTGACAGAAGCAATGGTTGGATGGTCAGCTGGTGAATTGCAGGTGCAAATGATGGATGTGTTTATACTGTTGATAGTCAGAGGTGCATAGACAGTGCGAAAACTGGGCATAATTGGTGAGGCGATGGTACTAGTTCCAGTTGCCAGATTTTGGAACAGAAAGCGGGAATCATAAAGTTTCACTGAATATTGAATGGGGTATGAGTTGGACGCAAGAGTCGACAGCCGGATATATGAGTTACGAGTCACGCTTTTGGGCACGTTTCCGTAAGAATCCAAGAATTGGTTTAGATGGTTCATTTGTGATGTATGGATCTGAATTGTGAGTGTATGAACTGCAGAGAAGGATAGTGAGTTGCGATAGTCGGATACAGGCTTAGGTGGTCGGAGATAGTTTGTCGGTGACCAGATTCTAGTGATGATGTCAGCAATTCGACGACCAACTTTGGACCCAGAATTTCCAGAGAAGAGATATTTTAACACATGGGCTTGGTGGACCAATTGGGGATGGGTTTTGAGAAGAGAGTATCCTTTTGGAATTGGAGAAGCATATAAATAGAAAACTCTTTCTCTAAACCTAGATATCTTCATTAGGGAGACTTCTACTTTCTTTCTTGGGTTTGCATGATAGTTTTATTCTCCAACTTTTATGATGAACTCCATTAACACAAGTAACTAAGTTTTTATTATTGGTTCAAGATGTAGTTGGATTTTGCAACCAAGTTATTGATTTTATAAATTAGTTTTCTCTCAATATTATCGTTTGATTTCTACTGCGTATAATAATTGCATGATTGACGTATTGCAATATGAATGAATGTTTGTTTAGTTAAGTCTAGAATTGATTGAACTTACACCCATATCTATAGATAATTTAGGGTTCATCATCGAGCGATAACCTTGAATACGAGTAGCATGATATGATTACGGTTTGTAGTGATACACTCTTGTAATCATATATAGAAATTGACCTTTGTTCGAATTATTTGCTTAATGTATTTCAATTGCATTGATTAGCCTATTTCACAAATCTTAATGCTCTTTGGGGATTGAACTTGATTAGCGTAAGACGTTGAGTTATTCTCTAGGTAGTATTCATACTTGCATCGTTTTACATGGAAGTGTGATGACTCAGGAAATTTACGGAGTATTCTTGCAATAAGGTATTCTAGGGCTTTTGATGATAGCGAGATTAAATATGAATTCTATTCATACTTTCAAAAAAATATATTAACAATTGAAGATGAAACCTTGACCAATATCTTTATATCCTTGATTTGCGTGCTTTATTGTTTTGTTTGCTTTTATTTTATTTTTAGTTTCACAAAAATCAGAAATCTCCCCTTGTTTTACATAGGAAATGGAAACATATTGGCAATCCAAGATCTCTCTGTGGGAACGATCCTTTCTTGCCCTTGCTATATTTTATATTTTGAGTAGTGTTAAAGTAATTTATTTTTGACGCATACGATAGCGATCAAATTTTGGCGCCGTTGCCCGGGAGGCAGCGGTTGTCACTTGTTTTTGGTTTCTTATTTTTTTTTTTAGTTTTGTTTCTTATTTTTGTTTTTCTTATATTCTTGTTTTTAACCTTGGTTTGAGAACTCTTGTTTCGGGTACCAATTTCTATGGACGGAGCATTGGAACAATGGGTAGGTTATCAACCTCAACAAAATTATGAAAACTATCACCCTTGCGGGGAATACAATCAATACCATTCCTTTGGTTATGGTCAATATTCCACGTACCCTTTTAGTTGTTCTCATACATTCCAACCTTCCTACGGTGGTTATGTAAGTGAGCAACCACAAAGAGGGGATGATACTTGTGCTCCTATTAATATTTCTTCTAGTTTGGCAGATAAACTGCAATAATTTATGGTCAGCATGGAGTCAGTTTGTAGACAACCAAGCATGGAACCAGTTTCATCAACCGAATGTGCTCATAGTATGTTTGGCCTAATTTCTGATCGTAGTTATGATCATTCACCCATTCAAAAGGAAGATAATTGGCTAGCAATACTGAAGTAAGTGATTCTACTTTTGCCTTGTCGAAAGAGTTTTACAAATAAATGGAACATTATATTCAGAATTTGGATGGATCACTCCAAGAGCTTCAAAGAGGTGTTTCCGACGTAAGAAAGGTCATTGATGAATTCAAAGAGGAAATGGACAATTGTGTTGAAAAGGACCAACCTTTGGAGATATTTGATGACATTAGTGTAGTTGACTCAACTTTTGATCTTTATAATGATTAAACACCTATTCAAAAGGTACATGAGTATGATGAAACTAGTGTTTTACAGAACTTCCTGGCAACAAGGTTTGAGTCTAATGAAGAGGAGTATGTTGAGAATGATATCGATGTGACCAATATTGTGGAAGACCCAACTGAGCTTGCAAATGATTGTAATGATGATGTTTATGTCGAGACTTTGGTTAAGGCATAAACGGATGAAGAATGGTTGCAAGGTTTGATAGAGGGCCATGATATACAAGAGGTGAATAATTCACTTGAGTTTTTCAAGGATGAAGAGGATTATATGATACAAGAGATTGAGCAAGGTTTGTCTAACCCTTTGCCTATTGTTTCTTCTCCTTTACCTCTTATTGGTTTGAATGTATATGCTTCGATAATATTTTTGAGGGACTTTGTTTCTCGATATCCTCCATTAGAGATGCTTGATTCTCATACTATGCAGGTTTGTGAACAAGAAACCGTGGAAGTACCCGGCTCCTACATTCTTTATGCACTTCCAAGTGTGGACAAGAATAAGTGTGCGGGAAACTCTTATAGGTTAATAGCTTCATTTATGTTTTCTATTACTAATATGTGTGCGAAGCTAGTGTTTGCAAAACAGGTGCTATGGGTGGATCCCCAACTTTTCATATTATTGGTATATGGGGAATTCGTCTTGCAAGTCGGGCTGACGAATTTAAACCAAGCGCTAAATGGGAGGCAACCTACAGGTTTTGTGTATCTATCTCTATCTTTTTATTTATTTTTAAGTCTTTTATCTTTATTTTCTTATTTTGGATATTTGCATATCAAAACTCCAACTTTTAGAGATTTTTGAACAATTTAGAATAAACACTAGCCTTTCTAAGTAGATGGAATTTTTTCTTGACGATGAGGTATATATTGGCTGAGTTGGGATTAGATTCCAACTAAATAGCTTGTTTAGTATTTATCCTCCATTGTTCAGAAATAACTATGAGTTGGAGTATCAGTTTTTTTTTATGCATTGTATTGTATATTTATCATGTTATGAATTTCCCATCTTGAACTTTACTTTGAATGACTAAATTTTACATTGAGGACAATGTAAAGTTTAAGTGTGGGGGAGCATTTATATGTTTGTATAGTTTGTTTGATGCAAATAAATTTTTTTTGCTTTATACACTCTGAAACCTAGAAACATGTGCCTTTAGGATGACACTATCAATCTAAGTGGATGGAACCATCTTGGCTGCATGAGTTGAGGAACTTATTAACTAAAATTACAGAATTATTCAAGTGTTAGAAATAATATGATAGTTGTTACCATATCTCGGAATGTCACCATATCACCTTTTGTTTTTATTTTTTGCAAACTTTTTGTTTCTCTAAGTGATTTGGTGGGTTACTAACATCGAATTGTTATTACTGCTAGGATGAAATAGAGTGATTGATTTACTAAAAAAAAAAGAGACCAGACCAATTAGACCAACCGGTGTATATATATAAAAAAACACTTGGATAGCAATATGTGTGTGTTCTCCCTGTCTCCGTCGCCTAAACAAGCGTGGAATGCAGGATCCATGGGAACTATCCTGTAATCTACTGATAAGAAGCATGCGCTTGGATCCGAAAGATATAATCATTCTATCAAGTAAAAAGAAGAAAAAAATGTTATTATTGTTCAATAAAATCGACTCCTGGTTCCCTTGTATATGCCAGTTGAGTTGATCTAGAATTATGATTGTCGACCGATGGTTCCCTTATATATGCCTGCTGTGTTGATATTAGAATTCAGACCAGTATCTCAATCCAATAGGATGCATAGGTTCATCTTGGCGGTGACTTCAGATAGATATGGGAAACACCATTCACTTAGTCAACATTCGCAAATATCTATTTCTATATCCATCTTCTTAATCTTTTCATTGTGATTGTGGTTAGTCAGATTCCGAGTATTGTGGTTTGTTCAACTTTCTGAGTAGAGCCTAATTTACTTATATATGAATTGAATTTTCATCAAGGTACCTCCTCCAATACCCATTTTGGATTCGTTCATAGATTTGTCACATGTAGGTAGCTGGAGTTGGAAATATAGGTTTTGTAGGTAGACCTCTTGTAAACCTTCACGAGATTATAACTCGTCTACTAGGGGAACCTTGGGGTTTAAAGGCTTGTTATACATACCAAGTGTGACTGTAGCCTCGATGACACAGAGTTGTATATATGTTTTTAGAATTGTTTTGTTTGATTTTCTCGAGGACTAGCAAAGTCTAAGTGTGGGGGAATTTGATAGGTGTAGTAAACACCTTCATATTTATCTATAGTTTATGATTTCTTTATTATGTTTTCTGGTGAATTATGTATTATTACATTTGTTTTGAGTTTTATAGGTGTTTCGAAGTCATGGACGCAAAAGAGGAAGAAATAGGCACAGAAAGGAAAAATCGACATTTCTGAGGCGAGTGATATTGCAAACCGAGCCAAAGATAAGGGGAGACCAGCTAGAGTTCTCATAGAAGTGCTAAAAGAGGACATCCAGTTATTCATGGTAGCCACGTATCCAGTTATTGGGCGTTTTAACTGTTGCGTCTTAAGCTATACCTAGTTCATAGAAATCAATTTCTCATCTATTTATTTCTTCCTCCCAAGTTCAGACAACTACGGATGAGGTCCGGATTTGTGAAATGGTGAGGAATTAAGATGGAATTAATGATAGAGAAATGGATTGAGGGTTTGAGCAGATGAAATGAGTTGAGTTGTTGGTGGTATTGGACTGAAACATAGAGGAGATGGAGGCTTCACTACATTTACAGATATTGAGGAGATGAAGATGGGGTTGCTGCTAATGAAAAATTAAAGAGATGGATTTATGCTTATATTCAAACTTGAGAAGGAATTATCTGGGAGATGTTGTTATTGCTGCTGCTGATTTCTATGGTTTTAAGGAGATAAAGGTTCAGAAGCTAATTGAGACTCTAAATGTGAATAATTAGGGATGAATTTAAGACGAGTTTGAGTCTGTGGTGGTGGTTCTAATATCTGAGAAATTACAGGGAATGAACATGGAGATGGTGGTGCTTGAAAGGCGTTATTCTCAGGGTTTGACTATTTGAGTTCTATTGCAGGAATTGTTGGCAGAGATTGAGAAGTTATGCGGAAAAGATGGAAATGGTGAGATTGAGCAGCAATGTGAGTTGTAAGGGATGTTTATGAGTTGGTGGCACTTAGATTGCAGAAGGGTAATTGGTTATGTTGTTGGTGCTGAGAAGAATTGAAATAATCATGGAAAGAAGGGGTTTCATTGTAGTGGTTTGCAATTCTGCTGCAGTTGTTAGGCAGTGATTACAATAACATGATTGATGTGTCACGGAAGAATGAATCTGGTGCTTTCAAGAAGAATGGGATTATAGTTGGAAATGGAATAAGCTACAGCTCATTTGAGCTGCAATGAAGTCGGAATAAAGGGAATAATAGCAGGTGATGTGTACTGATGGCAGTAGCTGGTGTTGGTATAATGCAGAAACTAAAATATAGATGTTCACTATGGGATTGTTTTGGGTGAGTTGACTGTGTTGCTATCTGCTAAGTTATCAGGTAATGTTCTTTGTAGCTGTTCACCATGGAAGAGTGGCTCGAGTTAGGTTCAACTGAAATGTGTCGTTGTTGCAGAAGATGGTGGTGTTGTGTTACAGGGAAATGGGTTTCTGGATGGATTTAAGTGGTTTGAACTGACAAAGTTAAGCAAGAATCAGAAGATGTCTAGTTGTTTCATCTGGAGGCACAGTTGAGATAACAAGAAGGTTTAGAAAATGGGTACTGAGATAAATGTATGG
Source organism: Papaver bracteatum (assembly GCA_023529315.1). Lineage (NCBI taxonomy): Eukaryota > Viridiplantae > Streptophyta > Magnoliopsida > Ranunculales > Papaveraceae > Papaver > Papaver bracteatum. The sequence continues at coordinate 1,820,002 of JAJJWX010000145.1, forward strand.
CTTGCAAAAGATGGAGCGACTATGTTAAATGGTGATGTTGTTTCCTTCTTTATATGGAGTTATGAGGAGCAGATACAAAGCCGCAATGGTTGGTTGCAATTGACTGGGAGGAGATTAAGAATGGTAATGAGGATGGGAGAGATTACAGCATGGAATGGAGTTACAGGTGAAGCTGCAAGCTGGTCGTTACAATGGGTTAAGATGTTATCCCAGTTGAAGTTGAGATGCAGTGGGAGCTGTCCTGCTTTCTGATGCAGATGCGTAAGCTACATAAAGTGGAGATAGAATTGATTGTGGTCAGAAAGAAAGAGGGGTGTTGCAGGGAAAGGAGATGAATTGGAAGTTGCAGCTATTAATTGAATGTATGGATGGATGTTGAATTTTCAAGTGACAGAGACAGCCTCGAGATTGCAGAAAACTGGCAGCGAAGTCATTAGTGGTGGAAAGCTGAACAGTGTATGACAGAAGCAATGGTTGGATGGTCAGCTGGTGAATTGCAGGTGCAAGTGATGGAGGTGTTTCTACTGTTGATAGTCATAGCTGCAGAGACAGTGCGAAAACTGAGCAGAATTGGTACGGCGATGGTACTAGTTCTAGTTTCCAGATTTTCAAATAGAAAGCGGGAATCATAAATTTTCACTGAATCGTGAATGGGGTATGAGTTGGACACAAGAGTCGACAGCCGGGATATATGAGCTACGAGTCACGCTTTTGGGCACGTTTCCGCAAAATCCAAGAATTGGTTTAGATGGTTCATTTGTGATGTATGGCTCTGAATTGTGAGTGTATGAACTGCAGAGAAGGATAGTGAGTTGCGATAGTCATATACAGGCTCAGATGGTCAGAGATAGTTTGTCGGTGATCGGATTCCGGTGATGCCGTCGGCAATCCGGAGACCAACTTTGGACCCAGAATTTCTATATAAGAGATGTTTTAACACATGGGATTGGTGGACCAATTGGGGATGGGTTTTGAGAAGAAAGTATCCTTTTGGAATTGGAGAAGCATATAAATAGAAAACTCTTTTTTTAAACCTAGATATCTCCATTAGGGAGACTTCTACTTTCTTTCTAGGGTTTGCATGATAGTTTTATTCTCCAACTTTTATGATGAACTCCATAAACACAAGTAACTAAGTTTTTATTATTGGTTCAAGATGTAGTTGGATTTTGCAACCAAGTTATTGATTTTATAAATTAGTTTTCTTTCAATATTATCGTTTGATTTTTACTGCGTATAATAATTGCATGATTGACGTATTACAATATAAATGAATGTTTTTTAGTTAAGTCTAGAATTGATTGAACTTACATCCATATCTATAGATAATTTAGGGTTCATCATCGAGCGATAACCTTGGACACGAGTAGCATGATATGATTATGGTTTGTAGTGATACACTCTTGTAATCATATGTAGAAATTGACCGTTGTTCGAATTATTTGCGCGATGTATTTAAATTGCATTGATTAGCCTATTTCACAAATCTTAATGCTCTTTGGGGATTTAACTTGATTAGCGCAAGGCGTTGAGTTATTCTCTAGGTAGTGTTCATACTTGCATTGTTTTACATGGAAGTGTGATGACTCGGGAAATTTACGGAGTATTCTTGCAATAAGGTATTCTAGGGATTTTGATGATATCGAGATTAAATACGAATTCTATTCATACTTTCAAAAACTTGTTTACAATTGAAGATGAAACCTTGACCAATATCTTTATGTCCTTGATTTGTGTGCTTTATTGTTTTGTTTTGTTTGCTTTTATTTTATTTTTAGTTTCATAAAAATCAGAAATCCCCCCTTGTTTTACATAGGAAACTGAAACATATTGGCAACCCACCTCTCCGTGGGAACGATCCTTTCTTGCCCTTGCTATATTTAATATTTTGAGTAGTGAGAAAGTAATTTATTTTTGATGCATACGACAGCGATCAAACATCCTCTAAGAAAGTTTCAATGATTGAAATGAGAGTTTATAACATGTAACCATCTTTGGATATAAACATAGTGTGTTCTCACATTTGTGTAAAATTCCAAAACTGGGAAACCAAAATATGTGTATCCGTACGAGGACTGGTGGTTGTTGGAAATCCTTATGGCGAAAAAATCACGTCCGTGAATTTCTGCTGGAGTTTGAAAGTGAAAAACAAACAATTCGGTTACTTAAGTATGCGTACCCATTTGCATACTTAGGTAGGTTACTTTCTAAAATCGGTTTGTTCATGAACTAAAACATTTATATAATAAGGAATGAAATCTTTTCAAACCGTGGCTATAATGTTCATGAATCAATTCGAGTGAATCAAAATCGATTTTGCTTCGATTATGTCTTGTATACTTCTATAAGATCTAAGCAATTGAACAACTCTCTAACTAGTTCATTTGAGTCATTTTAACTAGTTATGATGAAGATGAATAAGGTTGATATGAAAGTGATCATATGGATAACCATTGGTTAACCTTTATTGAACCAACTAAGTGTACACGTTTAGGTATGGTTACTTAAACCTAAATGAGTTACATTTTATTTGTGTATAACAAGCTAAGTTCGATCTAACGGTTGAAAGATATTAGCTTGAATCTAATCAGGTTTTCATCTAACGGTGAATATTGAATGCTTTGTTACCAAGGTAACTTAGATTGCAAACCCTGATTTGGAGACTATATAAAGGAGAACTCTAGCAACTGGGAAACCTAATCCCCACACCTCTTGTGTTATACTAGTTGTATAATCTAGAGTTAATTCTCCTTTAACCTTAGTTTTTCACGAAACCCAGTAGGTTAACGACTTAAAAAGACTTCATTGGGATTGTGAAGCCAGACCCAACTATTTTCCATGTAGTTGTGTGATATGATCTTGTTGTTTCTATCGTGATTGAATACAATTGTAAGGTTGGATTGAAATTCATATCCCCGATAGGCAAGATATAAAAGTAGTCACAAACACCTTCATCTCATCATTTGTGATTCCAAAATATCTTGTTTCGTTAATCGATTAAGATTATTGTGAGGTGATTGATAATTCTAGGATTTTCTTCGGGAATATAAGTATGGGTTATCGATTGGTTCATGTTCACCTTGATTTATCAAAAGACGGAAAAAAAACTTGTAGGTATATCTGTGGGAGACAGATTTATCTATTCAATGGTGTTTTCGAAGTGATACAAATTTGTTTATCAAGTCTTTGACTTTGGGTCGTAGCAACTCTTAGTTGTGGGTGAGATCATCTAAGGGAATCAAGTGCGTAGTATCCTGCTGGGATCAGAGACGTAAGGAGCACGACTGTACCTTAAATCAGTATGAGATTGATTAGGGTTCAACTACATTCCAGACCAAAGTTAGCTTTTTAGTAGGTTAGTGTCTGTAGCGGCTTAATACATTGTGGTGTTCAAATCTGTACTAGGTCCCGGGGTTTTTCTGCATTTGCGGTTTCCCCGTTAACAAAACTTTTGGTGTCTGTGTTATTTCTTTTTCATGTTATATTTTGTTATATAATTAAAATATCATAGGTTGTGTGTTGAATCTATCAATTGGTAAATCCAACCTTTGGTTGTTGATTAAAATTGATTGATCCTTGAACATTGGTCTTTGGTACCGTTCAAGTTATCTCTCTTATATTCAATCGGGTTCGCAAATTATTTTTTGTTTGATTGCGGATTGAATTGATAGATTGAGATATAACTCTTTGATATACTTTTCTTAAGATTGAGTCTAACTGTCTAGTTGATTCTCTTGTAAGTATATTGGAGTTAGTCCATAAAAATTGCTAAGCGAAATATTGGGTGAGGTTGTTGACCCCCGTTTTTTCACAATTAGGACAGAAAGTGTTAGGGATTGAACTTCCCAGTTGACAGAGATACTCTATTTATAGTTTTCAAAGACCAGAGTTATTTTAGAATTCAAACTAAGATAACTTGATAATCATGCACACACTTTAGGTTTTAAAAATAGAATAGAAGAGTATACACATAGGTTCGGTTATAGAACCGTGTATAATGACTGTTTGGTTTGGCAAGTTAGCCAAAGAACTAAAAATTATTTGATGTTCATTTAAACACCTAAGAAATTAATCATGATTCACACATATAAGTGTTTAAGTGATCAATGAAGTCTTAGAAGTGTTTAAGAAAGTTCTAGTAATGCTAAGCATATTAAAATAATAAGACGTTAAGCATCTTCTAAATATTATCAGGACGTTTGGTAGAATAGTTCACCAACCGTAAGGCTTGTTCAAGAGTCAGGGTGCAATGATTCGTGAACCGAGTTCGCCAACCCTTCTAGACTACCGAAATTAGTTGAAAACGGTTCATTAATCGGGTTCGCCAACTGCCAGACTATTTATCCAACTTAAAAATCCAGTTCACCATGGTTTGCCAACCGAGTTCATGAACTGTTCCCAACTGAACTGCGGTGAAAAGGCGAGGGTACCCCAAATATACCTCAAGCTATTACTTTTACTTCCTATAAGTCCTTTCCCAGAAAGTGATTGTCTATGGACTGAGTCGAGACAATACAACAAATCGGTTCACACTTTGTGTGATCGTCTATAGATACGAGATCGATACAATACAACAACAAAGTGTGTTTACTTGATACAAAGGTTCGGACTTAACCAAACTAAATAGGATTCACGTATCAAGTAAATATGAATTAATTTTTGTGCAATTTACTTTAATTATAATAAAACAATTATAATGCAGAAATATAAAGTAAATGACACATCAAGATTTTGTTAACGAGGAAACCGCAAATGCAGAAAAATCCCGGGACCTAGTCCAGAATTGAATACTCTCAGGATTAAGCCGCTATACAAAATAAACCAACTTCGTATAGTTGAGACCAAGCAACTAAACTTATAGTTTACCTAGTTCCGTCTGTATTCCCACGCCTCCAACCTGTAAACAAGTCACGTACTTGGACCAATTCCTTTGGTTCGTATTCCAAACAGTAAAGGAACAACAAATCTGTTTGGTATCAACTCTCTTCAACCAAGTGATATGAGTTACGCAAAGGTTCCCTTGTTTATCTTAACATAAACTCCTTTGGAAGGTTCCAAGATCTATCTTATATTCAATCACCCAAAGGCAATCGTTAAGATTAAGCCAACAACACTCTTCAACCAAGTAATATGTGTTGATGCCGATCTTCCTCAACTATTTTATCAAAATACCCAAAAGAATAAATAAATTATAGTCGGATCATCTTTTTCCCAAACAAGTATTATGCACACCAAATATTGTAAAAACCAAGTCAGAAATCTTCAATATCTTCTTTGTATTCAAATCTTCTTAGATCTTCAATAAACACCTGCACACAACTACTTGAATCTCTTGTGATCAATCACACATAGAACGGAGTCTGTTAACAATGGATTATCACAAGATCGTCTTTAGATCTAACAACAGTCTAAAGATCCATGTCGAAACCTTGAACTTGTTTGAGTGAATCTTATATCAGAATATAAGATTCTCAAGCATACACAAACTAGGTGCAATCAAAGTTCAATCACCATTAGTCAATCAAATCAATACGAAAACTAAAGATAAACCGCAACATCTAGTTTCCCACCAACGGGTCGCGCTAGAGCTTCTCAATCCCAAAGAAGACTTTAAATTGAGCGGTCGTAAGAGATTTCACCTGATTAGATTACTCTCCTCTCCGATTGGAGGCTTCACCAATAACAAATACAAAAGAGTAAGTCTAATGTTACATAGGATTAGTTTGCTAGAAATGCAAACTCAAAGTATTTATATACAAGGAAGTTTGGACATCAAGGAATTTCCAAAACCGAAAATATACTCAAGATATTTTTCATATTAACCCAAATTCGGTTTTCATAATTCCTGTGAATGCACTATCCAAAAATATGATCGAAATCTCCTTGGGAAATCTTTAACTAGTAAATGCACATTACTAATTCTTATTTTTCATATATAATTAAAAACCCTTAATTAAAAAGATTCTTAACTTATTGAAATTCGATCTTGGGATTTAATTCCTTCTTAGCCGTTAAGGAATATCTTTGAACAATATAGAATAATCATTAATGAACAGTGTTCAAAGTGTGACGACATCTTACTCTTGCAAGTATTTTCCATGCTTGCTCACTTGAAACCGATTTACCGCACTTCCAAAGAAGTTTAGAATTGGTTAATCTGACTTTCAATAACTATGTGATTGATCAAGTACCACTCAATCACAACTCATGGGTTTATGGTTCTACCTCCATGTGAGTATTGTGCATAGTTACACTAGCTTACCAAAGATACTACTGACTAGGTACTTGGATTGTTTCCCCACATATATTTGGTATCTAACTTGTATGCACTGCCCATGTCCATAGGATCGGTCCCCCCTTCCCAAAAACGTGTTGCACATGTTCATAGGATCGGTTCCCCTTTATTCCATAAACCTTGTTGCACCTCGTACAAGGATCGGTTCCCCTTTTGATGCACTTCACCTCTTACTAGGATCGGTTTCCCTTCTCCAAGTAATAAGTTCAGACACTCACAACCCGATCATACCCCAGGTGATTACTTAGATCGGTTTCACTAATAAAAGTCATACCAATACATAAGTCAGGCCTCATGTGAATAGTTTTACCAAGAACACAAACAAGTCATAAGCGGTAATACTAATCACACATATTGGTTGTTCATAAGATATGCAATGAAGAACATCCCCAATAACGCCTAGCGATTTACTTTTCGGTTCACAACACATATCATGAACTTACTTCCTTAAAACACATGTAAAAACATTATTTCCTAGGATGAAATCCTCACCTAATACCCATACATAATCACAATAGCATTCATACGATTATGTCGATGTCTTATATACAAAGTTTAATGGTTAAGCAAGAAACTTCATATTGTATTCCTTAATACTATGTCTATCTAGAGTGTTCGTGCTTTGCAGTTTTATGTTTTCAATATGCACGACTTTAAAGATACGTTAGGGAATGAAACAGTTCAAGTCAAATATCAATAACCTCAAGTGGAAGGATGATGTTGTCGTTGTAGCTCCGCACTTATTCACTTCTTCAAGTCTTCGCAATACTTGTAATGTCTCACCCTAATACTTTCAAGCTAACCTATACGAAGTTAACTCTGGTACAATTAAATCAAGCGATTCTTAAATGATTTTTGGTTCACTAAAATATGACAACCAAACTTGATATACCAACGCTTGGTGGGTTCAACCGAGTAATGCTCTAACAATCTCCCCCTTTGTCAATTTTAGTGACAAAACTCTTATAATCATATGGATAAACAAATTACAAAAATTCATTACACATACGCTTGATTCCCGAATTTAACAACACATAACCTGCATTAATTCAATCCTTAAAATGCCGCTGTTGAAATTATAATAACAAAGCTCGTACTCCCCCTAAAGGTGACATAGGTAGATTTTCAATCCGCACGTCTTTGTTATCCCAATCATATGATATGTTACTCCCCCTTAGTCTATGTTTTTCCTTATTTGTTAGATAAACGTTCAAGCACCATTGTTCTCTTCCCTAGTGACACCAATCAAACATAAATTGATACCAACATCACTTGTTTACTCCATATATTTCTCCCCCTTTTTGTCACAAAAATGACAAAGAAGTGAACAAATAAAGGACAACACGAAAAGGATCTTACAAATGTCAAAATAAACTTGCAACCTGTTGATTCAAGCACGCACCATTTTTTATAACCAATATCAAAACCGAAACTACAAAGTAATTACGTTTTGATATGTTATCATGGAAATAATTGCCTGAAGCAATTTTCACAACTAGTTCCTTTGCTAAACCAATTGTATAAATACAATCGCTTCATTCGATAAGACCAAAACAAAGATAAACTCCATTTTTCTCATCAGGTTCTAATTATCCATATAACTTAGACCTTTATATTTCAAACAAGCCAAATACTAGGTTAGCTAACCAGCATTTCCTTGTTTAAGCTTTCTGCTAGACTTGAATAACTGAAACCTCCACTTTGATAAGTCTAACTAAGATCAGAATTAACTCAGTTTATCTTATCCGGAATCGAATTGGACTAAACAAATCGTCCCGTCAACATATTCATTCGTTAAGCTATAAATAATTCATACAAACCAATAAATCAACTTGCATAATTATTCACCTCAACCGGATGCAACTGAAAGAACACATATAAATCAAAGTTTCACTATTGCACCGAAATTTTATAAGCTTCAACAATTGATACTACACAATAAAGCACAAATAACAATTGTTTTAGAGACGTCATCAATGAAAAAAAACTTCAATCTTTAGAGACGACATCAATGAAAAAACTCATTGTTTCATAAGGAAAGCTATAAGTATCAAAGTTAGACAAAGAAGCGATAGAAGAGCTTCATAACCACTTATCTGTCCAAAATCAACTTTTTTCACATCTCCCATACTCCATCTAAGATTATCCTTAATGGCATTTTTACCCTTAATTATGCTTCTCCAACTTATAGAAGACCTATTTTTCACTTCAGCACTCCAAAAATCATGATCACTATAGTACTTAGCCTTGAGAAATTTAGTCACAATACTATCTGGTTGAGAAAAAAATATTTCGAGCCATTTTTGCAAGTAAAGACATTATTAAGTTTTAAGTCTCTAATATTCACTCCTCCTAGGTATTTAGTTCTACAAACAATTTCCCATTTCACATTATGCATATTTATCCTATGTTCCCAACACAGGGAAATAGATGAATTCCGCAAACTCATGACTCCAACGAGAATTCTCAATCGTTGAGGGACAAAGATTAGATATACCAAGTTTACCAAAGGACATCAAAGAAAGACTGAGATTATTAGTAGGAAATTTTCCCATATTCAAATACACACTCTTACCACAGAGACCAAAAAATATGGTTCCATAAGAAGGTCTTTCATGACTAGGTCTTGGTAGGCGAAAGCTCCCTAGGGGAATTTTGGTAATCCTTGAAATCAACTCTCTATTTACAAGAATTCTATGTCTATTTATCATGGTTTTGAATTCCTTGTTATCACAATCAACATCATAGATGTTATCATAGAAGATTCTTGTAAGAGTGTCAAAACCTTCTCCAAGACCATCAAAGATATTACCAAGATTGAATTTTTCAAAACAAATCAAATCCTCTTTATGCCCACTAGTAAAATCCAACTTCTTTTCTAGAATGAAACCATTTGAAGAAATCCTTTTCACAAGAATCATTGACAAATCTAATTCTAATGAAACTTTAATGTATTGGTAAATTCATGCTAGAAGAAGATGAAGAACCCAAAGTTTTTGAACCCTCTTTTGAAACCTTCAAATTCTTCATGAGAACTAAGCAATTAAAGAAAAAGATGACTTACTTGAAATGTTTCTTGAAAACCCTTTTTCACTTTTTGGTCTCCAAGGATGATTGATGGGGAAAACACACAAACCCTAAAACGTTCACGAACGCGGACAAGGTGGGAGGAACAAGAAGGTACAATTACCCTTCTTTTAAATACCCAATAATGGGCTTGGACCCATTTTAGAATCGCGACCCACAAAAGGAATGTGTGCTTCCTTAGGTGATCAAACACCAAGATTACGCAACTCATGAAAGCACCTAAATGTGTGAAGCGATAGTGCAGTAGGAAGAAAAAAAAACCAGGTACAAACAAATTAACACGTTTCTTTCCCCATCTTAAGATATATACAAATGGGTAATTCCAACAAGTTACCCAGTGGAGAGATGTGCAAAGAGATCCTCGTGCACAATTTTTGGTTGATATTTGTGAATAGTACGAGTGATATAATCATAGTAATGATGATAATCAGGTTTAACAGAGCTTTCTAGCTTCCTTTTCATATGACAGGAAATGAGAGTTTTCCGATGTCTTACACCTATGTCAACATGAGAACCCATTTTATTGGACTCACCAGTGTTGAGAATGTGTTTAGTTCGTTCATCATGATTGCATGATTTTATGTGTACCAAAATTTTATCGGATCGATTTTTATTTTTAACCGAGTTAAGCTTTTCTAAGAATCTAAAAACGTTTTCAAATGCTCTAAACAGATCTTTGTCAATTGATCCATCACGATAGTATTCCTCAAAAAGATTAAGAGTTAATCTAGTGAGATTCCATATCTTTGAGCGTAAACCACTTTTTCTCAATCCTCCTTTCTTTTTAACTTTTCCTTTAGATTGTTTCTCATCATCTAACTTCTCCAGGGTCTTGGATGGAATGAGATTATCATGAGAAACCAGAGAACTGGTCCATAATAAATTCTGAACAATCTTTAAGGAGTTTTGGCATGCGTTACAGATGCCGAGAGCAAGTTTCCCGAATAAATTCCCCATGAGGGAAAACTTTAAGGATCGGTCAAACACAAAATTATTAGGTTCTTAGTTTTTTCCCGCTCTGATACCAATTGAAAAAGTGGGGGTACAACAGCCTCACCCAATATTTCGCTTAGAAATCTGTATGGACTAACTCCAATATACTTTTAAGAGAATCAACTAGACAGTCAGACTCAATCTTAATAAAAAGTATATCAAAGAGTTATATCTCAATTTCTTGATTCAATCCTTACTCAAACAAATATAAATCTGCGAGCCTGATTGATTACAAGAGAAATACCTTGAACGGTACCAAAGATCAATGTTCAAGAATCAATCAATTTTAATCAACAACCAAAGGTTAAATGTACCAATTGATTGATTCAACGCAAAACCTGTGATATTTCAATTATATAACAAAAAATAATGCGGAAAAGAAATAATACAAACACCAGAAGTTTTGTTAACGAGGAAACCACAAATGCAGAAAAACCCCGGGATCTAGTCCAGATTTAAGACACACTGTATTAAGCCGCTACAGACACTAGCCTACTATAAACTAACTTTGGCCTGGACTGCAGTTGAACCCCAATCAATCTCACACTGATCCAAGGTACATTTTCGCTCCTTACGTCTCTGATCCCAACAGGATGCTACTCACTTGATTCCCTTAGATGATCTCACCCACAACTAAGAGTTACTACGACCCAAAGTCGAAGACTTTAATAAAGAAATATGTATCACACAGAAAAGTCTACATGAATTGATAAATTTGTCTACCACATAAATACCTACGAGTTTTGTTCCGTATTTTGATAAATTAAGGTGAACTGGAACCAATCGTTAATCCGGACTTATATTCCCGAATAACATCCTAGAATTATCAATCACCTCACAATAATCTTAATCGATTAGCGAAACAAGATATTGCGGAATCACAAATGATGAGACGAAGATGTTTGTAACTTCTTTTCTATCTTTCCTATCAGAGAAATTAATCTCAAGCCAATCTTATTATTGTACTCAAATATGATAGAAATAGCAAGATCAAATCACACAACTACAGAGAAAATAGTTGGGTCTGGCTTCACAATCCCAATGAAGTCTTAAAGTCGTTAACCTACAGGGTCTCGATAGAAACCTAAGGTTAAAGGAGAATCGACTCTAGCTTATACAACTAGTATCACACAGGAGGTATGGGGATTAGGTTTCCCAGTTTCTAGAGTTCTCCTTTATATAGTCTCCAAATCAGGGTTTGTAATCTAAGTTACCTTGGTAACAAAGCATTCAATATTCACCGTTACATGAAAACCTGATTAGATTCAAGCTAATATCTTTCAACCATTAGATCGAACTTAGATTGTCATAGACAAATGAAATGCACGTTCATTTAGGTTTGTGTAACCGTACCTATGCGTGTAAACCTAGTTGGTTCAACAGTAGTTAACCAATGGTTATCCATATGAGCACTTTCATATCAACCTAATTCATCTACACCATAACTAGTTCAAGTGACTCAAATGAACTAGTTAGAGAGTTGTTCAATTGCTTAGATCTCATAGGATTATACAAGACACAAAATGATTTTGATTCACTCGAATCGATTCATGAACATTATAGCCACAGTTTGCAATTATGCATTCCTTAATTTATAAATGTATTAGTTCATGAATAAACCGTTTTTAGAAAATAACCCACTTAAGTACGCATACGGGTACGCATACTTAAGTACCCGGACTGAGCTAGTTTTGAGTTCACAAACTCCATCAGAAATTCACGGGATGTAAAATTCCGACAGTACGCGTACAGGTATGCGGACTTAGCTCTGGTTATCCTAAATAACAAAGTACGCATATTTTGGTTCAAGGATTTTGGACTTACACAAGTATAAGTTCACATACAATGTTTATATCCATTCAAGGTTATATATTCTAAACTCTCATTTCAATCATTAAAAAAAATTTAGAGGTATATATAACGGTTATTCACACACTATTTTTCGTCAAAGCGATTTTCAAGAGATTGAAACAATTAACATGACTTTCGTCACGAGTAAAGATGAACATGGCCAAAGCAAAATCTTACCAACACATATTTCAAGAAAAAGATAAGCGAGATAAACTCGACTCGAAATAGCAAATGTGTATGATCAAAGTATATATAAAAATACGACTTTTATCTCAATATAGGAGATAGAGTAGATATACTTTTCAGCGATAGATAAGTCCAAGTCTCCACATACCTTTTTGTCGATGAAGTTCCACCAGTTCCTTGAGTAGTTCTTCGTCTTTGTATGATGAACACCGTGGAGTCTAGAGCTCAACTACACTTTCTATCCTAGTCCGAGACTTAGCTATAAGTAGACTAGAAATCAAGACTTATAGTTTTGGCAACTAAACTTTATAAACAAGCTTGAGATAGCAACGTGTAAGGACCCTCAAGCTCGTCAACGCTGTTAGAACAGTCAAGAGACGTATTAGCCAATAATACCCCGATTAGTTTAACATGAGCGTTAATTAATAGGAATTAATATAACAATGATCTAGCTACGAAACTAGTACCGCTGAATAAGTCTCGAAAAGTTATGTGGAATGGGCTACTCGAACGTGTCATTCAGATACCGGATGAAGCGGATATCAACAAATTACTATGAAGGGTAAAATCATCATTTCTCGGAGAAGCGTTATTGATGAAACATAGACACATTGTGGCTTCCTTATCAAAGCAAGTGGGTGTCCTAGTAAATCATTTGGCCTTATCTTCTCCTAACCGGGCATTCTTTTCTTATTTCTTTCTTCTTTCTCATTCTTATTCTTCGTTCTTCGTTCTTCTTCTTTATTCTGTTTCATCTCTTCTCCTCTGTTCTTATTCTTCTGCAAATTTTTGAGAGAAGCGATTGGTGTAGTTGTTCAGTCGATGAAGGTGATGATGTTCTGGTTAACTAAGAATGAGGAGAGTATGGGTTTCTGTTTGAGATGATGTAACAGAGTGAATCAATTTAGGGTTCCAGAATTATTTGAGATTAGATTGAATTAATTCATGTATTGAGTAACAGATAGATGATGAATGAAGGGGTTGGTGCTTAATCAAAGTTCTGAAGATAATTCGGTGATGAATTGGTAAGTTAGGTTTTCATGAGGAGAGCTCTGAGAAGATTTAAAAAAAAATGAACATGATGCTTTAGATGATTAGAGAATGGGTTTTGTGTTTTGAGAACAAAGAAGAAGAATTGGGTATTCAACTTGAGAATTGGTTACAGAAAAGAAATTAATCCGAGATTGAGGTTTTAGGGTTTCCTGAGTTAAGATATAATTCGAATTAGGTGTTGTTTGAGAAAGATTGGAGATGGGTTTTGATGATTTGAAGAGTTAGATCATTGTTTGGGTTCGAATTATACAAGTCTTGTTTTGGGAATTGAATTAGGGATTGATGCAGTTGAATTAGAGATTAAGTTGGGTTTATCTGTTGTATGGATGCTGGTTGAAGATGAGGTATTGAATCATATCAAGGAAAAAAAGGGAGGAATTCAATTGTCTGAGCAACACAAATTGGAGGTAATTATTATTCTAAGTTAATTTTGTTAAGATGTTCGTTTTGGTGTTGAATGCTTGATGTTAATAGAGATAAGATTGAAGTGAATGTATATGAACCTGTGTTGGAGTTGGAGATGTAGATTAGGTCTGTAATAGTTACAGTTTAAGATTAGAGGTTTGATCTGGGTAAGTTGGTGCTCTATATGGAATTGAATGTAAGTAAGTTATGATATTCTTATGGTGTTGGTGGTCTTAGTTGAAGTTGTAACTAAAGAACTGAAGGGGAAGTTGTTATGATTGTGAATGAGTTAAAAGGAAAATAAATGTAAGGGTGGTGTAATGGAAGTATTGAAGTATAGTGGTATAGTTATTGTTGGGATCGTGAAGTGGTGATGTTGTTGAAGTTGCAAGGAATATGAGTGGCTGGATATGGTGGTCTTTTCTGTGTGGTTGAATGACAGAACTAGATTTAGTGATAGTTAAGAAACTATGGTTGAATCAGTTGGGTGCGTGATGTTGCTGTTGAGGGTGAAATGAATATGTGGTTGAGGTTTTAGCTAGAGTCTGGTGGAACTGAACTCAGTGGTTGATGTTTAGAAGAATAGGTTAGGTCGAATATTTCAGTAAAAGCTTGGAACTACAATTGCAGGTAGGTTGTTATCTTTGTAATTCAATTTGAAGTTTAATTGAATGATTCTATTGATGTAGAGTTTAGAGTTTAGAGTTTAGAGTTTGAAATTGAACTTGAGTGTGTGTTGTAGAGTTTAGAGTTTTGGTGTTGCCCAATGATTATGTATTAGCATTCCTTGGTTTGAGCTTTGACTCTGGCCTGTTCAGGTGTTTTGGCTTTGTGCCATTCAGCCTAGTCAGGATCTGACTCTGGCTGACTCAGTCCATCTGACTGAGTCGAATCAGGTTGAATCGGGTTTGACCCACTGAGTCATTAGTCTTGACTCGTTGACTATTGACCCTGGACATTTACTTGACCTGGATGTTGACTGTTAGTTGACCATTGACCATTAGTTTGACAATTAGTGATTGTTAGTTGACTTTAATGGACTTGGGCTTAGGGTAGTTTTCTTAGTTAGATGTTTTGGACCTCTCGTGGTCCGAATTAGACTTTGACTTATTCTACAAAGTTGTAGATATTTGTAAGACCTAGTTAATGGACTATTAAACCAACCTAATTGAATTAGTAGACCTTAGATATGCTAAAGACAGATAACGAAAAGGTCTAGAGCCATAAATGGGCTTAGAACCATTAGATAAACTTGTATGATTCTTGTATGATCCATTTTGGCTAGTTTCTTAGACTTCTTGTGTGATTAACAATTTTTATTAACAACGATCGATTCAAAGGATGAACCAGTGGATCATGGATCTCGAGGTAGGCGTGGCTTGTCATCAAAAGAGGTGGGAATACATTTGACACTTTTGTAATCATTATTGTTGTTTTATAAAAGTTTATGCTTATCAAACTCATGCATTGTATGTCCGTGCATTCCATGCTTTGTTTAAAATGCATTATGATAATCCTGTTAATTCTGTGAATCTTTCCACGATTTGGAAATGACTTGTAATGTGTTGTTGTCAATATGAATTGTTATGGGAAATGAGAATTTCCACTTGTGGTATATAGGATACGCTCCT
This sequence comes from Papaver bracteatum, assembly GCA_023529315.1. Lineage (NCBI taxonomy): Eukaryota > Viridiplantae > Streptophyta > Magnoliopsida > Ranunculales > Papaveraceae > Papaver > Papaver bracteatum. Next base: position 1,835,503 of record JAJJWX010000145.1, read on the forward strand.
TCACATTTATACCTACTTTAATTCAGCTTTTATTGTTTAGAGTTGGTCACCATGGTCTTGGTGGCATCCATAGCTATATAGGTGTGAATTGCCGGTATTTAGGGATTCACAACCATATTAGTACATTGTTTGACGAAGGAGTTTGTTCCATATACATGTATGATTATTTCAGTGACTTAGTCACTGTTTAATGTTTCGGGAAAACATGTATTGTTTTCCAACTCTTGCCTATGATTACTTAGAAGTTAAATGTTAATTATTCCCATTTCAGTTTCTGTGACAGATCAGATTTGCGCAGCGAAAGCTTCAAGGTTTGAGTTCGCTAGTTGATTAACTTGTGTTATATTTATTATGTTGTATATTTTATTTAAAAACCAAATGACTATTATATATGTATCATTTGAGAGAAGATCTTGTATATATATTTCTGAGCGGGGTTAGCTTTGGGTTAAGTTCTGTATCACATTTCTTAATTGAATGCTTAAGTGCATGTTTTAGATTCTAGTGCCTCTTTATTTAGTTAATTTATTGGATTAGTCAGTTGTTAGCTTAGGGGGCGCTACAAAGTTGGTATCAGAGCTTACTATTAGATCTTACTAGATAGTAACTCGTGCTGCGCACCAGGCTTAAATTCCTAACTTAGTCCATTATCTGCGCACCAGGAACTTCTGTACATAATTTCAGGATTTAGTAATGGGTCATACTTCCATTATCAACATCATTCTTGTTATCACAGATATTTTTAGCAAGACCTTTTTGTTTGGAAGACCTTTTTGTTTTAGTATGGTCATAGTCCCGGCATTATTATTTTACGATAAATCAAGCACAAAAGTGAAACCTCTCCGACCTTGTACCAAAACGGCTCAGAAATAGTAATCAATAAACATAAGGAGTAATCAAATTTCCCAAATTAATAATTCTAATAGCACCTATAGCTTAAGGGTCTCACGGCTTCCATTAACATCAGCTACACAATCTTTAAGAAGAGAAAATACATGCTTTATAACGTTGCATTGTGAATGGTTATCACTTTACTGTATAACTCGCACCCCATTTACCACAGAACTTGATGGTTCCACACCAAGCAACACCATGAAGATAGGCCCATAAGAACGCATGCCTTTTGTTTTCAACGGTTGAAATACTGGGAACAAACATCAATCAAAACGGAATGAAGGCACAAAGCAAAAATATTGGATCAATAACCATTAACCAACTACACATCAAAATAAAATAAAATAATAGTAACCTATTAAGATAGAAACATTACTTGTCCAATTACTAAGTGATTTCACTGTGGGAAGCCCCGGATGATCGAGCAATAACCTTAGTCTTTGCCCTCGACAGTCTCCATGTAACCACGATCAGTTGAATCCTTCTATTTTAAGGTAGATAGGTTAACAATTCCAGCTGGGAATACCATAAAATGTTAAGGTATCACACTATCACTCAGATTTAATCACTTGTCAACACAGATGTGAACAATATAGATGAAAATATGACATCAAATACAAAAGATTAAGAATAATTAACCCCTTAATGGTGGAGCAATGATTTCATACACGTCTTCTGTTTCTATCGGTGGACCAAATGCTAATGCAACAATAAAAAACAACAATATTTCCGATTAATATAGCTGGATTAGGCTTGTTCAACACATCAAAGATTCACGTTTTAAACCAAACCCAATTCAGACTAACAACAAAAGTATCGCTATAAATTCCATTTTCTAGATGATAAAAGCCATCCATATTAATTACCTTCAGGATATCAAGCAATTTCATCATTCGTACCCAGCGAAACGAAATTTTAAATCTTAATATTAGATTCCACAAACGATAATTACATAAAGTCCATTCATTAAAATGAACTTACAGATTAGGGCCATAATGCCCCTTGCAATCATTTTTCTGAATAGGAAGGTAACGGATGCTAGAATGCTAATCACCAACTAACAAAATAAAAACTGATATATAAGCACTAAAACTAAACAAAAGTAAAAAACAATTTTCTGTGTTGGTTCACCTGGTTAACTGTTGTGTAGGCACCACGAAGAAACAACCTATGCAAAAAAATTCTTATATGTCAGCAACGAAAATGCAATCAACTCAAGTAAATAGCGAAAAAAACCGAATCATTAAAATTCAATAGGCAACAAAGAAATCCTCATGGTAATTTCATATATGATCAATGTAGTGCGAAGGAACAAAAAATTATCAATGTATTGCAAAGGAACAAAAATAATATGTATTACCTCAACACCCAAATCTGATATCATTAATGGTACTTTGAATTCAAAGGGCATGATTGTTACTTTGTGCAACCAATAAGTTCAAACAGTTGATTAGAATTTCAGATGTGGTGGGAGTATTAAGAGTTGGGAGTACTATGCAAAAATTGATATTTACTCTTCCTGTATAAATTTTAACATAAAGAGTTGCCTAATAAATGATAAAAAAAGTTGTCAAGACGACTGAATACATTAAGTGACCAGCAGGGGGAAGTTCAATCTGGAAAGACTATTGCAATCACCTAAGCAACCAAAAACCAATTTGTGCATAATCTGATTTCTTATGAACCAGGTGAAACATCATAAAATAGATGCACTAGCTAATACAGATGTTATAGATAAGATAGACAACATCCTAAACACAAAAGCATTTTAACAAACAATTAGGCTTACCTTAAAAAAAGTGAAGAAAATTCATAATGATCAATGTGCCCACCGCCAACCACCACCACCACCGCCACCAACCACCACCGTTGCCAACTACCACCGACGACCACCGACGCTAACGAACACCACCACTGTCCACTACCACCGCCGCCGTCAACCACCATCGCCGCCGCCAACCACCACCACCATGTGGAGTCAACTTGCTGAAGTTGTGTCCATATCGAAGGCAACTAGCTCAAGTTGTCTTCAACAATAAAGGCAACTGTCACAAAGTTGTCTTCAAAAAGTGAAAGCAACTAGCCTAAGTTGTCTTCATATCGAAGGCAACTAGATCAAGTTGTCTTCAACAATAAAGGCAACTGGCACAAAGTTGTCTTCAAAAAGTGAAATCAACTAGCCTAAGTTGTCTCCATATATGGAGGCAACTAGCACAAGTTATCTCCAAAAATAAATAAAAATTATACAAAAATAAGTGAACCTAGTGTGAATCGAACACACATATTCTGACATATAGTCAGTTGTGCTACCATTGCACCACAGGTTCTCCACACCATCAGTGCTCAACCAACAATTTAAACAACCACCATACAACACCACAACCACCATCTCTGCTACTGCAACTCTACCTGTAACAGCTTCATGACCACAACCGTCTATGCACACTTGCAACATGAGCCAATAGCTGCAGTCACTTCCATGCCCCTACTCAAACACCATCAGCAACACACAAGCAGTAACAAGTTGCCTCAAAAGTGGAATCAACTAGCTCAAGTTGCCTCCAATCTGGAATCAACTAGCTGAAGTTGCATCCAAAAGTGAAAGCAAATTTCTAAAGTTGTCTCCAGAAAAAGGAAGCAACTAGCTCAAGTTTCCTATGACCACTGCTGTAGCTTCCCTGCAACCTCCAAGCTTGGCACCACCAATGCATTCCAGCTTCCCTGTAATCTCAGTACCTATTCCACCTGAACTGCAGCTACATCTCTGCTTCATTACAGATCAAACACCAACACAATTCCATAGTTAGCTATCCATTTCTTCCATCTGAATCTCTCTATCATCTCAATACCCCCATTGCTTCACCACTGCAACCAACCAACACAACCTCAACTCCAGCTGTAGCTATCACTTCCCAGCAATGCACAACTTTATGTATCTCAGACCACTTGCAACATCACCTGCAATAGCTTGTCAACTATCATTCATCTGAGCTATACACTTCCATTTATGTTCCATTCCCTCCTTGTTCACAACTCAACCGTGAACACCATTCTTTCACGGGAACAGGACCTCAAGATACCCTTAACAGCAACACACAGCTACAAACTGCACCTTCTTGACCACCTGAACTTAGGAAACCTGCAAAGAAATTTCCTGCATTATATTAGCTCAAAACCACAACCATTGCCTTCTAATATCAATTCCTTCATCTGCAATATGCCTGTAATTTCAGTTCCTTGAACAACATCAAAACAAATCCACCACCTACAACTCTGCATTCAATTATTCGGCCACGACAGCAGCTCCTGCTCAGCTCCTTGTCTAACTGCACAACCCATTTCAGCTATCAAACCAACAACTACCCATTTCAATTTCTTCCATTCTATTCACCTGAAGCTGCTTCATGAACACATCCATTTGCATCTTACAGTCACCACTTCCTTGAACCCACAACAACAAACAAATAAACATCTCGAGCTCAGATCATCTTCAACTCCAATCTCTCCCTGGAACTCATATCAGCTCAACAACCCATAATCACACTCAGATTCAGGAATTTAACAGCAACACCCATCATATTTTCTTCCTTTACGAACCCTAACATCCGCACAAACTACCACCAAAACCAATCAACAAAAACATCCAACTCAAACCCCTTTTGTAAACACCCATTGTAACTTAGATTCATCACTTTCAATCACAACATCTTATGAGTCTCAGCTTCAAACACGTAACCATAACCCTTTTCAAAATCCTGATTTCTGTAATTCAATCACCAGCAGAAAACCCCCAAATTTCTGTTTTACAAACCCTAAATTCATACAAAACCCATTCATAATCTTCTTGGCGGTAGAAAATTCATCATTGAACTTCAATTGACAGAACCAAATCTATCTCCTCTTCATTCTCTGGCCTAGAATCGAACAACACCATCTCTCAATTTCATCCTCTCTGAATTTCAGTAACTTCAATTTGTTCAAAGTTACAGAAGAAAACCCATGAATCTCTGCAACTACCATCAATAACCTCTCTGAATCTCTGTTCTTCTCTCATATATCAGCCACAATCATTTTTCTCTCTCTGACTTGATTTTGAGAAGAGAATGATAATGTGGTGGTGGTGATGGGTGAAAGTGGAGGAGAAACGGAGATTAAATCTCAATTTGATTCAAATTGAAAACCTAAATCTCGATCTCTACCACCACTTTAGAACCGAACGGAGATTAAATCTCAATTTGTATTATGATGGATCGAAATTACCGGAAAATGAAACCTAAAATCAGATCTCCTGAAACTGAATATTATATTGTAAATCAGTGACAAACCGAGAACAAGAAGAAGAAGATGATGATGATGATGCTAAAAATATTGATAATGATTATAGGCGGTGGCGATGGTGACTGTGGCATCATAGAAGATGGTGGTGTTGGTGACGTTGGTTGTGGTGGCGACGGAGATGGAGAGAGTTAGGTGGTTTTTCTCGAGTTAAAAAATGAAGAAGAAACCAAAGTAGGGAATATTATCTATATACCCCTACTATGAGACCCCTTGTAAAACTACCCTTATGAACTTTACAAATACCCCTAAGCCTAATACATTACTAAAATACCCTCTTTTGTATAGTATATATACAAAACCACCACCAACACTATTCAAAAAAAAAAAATCTATAATCCCACACCACTGTCCACCGCCAACCACCACCACTGTCCACCGCCTCCCAGCACCACCAACAACCACCACCGCCGCCGAACACCACCGTCGACCACTACCACCGCCGACGACCACCACCGTCGAACACCACCGCCGACCACCACCACCACCGCCGCCACTAACGAACACCACCACTGTCCACTACCGCCGTCGCCGCCAGCAACCGTCACCCACCGCCGCCGCCAACCATTACCGCCGTCAACCACCATCGCCGCCGCCAACCACCACCACCATGTGGAGTAAACTTGCTGAAGTTGTGTCCATATAGGAGGCAACTAGCTTAAGTTGTCTTCAACAAGTCAAAGCAACTAGCCTAAGTTGTCTCCATATATGGAGGCAACTTGCACAAGTTGTCTCTAAAAAAAAAAGTATACACAAATAAGTGAACCTAGTGTGAATCGAACACACATCTTCTGACATATAGTCAGTTGTGCTACCATTGCACCACAGGTTCGCCACCCCATCAGTGTTCAACCAACAATTAAAACATCCACCATACAACACCACACCATCCATCTCATTCGCAACTCTACCATAATGACTTCATGACCACAACCGTTTATGCACACTTGCAACATGAGCAAATAACTGCAGTCACTTCCATTCCCCTACTCAAACACCATCAACAACACACAAGCAGTAACAACTTCAATGCCTGGATTCACATTGAGTTCCTTCTCAACTTCCTAAGCATTCATCTACTCTCTTGACTTTAAAGCATGATCACCAGTAGCACAACCATCGTCATCAACTCAACACAACCCTGTGTTACCATTGCACCACAAATTCGTCATAAATACTCTAAGATATATATATATATATATAAGATAATTTCAGATGAATAAATGGACCCAAAAACATAACCCAATTGCCTCCGAACTGGAATCAACTAGCTCAAGTTGCCTCCAATCTGGAATCAACTAGCTCAAGTTGCCTCCAAAAGTGAAAGCAACTTGGTCAAGTTGTCTCCAAGAAAAGGAAGCAACTATCTCAAGTTGTCTCCAATAGCGGAAGCAACTGGGTCAAGTTGTCTCCAATAATTTGACGCATCCAACACAAGTCCACTGCAACAAACCACTACCACCACCATTGGTGCAAACAAATCAAATTGAAAGCTCAACAAACCTGAAATATCCTATTCTCGGCATCTTAACATCAACATCACAATTGCACGGCCGTCAACTACACCCCCTAACTGCAACTGCACTATAACCTCAACAAAACCAGTAATAACAAGCATTCCATCATTCATTAATTAGCTCACTACTCCAGTTCCACTCACCAGCTTAGTCTCTGCAATTGTAACTCAACAACACCTCACCTCAGCTCCATGAACTACAATTTATGATATTCAATCAGGCCCTGCAAAACCATTAGTTAACACGGTACCACCCGTTTCACACTAATTAATCGAGTACATTAGTATGCAATGCACAGGCGTTGCAATATGTTCTCATTTCATACTCATATTGACCTTATCCCCAAACTAAGTTATATTCAAGTAATAACCAATTCCTAACATATAAAATATCAATTCAAAAGATGCACGAATCCACTAATTACGTGCGAAAGATATCTTGCATATTCATCCCACCACCTCTACCACCATTACCAGCCTGTTGTTTAAGTCCTTCACCATACCTATCGTAAATACTTCTTTTCTCACGATCCGATAACAATTAAAATATCAATAACTCAAAACAAAGAAGAAAACTGAAATTACAAACTGTTTTTGTAATCGAACGACAAAGTACAAAAATTATTTTAGTTACTGAGAAATAGAAATCAATACCATTATTAATCTCAGCAAATTTTTTATTAGCTTCTTCATTTCCTTGATTCTTATTAGGATGATATTTCAAAGCTAATTTTCTATATGCTCTTTTAATTTGATCATCAGTAGCTCCTTTGGATACTTGTAATATATCGTAATAGCTTTTCCTGCACAAACATATTTCTCACTCAATCAATAAAAAAAAACCATAAAAATGAAAAGGATCCAAAATCAAAATCTTAGTAGTACTTACCCTGCAAGTGAACAAACTGCATAACACAAAATACACAGAAAATACAACAATGACGACGATCTACAAAAGTTGTCTTCATAAAATTCCATTTCTAACTCTTGCAACAAAGACCAACCCATTTCTTCATACATCTACCAGACCCATAACTCCATCTTGTAGATCCTCCTGAAATTTCATACATACCTAGACATCTATAACATCAAACACTAATTCCTCCTTCAATCGATCAACAACCTGCAGTTTCCAAATTGCAACAAAGACCAATCGCAGCCATCTCTTCCATGAGCTCAAACCCTGGTTCCATTTCCATCACAGATTCGCAATTTCCTCTCTTCATCGATTCCCGGCCACAATCTCAGATCCCCTTCATCAACGACGAGACTCAATAAATCTTCAAAAATTCTAAACCAAAAATTACCAGAAATTGAAATCTAAAATCAGATCCATCTCCTAAATCTTCAACTGATATTAATTTCTGCGTCTCCTAAATAAATTCAGTGATAAACAAAGAATAAAGAAGAATGGTAGTGGCGACGGAGATGGAGATTCGACGGTGGTGTTGGCTGTGGTGGTAGTGGCGATGGAGATGGTAGTGGCGATGGAGATGGAAATGGAAATGGTGAGAGTTCCATTAGTTTTTCTCGAGTGAGAAATAGAGAAGAATCTGAAGTATAAGATGTGAAGGTTAAAAATGGGATTATGTGAATTATTTTTCTATTCATAATTTCAATTATGCCATTAGAAGTATTTATAAAAACTCATAAGGGTGTTTGTAATAGATCCATCGATACTAAGGTCATAAATAACATTCCCACTTTATTCAAAGTGAAAATCTATCGATTCATTTTTCTGTGTTTCGTTTTGTTTTTAAGGTTGTGATACAAAAACCTTCTTTTACGCCCAGAAGCTCTGTGATGATTCATTAGGGTTTGCAACTTCTTCTGTTAAGATGGGAACACTTGTTACAGCCTCAAGCATCCGTAAATCCTCAATTCAGCATCATCATCTACAATGGAGAAATACTTCTTTATTACCTAGTTAGTCGTTTCATCACACCCTTATATCATTGTTTACTTTCTGAACCCTTTCTTACATCTCTGAATCTGTGTTTTCCCCCCTTTTCTTCAGTTTTTCATTGTGGGGTTTTCTTAATTTTTTGTGTAGGTTGTGAGATTTTTAATCAGCTGTTGTTTCCAAGGAAGATGTTGCACTTGCATACATTGGTGAGATCTTTTGCTGGTAAAAACTCAGTAAAGAAATTGAGAAGAGATGGAAAAGAAGGCAAAATGAAAAAGGAAGAACTTAAGAGGGATTTTACCGATGAATCTTCTTCAAGAGGTGATTTTGTTTCTGGTAATAATATTGGAGTAGAATTAACTAACGATAACGTTGTTATGAAGAGTGCACTTCCTAGTCCATCTAGAAGAGGTGTACTTCAGGCTTGCGTTGTCACTTCTGGATTGATGTTCGCAATAGGCTTGCTAATTCGGCAGGTAGGTTTTGCTGTTCATCTCTATTCTTTGTTATGTTCTTTGGAATTTGTTGTAATGGCCGGCTCTGTAGGGATCTCATCTTGTTGTCAAAGAGGGATGTCCAATCTATGACTGTTTTACACTAATATCATGTATGTATCTCTATGCTAGCTGTAAATTTCACCCATTTTATCGTAACATTAAAAGAGAATAACTTGAATGATTGCTGCTACATAGTTGATTTTGAGACCTGTCATCTTGAGTTGATAGCTGGATTAGTCATACTTATATCGTCGGCTCGATTCTTACTACTCAAAACCTGGCCTAATTTTGCCAAATCTAGTGAAGCATCCAATCGAATGGTATACATTTGTGTTTATCCATCTCAAATTTGGGTGATTTTAATGAATTCTAGATTTTCAGTGAAGAATCTGAAACAAGCATTTAAATTTCAGGTCCTCAGTCAGCTTGAACCTTTGGATTACATCCTCGTAGCATGTCTGCCTGGGCTTAGTGAGGTAATATTTGAGCAATTAATCTATGTTTGAACAACTTTTTTTTTTTCAGACAATGAGCTAATATGTGTGATTATGTGTTAACCCATAGGAGTTGCTTTTCCGTGGTGCATTGATGCCACTCTTTGGACTCGATTGGAAGAGTGTTCTCGTGGTTGCTGCCATGTTTGGGGTTTTGCATTTGGGTAGTGGTCGAAAATATTCATTTGCTATCTGGTAATTTTTCTCCGGTGAACTCGTCACAAAATCACTTTATTACAAAATTCATCCAAGCTTGGCTCGTGATCCCTCACAAGAATTAACACCACTTTTTCCAGGGCAACATTTGTAGGCTTGGCTTATGGTTATGCAGCAATTATATCTTCGAGCATCATTGTGCCAATGACTTCTCATGCGCTGAACAATCTTGTGGGAGCTATTTTATGGCGATATATATCTGATTCCTCGGAACAAGGATTGGAGTAGGTCTGACCTGTGAATTGTATATAGGTTGCACCAGGAGAACTAGGACCTGCAAACCTGTCCGTATTTGTATTTTGGCTGAGTAAATGTGGGCTCTTATGTCCTATATATCTTCATGCCATAAACACGTCAACCAGCTTATGTATGTCCAACTGTTGATTATCACACATCAATACAAATTATTTTTCAATCTAAAAGAATTCTGTTCTTACTTTATCTGGTGTTTATTTTGGGTTTTTTGGTCTCATCGTGATCTACTAAACCCTCCTAAATGGGGGGGTCTCAGCCGGGCATATCATTTCTGTTCTGTGTAGGCAGAGAACTGATTTGGGCGCTCGAATCAGAATTGGTGAAGATGTTAGCTATTTGATCCAAGGCGGAGACATAGACCACGGCTAATGCTTTGGACTGAACCAGTCCCCTTATGAAGTGGTAAGCAATTTGTACATGCTACATTCTGGAGGGCAGGACTGTTAGATGTTAAGATAGAGCTCATGTTGTCGCAACTTAATTTAGGAATGCAGGTAAAGCGAAATGCAAGTCCTTGAGCAAATCACAGATCCAAACGGTCTCAGTTACACTACGAGAAAAAGCTTTGTACTCTGCTTTTAATTGTCTGTTTCTTTGAAGACCGGGAAATTAGATTAGAAACAAGAAACATACAGTAACCACCAGTGCACCTTCTATCATCCATACTAATAGCTCAGTTAACATCTCAAAATCCCAGTAAAAATGAAATACCCTGTTGAGTTCTAGTCCATAAGTTAATGTTCCCTAGCCTGTTTGGATGCAGAAGCAGAAGTCAGAAGTACTTCTTCAGAAGCAGAAGTCAGAAGTCCAGATTTTTTTGCTTCACAAAAAGTCGACTTTTCCGCTTCTGGAAGTCATTCTGAAATTCTACACCCAAACTTACTTCTTGCTTTTTGACTTCTAGAAGTCAAAAAGTTACTTCTGGATGTGTATCCAAACAGGGATACAGTTTTGCTTCTGACTTCTACTTCTCCAGAAGTAGAAGCAGAAGTCAGAAGTCCAGATATTTTGCTTCACAAAAAGTCGACTTTTCTGCTTCTAAAAGTCATTCTGAAATTCTACACCCAAACTGACTTCTTGTTTTTTGACTTCTAGAAGTCAAAAAATTATTTCTGGATGTGTATCCAAATGCCCAAATGTACCTCAAAATCCTTGTATGCTACATATGTTGACAAACCAAATAAACCGTTTTTTTTTTGTTTTTTTTTGCATTTCTTGTGCACGTTAAGTAGTGAAGAGCACCAATTATAGATATATTCTCAATTGGATTTCTAGCAATTCTGCGTCATTTTTGGTCAATTTAGTACTCGCATCAATAGGTCATGCCTTGCAGTCTAAGTGCCTTCCGTATGAGTTTTCTTCGACAAATCCCAGGGCATATTTTATCGGAGAGGGAATAGAGAAGAAGCACACCATTTGACCTCAATGCCAAAAACAAAAAGGTAGGGGACAAAAGTTGTTGGTGAGAAGAAGCATACCCACCTCACTGCCCCATCAGACGACAATTTCTCTAATCCTCAAAACAAAAGTTCCTGTTCCGGTCACCACAACTTTTTGCTTCCTTCTTTGGTCCTTATGGTTAGCTAGGAATGATACAGTCTATCGCCAACAACTTCCAAATCCGACGAGTATAATGCAGATGGCCATCAAACTCCAGCAGAAATATACATGGGCTCGAAACCACCTACCTCCACTAATGCCTGGGTTGCAACCTTATCCAAACTCAACGCAAACAACACAAGCAACAACAACTATCTTCATGGGATGGCTCAAACCCCACTTAAATTAGATAAAAATTAACACCGACGGAGCATCAAGGGGATATCCTGGAATAGCGGGAGCATGTATTATATGCAGAAACGAGGAGGCCGGCACAATCTTAGCAATATCACAACCATTGGGTATCACCACTGCACTTGTGGCGGAAACTTGTGCCATGCTTATCGCTTCCAGAACGGAAACAGAACATGGATGGCCAAAAGTTCAATTTGAAACAGACTCGGAGAACTTAACGAGATTTCTAACCTCGGACTCCGACGCTCCATGGTATATTTCTAATCAGATTGCATAAATCAAGTATAGGTTTACCCAAATTCAACAATATACTATTAGGCACGTCTACAGAGAAGGAAATCAAGCAGCGGACGGTCTGGCAAATCGAGCGGCTGATGATTGCTCTAATGGGAGGCTCGCAACAACAGTGTGGGACAATGTAATTCCCATGTAGTTGCAAGAAATCCTACACTACACCCTTGATAAGAATTTACTGTAATTAAGACATATTTGAAGATTAAAAACAACACTTTATTATTTGATTCTCAGAAATGTTTATAAGAAATGGAAGAAATCAAGAATACAACCGCTCTCTTGAATTTTCTCTCTCCTCAAGACTTTCTCAACACTCAAAAATACATCATTCTCTCTCTGAATCTACTGGGTCTCTTTATATAGGATAGTTACATAGTGGGTGATAGCTAATCTGTCCTTTAATTTCGGATCTGACTCGCGATATTATCGCAGTAGTTATAATGTCCATTCTCGCAAGCGTTGTAACCATCGCAGGATAATCACACTCTTCCCGTGTTTCTTCATTCGTCAGCTATTACGTCATTCTTCAAATCATTCTGTGACACTCGTGAAGTGTTGTTGAAGAACTCGCGATGATGTTCGCAGAAGTGTTGTTAATCTCGCAAGAGTAATATTATGGCGATATTCTAGTCCTACATCTTGCCTCTTCTCATGTCTTTTCTGCGAAGGAGGAAATATCATGAGAATTGAATCTTTTATAATGCCGCAGCTGTTTATCTTTTTGCACTCTTCCTCTTTGACACGTTTCTGTATTCTTCGCCAGCTGTTTTCACGTACTTTTTCTTCCATTCAATGTTTGACACGTCCTTTTCAACCGTTGCGATCTGACCGTTCACGTCCTTTATTTGCATTAATTGCATTCATCTTCTCGAGAACTTTCTTATTCTATAAATACTTCTTTCATTCTTTTCTTTCCCTCTTTTTACTTTCTTCTTTCTATCTCTCTGCAATTTTTTGCTCTTCAGTAAATTCCATCTGTTACTGTTGCATCTTTTCATTCAATCTTTTATCCTTTTCTTCATTCCCATACTTACTTTATTAAAAATGGCTCCCGCTGGTCGTAAATATATGATCGCCTTTGAGGAAATGCAGAAGAAGTTTAAGGATCAAGGTTTTTCTTTATCCACCTTCCCTGATCAAAACCCTAAAGCTGAACTTTCCATTAAACTATTTTCTGATCAACCAAGTTCTCGCGAGAAGATTATAGTCTCGCTAGGTCAACTTGAAGCTGGTCTTCCTATTCCTCTTTACAATCCTGAACTTCTTTTGTTCTATGAGATATTTTCTCATCCAAAATTCTCGCGAGCCGTATATCAACTGGGTGGGGATTGCATCCGTATGCTGGTGGAGTATGCTACTCGCGATGCTGATAAAAAATCTCGCTACCCTGATACTGCGAAGAATCCTAAATTCAAGGATGTTCCAATTATTCCCGCAATGTATACTGTAGATAACTTCTTCATAAACTATGACATAATCCCCATGAAGAGGGATAACACTTTCTGGGGTGTCCGCTTGCAAAATAAAGATGATATTGCGAAAGACAAAATTCTTATGTTGGACATCGACTGGCATACTAGTACTAATCAAGGTCTGCGTCATTCTAGCGATGACAAATGGTATATCTTCCCTCTAATTTTAGAGGGTTCATATATCTCTAGTACCCATGCTTTACCTGTGAATCTCACAGAATACCAGCCGTGGGTATTCAACTGGCCTGAGAGAAATAAAGAAGTATGTTTTCTTAATTTTTTGCATAATAAATTACCATTATTATTTTCTTCATGTCTTTAGATTCTCGCTGACTATTTCCTTTTTATCAGATTGAAAGGTTGAAAGCCAGCTACGATAAGCTAGGGAAACCTGCTACTTACTTAGCTCTCAAATCTCTCACAGATGAAGTAAGAAATATTTCTTTATAATTTTTTACAATATATTGTTGCCTCTATTTCTTATCTTTATCTGTGTTCGTAGGAAATTGAAGAAAGAGAGCATGTGAAACCTGCGAGAACTAAAGAGAAATCCACAGTTGGTCGCAAGGGTAAATCTATTGCCCCTCTCAAAGAGAATTCTACTTCTCCTCGCAGAGATAAATCTGGTGCTCCTCCCTTAAAGAGAAGAAAAACCCAACTCTCTTCTTCTTCAACTCCTCAATCTAACGAATAAAATCCGAGTAACGATGATCCTGATGATGATGAAGACGAAGATAATAATGACATCTCTCCTATAAAGGATTCCTCTTCTCCTAAATCTCCTATGACCCAATTATCTAAGATTTTTGGCGATGTCACACATGGTATTTCAAATGATTATGGAGATGAAGTTGTTAATGAAGAACGCGTAATTAGGGGATATGGAAACTAATTGGGGGATATGAATTACTTCCCCCAACCCATGGTATGTGTTAAGGGGTTATTTTTGGTTATGAAAATACTAAAATACCCTTCCCACAAAATAAAAATCAAAAAACAAAATCATATCCCCCATTTCCATCTCCACTTCTTATTAATCTTATTTAGGGGTAGATCTTTGAAACCCAAATATTTCCCATTCCCTTTCAAATTCTAAACTCTCCCCACTCTATATCAAATTCTATTCTCCTCACTTTGGAAACGATTTTTATTTATTTATTCGGAAGTGATGAAGATCATGCTGAAAGTGATGATGACCATGCTGGAATTAATGAAGACCATGACGGTACCATGTTCCGGCATATGGTCTTCATCACTTCCGTTTTGAATTTTTCTGGTATTAATCAGTCCACTGCCGACATAGTCAGTTGATATGAAGACCATGCCGGTATTGTTTTCCGGCATAGAAAATAAAGCAACATGCTATGCCGGAAAACAATACATACATGGTCTTCATATCAACTGACTATGCCGGCAGTGGACTGATTAATACCAGAAAAAATTCAAAACGGAATTGATGAAGACCATGCCGGAATTGATGAAGACCATATGCCGGAACATGATACCGGCATGCTCGAGAATTTCCTATCAATGCCGGTAGTCAAGTGAAAAAAAAATCAACATTCTGGATACTTTTCATCCTGTTCCGGCATAGAAATTTAAGCAAAATACTATGCCAGAATAGGTACCGGCATGCTCGAAAACTAGATTACCATGCCAGTACCTGTTCAAAACCAGAAAAAAAATCAACATTATGAAGATCAAAACCAGAATTTCCGGCATGGGTTTTTGGTTGAATACCATGCCGGCACTAAGCTTTTTCAGCTGCAACAATGGTGGATTCAAAGAAAAAAAATCAAATTTTCAACCTCTTATTAGCAGTAATTCTCTCATCACAATCATCTTCTATTTTCAAAAAAAAAAAATTCCTCTCAAATATTTTTTCCCTCCTTCTACTCTCACCCAAACACAAATAAAAATACACACTAATCTATCCCCCAAATACTTAAGATTTTTACTAATTATTATTAACCACTAAACCTAATTAGTGAGGGGTAGATTAGGAATTAAAAAATAATTACATAAGGGGTGACCCAGAATTGCTATTGGGACTCCTATTTTGTCTTGTAGCGATATCCCCCAATTAGTTTTCATATCCCCCAATTACGCGTTCTTAATGAAGTATCTCAAGCTCTCGCAAAGGTCTGCGATGCTTCCCTATTGGTTGAAAATGATTCTTTCCAGGGAATCTCGAGATCGATGACTCCCGGTCTTTTGAATTCACTCGGCATTTTGGTATGTTTTCACTTCTCTGCCTCTTCCTTATACCTTAGATTTTGAACTATATCTGTCTTAGCAATTTTTACATTTCTTTGCAGGCTGGAAGAGCTTTTTTTTATTGCTGCCTCAGATTTGGAGAAAAGACGTGCCTTCGCAATAAAAATGAGAATTTAAAGTCTAAATCTGCAGATCTTCGCAAGCAAAAGGAACAATTGGAATCTGAAGCTATTGATCTTCGCAAGAGTAAAGGAGAATTAGAAGCTGAGGTTGCTGAGCTTCGCAAGAAGAATAAGCAATTAAAAATTAATGCTTCGAGTGATAAACAAAAGATTTCTGATCTTGAAAAGGCTAATCAGCAACTCTATGGTATAAACTTTTCCTTATTTTCTTTTAATTCTTTTGCCTTATTTTGGCTCATTCAAGTAACCATTTTTGCAGATATTTATGACCTTACTGATGAGGCTACACACCTCCGATATTTCCCTGAACCTGTAGATGAGGATACCCTTCTTGCTCGTATTAATAGTTCTTTAAGTAATTTATCAGATGATCAAATTATATCTCTTTCCATATATGAACTTAAATCCAAACTTCATCTCTTAAAAATTGAGCACAGATTCAACTTGGGCTTAACCAATAAGTTTAAGCATCTTTATCTTGATTCGAAAGAAGAAACTAATAGATTGAGAAGTAAGAATAGTGATCTTATTGATGAGAAATATCTTATTGCTAAAAATGGTGCTCAAGCCCTAGAAGATTTCCATAAATTTCTCACCGATGTTAAAATTGAGAGGGATAGACTTATCGGCGAAAATAGAGATCTTCTTGTGAGAGAGAACCAAGTTCGCTCTTGTCTTCTTATTAGCAATGATGAAGAATTTTCTTGGGCTGCGAAAGTTCTTGATAATGCCAGAAATTATCTAGGTGTAGATGTTAGTCTTCATACTGAACAAGCATCCTTGATTAGAGACATGATTTATGAAAGAGAAGGTTGCTAATTATTCATTATCATTGGTCTTTCGTCTTTCATAGTTTGCTACTAAATTTCTGATTTGCTATTCTGTATTCGCAGGAGTTGAAAAGAGATACTCTGTCAGAGTTAAAGAACTTGAAGATGATAAGGGAGTGCTCACAAAAACTCTAGCTTCTCGCAACGAAAAGTATTCAAGACTGAAGAAAAAATTAGAAATTATAAGAAGGAATGTTAGTAACACTCTTGTTGGTGTTCGCAATGACTCCATTAAATTGGTCTGCAATGATCATCAAATTCCTCATTCTGAGTATCCTGACATTTTGCAAGAAGTTCCACAAAATGTCCCTGATCTTGTCATTTATGATAGCGAAGCTGAAGATTCTGAAGAAGATGAAGGTCATGATGAAGGTGGTGGAGATGAAGAAAAGAAATCTGGCGAAGACAACGATGGATCTAATTAGATTTCTTATATTCTTCCCTGTAATATCTGTACACTTATCCTTTTCTCTTTGTAGTATACTTGTTGCGAATTTCTCCAGCTTCTAATGTTCTCTAGTGTATGAACTTCTTCTTATCTCTTCCTGCATATATTGAAAGACAATTTCTTTTATGCAATATGGTTAAGTAATATATTTATAAGTTTTTAGCTATCTGTGCGTAAATCTGTTATATAAAGATGAATAACAATATTATCGTTCTGTTCATTCCCATACTTCCCTATTTTATTCGTCTGCAATATAAAAGATTGAGCATATTAGATTCTTAATAAAATTGTGCAAATATCGCAACCATAATCTCGCAGTCATGTGTTAATTTCTTGTGGTCTTAGTTTTCCTTCCTAATTAAATGTCTTATTTCGCCACATTTCTTTCTGCGACAAAATCGCAGGACTTCCTTACATTCGCATGTAAAGACCCATTGATCTTGCCTTATCCATATGTTGTCAAATGTCTGCGACAATATGACAGGCCTAAGTTCCTTGCGAGAACAAATCCCCATGACATTGCCGTCTTGCGATGAAATCCCAGGACGTCTTTACACTTTCATGTAAAAACTCATTGATCTCATCTTAACTTTTTATTATGGCTTATTGCCTCTGTATTTGTCACGCGACAATATGATAGGCCTAAATTTTCTTGCGAACATAATGCCCCATGACATTGCCGTCTTAAGATACTTATCATCTCCCTAATGGAGGGTGCCGTCCTTACTCCCCCTGGTTGCCCCTTCAAGGAGGGCACATCGTCCATATAAGACTATCTCCTCCCATCCGGTCTTAACAACAACCATCTTTTTTCGCAGCCTCTTATCCTTTATGCCTATATGGATTATAGTTACGAGACTACACCCTAAGTGGGGTTTTCTTGGGGCCGAGTGCATCATAGCCAAGACTTGCCAAAGATGGCCAGGGTAGTTTCGTACGCCCTGGGCACCCTTGGCTCAATCGTGTACCTCGGCGCCTTGGTCATACTATGCACTCCTTATAAGAGACCCTCGGTCGTCCAACCAGGGTATAACCTTATATAGTTGGAAATCCAAAGTACCTCCCCCGGATAGGTTTTCTCAAACCCCAACATCTTCATGGCTCAGGTTCCAGCATCGGTATAACCTTATCCCTGAGTCACGCAAAGAGATACCCCCTTATAAGACGCACTTTAGGTCTTACATTTGCCTCTTGCAAAATTGTATCCACGAACTAAGGTGTACGTCATATAGGTTCGTCCCATTCTTATGTCTCTGCGAAATTTTATTCGTGTTTCTTGCGAATATTACAATTCTGATGAAATTTATTTTCTTTGATCTTCTCTTTATTTTCATTTCAACTCTTGTATAATTTTTAAATTTCATTTCTTTCATTCAAACAAAATATCTTTTTGAAATATTTTCTTCAACAAATCATTCATAAACTTCTTAAATTTCATCATTTTACCTTTCTACTTACTACCTTCTGCTTCTCCCCTTTTGTTGCATTTTGTTGTTTTCTCTCCATCTGCGAGATGCTCGCCATTTACAGTTTGCAACTCATGTTGATTTCGCAGTATTCCCTCCTCTCGCCGCTCTATTGTATCAACCATCAGCTTATCACCTCTTTGTTTTTGCTTGATGTTTCGTTTCCAATTTCTGTTCTTTGATGCCCTTTCATCGCAAGATTCCATATTAATTTCATAGCATTTCTTCCCATCAGCCCAGTCTCCCTTTATTATTCCAACACCATTAGGATGAATAAATTTAATACATTGGTGAAAGGTTGACGCCATACCTAATATCCCATGTAGCCAAGGTCGGCCAATCAGGGAATTATAAGGTGATTCAATATCCACAATGCAGAATAGAATCTTAGAAGATAACCCCTTTAATGGAATTCGCATTGTAATTTCCCATTTGGGCTTGTTGGAAATGCCGTTGAAACCATAGATATTATAGGTTGATGGTATCAGATCCTCGTCTTTTCCACCCATGGTTCTGTAAGTATGATAAAATAAGATATTAACTAAACTTCCAGTATCTATTAGAACTCTGTTAATGGCCCAGGAGTCCTCAGTTTCATCATCATCATTTTCTTCATCTTCTTCTTCTATTTGTTTTGGATTTATTTCTAACCTTACCACCAGAGGGTTGTCATGCATCTCGCCAGGCTCTGGTACCTCTTGCGCAGTGAAGGAAATAGTTTGCTTTTGCCACTCCTCTAATGGCGAGACTCTCACAATATTCATTATCTCTCTTCCATCTGCGTCTCTCGCGAAGACTCTTCTTAGAACATTGTCGTGGAAATCCTCAATAGTTTTGTATACATGTACGATGGAATTACAGAAAAAATTCTTCGCCTTGGCTCCAACCTCTATCACAAATATTTCTGCTCCTTTTACAGTATTCACTCTGCGAATATCTGGTGCTGGTGGTAACTGCTGATATTGTAGATGTCCTATTAGAAAATGATTTAACTTTTCCTGATCAATCATCCTCAAAATTATTCTTTTTATATTTCTGCAATCATTTATTGAATGTCCATGAAAATGATGATAAGGACAAAATTCTTGACTTCAATTATTTTGATGTGTCTCTTTTCCCATATTCCAGGGGGATGGTATATTTTCCATCAGAATGATAGCCTCCCAAATTTTTTCTATGCTAGCATTCAGGGGTGGCATCTTAATTTCTTCCCATATTATTCTTTGATTCCCTTGTCCTCTAAAATTATTTTTCCTCTGACCTCCATAAGTTTCTTGCGGCTGATCAAGTCTTTGAATTTTATTATTTCCACCGCGATTGTAATAATTCCTTTCTCTTTCATAATCCTCTTGATCTCGGCTTCCCATGGCTACTAACTTCTGCTGGTTTTCAATAATCACTTTCTCTTGCTGTGGCTGCGAGGTACTCGCCACATTGTTAATCATTTTAGAAATCAAACTCCCGTTTGCCGCTATTGAGCTAGTGTTTGCGACTGGATATGATTCCATCTCATTTTGTTTCTCCTCCAAAGCAATGTATTCTTCTTGTAGTTCTCTTAGCTCAGTCATTGTGATGGTATTTTTGAATCTGAAAATTTGTATGTACAACAGATTGGTTGCGAACATTGCATTAATGAAAGATAAAATGAGGTATCTCTCATCCACTCTTCCTGCAATCTCACTGCACATTATCTTTCATATTATGGTTAGGTGTTTCAGACTCTCTCCAATCCTCTGTTTTAACCCAAGCACATCTTCAATACCGGGCCGCGAAGAATTTTTGATTATATATGCTCCCAGAAATGTAGCTTGCAAATGATCGAAAGAAGTTATTGTATTTTTAGGTAAGCCTTCAAACCATTTTAACGCCTCGCCAGTTAAACTAGATGCAAAGTATTTGCATAACACAGCATCATGGTTTTCCCATTGTAGCATACACCTAGCATAAGCCTTAACATGTTGAACAGCATAGGTAGTCCCATCAAAGATCTTTGGTTAATCTTTGGTAAATTGCATTTTGGAGGGATTCCTCCTAATTGTACTTCTTGAGTGAATAGAGTTCTCGCAGCTTCTTCAATGGCTTCATCAAGTTGCCTTCTTCCTCCTTCTCTTCTGTTATTCAACATTCCCCTCATTTCTGCTAACCCTCTTAAAATTTGTTCATTCCTAGCTGAGTTTTGTTCAATTGGTATTTTCAGTGCAGCTTCTCTCCTTCTGCGCTCGTGTCTTTCTTGTCCTGCGAGATTTTGTGCTTCTTCTTCAGTATCTTCATTCAGTTTTCTCCTGCGACTTTCCTCTTCACCTCTTTCTTGAATTCACAACTGATTATGCCTTCCAATTTCTTCTCTGCGAGTTTCTTCATTCCTCATCGTTTCTCTTCGTTGTCTTTTTATTCTCCTTTGTATTCTGTCATACTCCTCATTGATAATATTGCTATGGCGATTTTGTGTGCGTCTCCTTTCTCGATTGTCATGATTATTCTGCCGTATTGCTTCTTGAAACTCTTGTTCTTCAACTTCTGCTCTTAATCTTTCTCTTTCGCAATCTAGACGTACTTGTTCAGCATAATGCCTCTCAATTTCCTCCTCAATGATTCTTTGATTTCTTTGGAGTTCTCGCCCATGTAATATTCTTCTACCTTCTTCTCAATTTTCTTCACCATCTTGGTTATTTCCACGCTCTTGATTTCTATTATCATGTCTATCATTCACAGTTTCACCGTGTGGAACGTAGCGATCATCAATCATCTCTTCTTCTCCGTGATGTTGTTCTTCATTTGGATTTTGCATTTCCTCTCGAATATTTGCTCCAGCATTTCTCATAGGGGAATTTCTCCTTGGTTCTTCTCTAAATGATCTTGAACTTGATCTAGCAGTACTTCTTGATCTCCTACTTTGTAATCTCAAATTCTCCATTCTTAACTCGTGATTTTTTCTTGTTAGATTCGCACGTTCTTCCGCCTATAACCTCCTTTCCTCTTGTATTCTTTGTCTTAAAACCTCTACTATTTCATTTTCATCATCTCCATGTAGTAATCCTCCATTTACTTCTCGGTTTCTTTATTCTCTTCTTTCATTTCTTAATTGTCGATATTTTCCTTCTTCCATCGAATCTGATCGCCAAGTATGCACACTCACTCTGTCGTAATCCACAGCTCTATCTTGTATTGATGTTTGTTGATTCGGCTGTTGAATTTAATTTTCTCCTTTATTCCTTGTTCTATTTCTTCTTGTTCTTATCCTTGAAGATTCTCCCATTTCATTTGTTTCTCCACCTGCAAGTCTTTTACTCCTCCTTACGGTTGTTGGTGGTTCTAGTGTGTTTCTTCTTCTTCTAGCCATTAATCTTAGTAATCTGTTAAATGTTGCGTAAGATCTTTCACTAATTGTTCCAAATTCCTTCCAATCACAATGTCAATTTTTTTTCTTCAAACAATCATTAATTCATCCCTGTTTCGGGCGCCAAAATGTAGTTGCAGGAAATCCTACACTACACCCTTGATAAGAATTTACTGTAATTAAGACATATTTGAAGATTAAAAACAACACTTTATTATTTGATTCTCAGAAATGTTTACAAGAAATGGAATAAATCAAGAATACAACCGCTCTCTTGAATTTTCTCTCTCCTCAAGACTTTCTCAACACTCAAAAATACATCATCCTCTCTCTGAATCTACTGGGTCTCTTTATATAGGATAGTTACATAGTGGGTGACAGCTAATCTGTTCTTTAATTTCGGATCTGACTCGCGATATTATTGTAGTAGTTATAATGTCCATTCTCGCAAGCGTTGTAACCATCGCAGGATAATCACACTCTTCCCGTGTTTCTTCATTCGTCAGCTATTACGTCATTCTTCAAATCATTCTGTGACACTCGTGAAGTGTTGTTGAATAACTCGCGATGATGTTCGCAGAAGTGTTGTTAATCTCGCAAGAGTAATATCATGGCGATATTCTGGTCCTACATCCCCCACCTATAATTTCTATTGTAATAGCAGACTCTATGGGCGTAATATTCCCACGTGTAATCTCAGTCTAACTTAATAAAAATGCATGCTTCAAAAAAACAAAAACAAAAAACAAAAAGGTAGGGAACTAGGAATTACCATTAGGTACTAATCTAGTGGGATGGTTTAATTACAGGTCCTTCCATTAAATCCAGTTTAACCGGAGGTCCAAAATAAGTTTTTTGGACCAATTCTTTTTGTTCGGGTCCAGACACGTGCGGAAGAAATAAAACTTATTCCCAAAATTCCAACGTTACCCCGCAATATAAGTTATAGAAACCGTATATTTCCTATTCCGTTTCATTTTTTTAGATCTGAGATTCTTCTTCTTCCCGCATAGAACTCTTCAATAGAGATTGAAGAAAACCCCATCAGAAAGTATCGGTCATCGAGTATTGTTGATTCATCAACAAAATTCAACAAAGAAGATATGTTTAATCTTGTTTCAAACAATAAATCTCTCATCTATATTGTTTTCTCTCAATTCTTTCTCGAACTAAAGCTTCGGCGGTGAAGCATTTTCCTAGTATAACCTTTGATTGTTTTGCGAAATCAAGCTGGATTACTTATATTTGGTAAGTTTCTTTCCTTTTTGATGATTTTAGTTTATCTTTTCTTCCCGATTTCCTTTTTTCATATGAGTTTTTGTTGTTTTATTTTTGATTGATTGAATCAGATCTAATTATTTTTATGATTTATAGATCCATAACTCGTTTGCTTATCAATGTTTTTAATCTTGTTATTTTCTTATTTATGATCTAGATTCTTATTTTTCAAGTTAATTTTGTTAATTTTTAGTATTTTTCTTTTTTTTACGTTCATTTTTTACTATGATCCAATAATGCATGTAAGTTATTGTTCAATATCAATTCAATAATTTTTTTCATTTTATTTTATTTATGAATCAATAGTGCATATACACTATATTGTTCTACAAAAGTTCGGTGTTGCGAATAAATTGCCTTGTTCTTTATTTTCGTCTATATTATGGACATATTCATGGCAGTGTATACGGAAAAAAAATTTGATCTAGCATAACCCAGGCCAGCCATTTGGCAATATATGATGTCATCAAACTTCTTAGTTATATTTCCGTTTCTGCCGTCTAATTTTGTTGTCGTACTTTTTAAAACAAAGTCTTTTTCTTTTCTGAAACTCTTAAAGACAGAAATATCTTCGTAGCTATAATTCTTATAAAAAAAAATCAATATTAGTCTAGTGACTAGATAAATAAGTTAATGGATATACACTTGAACCGTTCCTTACAAACTTAATGATTAACAGTATATGGATTGATCAAAATAAAAGAATACATAAAAATGATTCGGTTTTTTGTATTGCTATAACAAGACTTGCTGTAAAGAGTACTAAGACATGTGGGTATTGATATTTAATTTTCATCAGATGAAATCAAACGAGAAAATTACCTGGTAGTAATCGAGAGAGGAAGTTTTTGATCAATAGTAAAAGTTTGCATTAGGTACTCTAGTTTCTTCGACTTTTTTTAAGATGAAGACTTTTCTTAAGAAGAAGGAATTATTGGTCTATGGTATCCATAAATTTAGAGATTCTTTATATTCTTGCACCAAAAAAAAAAATCACGCCAAAAAGGTATATCGGTGGTCTGTTAGGAAACTGAAAGATATTATATTTTTCCTAAAAATACGGCTTTAAAAAATATGACAACAAAATATGGAAATATATTTCTGTTAACTAAGAAGTTTTATGATGTCATATATTGCCAAATGGTTGACCTGGGCTATGCTAGATCAAAATTCTTTCCAGTGTATATTGTTCATTTATATACATATATATGTTATCTCTTGAAAGATCAACTATATAAGATGGAAAATTGTAGTGCAGAATATCATATTGTTTTTGTTCATGAAATTTTTGTGTGGTTCATTTAGGGCTGCACAAGACCCTCCCATGATACCCAAACCCGCACGTACCCGCTAAACCCGTGGTTTTTTTGTCCAAACCCGCCCGTTGTGGGTGCGGGGTTGGTTAAGAAAGAAAAAAACCGCTTTTTGTGGGTGCGAGGTTGGTTTTAGCTAATACCCGCCCAAAAAACCCGTAAAATATATACCATTAGATAAAACTAATCCTACCCGTCCATTATGAAACCCTAATACTAGTAGATAGAATAACTGATAACCTTCATTCACTCTTCTCTCTGTTTGGCCTCTCCTCTTCTTCCTCCTCAGTTCTTCTTCTTCACCTACAAACGACAATTACCAAAAATATTCACCAGAAATCGACGAGAACAACTTCGAATCTTCACCAGAAATCGACAACAATTGAAAAATCAACAGATTCAACACTTAATCTTCATATGTGAACTTCCTAGGTATGAAGTTAAGTAAAACATGTGATTAAACATGTTATTTTTTTAAGTTATTAAGAATTTAAGTAAAACATGTGTGTGAATAATTATTGCGGGTTTAAGTGGGTTTAAACCCATACCCGCTGTTTGGGGGTGCGAGGTTGGTTATGGAAAAAAAAAACCGCAATCTATGGGTACGAGGTTGGTTTTAGCTTATACCCGCCCATACCCGCCCATGTGCAGCCCTAGGTTCATTATATTCTGAACTTTATTAGTGGCATATTTATGGCAGTGCATATTTCCTACACTGTATAGACATCACCCCATATTTAAGGCAATTTTTGATTTGTCATAGATTCAACATCATGTTTTCATTTTCAATATGTAGTGATTCTACATAGTAAAGATGCAGATTGGTTATACTTAATGATTATAACTATGTGATTTTTTTGGAAGTGCAGATTGGTTATACTGTAGTTATAAGGTAAATAGTCTGACAAGATCACAACTTATTTTTTCCATAATCATATATAAGAATTACTATATATTTAACTCCAGCACTAGGATAACCGTGCATGAGAATATATAAACATGAATGTTTACCAAAAAGTATTTGCTATATTAAAGTTACAGCAGGTTTGATCCGTACGTTATGTAATATTTTGGAGATGGAGAGTCCCCCAATACTATGATGATTTGTACACATTAGGATGTTATATTGGATACCTGGTTGGTTTTGTGTTATATTTATGTGATATCTTAGAAATTGAGCGTAAGTCATATGCACTAGTTACGAATCAAGTACAAATCATCTTTACTGGATAGAAATCTAGTATAGGTCCGTTGTAATGGTTAGAAAATAAGTGCAGGTCTCCTATACTGCTTAGAATATTGAGTGAAGGTCCCATGTACTTCTTAGAATATTGAATGCATGTCCGTTATATTTCTTAGAAAATTGAGTGCAAGTAACCTACACTGCTTAGAGTCCCCATATACTATGTTGATTTGTACACATTATAGGATGTTATACTGGATACCTGGTTGGTTTTGTGTTATATTTATGTGATATCTTAGAAATTGAGTGTAAGTCATATGCACTAGTTAAGAATCAAGTGCAGGTGATCATCTTTATTGGATAAAAATCTAGTATAGGTCTGTTGCAATGGTTAGAAAATAAATACAGGTCTTCTATACTGCTTAGAATATTGAGTACAGGTCCCATATACTGCTTAGAATATTGAATGCATGTCCGCTATATTGATTAAAAAATTGAGTACAGGTCACCTACACAGTTCAGAGATTCGAGTAATAAACCCGCATCATAATTAGAATTATTATCAGTTTCATGCCTTAATAGTGTCTTTCTTTGAAAGTATGCGTATAAATAGCATATAATTCTTATCACTACCATCTTATTTTCTTTCTAAAGTGAAATTAATCTCTCCTCGTCATCTTGTTCTTTTCTTTCAGTTTTTTAGATTCTAGATGTGGTAGAATACCAAGTGGTGGCACTTGGATATATGATTGAGTAGTGGCATGGTGGCTTCCAAGGAGATGACCTGGTTTCATGTTTAATTTTTTTAATTTACTTCTTCTTGTCTTTTATTGTTCACCTATTTTGTTTTAATCCCGGTCTATCGGTGGATTATATCTATTGAAGCTTTCCAAGTTCTACGTGGTTGTGGTGTATATTTTAATTGTAATTTTCTGGTGTACCAAAATACGGAAAAATTTATTTATTTTCATGTGTAACCTTGTAAAATAACACAAGTAGTACTAGATTTTATTTGTAATCATATATATATATATATACTCTCAAAAATTGGTTGTGCTGCTTGGATATATGAGTATAGGTCAGATGCACTAGTTAGAAATGGAGTACAGATCTCTTATACTGCATAAATATACGAGTGCAAGTCCCCAATACTAGTTAGAGATCGTGTGTCAGTCCCTACACTACTTACAAATCTGATTACATTTCCGCCACTCTAGTTAGAGATGAAATATAGGTCCTCTACATTGGTTAAGAATGAGTGCAGGTCCTCTATACTAGTTTGTAATTTAAAATGGCTTCGCTACACTAGTTAGAAATCGAGTATATATCCCCTATAATATTTAGGAATTGAGTGCAGGTCTGCTACCATAGTAAGGAATCATATACAGATCTCCTATACTGCTTATAAATTGACGAGATAAAAAATTCCATTAGAAAAAAAACTAAAATTGTGTATGTTAACATATAACTAGAGCTATCTTTTGGGGTATGGAAAGATAATAAAAATAACTATATTGTTTAAAACAACGTAATAAAAAAATAACAAATTATAAATTTAGCAACTTGGAAATGTTTCAGATGTCATTCATCCGATACAATTACAAGCCCCGTTAATGAATAATCCCTGCATTTGAACAACTAGCTTCCGAAAGAAACACATGACAGACCTTGGAACCTCAAAAATAAACATAACGAGTATGCATAGCATACCTCTGCAGACGTAATTAAATACACATTTTTTTTTACAAGTGCTGAATATATACATGTTTTTCAGTATAGTCTACACACACTTGGATGAATTTTAGGTACGATATTATTATCGGATACTCAGCCAACTCGATATCTTTGGTAATTTCCATCACGACTTCTTTAATGTTCCACTTAGTTGCTCATGGTGGGTTGCTCCCTTCCGGTAATGTCAGTGGTTTAACATAATGACCATGCATAGCATACCATAGCTGTAGAAAAACACAAACGAGATCGATTAAGAATGCGAACACAATCCATATCGATATTATCAAGAAAACGTAAATGAAGTTGTAAATCTCACCAACAAATAAATAAAACAACCAGTAACAACAGTTAGAACATATAGACAAACATAGTATATGTAATCTGTACTTACAAAGATAGTGAACCTCATAATATAATGGTAGATTTTGCTACTGGTTGACTACAAAGCCCTACAGTATAGGTTATTTGTACCTATAGAATTGTAAAATAAACTGAATTACTACAGTATAGTCATTCTGCACTTCTAACAAATCTACATAAATATGCAAAAAATAAGAGAATCATATGCAGAATAACAATACTATCTAGAACATAAACACACAAAAGTAGTATGTGGAGTTTGCACTTAAAAATATAGTAAACTTTAAAAACCATTTGCATAAAAATGTATACCTAAATGCAATGTTGAATCTATGACAAACCAAAAACTACCATATGTATTGGGTATCTACAGTGTCACATAATATTAGAAGGAGAGATTTTGATATTGATTGACTACAAATCCTTGCAGTATAGGTTATCTGTACCTCTAGGATTGTAAAATAAACCGAGACACTACAGTATAGTCATTATGCACTTCTAAGAAATTACATAAGTGTAACACTTAAAACCATTAACTACATGTAGAATCATTAATATTACAAATTAATCCGCACATTTTCAGGAAACCGCCGTTGCTTTTATTCAAAATCACATAAAATTGAATAATCGCTAAAGTATAACATCATAAAACCTAATCAATATAGTATAGGCCATATGCACTTTCAGAAACTGTCTTTGCATGTATGAAAATAATCAATTGTATATTATATTTGCACTGTTAGAAAAATAAAAAAGGTAAAGAATAACCACAGTATATGTTATCTGCACTTTAAAATCATTAAACATACTTCATTTGTATGTATCAGAATTCAAACAAGCAACATTTGCATAGACAAAACAAACCATGAACAATAATTAATCCTATGAAAAATCAACTGGTATAAATTTCCATGTATTATTAAATTGCATATATGAAAAACCAAAAAAATTACCATAGTATAGGCAATCTACACTCTAGGATCATAAAAGGAACTTTAATTGCATGTATCAAATTTAAAATTAAATGTTAGATCCAAAAAGGATTTAATACTGCGTTTATCTATTACTGTTTTTGGAACTCTTTGGATTTCTTTTATTGGTGATTCTTCAACATCGCGTCCTTCTTCTACTTCTTTTTGTGAGATTCTTGCGCTTTCTCTTCTTTTTTTTGACCATTTTACTCAATATTTATGAAGATTCCGTAAGTGGTGATGAAGTTTATTCTCGTAGATTGAATTGATTTTGATGATTTTTTGATTTTTTTTTTTTTAGATTGAAGTGATTTAGATGATTTTTCTTCTCTGATTTTGAGTAGTGGGATGTAGGTGAGGTAACATGAGTATCTTCTTTGATTTCTAGTAGTGGTGATGATGCAGTTGTTTGATTTTTTAGATTTGGTAGGTGATTATGAAGATTGATTTCTCTTTTCAGTTTCTGACAGTTTTTGAAGCTCTAGTTTATGTATTGTAACGAATGAAAAATAAGACCGTGTATTTTACATGTTTGGCATGGGTGCTTATTACGTCTTTTCCTGTTTTAAAGTATTTTGGACCCCCGATTAAATTTATAATATGGATGGACCTTAGTATAAATAACTATATGGGCCTAGGACCAGTCAAGAGATTTCCTGAAAGTAGGCTTCTCTTAAATATAACCCACACATTTATTAAGAGCATAACCCAAAAAATTTAAGTTCAAAAGAAAAACTAAAAAAAAAAATTGTCTTTCTTCCTCAAAATCAAAATAAACCCTAGCTTTTCTTTTAATCATACTTCAAATCAGCTATAATCGTTCTTTTAGTATTCTCGCAAATTGACTAATTATAAACTTTAATTCCTACTTTTTCCCAAAAACAAAATAAAACCTAATTCTTATTTTATTTTTTCTCAATCATGATAATATTAAAACTAAAATAGGTGTATATTATAATTGTTTCAACATCAATCGAAAGGAAATGAACTAAGGTTTTGATTCTTTTCCTTGGACCAATTTCCTAAAACTCCATAAACATAGTCTATAGAAAAAGGGGTAGGATCCGTTGACATGGTTATAGTGACATAATCTTGATATTTTAGCGCCACTTTTTCTACTAAACCCAACCGGTAATGAATTTGAGACTAATTTATTGGTGACATGTTATATTTATAAATAGCTATATTCCAACCAAAAATGAGACCATTCCGAGATGTATAAGACCACCATCTACCATTTTGAATATCATTCGTTGAAGATTAACGGTTGAAATTAAAAAAAAATGGATGGTGAAGTTTTGTATATTAGAATACTCTCATTTTTGGTAGGAATATAGAGTTTTGTATGAGGAACATGTCATCAATCTTAGCTTCAAATTCATCATTTTTTTTATATAAAAAATGGTGCCATAATGTCATGATAACCATGTTATTGGATCATACCCCATAGAAAAAACTCTCTAAGATGATTTTTTTCTCAATCATAATTACATCAAAGTTGATTGAGGGTATTGGTTGTACCCAGAAATATTTCCAGGCACAAAACACAATGATTTTGGTGATGATGGTGAAAACTAGGGTTAATAACAAAAACAAACATGAATAGAAGAGACACAAATTTAACGTGGTTCGGCAAGTGTTGCCTACATCCACGGACGAATCCCCGTAGGGAGAGATAATTTATTGATGTATTGATTACAAAGGATTTTTATCCCTTTTAGGGTTTGCTGGTGTATTTTTCTATATCAGGGCCTCTCTCTTTAGGGTTGAGATTCCCATTTATTTATATAATTGAATACATAGGTTAAACCCTAATTTCGAGATAAACTTCCACTGCAAGTAACTTGGCTATGAAGACATCTGGAATGTTCCAGAACTTTCTCCGCAGCTTGGATCTTCATCAACTAAAAGGTATGTGGATACTTGAACTTATCTATCACTCAAAAGTCTATCTACTCTATCTCCTATCTTGAGACAAAAGTCGTTTTACTATATAGACTAAGAATATATACATGTGACATTTCGAGATGAGTATATCTCACTTATCTATTTCTCTAAATGTGTGTTGGTAAAGCCTTCGCTTTATCCAAGTTCATCTTTGCCTAGTGACGAAAGTCATGTTATGTTTCAATCACTTTAGAAATTGCTCTGACGAAAACTAGTTTGTGAATAACAACTATATGACGTCCTATGAGAATGTTTCAATGATTGAAATGAGAGTTTAGACTATATAACCATTGGGGGATATAAACATTATTGTGGCAACACATATATGTATAAGTCCTTAGCACTTGAACCGAAGTTTGTGAACTTTGTTGATTAAGTGAAACCGAAACGCGAGCTGTAAACTCAGTCCGCGAACTGGCATAGTTCTCGAACCCGAGAATTTATGCTAGAGTTGAATCTCAGTTTCAGTCCGCAAACTGGCATAGTTCTCGAACCCGAGAATTTCTTCAGGAGTTTGTGAAATCCAACCAGTTAACTTGATTCTGCGAACTCAAGTGGGTTATGTCTGAAAACGATGATTCGTGAACTTATCTTAATTAATTAAGGAATGCTTTTGCAAACCGTGGATTTATAGTTCATGAATTGATTCGAGTGAATCACATCATTTTTGATTTAATTGTGTCTTGTGTAGTACATAAGATCTCTTAGCAATTGAAAAACTTTCTAACTAGTTCATTTGAGTTATTTGGACTAGTTATGGTGAAGAAGAATATGGTTGATATGAAAGTTATTATTTGGATAACCATTTGGTTGACTAATATTGAACCAACCTTTGTACACGTTTGGGTACGGTTACAAAAACCCAAAATCGTCAAGTACATGTGTGTATGGCAAGCTAAGTTTTCGATCTAACGGTTGAGAGATATTAGCTTGTATCTAATCAGGTCTTCATCTAACTGTGAATATTGAATGCTTTGTTACTAAGCTAACATTGATTGCAAACCCTGATTGGAAAGACTATATAAGGGAGAACTCTAGCAACTAGGAAACCTAATCCCCACATATTATGTGTGATACTAGTTTTCTAAGATAGAGTCGATTCTCCTTTAACCTTTGGTTTTATTCTTCTAAAACCAGGTAAACGACTTAAAGGCTTCATTGGGATTGTGAAGCCAGATCGATACTACTTTTCTTGTAGTTGTGTGATCTTATCTTGTTGTTTCTATCGTACTAGTACAATTGTAATAATTGGTTTGAGATTTCTATATCCGATAGGCAAGATATAAAAGTAATCACAAACATCTTCGTCTCATCGTTTGTGATTCTATAATATCTTTTTTCGCTGCGTCGATTAAGACTATTGTGAGGTGATTGATAAAACTGAGATGTTCTTCGGGAATATAAGTTTGGTTTTATTGATTAGTTCCTGTTCACCTTGATTAATCAAAAGACGGAACAAAACTTATAGGTTTATTCGTGGGAGACGGATTTATCTATCTTGTAAACTTTTCTGTGTGAGACAGATTTGTTTGCTAAAGTCTTCGACTTTGGGTCGTATCAACTCTTGGTTATGGGTTAGATCATCTAAGGGAATCAAGTGCGCAATATCCTACTGGGATCATAGGCGTAGGATCATAACTGTATCTTGGATTAGTGTGAGATTAATTGGGGTTCAACTACAGTCCAGACCGAAGTTAATTTGGAGTAGGCTACTGTCTGTAGCGACTTAAGACATTGTATGTTTAATCTGGACTAGGTCCCGTGGTTTTTCTGCATTTGCGGTTTCCTCGTTAATGAAATTCTGGTGTCTGTGTTATTTCTTTTCCGCATTATATTTTGTTATATAATTGAAATAATACAGGTTGTACGTTGTTCAATCAATTAGAATATTCGACCTTATTGGTTGTTGATTTAAATTGATTGACACTTGGATATTGGTCTTTGGTACTGTTGATGGTGGATTTTAGTTTAGGGATAAAGTTGTAAAACCGATATTTTGTGCAGCCATCCTGCAGAGGATAAGTCCATTTGATAAGCGATGAATACTTCTCCGCTTTATTAATTCACCTAGAATGGATCATGTAGCAACAATCCCCAAGTATTCTGTGAATTTTAGCATTATTTATTAATGCATGAAACACCTTGTATTTCTTGTGATGTTCTTAGCATAACTCTTATTGTTATTACGGCATGATGACTGATTGTTACTCTCCGCAGAGTAGCATTAATATCAAAGTACCAGTAATGAGACATGCACGAAATACCCGTACTGGCTTCACCATTCTCTAACAAAGAGAATCGTCTCTTTGAGTGTTATACTATCCAGATTGAGTATCCGGACTGACCATATCAGTCTCAGGAACGATCACAACCATCCAACTTCACCAGCACGATTGGATGGCCCAGATCAAATCCATAACCCTCAAGCAGGTATTGGAGTATTCACCACCGACCCAAATGTTGGCCCCGCATGGTCGGCCTCCCCAAGAGGGAAGCATAGCTTACCAGTTCATCCAACCATAACAGCATGGACGTGAAACCCTAAACTAGGGTTACGACATATTACATGTGTCACAAATCGATCACAAACATCCATCTTCGCATGCATAGATGGAGGGTGTAGATGTCGATTCAAAGGGCCCAGAACATGTCAACACAAACACCATGGGCCCGCCTACATACCTGACCGATCGGTCAAGACCAACTATGTTTGGTCTTCATAATTCGTGCGCCCAAACAAGACGTGACACACGGCCGGAAAAACCCTAATTGGGGTTTGCGACATCATCCATGTGTTGCAAAATCATCTCAAGCGTCCATCTTCGCAGGCTTGAATGGAAGGCAAAGATGATACTTCAGGGGAGGCCAAACATGCTAGCATGACCACCGTGGGACCAGCTTCATGTCCGACCGATTGGCTAAAGCCGGCCTTGGTCAGGCGCCTCAATTCACGCGCCAAAAATTGGTGTGTCACGCTGCCTTAACAAATCCTTTGCGGCATAGGATTTTTGTTGAAATCTAATCTCGATCACTCATCTTTGCCGGCCAAATTGAGTGGTCTAGATCGTACCTTTGCGAGTCAAGCAAGCATGGGGGTAAACACCAGCGTGCCACCTCCTTGAAAGACCAATCGGTCCCTCCATAAATGCTCCCTAAGCTTGAATTCTGAAAGTGCCAGCTTGCATACCTCCCAAACCCTAATCCAACGGTCGCAGATTAGGGTCGCAAGCCATCTCATCCGTCCAACTTCGCTAGCTTGGACGGATAGCCGAGAATGGGAATTAGGCGACAAGTGAGATATCACCGTGATCACTGTCCGCCACTCTTCCACATAATGTGATCTGCTAAGGCATGGCTCGCCCATGAAGCATCCAAACGGTCACTCGAAGTAGGCAGGGCATGATGCTCAACAACGATGCTTCATACATGCTGAATACATTCGATACATAACCTGCATAGATTACACTCGATACTTCACAAGTATCGACTTTCTAAAGAACTTAGTTATTTAACCTAGCATCACATGCTACCTTTTGTGGGTCCCACGATCCACACACTCGAGACATCAATCATGTCACAAACTGGGGGATACATACTGGGGTATTGGTCTGGCGGTTTATAGCGTGTAGCGTGCAACGCGCCATCACAAGAACATGTCAGGAAGACATGGACGGTTAGTGATGATGGGAGAAGTGGGAAAGACTAATCATGTGACACTAACACACAACTCTACTACTCCATCACTCCACTTCCTACGAGAGACGTAAATGAGGCTCAAAATGACTTGTATAAATAGGTTCTCCTACCTATTTCCAATTAAGAAGACAACATAGAAATCAAGTGTTAATAAAATTATATTCGAAACACCCAGAGCCTGCTTGAATTATTCGTAAGCCTGCTCACCTTTCTGTTACAAGTCATAAAACAGCCTACACCTTCACAATCTCAATACCTTCTTTGCTTCCCTCCCTAAGATCAACCCCATCTCCTTCACTTTGTCACCAAAACAAGTTTGGAACGACCATTTCTTGGTTTAGGCCAGAATTGTATAGATTGATCTCTCAAATCAAAAGCACTCATGTGCAGTGCATTTGTTTAAGGTTTAAACTCATTTCTCATCCACACACCCCAAAATTACCAAAACCGGCAGAGATAGTTTTCACCCATAAATAATTGGCGACCACATTGGGAGGTTAATTTCTCGGTTGCAATATCAACTTCTGCAATACTCAATCCCATTGGTTGATTTCAAAATGGTTGGTCTTAGGACTCAACAAATAATTTCGAATTCCGGTCGAAGTTCTTCCAACGAAGATATGCCTCTTCCCAATGGTGTGTATAATGGTGTAACCGCAAGAATGCCGATATTGATCGAGTTAGCACGGGTGCATGAGATTCACACAAATAACATGGACCTGATCAAAGAAACGATAAATGGCATACTCGACCTCAACATCAGATATGAGCAGCCCCTCTGTCACGAAAATTTCTACATTGGAGACTGATCCTCACCACGATCCTCCTAAAGTCAACAGTTTCACCATGAACCAAAGGCTGGTGGATCAGGAGGCTGCTTCTCTAGTAGAAAGATTGTGCGAACTTTTACACCTCTCGAAGAATCAGCGGGCGGAGACGTTCGCTGCAATCAACCAGATAGCCTTGGACATGAATTTAACTCCTTTTCGTCCAGAAACCTCCAAAGCATCGGATATGTCTATAAATAATGTTACATTTACAGAAAAAGACATGATGGCGGAAGAAGGTCACAACCGGGCCCTACATGTTACTGCGCGCATCAAGGATTCAGAATTCAAAAGGGCCTTCGTTGACCCAGGAGCCTCTTCGAATGTGATTACCCTCAAGATACTCGGGATGACCAAAGTTCGCCCGAGCAAGATCGTGCGGAAGCCTACCACGATGACGGACTTTGAAGGAAACCAAACCAATACGTACGGGTACGTCAATATGAATTTATCCTACTCCCCACGTCTAGTCTAAAGTGAAATTCGAAGTCATAGAAAAGGAGCCGGACTACCACATGATATTAGGTAGACTATGGATTCATGACAATAGAATTGTTCCTTCAATATATCACCAGTGCTTGAAGACTATGCTGAATGAGTAAGTCGTTCGTATCCCTGCATTGTTCTATCCTTACGCACCGATATGTGGCGTAGAGTTATTTGAGCCGAAAGAAACTCCACGGGAAGAATCAGGGAAAGTGCATTTCATCCCACTCCCCACGTGGGCATTAATCCAGGAGGAGGAACGACTTGCATCGTTGAAGTATAATCCCCATGATATGTCAGAACATCCTTCTTCGTCTGGTGAAGTTATAACTCATGTTTACACTAAAAGAGAGCGTACTTTTGTGGCAATCCGTGATCAGAAAAGAAAGACCGTATACCGACATCGATGTTAGAAATTAGCATGGAAGCCTATTACCCATCCTATCCCCCAATGAAGTGCCGCAACAACGATGAGCCACAGGAAGAGGTATTGGATGCTCCATGACAGCTGCAGGACGTCACCAACTCCACGACCGACGAGCTCGAAGTTGTTAATATCGGGAGTGAAGAATTCCCCAGGCCTATCTCCATCCGATCAACCCTGTCCACAGACAAACGCACGAAACTTGTGCAACTTCTCAAGGAATACCAAGAATATTCGCTTGGACATATAAAGAAATGCCCGGTTTAGATGAAAAATTGGTCACCCATTACCTGCATGTCACACCTGGATCTAAGCCGATCAAACAGTCTTTGAGGAAATTCAGGCAAGAAGTGGAAGGGCAGATCAAAACTGAGATATAGAAACTGCTAGCCGCTGGCTTCAATAAACCCATTCATCACCTAACCTGGTTAGCTAATGTGGTTCTAGTAAAAAATAAAAATGGGCAGATCAGGTGTTGCGTGGATTTCAGAGACTTGAACAGATGCTGCCCCAAAGACGATTTTCCTCTACCTAATATCGACATGTTATTAGATGGTACCAGTGGGCACGACATGTTCTCCTTCATGGACGGATACAACGGGTACAATCAGATAAGAATGTATGAGCATGACGCAAGTAAGACAAATTTTCGAACTCCCCTCGGAAATTTTATTATACAGTGATGCCATTTGGTTTGAAGAACGCCGGTGCGACCTATCATCGTGCTATGACGGCAATCTTCCATGACATGATGCACAAGCAAGTTGAAGACTACATGGATGATATAGTAGTCAAATCGATGGCTCGGTCGGATCACACATGAGTCCTATGACAAGTGTTCGAAAGGTGCCGTGAGTACAAATTGAATATGAATCCTTTGAAATGCGCCTTCGGTGTTTCTTCAGGCAAATTTCTGGGATTCCAGGTAACCGCTAAGGGAATCGAGGTAAACAAGACTCAAGATATCCTCACGATGCTTCCTCCATGAACTGTGAAGGAACTCCAAAGATTCATGGGCAAGGTGAACTACATTCGGTGTTTCATACCTGCCTTGGCCCATCTCGTTGCTTCATTCACTCCCTTGCTGAAGAAGGGAGCAAGCTTTATCTGGAACGCACTACAACAGGAAGCGTTTCAGAAGATTCAACGGATGTTGTCGTCTCCAGCGGTCATGAAGTCCCATGTCCAAGGGAGACCACTGTATCTCTACACAACCTTCAGTGATACTGTCGTAGGGGCTTTGCTCGCACAGGAGGATGATAAAGGAGTCAAACATCCCATATACTATTTAAGTCGAGTACTAAGAGATTATGAGCTCAGATATCCCAAAGCGGAGAAGGCGTGCCTATCCCTGATTCATTCCATTCAGAAGTTCAGACATTACCTGCTGTCCAACAAGGTAGTACTCATATCTAAATTCGACCCTGCAAAGTTTTTACTTTCAAAGCCGGTCTTGATGGGAAGGACGGCCAATTGTCTTTTCCAAATATCGGAGCTAGACATAACGTGCACGTCACCGAGAGCTATCAAAGTACAAGTCATCGCTGATTTACTTGCAGCGTTCCCTGGAGAAGGCACCACTACATTACACGAGGATCTTCCCGGAAAATTTCCAGAGATCTCCGTTGTCGAAAGAGATGCGTGCCTACTGTAGTTTGATGGCTCCTCCACTCCTAGAAATAACACTGGAGGAGCAAGCATGGTCCTAGTATCTCCAACTAGCGAAATCTTTTCACATTCTTTCAAGTTAGAATTTAAGTGCACCAACAACTCAGCAGAGTATGAAGCCTTTCTTATAGGACTGTCAATAGCCAAGCAAGTAGGGGCCACTCGCCTAGAGATAAGAGGTGACTCTAAATTACTGGTTAATCAGATAAACAGAGTATATGCATTGAAGGAGGCAACACTGGCCCCGTACCGATCAGAAGCATATAGGCTGTTGAACTACTTTGCAGATGCAACCATCACCCATGTTGGTCACAGCAACAACAGACATGCTGATTGTTTAGCCACACTGGCGTTCAAATTGCAGTTTGAAGGTTTGGAAGATACTCTGATAGTAAGAAGGAGGACGGTGGAATCAACATGGCTCTCACAACTCGAAGACATTAGGACCTGTGATTGGAGAACTTCTATCATTCAAGAACTCAGCAGCTCGCTTTCTCAAGGAAAGGTCAGTCACAAAACTCTGCAGAGCTATTTTATGCTTCATGGTATGCTATATCATCGAAACCCGGATGGTTCCCTATCGAGATGTCTCGGAGATGAAGAGGCGCAGTCACAGCTTAACCGCATTCATGCTGAAACCTGTGGACAAACATTGGTGGTAATTCTCTATCGTCATCTTCAATGCCTGGGATATTATTGGCCAGAAATGGAAGCTCAATCTCGTTTACTCCAGAAGTCTTGCACCAATTGCCAAGTGCCGCTACATCAATTTGAGGTTATCAACGTAAGCCATACTAGGGACTGGATAGAACCGTACATTAGTTATCTCTGCGATGGAGTAACTCCTTCCAATCAAAGGGATGCTATCAAGATGAAACAAAAGGAGAAGCGATTCGTATTTCATGAGGGGATCCTATATCGTAAAAGCTTTGGAGGCGATCTATTATGGTGTCTGGCTAAAGAAGAGATTTCGACTATGTTGGAAGAAATGCACGAAGGGGAACATCAAGGAAAGAGGAAACTATTTCCCCAGATACACGAGAAGTACTATTGGCCAACCATAGAGGATGATGCAGCTTCGTTCATTCAACACTATCATGAGTGTCATGTTCATGGGAACCTCGTTCACGCACCTTCCACTTCTTTACACTCGATAAGCAGTCCATGGCCCTTTTATATCTGGGTACTTGACATTATTGGGAGGATTAATCCGTCATCATCGAAGCAGCACGAGTATATCATAACCGCGACAGAGTATTTTACCAAGTGGGTTGAAGCCATCCATCTACAGGGAACTACAAGAGCAACAATTGCCGCATTCATTAAAGAATACATCATTTATCGGTTTGGTGTACCTAAGAATATCATCACTGACAATGGCACTCCCTTTGCAAACAAACAGGTACGGGAGCTGCTTGAAGAATATGGAATTAAACAGGTCTTCTCCACCATCTATTATCCTCAAGGAAACTGACAAGCTGAGAGAACCAACAAGATACTGATCCGGATTCTCAGTCAAACAGTGCATGACAACCCTAGGGACTGGTACGAACAGCTTCCTATGGCACTTTGGTCGTATCGTACGACACCTAGAAGTTCCGTTGGGATTTCTCCATATTCACTTGTTTACGGTGCAGATGCAGTTCTCCTAGCAGAAATTAGGATTCCGTCAGCTAGGATTATAGCAGCAAGTGGGGTCCACTGGAGCGAGGCTGAAGCATCTAACTTAAGAATTGCTGAGTTAGTATCTTTGGATTCCAGAAGAAGCAAATCATAGGAGCGCGCTCAGGTGTACATAAAAGGATCTCCATGTCATATGACAAGACTGTAAGGCCACGTGCTTTTGGAATAAGAGATTTGGTCTTGAAGACAGCCAAGCACATTAAGTAAGACATGTCTGCACCAAAGTTCTCTCCGAAGTGGGAAGGTCTCTATGTGATTACCAAGGCTTACAGTATGGCTACTACAAGATCATTAAGGTAGATGGAGGCAAGTTAGAAATAGTCATTAATGGAAAATGGCTCAAGGCATACCATACCTGATAATTGTACCGTAACTTTCCCATAACATGACAATGCAAGCATTTTCATTACACATTTGAATTGCCAATTTATTCGGAAAAAAAATGTGTTAATGAAAAAAAAAAACTACATCCATCGCCTAGAAGAGGCCGTCCAGCATATTATAGTTCCTTGAAAACATCATCTTCAACCTAGCGTGATACCTCTCCATCATATCCTTGAAGTTTTGAACCGCCTACTCCACCTCATTTGATTCCGCAGCCAGAGCCTTCTCCTCCTCCAAGATAACTTT
This sequence comes from Papaver bracteatum, assembly GCA_023529315.1. NCBI lineage: Eukaryota > Viridiplantae > Streptophyta > Magnoliopsida > Ranunculales > Papaveraceae > Papaver > Papaver bracteatum. The sequence continues at coordinate 1,875,856 of JAJJWX010000145.1, forward strand.
CACAGCAGGAACAACATTCACGAGGATACCAGCTCGATCAACCTTGATGATATCAAGACGTTATCGCAACCAGCCCACATTGAACTTCATGGATTCGCAGGTAGATACCATGTTCTCCCACTTTTCGAGATTTGATTCAGCGACGTTGCGAATGGAAATATTCTCCATCTCAGCAATCATGGGAAGAATGCAGTTTACTGTAGTAACAAGAGCAGATGAGCAGTGCCGAACTACATTCCTGGTTGCGATATGGCCATACTTTTTCCACACCTTTGTGTACAGAGGCACAAACTCCTTCCGTACTAAGAATCCACCAACACCTCGGTAGCTAGAAGACAGGCATTTCATGTGTACATCGAATGAAAGACCCGCATTGGGGTATTCGTAAGATGAGATATCCATATCAGCATCTTCAAGATCTACATCGGCAGGCATGTTCGAGTTTGAAGGAATAGGACAGGTTAAGTCATCATCATCGATAACCATCACACATGTTCCAGTGGGGTATCTCTGCAAAAGAAAGTATCATTCGCTTGATCATCATGAATAACAAGCAACTGTGCGGAGAAGAAAAGGAAAAGAGAGACAAACCGTTATGACCTTCTAGACTCGGAGAACACGAGCAGGGGATTCATCATGAGGCCCAAACGCAGATCTTGCACGCTTAACAGAAGATCATGGGTGGTATGAATAAGATGATCCACTGTTGTTCGACATGATGAGGAAACAGAGTTTCTTCCAGAGAACCTTATTGTGAAATTGTAAAAAAGTGGTTCAAAATCTTCACGCACGCAAATATGCTGAAGAAACCCTAAAGGAAGAGTAAAGTGACTGCGGCAAAGCCTACCCGATATATGAGGATTCAACACCAACCAAGTCATAGTTTCTTTCAAACCCTAATCACATATTGGGAGAGCAACTAAATATGAACGATTTGGCCAGAGCAGTGTGTAAACACCCACGTCGGGGAATCCCAGTAGAAGAAGAATTCTATTCCTGGCTCAAATGCCAAAGGGAGGAAGCCGGTCCACCAAGGCCCGTGGTCGCGCATGCATGGAGGATTGACCACGATTGGTCAGAGTCCCTCTAGGTAGACTTCCCTCATCTCGTATTCTTATGTTATATATGTCACCATCTCATGCCTACCCCCACAATAGTGTAACCATCATGTGCTAGGCAGGGGACTTAATGTTGATGGTGGATTTTAGTTCAGGGCCAAAGTTGTAAAATCGATATTTTGTGCAGCCATCCTGCAGAGGATAAGGCCATTTGATAAGCGATGAATACTTTTATGCTTTATTAATTTACCTAAAATGGAGCATGTAGCAACAATCCCCAAGTATTCTGTGAATTTTAGCATTATTTATTAATGCATGAAACGCCTTGTATTTCCTTTGCTGTTCTTAGCAGAACTCTTATTGTTAGTACGGCATGATGACTGATTTTTACTCTCAGCAGAGTAGCATGAATATCCAAGTACCAACAATGAGGCATGCACAAAATACCCGTACAGGCTAAACCATTCTCTAACAAAGAGAATCATCTCTCGGAGTGTTATACTAGCCCGATTGAGTATCCGGACTGACCATATCAGTCTCAGAAACAATCACAACCATCCAACTTCGCCAGCATGATTGGATGGCCCAGATAGAATCCATAACCCTCAAGCAGGTATTAGAGTATTCACCACCGACCCAATACGGTCCCCGCATGGTCGGTCTCCCCAAGAGGGAAGCATAGCCTACCAGTTCGTCCATCCATAGCAACATGGACGTGAAACCCTAAACTAGGGTTACGACACATTACATTTGTCGCAAATTGATCACAAACATCCATCTTCGTAGGCATAGATGGTGGGTGTAGATGTAGATTCAAAGGGCCCAGAGCATGTCAACACAAACACCGTGGGCCCGCCTACATACCTGACCGATCGGTCAATACTAACTATGTTTGTTCTTCACAATTCGTACGCCCAAACAAGACATGACACACGGCCGGCAAAACCCTAATTGGGGTTTGCGGCATCATCCATGTGTTGCAAAATCATCTCAAGCATCCATCTTCGCAGGCTTGAATGGAAGGCAAAGATGAAACTTCAGGGGAGGCCGAACATGCTAGCATGACCACCATGGGCCCGACTTCATGTCCGACCGGTCGGCCAAAGCCAGCCTTGGTCAGGCGCCTCGGTTCGCGTGCCCAAAAGTGGTATGTCACGCTGCCTTAACAAATCCTTTGCGACATAGGATTTTTGTTGAAATCTAATCTCGACCACTCGTCTTTGTCGGCCAAATTGAGTGGTCAAGATTGGACCTTTGCGAGTCAAGCAAGCATGGGAGTAAACACCAGCGTTCCACCTCCTTGCAAGACCAATCGGTCCCTCTAGAAATGCTCCCTAAGCTTGAATTCGTTCGAGCTGAAAGTGGCAGCTTGCATACCTCCCAATCCCTAATCCAACGGTCGCAGATTAGGGTCGCAAGCCGTCCCATCCGTCCAACTTCGCTAGCTTGGACGGATATCCTAGAATGGGAATTATGCGACAAGTGAGATATCGCCGTGATCACCGTCCGCCACTCCTCCAAATAATGTGATCGGCTGAGGCATGGCTCTCCCACTCGAAGTAGGCATGGCATGATGCTCAACAATGATGCTTCATAGATGCTGAATACATTCGATGCATAACCTTCATAGATTACACTCGATACTTCACAAGTATCGACATTCTCAATAACTTAGTTATTTAACCTAACATCACATGCTGCCTTATGTGGGTCCCACGATCCACACACTCGAGACATCAATCATGTCACAAACTGGGGGATACATACTGGGGTATTGGTCTGGGGGTTTATAGCGTGCAGCGTGCAACGCGCCATCACGAGAATGTGTCAGGAAGACATGGATGGTTACTGATGATGGGAGAAGTGGGCAAGACTAATCGTGTGACACTAACACACAACTCCACTACTCCATCACTCCACTTCCTACGAGAGACGTAAATGAGGCTAAAAATGACTTGTATAAATAGATTCTCCTCCCTATTTCCAGAAGACAACACATAAATCAAGTGTTAATACAATTATATTCGAAACACCCAGGCTCAATACATATGACAACACAGAAATCAAGTGTTAATACAATTATATTCGAAACACCCATAGCCTGCTTGCATTATTCGTAAGCCTACTTACCTTTCTGTTACAAGACATAAAACATCCTACACCTTCACAATCTCAACACCTTCTTCGCTTCCCTCCCTAAGATCAACCCCATCTCCTTCACTTTGTGACCGAAACAAGTCAGGAACATCCATTTCTTGGTTTAGGCCAGAATTGTATAGATTGATCTCTCGAATCAAAATCACTCCCATGCAGTGCATTTGTTTAAGGTTTAAACTCATTTCTTATCCACACACCCCAAAATTACCAAAACTGGCAGAGATAGTTTTAACCCATAAACAGGTTTCATCCAAGTTAACTCTCTTTGATTAGACTCGCGAATCATATTTGCTTGAGTAAATCAAATTGAGATATTGAGATAATAACTCCTTGAGAATTTTCTATTGATTGAGTCTAGTTGATTTTCTAGAAAACAACTCGGAGTTGTCCATACAGATTTCTAATCGAAATATTGGGTGAGGTTGTTAGACCCCCGCTTTTTCAATTGGTATCAGTGAAGGCAAACACGTTCAAGACCTTACAAGTCTGTGTTTGTAGCGATCTGACTCTATGGACGACAAAGTATCTTATAACGCTTCACCAGGATTAAAAAATAATGGTTGAAGAAATTCTGATAAACTGGTTATCCTTCAAAGGTTGGATGAACAAATCCAGATCAATTCTGATATTATTACAGAAATTGCAATCCTAAAAGATTTGAAACCCAATTTAAGTTCATTAATGTTATGGGTGACTATAATAGTTCCTCTCTAAGGAATTGTCATATATCAGATGATAAACAACATATAAAGGTTGTGAAAACTGATGTGACTCAAAACTTTCTACCAAGTTTAAAGGTGTTAGTCAATGTTTTTTTTATGGTTCCTCTAATTACTTTCAACATAAGTGTGTGTCTTTTTAAAAGAGTTTAAAAGTTGCAAGTGATCTTTATAAGAAAACTAAACAACTTCTTTCGTCCCTAAAAATACATACAGAACTATTAGAAAACACCAAAAAGGACAGCACTAATAGTATGGGAGCATTTGCCTTAAAATCAACGTCACCTTTTTAATAGTTCCTTGACAGTGGATGTAGCAGACATATGACAGGTGATCTTACTTGGTTTGTTTCAACAGATGACTATGAAGGAGGACCAGTAACATTTGGAGATGGAAGATGTTTCTACATAAGTAAGAAGGGAACGATCAAATTACCCGGCGTACTTGAGATTCATGACATAGTTTACGTAAAAGGTATGACTGCAAATCTTCTTTCTATTAGTCAAATTTGTGACAAGGGCCATCGAGTTGTCTTCAATGCAAATGGATGTGACATTGTAGAAAAAACTGGGAAAGTAATTTTTCAAGGAACTCGTGGTAAAAATAATTGTTATCTTCTCGATACTCGGTTTAGCAATTGTTGCAATTTGACTAAGGTGGAATCTACACATCTTTGGCATGAACGTTTTGGTCACATCAACTATCGCCTTCTAACTAAGATCATTAACAAAGAACTTATTAGAGGTGTTCCAAAAATCAATGCAAAGATTGAAGGTGTACGTGGTGCCTGTCAAAAGGGTAAGCAAACAAAAGTTCACCATAAATCATCTCGAGATATTCTCACCAAAGCCCCACTTGATTTAATTCATATGGATCTCTTTGGACCAATTCAACAGCCCACTGTTGCTGGCAAGAATTATGCTTTGGTTATGGTAGATGATTACATCAGATTCACTTGGTTTGTATTTCTATCTCATAAGAATGAAATCCTTGGAGAATTCAAGATGATTGTGAGTAGAATCCAGAACGAACAAGGTCGTTAACTAAATAAAAATAGGAGCGACCGTGGAACTGAATTCAAGGACACTAAAGTGTTTGAATTTTGTGACGAACTGGGGATTAATTAACAATATTCTCAACCTATTACTCCTCAAACTAATGGAGTTTCCGAAAGAAAGAACATGAATATTCAAGAGATGGCCAGGGTAATGCTCCATAATAAAAATCTACCTTTAATATTTTGGGGAGAAGCTGTTTTTACAGCATAGTATTTGATCAACCGTGTTTACTTACGGTCTAAAACTCTCAACACTCCTTATGAGTTATGGTATGGTAGAAACCCAACTTACATTATCTTAGAGTATTTGGAAGTAAGTGCTACATACTAAAATATCGAGAGCAAAGAGGGAAATTTGATACCAAAAGTGATGAAGGTATTTTCCTTGGCTATTATTCTGACAGTCGTGGGTTCCGAGTATTTAATATCAGAACACAAGTCATGATGGAATCTGCTAATGTTATTATTGATAATATTAGTGATTTCCATCATGATAATTATCATAATGAGTTGCCTCCAACTGAGACAATTGAGAAAGTCAAGGAAATATCGGAATCAGTTGAAGTCATTCCAACTGTTACTGATCCTGATATTTCTAATGACGAGGAGAAGGATAGTGATCAGGCCGCCCCTGACGAACCAGAATGTGCTTTCCCTCCACAACACCTCTGGGTTCAAAGGAATCATGATCCAAACAGTATTATTGGAGGAAGATATTCTACAGCTAGAACAAGAGGACAACTTAAAAATATTTGCAATTTTGGTTGTTATCTGTCTCTTGTAGAACCAAGAAATATTGATGAAGCTCTCAATAATCCCGCTTGGGTGAATACTATGCATGAATAGTTAAATTAATTTCAAAGGAAAGACATATGGGAAGTCGTACCTTGTCCCTCCAATGTTAATATTGTCGGTACCAAATGGATATTTATGAACAAATCTGATGAATTTGTCACAATTGTTAGAAACAAAACCGAGCTTGTCGCTCAAGGATACTCACAAATTGAAGGTATCGACTTTGATGAAACCTTTGCACCTGTGGTACGCCTTGGGTCCATTAGGCTCTTATTAGCTCATGCTTGTTTTCTCAAAGTTAAACTTTTCCAGATGGATATAAAATCTGCGTTCCTGAACGGGATTTTAAAAGAAGAAGTCTATGTTGCTAAACCAAAAGGGTTTGAAAACCGTGACTTTCCATATCATGTTCTCAAACTCAAAAAGGCTTTATATGGGTTAAAACAAGCACCTAGAGCCTGGTTTGAAAAACTTACCACTTCTCTTATTCGGAAAGGTTTGTCAAGAGGTGGAGTTGATAAGACCTTATTTACCAAATGGAGTGGGAAAAACGTTGTCATTGCTCAAGTATATGTAGATGATCTTATCTATGGATCAACATCTGAGAAGCTAGCAAAGGACTTTCAAGTTTCACTGGCTAGAGAATTTGAAATGAGCAATGTTGGTGAATTGAAATTCTTTTTAGGATTACAAATTCAATAACATAAGGATGGAATTTACTTATCCCAGGAAAAGTATGCAAGGGATCTTGTAAAACGATTCATCTTGGATAAGTCTTTTCCAAAATTGACACCTATGCCTACTACTGGTAAATTACATAGAGATGAGAAAGGAGTAAAAGTAGATCAAAAGATGTATCGATCTATTATTGGAAGCCTTTTATATCTAACATCTACTATACCTGATATTTCTTTTAGTGTTGGTTGTTGTGATAGATTTCAGGCTGATCCAAAGGAATTTCATATTGCATCTACAAAAAGGATCATACGTTATGTCAATCACACGGTCGGGTATGGTCTATCCTATACTTTTGATACTAACATTGAACTTTCCGCCTATTCTGATGCTGATTGGGAAAGATGTGTAGAAGACAGAAAAAGTACATCAGGGGGTTTCTACTATGTAGGACTGAATCTTGTTGCTTGACACAGTAAGAAACAAAATTCACAATCCCTGTCCACATGTGAATCAGAGTATATTCCTGCTGGGTCATGCTGTACACAAATCTTATGGATGAAACAAATGTTGGCAGACTATGGAGTTGATACTTGAATAATAAATATCTTTTGTGATAAGTCTAGAGTGATTCAAATCACTGAGAATCCTGTTGAGCACTCAAGAACAAAGCACATTGACATAAGGTACCATTTTATTCGAGATATTTATGAAAATGGTATCATAAATATGGTATTTTTGCCTTCCGAACAACAGTTGGCTGACATTCTCACCAAACCATTAGACATTGCCACTTTTCAGCACTTAAGGCAGTCTATTGGTGTTGTTTCGGTTCATTAGCTATTTCAGAAACTCTTGTCCCTATGCTTATCTCGATCTTTTGGGAAATTGAGTTGGAAATCCAGTAGGTGCATACCTTGTTTGTAGTTGATTCATTTATTATTTTCTGTTAGTGTGAAGAAATCCTTTTTTTCTTTTTGAAATTACTAAGGTCGTTCTTGTTGTTTATTATGGAATGACATATTATGGGGGAGAGTTCTTTTGAACTTGTGCTTAATTGCCAAATCTTTGTGGGGAGTGCGACTGTGGAATATTACAGGGGTTATCTTGTGTCTTTATAAACTCCTTGATGAATGCATTTAGCTACGGCTTTATGATTGCATCTAAACAAGATGATATACATTTACCTTTGGTCATGAAATGTATCTCACGGAAATTTCATTAGGATGCCGTTCTTGTACCTTTGCCAATTTTATTGACAAAAAATGGGAGAATTAATATGTAGTTCACACTACAAATACATATGGTTTTCGGATCATTATGTAGGGGGGAGTGGTTTCCATGTGAGAAGGAGTATTGACTAAGGGGGAGTGAAGTATCACCATAGTATTGTTGTTTAAGTTGTGATGCAATTGGACTTTGAAGCTGTGTAATAATACAATGACACTGTATAACAATGATTGAGAACCGATGCTTTTCTCATTGTTATAGCTACGGATTTTCAACAACAATGATGCTAAGCTTATGACCTTTGGGATCATTGGACTACTTGGAAGTGACGAAGATTTCGAGTATTGTTGAAGATTAGACATATGGAATAGGAGCTACAAAGTATATTTATATATTTTTGTATTTCATATGCATTAATAGTTTGCCACTAAAATTGACAAAGGGGGAGATTGTTAGAGCATTGCTCGGTCGAAATCGCATGCATTGCTATCTCAAGCATGTTTGTCAATGTTAGTGATCAAAACTATAAGTCTTGATTTCTAGTCTACTATAGCTAAGGTCTCAGACTAGGATAGAAAGTGTATTTGAGCTCAAGAACTCCGTGGCAATCATCATACAAGACGAAGGACTACTCAAGGAACCAGTGGATATTCATCAACTAAAAAGTATGTGTAAACTTGAACTTATCTATCACTCAAAAGTCTATCCACTCTATCTCCTATCTTGAGACAAAAGTCATTTTACTATATAGACTAAGAATATACACATGTGACATTTCGAGCTGAGTATATCTCGCTTATATATATATCTCAAAATATGTGTTGGTAAAGCCTTCGCTTTAGCCAAGTTCATCTTTGCCTAGTGACGAAAGTCATGTTATGTTTCAATCACTTTGGAAATTTCTCTGACGAAAACTAGTTTGTAAATAACAACTATATGACGTCCTCTGAGAATGTTCCAATGATTGAAATGAGAGTTTAGACTATATAACCATTGGGGGATATAAACATTATTGTGGAAACACATATATGTATAAGTCCTTAGCACTTAAATAGAAGTTTGCGAACTTTGTTGATCAAGTGAAACCGGAACATGAGCTGTAAACTCAGTCCGCGAACTGGCGTAGTTCTCGAACTCGAGAATTTCTGCTGGATTTAAAGCTCAGTTTCAGTCCGCGAACTGGCGTAGTTCTCGAACCCGAGAATTTCTTCTAGAGTTTTTGAACTCCAACCGGTTAACTTGAGTCCGCGAACTCAAGTGGGTTATGTCTAAAAACGATGGTTCGTGAACTTATCTTAATTAACTAAGGAATGCTTTTGCAAACCGTGGCTTTATAGTTCATGATTAATGATTCGAGTGAATCACATCGTTTTTGATTCAATTGTGTCTCTTGTAGTACTTGAGATCTCATAGCAATTGAACTAGAGGATCAGAATATCGCCACAACAATACTCTTGCGATATTTTAACAATATTTCTATGAGATCTTCAACAACACACTACGAGTGTCACAGAAGGACTCAAAGAATGACATAACGGATGACGGAAATTGAAACACAAGAAGAGCATGACGATCCTGCGAAGATTATATAATCTGCGAGAATAAATATTATAACTGTTGCGAGAATATCCCGAGTCAGATCCGAAATAAAAGGACAACTTAGCTGTCATCCACTATGTACTTACCCTATATAAAGAGAACTAATAGATTCAGGAAGAGAGATCAATTTTAGAGTGTTGAGAAAGTTTTGAGGAGAGAGAAATTTTAAGAGAGCGGTTTCATTCTTGGATTCTTTTATTTCTTGTAATATTTCTGAGAATTAATCAATAAAAGTGTTGTTCTTAATCTTCGAATATGTGTTGATTATTATGAATTCTTGTGAGGGGTGTAGTGTAGGAATTCCTGCAATTATATAATGGCGCTAGAAACAGGGATGTTTCTAAGCAAAGATTGAAATTGTGATTTGTACGAATTTGAAGAAATTGGAAAAAACATTTACGTGATTTACAGTGATACATCAAAATTGAAGGAATGGTTAGAAGAAGAAATACATCAGAACAACCAACAACCGTAAGGAGGAGTAAAAGACTTGCTGGAGAAGAGACAAATTAAATAGAAGAATCTTCAAGATTAAAAACAAGGAGCAACAAAACAAGGAATAATTGAGAAAATCAAGTTCAACAACCAAATCAGCAAACACAGATACAAGATAGAACTGTAGATTACGACAGGGTGAGCGTGTACACTTGGGGATCGGATTCAATTGAATAAGCAGAAAATCGACAGTTAAGAAATGGAAGGCGAGAGGGAAGATATCAAGAAGAGATTGGAGGATTAATTCATGGAGATGACAAAAATGAAGCAGTAAAGGCTTTAATACAAAGAATACAAGAGGAAAGGAGGTTAGAGTTTAGCAAGACAAAATCACGAGATAAGAATGGAGATTTTGAGATTACAAAATAGGAGATCAAGAGGTACTGCAAGATCAAGTTCAAGATCATTTAGAGAAGAAGCAAGGCGAAATTCCCCTGTGAGAAATGCTGGTGAAGATATTCGAGAGGAAATACAAAATACAAATGAAGAGCAGCATTATGGAGAAGAAGAGATGATTAATGATCGCTACATTCCACGTAGTGAAACTTTGGATGATATGCGTGATAATAGAAATCAAGAGGGTGGAAATAACCAAGATGGTGAAGAAAATCGAGAAGAAGGTAAGAGAATATTACATGAGCGAGAAATTCAAAGAAACCCAAGAATAATTGAGGATGAAATTGAGAGACATTATGCTGAACAAGCATGTCTAGCTTGCGAAAGAGAAAGATTGAGAGCAGAAGTGGAAGAAAAAGAGTTTCAAGAAGCAATATGTCAGAATAATCATGACAATCGAGAAATGAAACGCGCAAGAAATCGCAACAATGATAATATCAATGAGGAATATGATAGAATACAAAGGAGAATAGAAAAACAGCGAAGAGAAATGAAGAAAATCGTAGAAGAGAAATTGGAAGGCATAATCATTTGTGAATTCAAGAAGGAGGTGAGGAAGAAAATCGCGGGAGAAGGCAGAATGAAGATGCTGAAGAAGAAGCAAAAAATCTCGCAAGGCAAGAAAGACATGAACGCAGAAGAAGGGAAGTTGCACTGAAAAGACCAATGGAGCAAAATTCAGATGGGAATGAACAGATCTTGTGAGAGTTAGCAGAAATGAGGGGAATGTTAAATAACAGAAGAGAGGGAGGCAGCTTGATGATGCCATTGAAGAAGTTGTGAAAACTCCATTCTCCTAAGAAGTACAATTAGGAGGAATACCCCCAAAATGCAATTTTCCAACGTTAACTAGTATCTTTGATGGGACTACTTGTGCTATTCAACATGTCAAATCTTATGTTAGGTGATGCTACAGTGGGAAAACCATGATGTTGTATTGTACAAATATTTTGCATCCATCTTAACAGGCGAGGCGCTAAAATGGTTTGAAGGTTTACCTAAGAACACTATAACTTCTTTCAATCATTTGAAGACTACATTTTTGGGAGCATATATAAGTAAAAAACCTCCGCGACCTGGCATTGAAGATGTATTTGGATTAAAGCAAAGGGTTGGTGAAAGCTTAAAACATCTAACCATAAGGTGGAAAACAATGTGAAGCGAAATGGCATGCCGCGTGGATGAGAGATATCTCATCTTATCATTCATTAATGCAATATTCGCAACCAATCTGTTATACGTCCAAATCTTCATAATCAAGAATACCATCACAATGACAGAGCTGCGAGAATTGCAAGAAGAATACATTCCTTAGGAGGAGAAAAAAAAAGAGATGGAATCATACCCTATTGTGAATACCAGTTCAATTGCAGCAAACGCAAGTCTACTTCCCAGGTTAATAAATACAGTAGCGAGCACTTCGCAGGTGAAGCAAGAAAAGAGTATGGATGATGGTCAACATAAATTAGTAGCTATGGGAAGCAGAGATCAAGAAGAATTCGAAAGGGAAAGAAATTTTTTCAATCGAGGTGGAAATCATAAGATTCAGAGGCTTGATCATCCGCAAGAGACTTATGGTGGTCAGAGACAAAATTATTATAGAGGGCTACGAATTCAGAAGACAATATGGGAAGAAATTAAGATGCCACCTCTAAATGCTAGCATAAAGAAAATTTGGGAGGCTATAATCTTGATGGAGGACATACCCGTACCATGGAACATGGGAAAAGAGCCACACCCAAATAATCGAAATCCAGAATTTTGTTCTTATCATCATTTTCATGGTCACTCAACAAATGAATGTAGGAATGTAAAAAGAATCATCTTGAAAATGATAGACCAGGGAAAATTAAATCATTTCTTAATAGGGCACCCTCAATCTCAACTCTTACCACCACCACCAGAAACTCGCAGAGTTAATGCAACAAAATGAGGAGAAACATTTGTCATCGAAGTTGGAGCAAAAGCAAAAACTTTGTTTTGTAACTCTATTGTACATTCGTACAAAACAATCGAAGATTTCCATGATAATGTCCTAAGAAGAGTTTTCGCGAAAGATGCTGATGGTAGAGAAATAATAAATATTACGAAAGTTTCGCCATTAGAAGAATGGCAAAAACAGACAATTTCTTTCACTGCACAAGAAGTACCTGAGCCTTGCGAGATGCATGACAATCCATTAGTGGTAAAACTAGAGATAAATCCAAAACAAAGATAGGATGGAGAAGAATATGAGGATCATGAGGCCGAAGACTCATGGGAAATCAATATAGTTTTAATTGATACGGGGAGTTATGTAGATATCCTATTCTATCACACTTATAAAACAATGGGAGGCAGAGATGAGGATATAATACCATCGACTTATAAGATCTATGGTTTTAATGGTACTGCCAACAAGCCCAAAGGGGAAATTACAATGAGAATTCCCTTGAAGGGAATATCTTCTAAGATTCAATTCTGTGTTGTTGACGTAGAATCACCATATAATGACTTAATTGGCCGGCCTTGGCTGCATGGGATTCTAGGTGTAGCGTCAACTTTCCACCAGTGCATTAAGTTTCCTCATCCTAGCGGTGTTGGAGTTATAAATGGAGATTGGATTGATGGAAAATAGTGCTATGAAATTGATATGGAATCTTGCGAGGAAAGGGCTGCGAGGAACAGAAACTGGAAACATAACATCAAACAAAAGCAAAGAAGTGAAAGGCTAATGGTGGATACAATAGAACGACGAGAAGAAGGAATGCTGCGAAGTCAACATGTGCTGAAACCAATATATGGCGAGCGTCTCGCAGATGGAGAAAATGTAGCAAAGCGCAACAAAAAAGCAGAAGCAGAAAATAGTAAGTAGAAAAGGTAAAATTTCTAGATCGTAAAATATAAGAGATGTATGAATGATTTGTTGAAGAAAATTTTACAAAAATATGTTTTGACTCAATGAAAAAGATGAAATTGAAAAATCATACAAGAGCTGAAATGCAAAAAGAGAAAATCAAAGAATAATGACATATTAGAACGGGACGAACCTTTATGGCGTACACCCTAGTTTGTGGATAAAATTTCGCAAGAGGCAAATGTGAGACCTAAAGTACGTCATATAAGGGGGTATCTCTTTGCATGGATCAGGGATAAGGTTATACCGCTGCTGGGACCTGATTCATGGATATTTGGGGTCAATGAAAGCCCATCCAGGAGAGGTACCTTGGATTTCCAATTATATATATATATATTAAAAGTTAGACGATCGAGGGTCTATCCTAAGGAGTGCAAAGTATGATCAAGGTGCTGAGGTACACGGTTGAGCCAAGGGTGCCCGGGGCGTATGAAACTACCTTGGCCATTCTTGGCAAGTCTTGACTATGATGCACTCGGCCCGAAGAAAACCCCACTTAGGGTGTAATCTCGTAACCATAATTCATATAAGAAAAAGGGATAAGAGGCTGCGAAAACAATTGGTTGTTGTTAAGACCGGATGGGAGGAGCTAGTCTGGTATGACCGATGTACACCTCCTTGAAGGGGAAACCAGGGGGAAGATAATGGCGGAACCCTCCATTAGGGAGATGCTAAGTGTCTTAAAGACGCAAATGTCATGAGGCTTTATGTTCGAAAGAATATTTAGGCTGGTCATATTTGTGCAACAATTATACAGAGGCAAAAAGCCATGAGAAAAAGTTAAGATGAGATCAATGGTTTTTTACATGAAAGTGTAAAGACGTCATGCGATTTCATCGCAAGACGGCAATGTCATGGGGGTTTGTTTTCGCAAGAAAACTTAGGCCTATCATATTGTCGCAACAAATTGACAAAATTAGGATAAGGCAAGATAAATGGGTCTTTATATGCGAATATACGGACGTCCTGCGATTTTGTCGCAAAAAAAAAATGTGGCAAAATAAGACCTTTAACTAGGAAGGCAAAATAAGACCACACAAGAGAGCAAGAAATGGCTGCGAGATTATGGCCAAAATTTTAAAAACACATCTTATTCAAAAAGTAATCTTCTTAATCTTTCATATTGCAGATGAATAACAGAGGCAAATATGGGAATGAACAGAATGATAAAATTGATATTCATCATTATATGGCAGATTTACACAGATAGTTAAAAATTAATAATCATATTGATTAACCATATTGCAAAAAAGAATTGTTTTCTAATGTATGCAGATAGAAACAAAAGAAATCTATACACCAATGAACTTTAGAAGCTGGAGAAATTCGCAGGAATATCTTACAAGGAGAAGGAAATAAATGTACAAATATTACAAAGAGATTAAATAAGGAGATAAAACTATTTCTCATTAGATCCATCATTATTTTCATCCGATTTCCCACCTTCACCTTCATCTTCATTAAATTCTTCATCTTCTTCAGACTCTTCAGCTTCACTGTCAGACATGACAAGATTAGGAACGTTCTCTTGTATTTCATCCGCGAGATAAGGATATGCCGAATGAGGAATTTTACGGTCATTACAGACCATCTTAATGGAATCATTGCGAACACCAACAAGAACATTACTAAAATTCTCCAGGGTAATCTGTAGTTGTTTCTTGAACTTGGAACATTTCTCATTGCGAGAAGACAAAAGTTTTGTGAGTTGTCCTTTTTCTGCTTCCAACTCTTCAATTCTTTGGCGAAAATTTCCTTCAGATGCTACGAACAAATGACAACCTATTAATAAAATAGTGGAGATTCAGCTAAAAAATGGATTAGTCGAAAAATAAGAATAACCACCATCTCTTTCAAAGATCATATCCTTAATCAAGGTAGAATGCTCAGCTTGAAGACTAACATCTACACCTAAATTATTTCTGGCGTTATCAAGAATCATCGCAGCCCAAGAAAACTCATCATCATTACTAATGAGAAGGCGGGAGCAAACTTGGTTTTCTCTTTCAACAAGAGTACTATTCTCGCAGATAAGTCTATCTCTTTCAATTTGAATCTCAAGGAGAGTTTCTTGAAATTTCGCTAATGTCTGAGCACCTTGGAGAGAAATACGGTCCTTTTCATCTGTCAGATCACTATATTTGGCATTTAACTTACGGGTTTATTCTTTAGAGTTGTGAAAGAATTGTCTAAATTTATTGGCCATATCCAAGATAGATCTATGTTCAATTTCTAAAAGACGAAGCTTGGATCTAAGTTCATTTATGGTAAGAGATTTAATCTTATCATTTGAAAAACTATTTACAGAAGTATTTAGATGATTAAGAAGGATATCATCATCCATAATCTTGGGAAATGTATGAAGAAAAATAGCTTCATCAGTAAGACCATAGACGTCTGCGAAATGGAAAACTCTATAAGAATAAAAAAAAAATAAGATAATAAAATATAAGGGAAAGAAAGAGAGTCCCATACCATAGAGTTGCTTATTGGCATCTTGAAGACTAGATACTTTTTCCTTCTGAAGAGAATTGTCTGATTCCGATTATTTGATTTTCTCGCGAAGATTAGCAGCTTCGATATCTAATTCTTCATTTTGTTTATTCTTCTCGCGAAGACCAGCAACTTCAGTCTCCAATTCTTTATTTTTGTTGAGAAGTTTAAGATTCTTCTTTGCGAGGGACGTACGCCTCTTTTCCAAGTCTGAGACAACAGCAAAGGAAGCTTTCCCAGCTTGCGAAGTAATGCAACGAACTTTAGGAATTAATTATGAATTCAAGATAAAAATAAAGAGAAGAAAGATATAAGTATGAAAATGTACCAAGATATTAAGTGAATGCAGGAAATTTGGAGATATAGATCTTGATACCCTATTAAGAGATTCATTATTCTCTAGGAGAGGGGCATCACAGATGGCAGCTATGGACTTGCAAGAATTAGTCAGAGGGGTATCACCAATTACTAGCATGGTATTAGCAAAAATACCGGACAACTGAGACATAGAAGATTCAGGTTAGGAGTATTCCTTCGCAGAAGAGATATCAGCATCACCATCATCATCATCATCATCGTGAGTATCATCACTTGAACTTTCACCAGACTGAGGAATTGAAGGAGGAGAGGATTGGACCTTTTTTTTTCTTTGAAAGAGGAGCAGCAAATTTCTCCTTGCGAAGATCACCTTTGCATTTCCCCTTAGTTTTTGCAGGCTTAACAGGTTCAATTTCTTCAATAACCTTCAAACACAGATAGAGGCAACAATATATTATTAAGAATCAGAAAAGAATATTTCTTACTTCATCTGTGAATGATCTGAGAGATAATAGAGTACTGGGTTTCCCTAACTTATTGTAGCTAGATTTCAGCCTTTTAATCTGGTAAAATTGAAGCAGTCAGCGAGAGTATATATAAAAGCATGAGGAAAATAATAATGATAGTTCAAGCAAAAAATTCGAGAAAATACCTCTGTATCCCTTTCAGGCCATTTGAACACCCATGGTTGGTATTCTGCGAGATTCGCGGGTAAAGCATGAGAACCAAAGATGTATGGACCCCCTAGAAATAATGGGAAAATACACCATTTGTCATCATTAGAATTCCGAGGAGATGAATTATTGCCCGGATGCCAGTCAATGTCCAACATAAGAACTTTGTCTTCAGTAATGTCATCCTTCTTCTGTAAGTGGATACCCCAACAAGTGCTATCATTCCTCATGGGGATTATTTCATAATTCGCGAAAACAAATTCTACAGTATACTTTACATGAACAATTGGAACTTTGGCGAATTTAGGGTTCTTCGTTGTAGAAGGGTAAAGAGATTCCTTACCAGCACCACGAGTAGAAAACTCAAGCATCAAACGAATGCAGTCCCCACTCAACTGATATATTGCTCGCGAGAACTTCGCATGAGAAAGTATTTCATAGAATAAAGGAAGTTTAGGGTCATAAAGAGGAATGGGAAGGCCAGCTTCAAGCTGACCTAGTGAGACTATGATCTTCTCGCGATTACATGGATGATCATAAAATAATTTAACAGAGAGCTCAACCCTATGGTTTTTATCGGGAATGGTGGATAAAGTAAAGCCTCTATCTTGAAGCTTCTTTTGCATTTTTTCAAAGTCAATTATATTTTTACGACCAGCTGGAGGCATTCTTAGTATGGGAATGAAGAAAAGAATATAAGATCAAAAGAATAAGAGAAAAGTTACAACAGTAGCAGATGTGGAAGTTACGGAAGAACAGTGAAATTGCAGAGAAAAGGAAGGAGAAAGTAAAAAGAAGAAAAAAGAATAATGAAGAATATATATATATAGAAGATAAGGATTCTCGAGAAGATAAGTGCATTTAATGCGAAGAGAAGAAATGAACGGTTGAGACGCAACGGTTGAAAATGACGTGTCAGGAATTGAATGGAAGAAAAGATACGTGTAATAAATCTTGCGAAGAATGCAGAAACGTGTCAGAACAGAAGAACATGAAAAAATGGATAGATGCGGTATCAATAAGAGATAAAATTTTCATAATCTTTTCTCCTTCGCAGAAAAGACATGATAAGAGGCAAGATGTAGGATCAGATATCGCCACAACAATACTCTTGCGAGATTTTAACAACATTTCTGCGAGCTCTTCAACAACACACTGCGAGTGTCGCAAAAGGACTCAAAGAATGACATAACGGATGATGGAAATAGAAACACAAGAAGAGCATGACGATCCTGCGAAGATTATGGAATCTGCGAAAATAAACATTGTAATTGTTGCGAGAATATCGCGAGTCAGATCCGAAATAAAAGGACAGCTTAGCTGTCATCCACTATGTACTTACCCTATATAAAGAGAACTAATATATTCGGGAAGAAAGATCAATTTTAGAGTGTTGAGAAAGTTTTGAGGAGAGCGAAAGTTTAAGAGAGCGGTTTCATTCTTGGCTTCTTTCATTTCTTGTAATATTTCTGAGAATTAATCAATAAAAGTGTTGTTCTTAATCTTCAAATATGTGTTGATTATTATGAATTCTTGTGAGGGGTGTAGTGTAGGAACTCCTGCAACTACATGAACAACTCTCTAACTAGTTCATTAAGTCATTTGGACTAGTTATGGTGAAGAAGAATATGGTTGATATGAAAGTTATCATTTGGCTAACCATTTGGTTGACTAATATTGAACCAACTTTTGTACACGTTAGGGTACGGTTACACAAACCCAAAATTGTTAAGTACATGTGTGTATGGAAAGATAAGTTTTTGATCTAACGGTTGAGAGATATTAGCTTGTATCTATTCATGTCTTCATCTAACGGTGAATATTGAATGCTTTGTTACTAAGCTAACGGTGAATAGTGAATGCTTTGTTAGTAAGCTAACATTAAAAGACTATATAATCTTCAAACCGATTCGACAATTAAACCAATAAATCTAAAAACAAGAAAGATGGGAGAACTCCAGCCATTGGAAAAACTAATCCCACACACTTTTCTTGTGTGATACTAGTTTTCTCTAAGCTAGAGTCGATCTCCATTAACCCTTGAGTTTTCTCTCTAAATCCGGGTTAACGACTTAAAGACTTCATTGGGATTGTGAAGCCAGACCGATACTACTTTTCTTGTAGTTGTGTGATCTGATTACTGAGGAATCACAAACAATGAGATGAAGATCAGATCACACAACTACAAGAAAAGTACTATCGGTCTGGCTTCACAATCCCAATGAAGTCTTTAAGTCGTTAACCCAAATTTAGAGAGAAAACTCAAGGGTTAATGGAGATCGACTCTAGCTTAGAGAAAACTAGTATTACACAAGAAAAGTGTGTGGGGATTAGTTTTTCCAATGGCTAGAGTTATCCCTTATATAGTCTTTGAAATCAGGGTTTACAATCTTTATAAGCTTACTAACAAAGCATTCAATATTCACTGTTAGATGAAAACCTGATTAGATACAAGCTAATATCTCTCAACCGTTAGATCGAAAACTTAGCTTGTCATACACACATGTACTTGACGTTTTGAGTTCGTGTAACCGCACCTAAACGTGTACAATGGTTGGTTCAATATTACTCAACCAAATGGTTAGCCAAATGATAACTTTAATATCAACCATATTCTTCTTCACCATAACTAGTCCAAATGACTCAAATGAATTAGTTAGAGAGTTGTTCAATTGCTATGAGATCTCAAGTCCAAATGACCGTTAGATCGAAAAAGCTTGAATTAGTTGAGTAGAGTTGTTCAATATTACTCAACCAAATGGTTATCCAAATCACCATAATAGTCAAATGACTCAAATGAATGAGATCTCAAGTACTACAAGAGACACAATTAAATCAAAAACAATGTGATTCAATCGAATCATTAATCATGAACTATAAAGAAATGATTTGCAAAAGTATTCTTAGTAATTTAAGATAAGTTCACGAACAACGTTTTCAGACATAACCTCTTGAGTTCGCGGACTCAAGCTAACCGGTTGAAGTTGAAAACTCCAGCAGAAAATCTCGGGTTCGAGAGCTTCCGTCAGTTTACGGATTGGGTTCGCGGACTGCACATGAGCTACAACTTCAGCAGAAATTCTCGGGTTCGAGAACTACGCCGATTCGTTCATGACCGGGGTTCGCTTGACCGAGTTCTTTGCTCATGTTCCGGTTCCACTTGATCAACAAAGTTCGCCAACTTCGGTTCAAGTGTTAAGGACTTATACATATATGTGTTGCCATAACAATTTTTATATCCCACAATGGTTATATAATCTAAACTCTCATTTCAATCATTGAAATATTCTCAGAGGACGTCATATAGTTGTTTTCACGAACTAGTTTTCGTCAGAGCGATTTCCTAAGTGATTGAAACATAACATGACTTTCGTCACTAGGAAAAGATGAACTTGGATAAAGTGAAAGCTTTACCAACACCCATTTTGAGAAATAAATAAGCGAGATATATTCAGCTCGAAATGTCACATGTGCATATTCTTAGTCTATATAGTAAACCGACTTTTGTCTCAAGATAGGAGAGATATAGTAGATAGACTTTTGAGTGATAGATAAGTTCAAGTCTCTACATACCTTTTAGTCGATGAAGATCCACTGGTTCCTTGAGTAGTCCTTCGTCTTGTATGATGATCTCCATGGAGTTCTTGAGCTCAACTACACTTTCTATCCTAGTCCGAGACCTTAGCTATAGTAGACTAGAAATCAAGACTATATAGTTTTGATCACTAAGATTGAAAAACATGCTTGAGATAACAATGCATGAGAGTTTGACTGAGCAGTGCTCTAAGAAAAGTAATCACAAACATCTTCGTCTCATCGTTTGTGATTCCACAATATCTTTTTTCGATGCGTTGATTAAGACTATTGTGAGGTTATTGATAAAATTGAGTTGTTCTTTGGGAATATAAGTCTGGTTTTATTGATTGGTTCTTGTTCACCTTGATTTATCAAAATACGGAACAAAACTCATAGGTTTATTCGTGGGAGACAGATTTATCTATCTTGTAGACTTTTCTGTGTGAGACAGATTTGTTTGCTAAAGTCTTTGACTTTGGGTCGTAGCAACTCTTGTTTGTGGGTAAGATCATCTAAGGGAATCAAGTGCGCAGTATCCTGCTGGGATCATATGGCGTATGAGCATAACTGTACCTTGGATCAGTGTGAAATTGATTGGGGTTCAACTACTGTCCAGATCGAAGTTTATTTGGAGTAGGCTAGTGTCTGTAGCGGCTTAATATAGTGTATGTTTATTCTGGACTAGGTCCCGGGGATTTTCTGCATTTGCGGTTTCCTCGTTCACAAAATTCTGGTGTTTGTGTTATTTCTTTTCCGCATTATATTTTGTTATATAATTGAAATAATACATGTTATGCGTTGTTCAATCAATTAGAATATCCGACCTTATTGGTTGTTGATTTAAATAGATTGACACTTGGATATTGGTCTTTGGTACCATCCATGTTATCTCTCTTTGATTAGACTCGCGAATCATATTTGCTTGAGTAATCAAATTGAGATAATGAGATAATAACTCCTTGAGTATTTTCTATTGATCGAGTCTATTTGATTATCTAGAAAACACCTCAGAGTTGTCCATACAGATTGTTAATCTAAATATTGGGTGAGGTTGTTAGACCCACGCTTTTTCAAGGATCCCTAATGAAATTCCCATAGAGATATTTCATGACCAAAAGAAAAGCATATATCAACTTTTTAGATGCAATCATATAATCGAAACTAAATGCATTCATAAAGGATTTTATAAAGATATAAGATAACCCCTATAATATTCCCCAACCGCACTCCCCACAAAGATTTGGAAATTAAGCGCAATTTCAATTAAGAACTGTCCCCCATAAAATGTTATTCTCGAAAGAACAACAAGAGTGACCTTACTTTCACAAGAAAAGAAGGATTTCTTTGGACATTAATAAATCACATAAGAATATGAATTTATATTCAAAAATCTCAATTAAATTAACCACAAGAGAACCCATGATTAATTTAATCGAAAATGCTCACATAAGAAAACTTACGGAGCCACACAGTATATTACATAAAAATATGGATCAGGGAAGATCAATACTTCGTAATAAACAAAGATCCATTCTATTCTTCATCATTATTTGCACAATGACGTAAAATAGACATAATCTTTGTAAACAAAAGTTCATCTGGTCTTCTATCAATATTTGCATAATGACATAATAGGCTTAACTTTTGTTTTTCAAAAGTTCATTCAATGTTGTATCAATACTTGCATACCGATATATGAAAGACTTAACTTTTGACCACGTATGGGACAATTATAGTTCACGGACGTAAACACACATATCCATTAATAAGTTGCAATATATGAAACCAAAAAGATTAATACTGCAAAATCATCTTCTAAATAAACTTTAGAATTTAAATAAATAAATCTAAAAACATTGCAAGATGAAAATCGTTGGAAATAGCTATGTGTACTCATAATAATGGCTATTCCAAACCCTAGTTATCCTTTTTAAACACAAGAATAAATTCTCATAAGAAGTTTCCTAGACAATAAGACCTTTGAAAAATTCTTTATCGTCCCCGAAATCCTTGTCGTCAATAGCCATTGGGACATAAGGTTCATGAAGAAAAGAGTTGATATCAACAAACCTTCTTGACTAATGCCTAACCAGGGCCATCTGAATTTCAAGAGTCTTAAACACAAAAGCCTTTATTTTTTGTACTTCCTTTCTTAATTCCTTCAATTATTCAAGAACACCGGAAATTTTTTGAATATTTGAAGGGACAGCTCTTGGTTTTCTCACATTCCTCCTTTTTCTTTTCAGGTTTGGGTAAACAGGAGGAATGTCTTTTTCCTTCATGATTGATAGCTTAATAATCATATTAACATCTTTCTCATCCGAAGTTATGATGCTTGGATTCTCCATAGTAATATGGGTTTGTGAGAGGAATTTCTCAGAACAAGCTCTACAAGCAAAACTTATGACAAAAGAGTTTCTAAGAGAAGGAAAAGGGAATGTAGGGTTACGGAACCTTTATACACTCAAAGGATTCACGTATGCACAACTCTTACCCTAAAAAAAGGCAAAATTGTCTATTTTAACCCTCTTTTATTGATTAAACATGGAAGACTTTTCCAATATCAATTAGATATGAAAAGCGGCATGAATTCCAGACTTTTCAATGCTCACAGAGCAAAAACATGAAAACAAAAAAGAAAATCAAAACAAACTAGAAGAATTTTCTTTTCTTAAATCCTGAGGTGTGCTAAATCTTGTCTCTTTAGATCAAGCACATGAGACAAGATGAAAAAACCAACACAATTTAAGTTGTGTTGGGGTGAATAATGATTTGTCCACCATAGCCTTTTTGAATGGAATTCATAGATCCTTATTTCTCATAGCGTTTAGACCATAAATCTCTTTCCAATGATATGGTCTTTTCTTTGGAAACTAAATTCTTTGAATAAGATATATGTTTACATACCTCTGATGATTCATGCACACGTTTTAGCTTGTTTGCTAATCGATTCGCTCTTCGTTAAAGTTTGTTGACATATCTTATTTTGTGTTTGAACTTGAAACACTTTGATAACTCATGACCTCTGAGAGAATAATAAGGACATCCCAACCTGGAAGAAGATTCAGACGCCCGAGATGTGTATGCGGCTATACACATAGTGGAACCTGGAAAACAGAAAAAGAGTTTCCAATAGAAACAGGTAGATCAATTTTTTCTTCCAGATTGGTTGACATTTCTTCTGAAAGAATATCAAGATTGATGTATGTATTTCTACATTATCAGAATCAATATTTTCACACAAAAGTGCAACACTTAACTTTTCGTCTTTATTAGAATAATTTTAAGACATTAATTTCATCAAGATTTGCAGCCAGACCTTTGTTCCCAGTGTATTTTTTACGATTTGGACACTCATTTGTAAAATGGTCAAAACTTTTACACTTAAAGCACTGAGGCATATCATCGTCATCAATTTTATCGTTATCCATGTTTTTAAGAGGAACACATTTATGGGTTTAACTGATGACCTGGGTTTATCTCTGGAAAATTGTTTTTACTTTTCAAAAGAAGGTCCCTAAACCGTATTGTGATCAAGGAGATCGACTTGTCAAGATCTTCATCTCGATGAATCGGGTCTCGTAAAGATCATCTTCAGAGATGCAAACACTTTTACTTTTGTCAAGTAATTTAGTGTTCTTTTGTGCTTTGAAAGCAACATCCTTTCCGGATTTAGATGTATGCTCATGATGAAAGATATTTAACTTCCTAACCAGAGTATTTCTGGAAAGAGTTGCGAGATTGTTTCCTTCAATGATGGCATGCTTCTTAGAATCGTATCTAGATGGCAGTGATCTGAGAAATTTCATCACAATGTCCTTTTCAGGAATAGTCTTACCCAATGCAAAAGATGCATTAACAATTTCAGACACTTAGTGATTAAACTCATCAAATGAATCTTCATCTGCCATACAAAGGTTTTCCCAATCAGAATTTAGGTTTTGAAGCCTAGCTTCTTTTTAATAGGTATTCCCTTATAATACAGTTTCTAAGATATCCCATGCTTCTTTAGACTTTGTGCATGTAGTCACATGATGCTGAAGATCTGGGGTAATGGCATGTATGATAGCATTTAAGCCGTCAGAATTTTGCTTTGCAGCAAGGATTTCTTCTGGACTATATCTACCAATATCCTTAGGTATAGATACATCACCTTCTATATTAACCGGGAGATCATATCCATTAACAAAACGTACCCATGTTTGAAAATCACGAGCTTGAAGAAAAGCACGCATAGAGATTTTCCACCATAAGTAGTTTGAGCCATCGAAGACTGGGGATAGAATTTTTGTCTATAGAGTCAGATCGCTACAAACACAGAATTACAAGGTCTTTAAATGTGTCTGAATGCTCTGATACCAATTGAAAAAGCGGTGGTCTAACAACCTCACCTAATATTTCGCTTAGAAATCTGTATGGACTAACTCCAATATACTTATAAGAGAATCAACTAGACAGTTAGACTCAATCTTATAAAAAGTATATCAAACAGTTATATCTCAATCTCTCAATTCAATCCGCAATCAAATAAATAATAATTTGCGAGCCCGATTGAATATAAAAGAGATAACTTGAGTGGTACCAAAGACCAATATTCAATGATCAATCAATTTCAATCAACAACCAAAGGTTGGATTTACCATTTGATCGATTCAACGCACAACCTGTGATATTTCAAATATATAACAAAATATAATGCGGAAAAGAAATAACACCGACACCAGAAGTTTTGTTAACGAGGAAACCAAAAATGCAGAAAAACCCCGGGACCTAGTCCAGATTGAACACCACATTATATTAAGCCGCTACAGACACTAGCCTACTACAAACTAACTTCGATCTGGACTGTAGTTGAACCCTAATCAATCTCACACTGATTCAAGGTATAATTGTGCTCTTTACGTCTCTGATCCCAGTAGGATACTATGCACTTGATTCCCTTAGATGATCTCACCCACAACTAAGAGTTGCTACGACCCAAAGTCGAAGACTTGATAAACAAATCTAAATCACACAAAAAAGTCTATAGGAATAGATAAATCTGTCTCCCACAGAAATACCTACGAGTTTTGTTCTATCTTTAGATAAATCAAGGTGAACATGAACCAATTGATATACCGGACTTATATTCCCGAAGAACAGCCTAGAAATATCAATCACCTCACAATAATCTTAATCGACTAGCGAAACAAGATATTGTGTAATCACAAACGATGAGACGAAGGTGTTTGTGATTACTTTTCTATATTGCCTATCGGAGATATCTCAAGCCAATATTACGATTGTACTCAATCATGATATAAATAGCAAGATCAGATCATGCAACTACAGATAAAATAGTTGGGTTTGGCTTCACAATCCCAATGAAGTCTTCAAGCCGTTAACCTATAGGGTTTCGTGAAAAACCTAAGGTTAAAGGAGAATCGACTCTAGATTATACAACTAGTATCACACATGAGGTGTGGGGATTAGGTTTCCCAGTTGCTAGAGTTCTCCTTTATATAGTCTTCAAATCAGGGTTTGCAATTTATGTTACCTTGGTAGCAAAGCATTCAATATTCATCGTTAGATGAAAACCTGATTAGATTCAAGCTAATATCTTTCAATCGTTAGATCGAACTTAGATTGTTATACACAAATGAAATGTAACTTAATTTAGGTTTGAGTAACCGTACCTAAACGTATACACTTAGTTGGTTCAACAATAGTCAACCAATGGTTAGCCATATGAGCACTTTCATATCAACCTTATTCATCTTCACCATAACTAGTTCAAGTGACTCAAATGAACTAGTTAGAGAGTTGTTCAATTGATTAGATCTTATAGAAGTATACAAGACACAATCGATGTAAAATCGATTTTGATTCACTCGAATCGATTCATGGACATTATAGCCACGGTTTGCAAAGATTGCATTCCTTAATATATAAATATTTTAGTTCATGAACAAACCGATTTTAGAAAGTAAACTACTTAAGTATGCATATGGGTACGCGTACTTAACTAACCAGATTGATTTTTTTTTTCACTTTCAAACTCCAGCAGAAATTCACGGACGTCAACTTTCCGCCAGTATGCGTACGGGTACGCATACTTACCCGGATTTCCAAAAACTGCCAGTACGCGTATAGGTGTGCATACTTTGGGTTTCAGGTTTTGGACTTTTACACAAATGTGAGAACACATCATGTTTATATCCAAAGATGGTTACATGTTCTAAACTCTCATTTCAATCACTGAAACTTTCTTAGAGGATGTTATATAGTTGTTATTCACAAACTATTTTTCGTCAAATCGGTTTTCAAGTTATTGAAATAATCAATGACTTTATTCACGAGTAAAGATGAACTTGGCCAAAGCGAAAGCTTACCAACACATATTTCGAGAAATATATAAACGAGATAAACTCGGCTCTATATAGCAAATGTGTATAATCGAAGTCTATATAGCAATACGACTTTTGTCTCAAGATAGGAGATAGAATATGAAGAGGCGAGGGTACCCAAATATACCTCAAGCTATTACTTTTCCTTTCTATAAGTTCTTTCCAAGAAAGTGATTATCTATTGATTGACTTTAGATAATACGACAAATCGGTTCATACTTTGTGTGATCGTATATGGATACGAGATCGAGACAATACAACAACAAAGTGTGTTTACTTGATACAAAGGTCCGGACTTAACCAAACTCAATAGGATTCACGTATCAAGTAAATAGGAATTAACGTTTGTGCAATTTACTTTAATTTTAATAAAACAATTATAATGCGTAAATATAAAGTAAATGACACATCAAGATTTTGTTAACGAGGAAACCGCAAATGCAGAAAAACCCCGGGACCTAGTCCAGAATTGAATACTCTTAGGATTAAGCCGCTATACAAAATAATACCAACTTCATATAGTTCAGACCAAGCTACTAAACTTATAGGTCACCTAGTTCCATCTGTATTCCCACGCCTCCAACCTATAAACAAGTCACGTACTTGTACCAATTCCTTTGTTTCGTATTCCAAATAGTAAAGGAACAACAAATATGTTTGTTATCAACTCTCTTCAACCAAGTGATATGATTTTTGCAAAGGTTCCCTTGTTTATCTTAACATAAACTCCTTTTCCAGGTTAAGATTAAACCAATCAATACCTTTAATCAAAAGGAAACATATTAATGCCGATCTTCCTCAACTATTCTATCAAAATACCCAAAAGGATAAATCAATTATAGTTGGATTCTCTTTTTCCCAAACAAGTATTGTGCACACCAAAGATTGTAAAAACCAAGTCATAAATCTTCAATATCTTGTTTGTCTTCAAATCTTCTTAAATCTTCAATAAACACCTTCACACAACTACTTGAATCTCTTGTGATCAATCACACACTGACGGAGTCTGTTAACAATGGATTATCACAAGATCGTTTGTAGATCTAATAACAGTCTAAAGATCCATGTCAAAACCTTGAACTAGTTTGAGTGAATCTTATATCATAAGAGAAGATTCTCAAGCATAAACAAACTAGGCACAATCAAAGTTCAACCACCGTTAGTCAATCAAATCAATATGAAAACTAAAAATAAACCGCAATATCTAGTTTCCCACTAGCGGGTCGCACTAGAGCTTCACAATCCCAAAGAAGACTTTAAATTGAGTGGACGTGAAGAGATTTCACCTAATTATATTACTCTCCTCTCCTGGATATGCGCTTCAAAAGAATAAAGACAAAAGAGGAAGTCTATGTTACGCAGATTAGTTAGCTAGAAATGCAAACTCGTAGTATTTATAGACATGGAAGTTTGGACACCAAGGAATTTCCAAAACCGAAATATTCTCTAGATATTTTTTATTACTTCACCAAATTCGGTTTCATAATTCCCGTGGATGCACTTTGTCCAAAAATAATGATCGAAATATCCTTGAAAATCTCTAATTAGCAAATGCACATTAACCAAAGATACGGCTGACTAGGTACTAGGATCGGTTCCCCACATATATTTGGTATCTAACTTGTATGCACTGCACATGTCCATAGGATCGGTTCCCCCTTCCCCAAAACGTGTTGCACATGTTCATAGGATCGGTTCCCTTTCTTCCATAAACCTTGTTGCACCTCATACAAGGATCGGTTCCCCTTGTGATGCACTGCACCTCTTACTAGGATCGGTTCCCCTCTCCCAGTAATAAGTTCAGACACTCACAACCCGATCATACCCAGGTGATTACTTAAGATCGGTTTCACTAATAAAAGTCATACCAATACATAAGTCAGGCCTCATGTGAATAGTTTTACCAAGAACACAAACAAGTCATGAGCGGTTATACTAATCACACATATTGGTCGTTCATAAGATATGCAATGAAGAACAACCCCAATAACGCCTGGCGATTTCCTTTTCGGTTCACAACACATATCATGAACTTACTTCCTTAGAACACATGTAAACATTGTTCCCTAGGATGAAATCCTCACCTCATACCCATACATAATCACAATAGCATTCATACGATTATGTCGATGTCTTATATACAAAGTTTAATGGTTAAGCAAGAAACTTCATATTGTATTCCTTAATACTATGTCTATCTAGAGTGTTCATGCTTCGCAGTTTTATGTTTTCAATATGCACGACTTGAAAGATACGTTAGGGAATGAAACAGTTCAAGTCAAATATCACTAACCTCAAGTGGAAGGATGATGTTGTGGTTGTAGCTCCGTACTTCTTCACTTCTTCAAGTCTTCGCAATACTTGTAATGTCTCACCCTAATACTTTCAAGCTAACCTATACGAAGTTGACTCTAGTACATTTAAATCAAGCGACTCTTAAATGAGTTTTGGTTCACTAAAATATGACAACCAAACTTGACATACCAACGCTTGGTGGGTTCAACCGAGCA